>JANZLQ010000007.1:20356406-20373886 GCA_026212715.1 Elanus axillaris | reverse complement strand
AGGTCAGCTGTCCCAGCTATGCCCCTTCCCAGGTCCCTGTGAAAATTAACTCTATCCCAGCTGAACCCAGGACAATGGGTAATCTAGACTGTATTGTAAATCTTTAGCAAGCATGTAATTGAGTAAATCTTAAGTTTACATGCAAAAGTTGTGTGACTTCCTAGGCCTGGTTTCTGTAGGTAGGGTATAGATCCTCCTTCCCTCTTGTTGCTGTAATACTCTTCCTTCTTGCTGGGATACCAAATGTGCAGGAGAGAAAATTTCGATCTTCATTATCAGTTGGCCCTCTTTGAATGATTAAAATGCCAAATCCTGGAGACAAATGGATTTGCTTCCAGTCTGTTCTTTTTTTATTAGACTGATTGCTCTAATAATGGAAAGAAAGCTAATAAAAACAAAGTTAACAGCATGCCATTGTTTCTGTTGGGGGGTCAGGCATCAGTCCTCAAAGACAGGTGAAATTCAGCTCGAGAGTTCCACATGATTAGAATTTGGACTGACAGCAAAAGTAACATGTTTTTTCATAAAGTCAGACCAAACACAAACAAAAACAAAACTGCTATATATCACAGCCCTTCTCCTAAATTAGGATTCATGTTTATGTAATAAGTCTTCAGTTATTATCTTCACAGAGTCAATTTTGTTATTGGTGATGCTTTCTGTTCCCAGGGAAAAAATCCAGCCACTGAAGAAAATGGGAATTTTGCTTTGTGTTTTTGGTGAAAGATTTTTGCTCATATTACATTTAGAGAGGATACAGGATCAAGTTGTGGCTTCTAAAAGGAAGTTATTTTTGTAACTCAACAAGATGCATTTTAAGAGTTGAGGTGGTCTCAATGATATTTTGGACTTTTTTACTGCTTTCATCTTTAGTCCTATTTTCACTTCAGTAAAAAAGTCTGTAACAAGAGTCTATAATTACATATACCTGCCTTTTTCCATATAGCTTGGCAATGTTCTTAAAACAAGCACGCTGAATTGTCACATTTTATTGTTCAATACAATTAAGGGGAAAAGAGGGGGAACTGATTTATAAGTCTATATGTTCTCTATAATTTAGGAAGATTATAATTTCAAGCAAACCAATCAATATCCTCATCCTTATTCTTCTTTTTATTTTTCCTAGTGAACATTACATTATAGAGGTCCAACTTCCAGCAAAGATGTTTGAGTTGCTGCCACAAGAGATTAAAGAAGGAAAGCTACTTCGCATGTATCCAGTACTCTTTAATGTTGGAATCAATGAACAGCAAACACTTGCAGAGAGGTAAGAAAAAATTGTCTTTCATTTTCTGTCCAAGTATGCCATGCTAGTGCAGGATATCTCTCAGGACTAAAAATAAATCTTTTTTGTTATTTGCTCTTGGACCACTTCACATTTGACACGGTGTGTATTTTAAAAAGTATTAAAGGAAATAAGCACAAGCTATGAAGTAATGCAAAATAATGAAAAAGTCCAAGTGAAGATACGACCATACGCAGGACTATTTCACACAGTCAACACCAAATTTCCTTTGGATACAGATATAAAATGGATTTCTATTTCACGGATGTAGAAGTTTGTTCATATATAGTACTTTGGCCTTCTCAAACATGAGTTTGAAAATTTGAAATTCTTATTATCTTAAAGGTGGGGTTGAAGATGCTGGACAAGTCATAAGCTAGAAAGAGATTATTTTTCTCAGCTTTTTAGGGCTTTTTTTTCAGGGTTGAGGAGTGGTAGCTAATAATAGGGAATGCATTAGTAATATGTTTGTGGAAACAGGAAGGCTGATGTTAAAATTCTGATGTGTTAATATTACTCTTCTGAAAAGATTGCTGGAAACGAATTAATTAGTACAATAATATTCAAGGTTTCACTAACCTCTTAATTTTCTCTTCCAAGAGAAGGGTATCTGTCAGTCATGTTAAAATATCAAATTTGTGCAATGCTAAAACTGCAAGGTAGACATCAACAATGAGACAACTACTTTTTTTTTCTTTTTTTTTCCTGGTTTTATTAACAGAGCATCCAAGAGACATAATACATATCTTTAGATTGCATTCACTACAAGCTCAAAACCAAAAGCACAAGTGTGACTGGGGATATAGAGGGAGACAGTGAAAACCCATTAACCTGTACAATAGGCGAGAAGTTAAGCACAACAGGAATTTAAAGTCCTGTTCTTTGTAGACAGCAGAGTAAAAGCAGTCTTTTAAGGAAGACTTCTAAGGAATGCCATCAGGTAGCTTTGTGGATGTTTATGGGAGACTTCTCCGAGTTATGAGTGGTGACGTGAGAAAATTTAGGTAGAAAATTGAAATGGGAGATATAGGCTGAATCAGTAAAAAGGCAGGAAAAAACTGGCATTTTACTGATGAAAGAGTTGAGTAGTTGGTTAGAGAACTTGAAACAGTATTGAAAATGAAAATAGCTTATTCCTGATGCCATAAAGAAGGGAAAAGTAATGCTATGAGAGGAGTAACATGGCCAAAGCGATAACACACAAAACCAACAAAATCAGTCATGATAACTGTGACTAGGGTACATCATGTTTGTCCAAAATCAGAGAAAAGGAGTATGCAGTAACCAAGAAGCAAGTTTGTGAGAGCTTAAATGGGTGGCATAGACAGGAAGGACTGTATGTTACAAATGTCCTGAAGAAAGATTTTACAAGATTTAGAAACAACCTGGATATATGGGGACTTCATATCTATCTGTCTATCTTCATATCTCTATCTATCAATCAAATCAAGTTGGATTATCCCATGCAGAAACAGCTTCTCTGCATGCACTTACAGGTGTAAACTTTAGACATAATTCAAAATACTGCTTAGCTCCTAAAGCTGCACATTTGTCTTTGAGATTGGAAACACTGCACATGCTTTTTGGTAAAAAAATCTTTTTTTTTTTTTTGTGGGGGAAAATGAACATGAAAATAGAAATAAAGTTTTGCAATAAATTTCTAGAAAATGTTACTTTGTTAGATGCAAACATTTCTTCTTTCAATAAAGCCCAGCTGACAATATATCTGCTTTAAAAGAAATATTCCCGTGTGACAGTGCAGCAATGGCTACTGAAGAAGTAGCCAAGTCTTCTTCCTCTTTGGCTTATTTAAATATTTGATTCCCTTCTGCATGATGTAGCAGTACATTTGATATCATCTGATTTGTGTCCCCTTTTCTTTACCTGAATATCTCTCTCACCTGTCCATGCTTCTTTCTGTACTCCTCCTTTTCTTCTTCTGTCTTCCTTTTCTTCATTTCAAGGCTATTCTAAAGATGATTTGCAAAAACTTGGCCCTAACTGCCTAAGGGACATTCCCATCTTTACGTTCATATCTCATAGTAGAGGTACTCGGTGCTTTTTTTTTTTTTTTTTTAAACTGTGTGAAACTTGCCTGTTGTAGAAATTTTGGTCTCAGAGAGAAAGATATTTGCCTATATAGCTATAATCAGTTCATGGACAAGTGTAATGGCATCCTGATGTTGTCTGGGTTTTCTGTGAGGTGCAGGATAATGAGGATTTGCGTGATGTGTTCCCGGTAGACTTGACTGCTGCAGGAAACCCCAGCACATGCTCCTGAGCCAGCTACAGCACTGTAGTGACTGCTGAGGTCTGTGTGCTGCAGCAAGCTTAAAGGCAGATGACTGAAGCCAGCTAGCCTGCGGGTCATCACTCTGTGAAGCTTAATGGTGAAATCACTGCTCAACAGCAGAGAAATGGTTCTCTCATTAGTTTCAGATACAAGAAACCAAGATAACTAACAGCTCAGGAGCAGTGTAGGGCAGAAAGGGCCCAGAGAAGTAATCAATTTGACTATTTATAGCAACTATTCTCAGATCAGAGCAGAAATTAGTTCTTCGGAAGGTTTTCCACCTGACACTTGCATCTCTTCCATCTTGTGTGGCTTCAATATTGTCCAGCTCTGGTAGAAATTAATATACCTAAGCAACAGCAGCAGTAAGAGATGTACGAGTCAGTGTTGTCTGCCTGTGGTGCCATTTGAAATTTCCACAAAGAGCCCATGCATTTATTCAGGATTTATGAAGGTAAAAAGAATATGTGCTTTATTGAATGTTTTTCTGTAAATGGATTACTTTGTCCATAAGTTTTTGGAAGAATTATCCATCAGGGATGACCTCATTCCTAAATATTAGTTCCAAAGCACATGAGAGATTAGCAACTGTACATTTCACAAAATCTAGTACATTCAACACTAGAAATTATTCTGAAGGATAATTTAGCTTTGGGTTTTTTTTTTTTTTCATCATTGTATTGTGCTTTTTTTATAGGTTTGGAGATACCACTTTGCAGGAAAACATTAACCAGGAAAACTTAGAACTCCTAAAAGAATATTACAAGCTATTTACAGAAAAAATGCCTCCTGATTGTGAGTACAAAATAATGCAATATCCAGATGGCTTTGAAAAGATTTGATAGGTGAAATTTTATAAGAAAGTAATATTAGCACAATATTAGTGTGCAGCTTTTAGATTTAGGCCTCAATCACATAACTTGTTCCATCATGTTAAACACTTTGTGCCTGTACACAGCCCTGCTGAAGTCAGTAGTGATTGCAGGCCCAACTCCACAGCAGAAGCTACAGGGAGAGTGAAATAGAGTACTGAAGAACTAAACAGCTCTTTTAAATTATTAATATAATATGCTTTTTAATATTTCAAGTAGAGTACAATCTGTACCTACTACATTTGTGCAGAAATACTTGGTGGGAATTTTCATCAGTTATAGTCATTCCCTCCATTCTTATTTTCAAAATGTATTAAGTATGGCAAACCACTGAAAAATCTGCAGATGCAAATACATGCAATGAGCCACATCCTAATGTCACCGATATGAATAACATGGTTCCTTTAGAATAGGCCCCATATTCCAATTTCATAGAAATTTGGTATCATAAACATGACTGTTCTGTTACTCTGATTGTTGAAATCAAACACTGAAAAAGACCATTTGCATCAATCTGATCCTGTTAAAGTAGTCTTAAGGCCTAAACTATATTCCCAGATCTTTCAGATTTTACAGCCTGATTTTCAATAGCTTGGATTTAGGTCTCTGCTCCTCCCCCTTTATTAAGGAGGTAGGTGTGTGTGGGGTGTGTGTGAATCTTTTTAATCTAAAGATCTGTCATCCTCGAGGACACATGTGACTCATCATGGTGAATACTGATGGTTAAAATCTCGTGCAAAGTTTCTGTTCTCTTACAGAACACTCTGTATTGATTACTTTCACAAATTATCCATTGCCTGTATGTGCTTGTAGTTATACCTAATGTGTCACTGTACACATGTACATGTTTATCTTTTTTATTGGGAAGATTTTAATTTGTTAATAATTTTGACATAAGTGAAAGCTCTGTTCCTAAACGGTGGGTAGTATGTCTATCTATCCACCCGCATCTCTAGGATTTCTACCGAGAAACTCATACAAAAAGTTAGTAATTACTTTAGGGGGATCCTGCCAAGAAAGCATCCTGAAAAACTAACCTCATCTGGGGTTAGGTCTAAGGTAGATCTGCTACCTCATAAATGGACCTGATTATATAAAAGCAAAAATTTGCATGCAGATTGTATTGGCTGCTTTTCATTAACAGAAACTAACCTTGTACTGTCTTCCTGCAGAAGGATTATTAGTGAGCCACACAGTCTTCCTGGACTTCTTCCACACTGTGCAGGCTTTTGAGAACTATGCTTGTCTAATTCATCATGTCTTTTCTGGTTATTACTACCTTCTTGCTTTTTTCTCTACCTCTGAGGCCCGAGTCTGTTCTTTGTCCAAATTTTTAAAGAACACAAAGCTCCTTCTGGTTCCATTGCCCATCCCAGTTGCTCCCTGCCATTATGCAGAATGGCTCTTTTGGATTGGAGGAATGTGCCTTTTAAAGCAGTTCCCTGGAAAAAAAAAGTTAAGCTCTCCAAGTTGTTCAGCTGGGGGAGGACCTCAGTTCCTCCCCTGTTCCCTCACCTCTGTGCTCAGGTTCTCAGGAAGATAAATCTCCATCCAAGCTGGCAGCATCCCTGGCATTGCAGCCAAGTGAGAGCCGTTTACTGATGGCTCCTTGATGGTTTTGGCACACCTTTCCAGACAGTTTCCTGTAGTCCCAAATCTGTACTACAAAATAAATGCAGGACTCAGTTCACAAAGCTGTTAGGTACAAATATTGCTCATAAAGCCAGACAGAATTTGAGGACTCACAGCCCCATTGGCTGGGCTGTTGCACCCACCATCCTTAGGCAGCCTCACCTGCCTGCTGCTTCATTCCTATATTCCATTTCAAAGAATTCAATTTTCCACTCGCATAAAGGTATTGCCACCTTTGCTACTAGTTTTTCTCTCATCTCTATAATTTCCATTGCCAATAATATTCTAGCTTTCTCTCTGTTCCCTGTTATTAAAAGTCTTCGGCTGGATGTAACTGCATATGCCAAACACTGACTTTCTGTCTTCTTTTAGATGCATATGCACTCTGTCACTCACCTCTTTCTTAATCTCTTTAATGTCTAACTGGAAACTTTGAAAACAATAAACAACATGCTTCCAGAAAGATTCCTACCAAAAATGCCAACCAAATGTAGTTCTGGTTTATGCACAAAAATAGTACTGCTTTTATACAGTAGTTAATGGTGGTAAGGGTACAGAAATGTATGGTTGTTGTTTAGTAGTACGTAATTAATTGAAAAGAATGGCTTAGAACTCAATTTAAACAGCTGAAAGCATAAAATCAGAGAAACCTATGTCACAAGTGATATTCGTGTTCCTGGTTTGATACCTAACAGCCACAGTAACATCAGTGTTGCAAAGCATTTTGCCACATGAGAAGAGGCAAGCATGCAAGGTTTAGAAATCCTGCAAGCAAATAAAGATTTTTCTTCCATACCATTATAATGCATGTAGCAGTACATGCATTTTCAACATAAAGTCTAGGAGTCTATTTTGTACTTCCAGGCTTCTCCCCCTTATAATGCATGAGAATTATTTGATGGTTTAGTACTGCTTTGTGACACAAAGAATTTAGGCAATCAATCACACCTAGTCAAGATATGGCTCATTTGTCAATACTATAAATTAGGAGCATCTGGCTTTACCTATGGTGAAGTCATCTCTGAGATGATGCATTTTCTGCTGTGAACCAAAGAAAAACTGCTTTGGAGCAATAAAATGTTTACCTAGTGATACATTTGCATAATCTGGAAGCATCTTTTTAGAGCACTCATTGTATGCTATGTGTTTTAAAGAAACAGATGCAGGATGACTATAATAGTCTAGCAGGTTGTGATGTATTTTTGTATGCTCTGCATTATCTAACTATGATCAGGAATTGTAATACACAGATAAAGCAGTCCTCATTAAGACTATGACAAAACTAGATTGAATGTACGTTTTCTGCATTTTTTTTTTTCTTTTTGGCAGCACAGTATGAGGTAAGGCAACTAGACATTTTTAGAATAGTTCTTTTTTAGTATATTTCAATTACTTCTTGCTATGAATCATGGGTAAGGGAAACTATAGAATTCATTGGGGAGAAAAGGTAAAAGCCTGTTGATAAGAGGGACCATTCCAGCTGTGATCAGGTTAGGAGAATGGATTTTGACCTGCATTAGTAGTTGCCTCATTTTTACTCTTTGAATTGAGTATATATGTTAGGGTTTGGGGCTTGGATTGTTGGGGGGGGGGGTGTTCCCTCTGGATGGAACATCCCACTTTTTCTCGTTGAAAAACTGTATCTATTTATCAGTTTGGTTTAATTTTGTTTCAACTGGTTCTGATCCTTTCTTTGGTGGTAACTATTATTAAATTTCTTTTTACTTCACTACTATAAGAAGAAATAATTTCAGAAAACAGATTTTGGTGTTTCTACTGATTTTCAAAACTAATGAAGATAAAGGTAATGTTAGAACAAAACCCTCCTGTATATACACACAAAACAGAAGAGCAAATTAAGTTGCCTACTCTTGAATTCCTGCTAGACATCTATGATTAATAAAACTTCAGCTCAGCTGCCATACCCAAGGCAAGTAGGTAAAATTTTGGACTTTAAGTAAACCTGAAATTATTTTGTATTTCAAAATTAAAGTCCCATTTAATTTCAGAGTGAGAAATATCCTTTGTTAGAATTTGGGAGGGGGCAGGTGTATTTAGTGCTATTTAACACTCATGTTATATTAGGAACTAAAGCATCATTTTAAAAGAAAAATGAAATGCTCCATTTTGAAAACAAAAGCAAAATACTTAAAAAATAAAAGAATCATCCCATCAAATCAGATTTTAATACACACAGTTATTTCTCTACTTATTTCCATGGAATATCTATAATAGTGGATGAACAGAACTACAGCAGAGATTTGAATGTTTTTATCATCCATTTATAAGATAAAAGTTGAAGACACTAATTTTCCATGGTGAAGATCTTAGGGAGGACAACCTAATACTTTGAAATAAATAAGGTTTGCTTATTCCCTAAATATTTAGCTGGTACTTTCCATCCTGGTTTCCCAAGTAAGGCTGTAAATAGACCTGTTCTTTACTGTGGGCATTCTTTAGTGAGCACAACCATATCCTCAGCCTTATCAAAATGAGCAACCTTATCATCCTTTTTTCCAGGTCTACCACATTTTCAAGAACAAAATGATTTAAAGGGATTGCTAGAAAATCTCCATCAAAATATCCAGGCCAAAAAGAGAAAGAATGTAGAAATCATGTGGCTGGCTGCAACGGTAAGCTTTCTTTTTTTCACATATGTTCACACGATGAACTAATTTTCACATGCCTGCTGATATTGTCAGTGCAATGGATTTTAAGGATATGACTGGAAAACTCAATGATTAAAGTAGATAGATATGCTGAAATGGCTCTCTAACATTTCCATTCAGATGGTCTCTCATCCCACTCATGAATATATATCTCTTCTTCCTACACTTAAATTACAGATATTTTCCTTTTCTCATTTTCTATACTGGAAGAACTGGTTAGAATTCAAAGTGAAAGATGGTCTTGAACACTGCTATCCCCTACATCCTCCGGGCCATTTTCTTCAGAGCTTCTCCTAACCAGGCAGTCCATGGCCTGTGCTTTTGGGGTTCTTTTGTCCCAGATGCAGGATTTTTCATTTATCTCAGTTTGTTCTGTAACAGGTTAAAGAGGTGTTTGGGGCTTGTCTTTTTTTAACTAACTGAGCCTGGGTTTAGGCAGAGGAATCCCTTCATCCCTAGTATGGGCAGAATTAATTCTTTGAATGATCACGCATAGCTGTAAATATATCGCCTCATATGAGAGAAGACAATACAGTATTCAGCTACAGTATGTATCTTTTTTTTTTTTTAAATCATATCTGTTGTTTGATAACATAAAATTTGGATGTTCAAAATATCTTCCTTTTATTATTTAGTGTCCATAAGCTTTGAGGTGTGATACAGGACGTGATTACTTGCTCTGGTTTTTGTTCAGTATTGCTGCACTCAACTTTTGATTTTCTGTAATTAAGGTACTTATGTTTTATAAATACGTGTTTATCAGTATAACTTTTAGTCAATCACATTTTATGGGTTTTTTTAGCCAGTGTCACCATGACAGCCACTACTAGGGCTCTGGTGGCACAAAAAATAAGCTAGATAAGCAAAGGGCAGATGTTCAGACACAGAGAGAACACAAAGAAAAATGTTTATCAAACATGAGTAATAATACTTGCTTTGCTTTATTCACATAATTCCTTTTTGTTTACCAATTCTATGGTTTTTGCACATACATGTTAAAAAAAAACCCAACAAACCAAAACAACAAAACAACCCTTAAATGTTTATAAAGAGATCAAGCTTTTCAGAAATGTGAAATTCAACCAGGTAAATTGTCTTAGATTTAGAAAAGTACACTTGGTGTCTCTGCCCATTTTTACGAGCAGAGACTTGAGTCTTTGGTATCTACTGAAACTGAAGGCAAGGCCTTGTGTATCGGGGAACTTTCAAATACATATACCCTTCAAGGCAAATAAATATTTGATACAAAATATTAATAAATTTTTCCATGAATTTTCATTAACACCAGGAACAAGACATATTAACTATTCCTTTCTATTAATAACACTACTGTTATTTTTATATTGCCAATTATGTTTTGTCTTGTCATTAATAAATATTATCACATGCTATTGCAGTATAAATCTGTTGTGAGTAAAAATATAAGCTTTTCTTGTAGTACTAGTTCTGCAATTGCTATGAAACATTGCTTTTTAAAGAAGTAAAAGGTAAATCATTACAGGATAGTGTAAAATGAGCTACAAAGAATATGACAGAATTTACTTAATCTTTGGATATAGAAAGTTGTCTTCTACCATCTATTGAGGATTCCCTAAAAACAATTTCATGGGTAAAAAGCATTCTTTGGACATACAAATGGTTTCAGATTTTTCCTTCATTGTATTTTATTTCTCTTTATGTTACCTTACTGTAACCTTCTGAAATGAGTATTTCTGGACCCTTTGATCTACACACTGTTACAGTATGTTACATTTATCTATTGCAAAGGATGTAAGGATATCACTTTGTTATTCAGTAGATGTATGAGCTTCTACATGGATATGCATGTGTATCTGCACCTGCATGTAATCCCTGTTGTAAGGGGACTGTGAGAATACATCTGCATTTTAAAAGTCAGCTTTTGCAAATTGGTATCACAAGCATTTCTTATTCTAAATATAATGGGACAGGGTTTTATATGTTACACATTTTTATTTCTTAAGCTGCACACTTCATCCTCTGTCTTCTATCAGGAAAAATAATCAGAGTATTGATTTATCCTTGTTTTAATCTTTATGGGTTTATATGCTTTTATCATTTGCTCTTTAAACTTAATCACAATCCTAATCATTTAAATCTGTGTTTAAGGGAGACTTTCTAAAGCTCTAATAAAAGTTAACTCTATTTTTTATCCTCCTATATCTTCAATATATTTGGAGAAGAAGTGAGCAAAATTGAGGATAAAATTCAGGCTGGCACTAATTGTAAGCTGTTTGTTCTGATATCATGATATTACTATATATTTGGTATTGTCCCTTATTAGATTTCTAGAGCATCAGATCATTGTGTTTGCCCATTTTAATTATTCACTTTGTTTAACTGCTGCTGCTTAGTGAACTGAATCATTCTGAGGATTCAGCTGGGCCAGCCTATCAGGTTAACGTACATTTCTCCTTAAATCAGAATCTAAGGAGTTTTTAATTTGTTTGTTTAAATAAATTAACAAATTGTTTGCTATTTAATCCACTTTAGAATGATTGAGACATTTGTACTGAACTTCAATGCGAAATAAGCTTATGGTTATGGTCATTTGCTTGTTGTACCTAGAATGCTTCTCAGTTCAAAATTGACTCTCACTAACCAGCACTTTATATGTATGCTGTCAACCCAGATTTGAGATTTAATCCCCCTTCCCTGCATCAGAGGCCATCACCTATCCAGAATAATTACCTGTTTTTTTTCTTATGACTCATTCACTTCGAAGTCACAATGACTTCAAAAGAGACTAGTGTAAAGAGAATTAATCTCTTCAATGAAGCAGTTAACTTCTTTCACAGCATTATTCAAAAAACTTATCTTATAGTACTTTATTTAAAACCCAATGTAACTTTCCAAATTTTTAAACGGATATATTTTTTAAGATTTTGAATTATAGGAGGGAAGAAACACTCACAGGTTCTCCTTTACTAGCCTTTGGTTTCAAAGTTAGTTTCAATTAATTTTTGAGATTGCCCTCACCACAATATAGCAAAGACCTTAAAGAATGCAAGTATTTTCTGGGCCATTGATTTTAACAGAATTTCTGAGAATGCAAATAACAGATTAGAAAGTGCTTATTTGCCAAAGTGAGATTATGAAGATCACGTTCCAGTTTCATCCTGCACCATCCCAAGTAAACACTTGCTAGCCAAGCTGGGAAGTTCCTTAGGATGAAGCCAAACTGCTCTAATTATTGCCTTGCCCTATTCTCATAACTATTTCCTTCTTTGATACTGTTATAGCTATGATTGTCCAGGGATAGCAGCAAGCAAAGCAAAGTATTACCTTTTCTTAGGACAAATTATATCAGGGGAAGTGTAGATCCACTCTTGGGCACACGAGCTTTCCTTCAATTTTTTGTAGTAAAATTGAACCCCAGGTATAAACTTAATGGGCTGCTACAACCACAGATTGATTCTTGAGGTGAGAAATTATCCTTAAAAATATGTCATGTTTCCCTTATCCCTTATAATTTTGTCAAAATGTACAATGAAGGTAGATAATCCATGACAGTCATCTATGTTAAGCTTTAAATGTCCTGGGTCATGCATTGAACAGTTTGCCTGTTGAAAATGAGGACTACATTTAAATTCAGATGTGTCTGAATCCATACCCTCATGAGAAGTTAGTCCTCTACATTCATGAGTCTGAGTTAAGACTCGTCAAAGTTTTTCTTCATTTTTTCAACATTCACGAGGTGTTCAGACAATTAAGCTTTAATTGATTCGGGTGGTTGTCAAAGAAAGTGAGGAAAAAAATGATGCAACTTTTTTTTTATAGTCTAGGCTAACACAAATACTTTTTATTTCAAGTTCAGGAAATTGGATGCAATGGTTTGGTGAGCTGTAGTACATGTAGACATTTCAGTGGCTTGCTTAAATGCTTAGGACTAAGAATAGTAGACTATTTTCTTTTGTTGGGTCCACCATCAGTTTCTTGCTTCCCTTGCAGTGGGGGAATGTTGGGGTTAGCAGGAGGGAGACTTGATTGCATCTGCAGTACAAGCTTGTGTGCAGCTCTCTCTTAAAATCAGTAAGGACTCCTTTTTCCTCAGTGGGCAGGTTATTTGTAGGCTTGTCCTACTAATGAAAGCCCTCAAGTTCTGCTTTTAAAATGTGTCATTTGGACAAAATGGAAATGGGCTATAGATCAGTAGCTATAATCTTCCGGTGCTATTGTTGTAGAGTGTTAATGCTGCAAATTTACACACAAAAGATAAATTTGCAGTTCTTTTTGGCACAACATTTTCACCTTTTGTGGCACTGTGTCAGGCCAGCGTGGGCATAATCCTTAGAATATGAAAATCCCCAAGGCAGCGCCAATAACTGATTTAACTGCAGAGACACACATGAACAACCATATGATTCAGGTTGGAGTTACTACCTTTTAGTAGTTATTTGCTTCTTGAGAAATATTGTAGTTCTCTGTATTTATTGCTTGTGATTGCAAAATCTGGGGAGTTTCACAGTCTGCCTAGTGTGTAGAGAACACAAGGCGTGGAAAGGGCAATCCTTTGACATCTGCCTGTGTTCCAGATTTGCCGTAAGCTCAATGGAGTCCGTTTCACCTGTTGCAAAAGTGCCAAAGACCGGACATCCATGTCAGTGACACTGGAGCAGTGCTCCATCCTGAGGGACGAGCATCAGCTTCACAAAGACTTCTTTATTCGGGCTCTGGATTGTATGAGAAGGTATGTGGAGATTTTTGCATGTCCCTTGCATTTTGAGCTGTGCCGGGAACTCTGGTACACAATGGTCTAAAGCCAGTTGCAAATGCATGATAGGCGCGAGTCCTGGTTTAGCAGAGAAGTGACCAGCATCATGCCAGCTGGTAAGTCACTTTTGCATGCAAGATCTTTGCAATGGCATGCTTTATCACTAATTAACAGTCTCTGAGATAGATATTTGAAACCTTGTAAGTGCTACTTCACTGACTGTAGAATTTGACCAAGGTAAATGGCAGTTATTTTAACAACATTCTATGACTCTATTAAAAAAAAGGTTATTATCTGTTCTAAGAATATTTTTTTTAGTGTTTTCACACTCATTAAATTATTTTTATGAAATTTAGACAAATAGCATGAAAGCAGAATAATCATTTGTTACAGATGGCAATTCTTATTAGCTCATGTTATTAAAAATAAAAGAAACATCCAAGCAGGTTTGGACTAATGGTGGTTGCCACTAATATCTGATAAAATCTTTACTGTGCTTAAGAAAACATAAATTAAAAAAAGTTTTATTCTAAATTACAACTATGCAGAAATTAAGGCTGATGTTATCAGGAATGTATAATTAAAGATGCAGAGATTTCTGATTATCTCAATCTTTGATGAATAAAAAAACCCCACTGAGCAAAAGCAAAGAAGTTTTGATCATAAAATGAATCCAGATGCTATATTCTCTAAAGAACGTTTCATTATTGGCTTTAATGAGTATTGCATTGTATTTTCTATAAGAGTTTAAAAAAATGTATGCACAACATTCAAATAATATATAACAAAGCTTTCTGCAAATCTAATAGAATATAGTCTGGTCAGCCTGCAAAGAACTAACTGGATCATATCTTACACTTATGTGAAACACAAATTGTTTGTATGTTGGATTTGCAAAGATCATACTAAGAAAACAATCATGTTTAAATCTGTAACTGATACTTCTTGACCTTAATATTTAGTATTGTTAGATTAAGTGCTTAATGTCTAGATTAATACTGTAGGTTTACACATGTAGGGTCCTTTTGTCTTTTGGCAAAGATATTTACAGAGAGTAACTGAGCAGAGGACTGAGATGGCTTAGATGTAGAGTTGGTTTGCAAGGTGCTAGTGTAGTTTAATGTATTAAACTGAGGTGTAATGTTTTGTATATATCATTAGAGTGCATAAATCCCTCTAGTCTCTGCAGTATTTCAATGAGTGAATGACTTGTGTGCAGTCTTTCATAACTACATGTTTTACCATTAATGAAAAATTTCTGAGTTCTCTGTGTTAAATTCATTTGTGTTGGCATTTCAAATATATTTTTTTTCTTTTTTGTCTCCAATAAATACAAAAGTGTGTAAACTGCAGTAAATTACCAAATACAAATTATATAAAATCATTATTATGATAGAATAGCATTGAGTAGAAGATTGGAAAAGTCTCACAGATATAAACCTGATTTATAAAAAAAAAGCCCTGATATTTATACAAACTTGTTAGTATAAAAGTGTCGTAGGTTTTTGTAGACTAAAATGTAAGCAACTTTGAGTGCTTTTATGTCTCAACTGATTTGAAAGCTGAGAATATTAACACATCAGTTATATTTGCAGATAACAATAAATCGGAGTCAGAAAAGAATGGTGAAAAGCCCAGAAAATCTGGAGAAAACTTAAAAAATAAATGAACAGATGGGTATATGAGGTTGAAGCACCATCACAAACATGTTAATTCTATGGTTTTGCTGTAGTTTTAAACAGAGAAAAGCTTTATCCTGCTAATATCCTGTAAGTGAATTTGAAACAGCCTTGAACTGAAGTAGTTGCTATGTTGGATGGAAGGTAATAATTTTGACTTGCGTGATAGGATTGTCTGGGACTTAAAGCAAGGGCATGGCAAGAAGTAGCAGTAGCATACAAAATAACCTGAACCACTGGGATAATAAATGAATAGATCTTTTACCTATGCTAGTTTCTGTCTGTATAACACTGTTCATACAACTGGAGGATTAAAAAAAATAAGCAAGCAACTTTTTTTTATTTTCCTCATGCGCTGGTGAATGAAAGCCCCAAAATTCAGAACAGAAGAATAAAAATGTCAAATGGGGACATGTAGTACCTAATTCTATGGTACTTTCATTGAGAGTTGGTCAGACAGTTTTAAGAGCTGCCTTTGGGTGCCTTTGTCCTTATCTTTGGTGCTACAGACATTTGGCAGGGCCTGTCTGCCTCCCCACTGCCCGTCTTGCTGGAGGTGCTGATGGAGCAGTGCTGGAAGTGACGTGGCTTTCCTCCCTCTCCACCAGTGACACTGACGAGGTAGTGTAGCAAGGAGCCTCCCGCTGGATTCTTTTCTTGTAGGCAGATGGAGAAAGGTAAATTGCAGAGAAAGGCAATTTGAGAGAGCAAACGGGGAAGGAAGGAACAGCCAGGCAAAAGAGAGGGGGGAAGAAAAGTCATAATTTCCACAGGAAGAGATACAATGGCATTTCAACTAAATCTCCTGTATTTTACTTGAGGGAAGTTTGGCAGCTACATTTTTGAGGTTTGTGTGAATGAGGTCGACAGACTTGTTTGGCAGTCATTGTGATGCTTGCCCTTTTATCATTTCTTTTTATTTGATTACTACTGCAGGGTGTTATTTGAAAGATTACACTGTGCATTTCTAAGCTTTTCTTTGACTACTTGTAGAAGCTTTTAGAATGATTTTCACATCTAAAAGAATCTATTTTGTTTTAAGAGCAGAGAAAAACTGTTTGCAGTTTAATTTATAATTTCAGCAATTTTCCCCGATGAATCTTCTCTAGATCACTTAGTTAAACTCTGTCAGTCAAATCCCTTCGTGCTGATTGCCACAAATCACTTTTAAACCTTTCAAAGGAACAAGTAGACAGGAAAAATTCAATTTTAACATCCAGAATCCTAGCAGACTGGATTGAACTTTGAAAGGCTTCTTTCAAGAGTTAACAGTAGGAGATAGAGTACTGTGAAACAAAGTGAGTTGTAAAAGTAAATGGTGATTCAAAAGCAGCCTTTATTGGAAATGCCATAATTTTGAGATATGAAAATTATAAAGGTGCCTGTGTAGCTGTAAAGCTTTTTCTTTTCCTGCCAGTGCTGACACAGCTTTGCTGGCTGTTGTAAAAGGGAAGCATGCTTTCTTGCCACCCGAAGTTTGGAGATGCTGGACTTCTATGTGTTGCTGCTTTTCGACTTCTCTGATGTGCCTAGAATTTTGAGCAAACCAGAGGCAATTTCAGATGTTTCAGTGTGTTTGCTTCAATGTACATTGCACAATGCTGTTTTGGAAAATACTGCCAGTAGCTCTTATTTAATGGCTTAGTTTGTAAGTGGAATCAGTGTCTTGTAGTGACAAACTATATGATGTTTATCCTGTCTTAAAAAAAAAGAAAAGCTGTACAAAAATCCTTCCATTAGTTGTCCCTTCAGCTTATGAAAAATGTGGTGAAACAACGATAGGAATTCAGGCTTTATCACCTACAATGGGTAATGTATGGTTTTGTCTTCTGGGTGTGACTGTAGCTATTGTGATGCCGCAACTGATGTGTACGTGAAGTGGCTATTCCATAAATAATTCTATATATTAGCATTTCCTTAGTATATGTATGTGACTTCCATTGATCTTAGTGACATGCATAGTGCAGAATGAGGAAAATCAATATATTATCCCCTCTGTAGCAAGTGCTTGCAATTCATATCATATTAAAATCATGTTTATAATGTTGCTGCCACTTTCAAATCATCACTTTTTGCAATCGTCAATATTATTTTCTTATTTTTCCCTTCACCAATATGTGATTATTTCCTATCAGTCAATGTTAACTATATTCCAAGAGACAGTAGAGAGACAAAACTGATTTACCTAAGTTCATTGCAATATCTGTCACACGATTCTACTCTTCATCTTCAGAGCTGGCCGCTGCTTAAGGGAGGTTGGACCCTGGTAGGCAGCACACTATGAAGTAGTTCTGTAAAACTCATTTGATTTCTTACCC
>JANZLQ010000007.1:20330815-20351205 GCA_026212715.1 Elanus axillaris | reverse complement strand
AGCCCGCTTCGGTCTGCTGCTCTATTTCCTCTTCCCAGTGAGCATTTCCCTGTTTGTTTCTCTCCTGCAGTATCACCTTGGTGTATGATATTTTGAAGAACTCCTTTGAAAGTAGCCTTGCTTAACTCAGTTCAGGATTGAGTTTTAGTCGTGGTTTCTAGTTACTCTCTGTGGCAGCTCTGATTTGATGAGTGACATTTCATAAACTTGTCCTTACTGTTACAGCAACCACTGGCAGAGTTCCACTGGCACAGCTAGCAGCAACATTTTGTTTCTCAGTGTTTCCTTGCAGTACAAGTCCTGGTAGCTGTTTGCAACAAGGTGACCAAAGGAGTTTCCTTTTGGACTTTTATGTACTTATTACAAATTTCCTACTTCCATGATGTTATCTGTAGTTGGCTGGAACTACACCCAATAACAGAGCCACCAGCATTATATTGCTATCTTGTTCTCTGGATCATTTAGAGATAAATCTGGGAGATAATTTTGGGAACTTGCATTCTTAATAGCCTAAGCCTCTACTATAATCTGTATAAATAGGAAGTATGTGTTTATAAGGAAGTTAATGCAAGGGAAAGGTTGCAGTCGTCCCAAAGCGCACAGCCAAATCATTCCATGATTGACTCCTACTGTTATAACGGTTAAAGTGGTTTCTGCAACCCTGGGACTTAGTGGTACTGTAGTTGCATTGTAACTCTAAATATACCTAACGCCAAAATCCCTGGGCACTGGTTTGGCTGTGCATTTGCAGTGCTGGTTTTGTGCCCTGCTGTGGACTTACTTCCCTGCCAACTTATCTTCCCTCCCCAACCTGGATGTTGCCACATGCGTATTGTCTTCCAGCAGTGGGAAAAGCACTTGGATTTTCTGCTGTGTTGGAGATGCTCCTAATGTCCCAGGAAGGTGCCAGAGCAGAGTTTCTACCTGAGCAGGGTCCTGGGATCCCAGGCAAGGCTTAGCCAAAGTTAAAGTCCCATAGACCAGGGAGGTCAGTAGGTGGGAAGAGAATCACTGGCCCCTGTAATTTCTGTCATGAGATTAAATATTTTGGTTATATGACCCAGCCTTCTAGTTGATTACCTGTAGTGAAGCAGGAGATACCTCTGCCTGTGGTACTTGGAAGCTTGACTTACCCCTGAGTAAAAGATTTCATAGTATTGTAATACACTATTACCCATAGTGTAAGGGTGTCATTGTTCTTTTCTTGAATGAGTTATTTGTAGCCTTTCAGTTTTTATTCCTTAAAGGAGAAATTAGCACTTTTGGAGGGTAATTTAATAACTCCTGAAATATTCCCAGCATCTGTAATTTTAATATAAATACTGTTATTGACAGGACTAAAACGTACCATATGGATACAGTTAGCTCAGTGGAGGAGTATGAGGTCAGGTTTGTGTCTCTTTAGAGCGGTTAGAAGTTTCCTGTACCCTTTCATGCCTTACAGACTTTCTTGGGGAATGATTCTCTGAAGCCCAGCTGAAGTTTTTCCACAGTTGGGCATTTAGAAGAAACCTCCTTCTCTTTTTATTCCTCTCATTCATCATATGGGTTTCCTGATGTATAGGCAGCTTCAGTTTCATGCTACAGTCTCCCGCTTTGACTGTGTCTCTCTGCAGCTTGACTGTGTATTTCCTTACACTTGTGAGAACAGTGATCTCTCAGGTTTATTGCCTCTCATTTGAATTTAGCTGAACTTGTTCAATGTGCCCAAAGGTTGCAAGAATACACAGATGCATCATCCTTCCCCTCACACTGAGCTCTAACGTGTAACTTTTGCTTCTATAGGAAGACAGACTAAAAAGGCAGTATTATTATCAGCAGTAGATCAATGAGCTGCATCTTGCTTTAAGAAAATAAATATTTTCTGCTCAGCCACAGGCCCACCCCAGTCAACAGTCAGCATTGTCAGATATGAGGAACTTGTTTAGATTACTGAAAAAAAGGAAGGATTAAAGAGTAATCTAATCACATAGTTACATATTTATAAGACTTTGCTCTAGGATCATCTGATTAAGTTTTTGTCTTGGGTAAACTGCCAAGTCTGATGAAAATGTATCATTCATGTCAAAATAATGGTGGTTTTTATATACATTTTGCAAAATCACTTCTCACTGCTCCAAAGTTGTTGATTTTTTTATTTAAATCCATTTATAACTCATTCATAACTGTTGACAATGGAGCATCTAGAGAATACAAAGTAATCAGCAACAGAAAAGTTTGCTGAGCAACTTCCAGCAAACTGCCTTGTGGTGGTGTGATAAGCAGAAGATGGGAGTGTCTGCTGTAGGTTGTTGTGGAATGTTTTTCATAATACATTTCAGCCAGGAAATAAAAATGAAAACCTTTAGTCTGGGGTTTGGTTTGGTTTGGTTTTGATTTTTTTTTAGCTCACTTAGTTTAACTAAGACTGGCATGATCTCTGTTCTAAGTTTATTTCAGCTAATAAAATGGCTGTTACATTGAATGCCTCAGGAAAGCTAATAAAAATGGCTAAACTGGCACTCTGTCAAAGGCATTGTTGGCTGGTTTTGATATTATCAAAGTAGCATTAGGCAAAGGCAAGCAGTTACAATAATATCTCATTCTCAAAGGTCCATGAATTGATTCTGAAATTCCAGAAGAGTCTGTTTTGATAACATTGGTTATAACTGGTTAGAATATTTATTCATGAGTTTTTAAAAAGTCTCTGACATGTTCAGTGTTTGCCTTTTCACCTTTTGTTGTCATCAGTGTGCACTTAGAGTATGTTCTGTTCTAGTTACATGCCGCTACTTGTTTATGTTGCTAGGTATTTCTAAGATGTCTTCTCTCTCATTTAAGATCTTATAATAGAAAAGATGTGACATGAGCTTGTTTCCTGAAGAAAATGTGAAACTTTTGAATACCTTATCATTTCTTATTTGTATTGTATTCTTCACTTTCTCACCTGTGTAGCAACTGGTGATGTGGTAAACTGCATCTGTACTAAATGCCTTTCATTTAATAATCACTAGTTAAATGTATTAGAAGTAGGTCAAGAGCTGAGATTTGAGCAGATGTGCAAACACTTCTTGATGTCAAATGTTCTCTACTCAAAAAGCTTATAACTGACAAGCAAAGGTTGAGATAAAGCAATACACTTGAATCTTTTTCACTTTTCAATGGGAGAAAGATGGTGTAGAGATGTCAAGTCACTTACTCATGACCACACAGTGCTCTCCTTTGTTGGAAATTGAATTTGAATCTACTTTTTCTTGAACAGAGACTCTTCTTGTTGTCCAGTTTATTTTAAATAAAAGCTATGTTGCTGTACTTGAATGTGCAATAGCAATGCTTATAAATAAGGTTTGTTGTCTTGCTGACATTCACTATTCTGCACATTAATAATTCTCTTTTTCCACTCTTTTTTGCTACTTGGGTTCATGCTGATGTACCGCATGCAGCAGTGCTGGCTGCACAGTTAAAGCCTCTTTCCCTCCTGGACACTGCTGACCTGGTGTGTAAACTGCCTGACTGTCAGTGGATAGTTCTCCCTCAGTATCATTCTGAATAAAACCCTCTCTTGCTTTCTTACTGCCTTGCTGCCTAGGGGAGAAGGTTGCTCCCTATGTCCTCTTTCTCTGTGAAAATTTGCTGCTACAGTGGTATCAGCAAATTTGTAGACAACTGCTTTAAATATAGTTTGACATTTCTGTTACACAGATTAACATCATTTGCCATGTGAAGATGCTACTTAAATTCATTCTTAAAGTGAACTAGTACATGTCAGACCGCTACCATGCTGTTTGTTTTCATTCTCACGCAGTGGAAGTGGCCCAAGAGGTGCTGCTGAGTAGAGAAGTATTCATTTCACTTCTGTAGGATTGGTTTCCCTCCGCTAACCTGTCTTTCTGCATTCTGTAAGATACTGTCTTGTGTTCTCATTGCAGTTTACTTCTTTCTGCTCTTTCTTGAAGGGAAACTTAGGTTGTTTCATGAAGCTCTTAGGGGGGATATGGCCTCACACTTCACACTTACTTTGCTCTATGAAAATATTAGAATATTTTTTGTGACCAAGGTCATTGTCTGTCTGGCTGTGATTTGTATTATAATCTGGTAGATTAAAAGTCAGTAAAATATTTTTGCTAGCTAAAGAGGATTGAAATCACCTTTTGGTGGTACCTTGTCAAGGCAACATGGCATACAGCAAAGTTTCGTCTCGTAAGTATGTCAATCTGTGTGGTACAGCACATAACATGCACACACATACACACGCACATAATTAGAGTAAAAAAAATGTAGAAATGTAGGAATTGGTGCATTTTGTTTTGTCACATGTTGCTGCTTTATTATATGACTTAATGAAATGAATTTTAAAAAATAGCTTACAAACTTTACCAATATTTTTCCAAGACAAGAAAGAGTTTTTGGAGTACTTTGTTTCTGCATCACTGTAGTTTCTGACTGATTTGCATGTTTTGACTGGCAATTAAAATTTACTTAAAAGGCTTGAGACCTTCATGTCCTGTGTTGCCCTGTAGGTTTACTATCTACTTGTTTGTAGATGAAGATTTTACTGAGGTAGAAGTGCTGGGAAAATTTGGTCACCTCGTATAATGTGATAGAGCTATTGTTCTTGGTGTTTCAGGGAGGGTAATGAAACTCGAGCGTACTAGCATTTTTCAAATCAGACACTTTTTCTCACTTTCAGATGACAGGTATTCACTGGTAAGAGGATGCTGAGCAAACACATGGCACAGTAGTCTAGAAAGGTATTTGTAGTCTTAGCTGATATTTTAAAAATTATTTTGTGACAGAGGTGTCTCAAATTCTATGTTTTCAGTCCCAAAGGCAATCATTCTTCCTGCTGTCATGAAGAATCTTCCTCTGTGCAGCACAATGGGGATAACAAAACTCATTTCAGTCTCAATTTAAGTTTAATTTCAAGGTACAACTTCAAATGAGGTGGTAATGAACTTGAACTCATGGTTTTGATTATGTCCTGCATGCTTATACAAGCGCTCAGACATAGTACAGGTGTTTTCCAGACATGGTTCTCTTCTGAGAGTGTTTGTCTCTTGAGCAGATTAAACACTGAAATTTTCTGCTTTGCTTGCTGTTACAGTTAATATAGTAAGAACATTTGGAATTCAGCACTTAGGTTTGAATCAGACCTACCTAAATACATACCCAAAAGAAGAAAAGAATTGTCATGGCTATCATGATGTCATAATTCTAAGAAACAATGAGTTAGTAAGACAAAGAGACTGATCTTCTGAAACAGAGAATGATCAAACCAATTAAAACCATTTGGAAAGCAAAATTCACAAACGTCTTTCACAATCCCAGCTGTGCAGTCCAGTGGGTACGGTGGTGATAACAGCCACCATCTCCCTCAAATTCTTTCCATTTGGACATGTATGTCTTTTCTAAAATACCGGTTTGTGCCCCATATGTTTAATATGCTCATTGGCAAACAGCCTTTACCTGAAATAAAACTGGAATAGCTCTGGCAAAGTCAAAGGAACTACACCAACAAACGCTGGTTAGAAACTGCTATCAGAGGTCTCTGGTGAGCCCTGCCCTGTGCCCCACTCCAAGCAGCCGCACCAGCTGCATCACAAGCACAGAAGGGAATGCAGATCTTTATGATGTTGTGATCAGTCCTTTCTGGCCAGTCTGTTCTCTACTAACAGTCTACACAATTAGTTAAACTGAAAAGCATCCTCTTATGCATTTGGCTTTTCTAGGCACAGATGCGATAACAAACCTTCCCGAATGTGGACTTCACTGATCTCTATGTTAATATATAACCAGATGGAATAACGAGCCCACACTGGGCTTGCAAACGTCAAGATACCTTTTGCCAGACAGGACCAACACCTGTTATTACGGTGGGCTGCTTTATGCAAATGCTGCCACTTTGTTATTACTGCATTA
Source organism: Elanus axillaris (assembly GCA_026212715.1). Classification (NCBI taxonomy): domain Eukaryota; kingdom Metazoa; phylum Chordata; class Aves; order Accipitriformes; family Accipitridae; genus Elanus; species Elanus axillaris. The sequence goes on along the minus strand of JANZLQ010000007.1, from coordinate 20,345,307 downwards.
CAAAATGCACTAAGCATCCCATTTCTTTTGTAAATGAAGCAAAGTATTACCTCAATAGCTACTTTTGAAGCTATCTGCAACTTAAAACACAGATGTTAAAACTAATGGAACTAAATGAACCCCCTCTGAATTGTAATCCTTGAACAGACAAATGGTTTTAGTAGGGTTTTTTTAATTATAAAGTTTATTAAATGAAATACGTATTACGAAAGAGAGGAAAAAATCAAATGATCTTTTATGGAAAAAATAAAAACTTTAAGCTTGCTATCCATACTCCATTGGGTATGGAATGCCAAAAGAGAAATAAAAAGGCATTTAATCTTTTGGAAAGCTTAATGTTCTGTACCACATTGTAACATAGCCCAAACCAGACAATTTCTTGTTCATAAATCATTTTTTTCTTCACATTAGAGAGAAAAATCAAGACTCTCCTTTAAAAATAGTCTGTAGTCAAGTGAGCTTGAAAGTTTATGTTGTTAGCCATCGTGTTCGACTGTATTTATGGTGCTGGAAAGAAAATCTGAGGCTTGTGTGGTTCATTTTGTAAGTGATGCAGTGGAAGCACAAGTATGGGCTGGAGATCATAAAGCTCAGTAAAGATGGGGGGGGGACACGACCACTGGGCAATTAACCATTGGAGAATTTTTTTCTAAAGCCCATTGAATTCAGTGCAACGCTCGTAATCAAGCTGTTCTATCATAAAACTTTAGATACCTATTGTATGAATGTCCAGGTTAAGAATTCGTGTTCCCAGTACACACCTTGGAGGATGGTTAACTACCTGATTTAGGGGCTCTGAATCATCCTGTGGATGTTCTGTAGATGTATGGGAAGTCCAAGGTGTTACATATGACACCTAAAGACTTGCCACTCCGGGTTAGGGAGTGTATGATATTGCCCCTTGAAGGTTTGGATCAGATCTTGGAAGCATATTTTGTAGTTATCCTAGTAAACAAGCGAAGGTAAAATAAAGGTAGGAGGGCAAAACTTGGCATGGGGGAGACTTTGCTGGCATCAGCACACTACCCGTTGTGTTTCAAACATATATTTGTCACTAGACACCAATTTATTTGGTGGGGGGGTCAGGGAAGCCAGAAGTTATTAAAACAAACAAAAAAAACCCCTGAGGTAAAAAGTTAACAGTGCACTGTTAAATTGACTTTTAACCTTCAGCCACTACAATATTTCGACTGCTTCCTTTGTTTTTCTGCTTAGTTCCTATGATAAAATAACTACTTCATGCTTCAGTATTTTGGGGGTAAAAGTTCCCTTTTGTTAGTTTCCTTGTTTATATAGAGACCAGTAGCCATTAAGCAATGTACTTAAAGTGCCATTATCCTAAATTGTTGTTTATATGTATTGTATATAAACTTTTTAATTTGATAGCTCTTCTGGACACAAAGTTACTTCAGCTTACGTAATTTTGGGAACACTATGAATTCTGCAAATATTTAGCCATTTTAAGTAGATAGATGTGTAGAAGTTGTTTTTTCAAAACCTTTTTCAGTGTTTCAGTAGTTGTTCTAATTTCTCTACTGTTGTTATCTGATGTTGGGTTTTTTTTAAAAGGACCTTATTTGTAGCTGGTATTCCTAAGTAAAAATATCCATCTAGTCATTCAAATGAATGGGAGGGAGAAGCAGCTTTCTAAATAAAATAACTCCTCTTTAGGGAAGCAAATGCTTGGTAGATAATTCTTTCCTTGCTCTCAGGTTGTTGGTTACTACTTCAGTTGTTAATTATTCTGAACTCAAAAGAACATTATTGGGCCAATGTAAAACTGTCAGTTTTCCACTGGAATTTCTGTTAGTTGTGAGTAATGCCAGCTTAGGATAGATTATCATGTTTTAAATTTCTGCAGTGTTCTGCATGTATTTCATTACTGTGTACCATACCTGGGAAAATGTCATTTATTATTTCATGCATGAAAATATTCTCTCTGCATTTATGTACGTACTCATCTGACAAGTGCAATTGCTGGCCTGCACTCACATGCCTTTAGCTTTGTTTGAATCTCCTACCTGCATCATTAAGTATTCATGCAAAGAGCAAAAGTAAACAAAAAATAGTCTAGAGTGTTTCTGCTACTTTTTTGCTTAAAAAAAGTGTAAGAGAGTAGGAAGGATATTATGAACCCAGGGTACATAAACAATGCACAAGCCAACTCTGCCCCCTGTATATTAATAAGATATAACGAGACACCTGTAGCTTGGCAGTGATAATGTTTAAAAATTACTTTTGCTGTTTAATTGCAGCTTTTTTTAAATTGATTTTATTTAAGCTGTCAGTAGCAGCGCATTAATAGCATATTACAGAACTTACTTTTAACTAACACAGAATTACGTACTAATAAAATGAGACAAGCATGATTCCAGCATCCTTTCCATGTGTAGGCTGGGCTCCGGTGAGATGATGTGAAGCTGATTTAGTTTTTAGTAAAGATTAATTTAGAGTAAAACTATGAGAATGGTTGAGTTCTTTTAAAAGAAGAACATTGCATACCTGTCCTTATATATTTGTGTTCATGGCAGAGGATAATTTAAGCCCTTTAAAAGACTTGGTCTTTGCTGTGTTCCTACCAGTGTGGTAAATGTATGCTAAAAAGGGAAGTTGTTTAGTTACTGGAAGCCTGTAAGTGCTGTCCAACAGCCACAGAAATGCAGTATTAAGCGAAAGACAAGGAGAGTAGCAGCCCGCTCAGGCTAGAGTAGGTGGCTGCATTTTTTTCATAGTTCATTGGCCATGAGCAAGTGCTGGAGGACTGTAAATGCTGACACATCTCACCGGGCAGAAAGGCAGTATCACTCCCAGTGAGGTTAATGTGGGACATGTTACCAGATAATTGAAGGGCATTAGCACTTATTAGAAATTAAAAGGGAAGTAGAATTCCTCAAGGCCTGCCATCGTAATGGGCATATTGGGGAGGATGAAGTGTTTCTAATTAACAACCTATGTGCTTTTTGGCTGCGCTGCAAATTTTTCTGTTTGACCACCTGGCCTCTGGCTTACAGTTACTCAAGCCAAACAGTTTAAGCATGTGGATAAGTGTTACTGTTTTTCTTAGTGTGTAAAGGAAAACATGACCAGAAATGTGAGCGATACCAGGATTAATGTCTCTTAGACTTGACTGTGTTGAGAACTGCATTCTTATAAAGAGAGTGCAAAGTAGGAGGTGCTGAAATTGCCCTTAGCACGATCTCGTTCAGCATCGTGTTCTAGGGACACTGAAGTTATTTCAAAAGACAGTTTTTTTCTGGAAAATTTGTGCAGTGCTTATCTAAAGTGGGAGCAACATGAGATGATGTCTTACTGAAATGTTTCTTAAACTGTTTTCCTTTCAGCATGCAAAATAACCAGCATACATAACAGTGTAGAAAAATGCACTGTAGACAGAGATAACTCTCCGCTGTCTCAGTGAGGGAAGGTTTATACCCTCCTGCTACCTTCTGTGTCCCATTCCTGAGGAAGAAAGGAAGGAAATACTCAAACATTGCTACTGGCTTGCTGCTCCTCCAGAAGAAAATAGTAATAGCTTGTAGGTGGATAAATTTTCCACAAAATCTTGGATGTTTCCAATTTTTTGTTACATGTTTTGGAATTTTCATAGCAAAATACCCTCTTTTTCCCAGTTGTAAGCATGTTTTAAAATAGCTGTACATTCTTCTTACTTGTAAGTGATGGCAATTACCACCATTAGTGGAGAGCCCCACTGCTGTACTGCTTTGCACTTCCACATGCAGGTTGCTGCAGATGTGCCTGGGGTCGTTCATTCTTAAAATATCTCTATCCCAGAGACTCCAATGTTGCAGGAACTGGCGGATTTCTGCAGCTTTTTGCAAGCTGCAGTTCCCAAGACATTGTAGTGATAACTGGTGAGAATGTTTCCTCACTACTGGTTGTGTGTTTGACAGAATACAGTCTGCAATACAGAAAAGAAAAAATTTTTCAAAAGTATGTATCTGATAGTTTAATCCAAGTCAAGAAGTAAATTGGTATTTTTTTCACCTGTCAGTAACTTACCTCATCATTAAATGATACTGCCATTGTAGTCAACTCTTCTTTTTATGTTCAGGGAGTCCTGTACGTAGTTCATAGAGCATATCCTGAGAGCTGCATCTTTGATCTTTGGCAAACTGTGAATTACTGCGACTGCACTGAACCAAACCATGTCCTTCGTTTCTTTGTAACAGTAAGGAAAATGTAGCATTACTATATTGAGGAAGATATTTTCCCTTGTGTTGTAATTTGTTTGTTTACTCCTTGCTGCTAGCAAAGGCTTAGGGATGCAGGAGGTAAATACCTTGCTTATCAAATCTTTAGTCTATAGTTATCTCAAATCTTCAAAAGATCATTTTTTCTGGAAACTGTAGGAGCAAAACTATATGGGTTTCCATCTTTTCACCCTTCCTATTGGTGCAGTGCTATTTTTGCTTAAAAAATGATGGTCTGTGTTAATATTCACTTTTTGAGATACGATGAAGGGAGCTGGAAGACTATGTCTGAAACTTACTGAGAAACCTGCAGCAGCATTTGGCACAAAAATGTCCTTACAAACGTGAGCAGTGACATGAAAGAGAAAAAGCTTGTAAAATACACAAATACATCATTTTAAAAGATTTCAGGTTCAATCCTCCGCCTTGGTACTTAGGAAGAAAAGTACTTCCTTCTGAGAACAGGCTCCAAAAAACTTTGGCGTCTTCTAAATAGATGCTAAAACAAAACAAGAGACAATGGTCACATCTACTTTCTTAACTGCCCATAGAAACGGTTTGTTCTTCAAAGTCTCTATGTATTACCTATTATCAGAAAGGACAACAAGTGCTTTCAAGGCACTTAATGAGAATTTAATCACAGAATCATAGAATCATTTAGGTTGGAAAAAACATTTAAGATCATCGAGTCCAACCGTTCAGCCCAGCCCTGTCATTTGCTCTGAAGGAAGTGGGTGGAAAACTTAGTGTATTTGGGGTCCAAGTAGGATGGATGTTGCCTGCATTTTTTAAAACTCTCTTAGTTATGACTAAAATCAACCTGCTCAAGAAAAGAGAATAGGACTATCGGGGTGCAATATCCAGATTGCTACAGTCTGCACCCCAGCCTCTGCATTTTCGAGTAGGTCATTTTGGTTAGCCACCTACCTAGCTTTCTTTGCTGCATTTAATGATCCTGGTACCAGCACTTATGCACAAGCTAAAACCAGGTTTTGGTGCATTTTTCCTGATCGGGGAATCTACATGTGCACTAATTCCCCTTGCATAAATACACACACCTACTGTGTGTGCTACTAGTGCTCAAAGAATGGCTGGGATCAGAACAGATCAGATCTCAAACGGTTAATTTGTTTTTTAAAAACTAGTGTCAGTATATAGGTTGAAATTAATTAATGAACTGGCATTATTTACTTGAAATGGAAGAATAGTTTTCAGATCTTTCCTGTGATTTATTTTATGACTCCCATACTGGTTAATCCCATGAAGGGATTATGTGAATTGGTGTCATTAATCAAAAGCAGTCACATCCCTCCTTTTGTATATCTCAAGCTGAAGTTGCAGGTATAAAAGGCTAAGTTACAATATTCAAATTTATACTTATTGCTTTTCAACACCCTTCTTACTTAAAATGACCTGAATTACAAATGCAACATAGATTGAGTGATCCTCTGTTTGCACCAACAGTTCTCTCTGACCTTAGTTTTGTCATCCTACCCGTAGATCTGAACATCTAGAAATTAATTTCAGTTTTTAAGCATCGTTCTTCATGCATGACTGTTTAGCTGTACAGCAAGCCTTTTCTGCCTCTTAAATCAGCTTTGCCACTTGTCCTCACCATGGAGAAAAAAGGCTAAAAAAAAATCTTTGCCAAAAGAAAAGGGATGATTCATGAAGATTTTTCATGGTCAACAGAAAGTATTTAAAACCTGATTAGACATATGAAAGAGTGAATTTATCATGCGTTTATGTTTCACTGTGCTATGTGAGCTAAATGTATAATCACATTCTCAGTAAGAATCCCTTGCTATGACAGAAACAGACTGGAAATAAGTGTGGCTCATAGGCCAATTACACTAGTGCCATAACCTTATGGAGGGGAGATGTATTGTATGTTCAGAACTTACCTGAAGGATGGTAGTCATCATCATTTCACACGTGCTCAGATCACTAAGAAACCTGCGGTTTGGCTTATGGGTTGGTTGTGGGGTTTTGTTTGTATTTGTGCAGGAAAAAAAACAGAGATCACATTTGCTTTAATATTGGTTGCGTGTTGGACTGAATTTCAAACTTTGCAAGAGAAGTTTGTCGGGAAAGATTTTGCAATTTTGTCCTGAGAATTTCCCATATGTGTAATCCTAATACTTTATAGAAGAGTGTCCGGGAAGATTATTAGAACCATATTTTTTTTGATAAAAAGAGAAACCTTTGTAGAATTGATGTGTAATACTGCACAGCAGTATTGGTAAATAGTAGAATGAAATAGCAAATCCTTTGCTTGGAGTATAATAGAGGTGAAAATCATGTTTCAAAAACCACTCAGCTGTCTTGACAGGTAAAGAAGAATCTCTCCTGCAAACCCATCACTTTTCAGTTCTGAAGCTAATCTCTCACACAGTTACCAGAATGACTTTGCAGGATTTGAAGCCTCTGCTCATACTTGTAAATTAGAAATTGCTGGGGAATGTTTCTAGGACATGATCTCAGGGATTTTATACAGTGAAATTATTAAATGTTTCCTGGCACAATTTTGGCTGATTTTAGCACTCTCCTAGGTAGTTTGGGAGTTGGCACAACCAAGGGACTGTTCCCATGTGGCAGCCTCTGGTCTGCATTCTCTTTTAGCAGATGAGGGGACGTAGGCAAGTAACATGAACTTGGTTTTGCTGTTCAGCTGCAGCAGTGGGGAACTGCTGACAGTGGGTTTAAACTGCTAATGTAGGTGTCCTAAAAGCAGCAGTGAGGAAAATGCTTGTGATTCTAACTGGAATGTTTTGTTTATTTTTATTATATTTTCACTGTGTCAGTGTTACTATTTTACCACATAGTTACTCTTTAATGTTGGGGGGAAAACATTCTTGCGGGTGTTCTGTCTCAGTCACAAAGGAAAATATTAATTCTTTTGCAATCAGCAGAGATTTCTGAAGTGCTGAGGTTAACTCTGATGGAGATGTATATTATCAAATAGCATATGTTTTGTGCATATTGGATATAAAGCTTGAAGCTTCCCTTTCATCTATTCTTCAGAGTTAATGGTATGTTAAAAGTAAACAAGGACAAACAGTAGGGGTTTTGCTTTTTGGCGAGGCAATGTTGGGATGGAGTGAACCAAACTAGAAATCTTTCTGGTTTTCAGGTCTGTCTGAAATGCTGCCTAAAAAAGCTAAAAATGTTTACCCTAGCATTTAATATTTCAGCACTTTCTCTAATGTAGGCCAATGTTGAAACAAAAATTGCATTCATAAACAAGAAGTCAAAATATTTCTCTTAGACCTTCCCCCTTCTTGGGCTGAAACTGTCAGGCAGAGTCTGATGCCATGAATAGGTCTCAGTCAACCTGTACTGTATTTTCAGGAAATTTATTATAAGCCAAACAATAATCGAGCTCTAGCTATTGCCTGCAGGTGTGGGGTGTGCCTCTGTTTCACTTGTCCCAGGAGATTCAAAAGCAGCTAAGCTGATAAAACTTGGTGGGAAATCTGGACATTTATAATTAGTTTGACTTTAATGAGAACAGGAACACAGCAGAGGGAAAGAGAGCAACCATGTAAATTGAATTTTGACGTCACTATTCCTTCCAAAGAATCTGTGTCTGTCAATGTGATCGCACAAAACAGTAGGGTTTTCCAGGATGTGGTTGTGTGCATAGAAACTAAATGTCTCCTTCCCTCTTATTAAGGAAGACTACTGCAAGACAGTGTGTTGATTAAACTGGTGCTCTTCACTGAACCATTATGGCGTGTCCGTAATGGTGTTTAAAATCCATACTGTTGACCATAGCTGAGCTTCCAGCACCCTGCTATTCCTGGCCAGCTCCTCAAAATGGAATCTTTTTCTCTAGACAGACTGAGAACCCATAGTAACAATGCTGTAGTTTTGAGGGGAAAAAACGGAATTACTGTATATTAACTGCTTTTCAAGATCCAGGTGTCTTGTCATGACTACGTCATGAATCTGCTGCTTGGTCAAACTCGGTGGACAAGCCTCATGTTATATGATATGCTCTCCTTGGTACTTAATAATGGCATTAGAAAAGTAATGTGTTATAACCAAACAAGGGAGAGAAGAAAGGAGAAGAGAAATAGAGGATGCTATCAAAAGTAAAAAGAATAGGGGAAAAAAGGTTGCAGTAGAAAAGGTAAAACAAAATGGGGGGGGGGGGGGTTAGTGTGAGAATTTTATAAACAAATTAGTTTATTGATATTGTTGGTGTATGTTTAACTAGCAGCTATCTCCAAATCGCTGACTGAATTCATCAGTACTCTTAGATCTGAGCTGCTTGTCGATTTCAGTAATGCCAGTTGTTTGTTTTGAAGCAGAGTAGAGATTATAGATCATGTAGGCAGCAAAAATTGATTTCTAGCATCTTTTACTTTATTTAATACCATCTAGATTTGAGGAAAAAAATTGTCAGTTGACAGAAATATGCATCAGAAAAATAATTATTTGTAAAGAAAGATCATTGATACAGAAAATGTCTCTGATGGTTCCCTTCCTATATCTTCCATTTTGAAACAACGCAGAAACTTTTTTTTTTTTTATTTTACAAATTGTTGGAGGTTTTATTGTATCAACTTTATCTTTCAACATAAAGGGTTGTTGCCTGGTATTCCTTTTTATGCTTTATCTGAGTTCTGCTCTGATTCAGTAATCCTCCAGAACTAGGCTGAGATCTATTTATTTCCTTCTGAATCACGTTTTATTGTTCTAGGTGTTGTAGTGTAGCATCTTCATCATGGCCAGGAGATGTTCACAAGGATCCCGTCCTTCCCCTTTGAAAAAGTTAAGGCTACCTTCTAGAACTGTAGTGCTGCATGTTGAAACAGTTGATTTTTCTCTGAAGCATTTCAGTGAATGACAGTAACATGTATAATAGAAAAATTAAGCTGCTTTCACTTCACAAGCTTTTTTTTTTTTAAGGCAAGCAGAGAGTATTCTGTTATAAATCTTTGAGAGGGCTGAAAAAACTCTTTAGAGAAGCTGTTTCTTAAAAGTTCTGGATTGTGATAGTCTTAAATAAAAAGAACAGGTAAGTAAGCAAAGTTGTGTAAGATCAAGAACTGTTAGCAATCCCTTCTATTTGAAGAAACATCTGTGCTGCTGTTGTTGGATGGGATTAAAGAGAAGCATCTCATTTTTGCCATTTTCTGTGTCAGCACTGGAGTTTGGCAAGAAAAACCCAGCAGGCCCAGAAACTGCTTGCTTGAGTCTGTCTGCAAAAAAGGAAAATTCCCCCAAAGTACGCATGCTATAAGACATGAATTCAGACTGAAGTCACGGCTAGATAGCATGCGGAATCCTTGGGTTGATAGAAAGCTGCCTATCTATTCTACCTGAAGCACTGCTTTAGGACAATTTAGCATTTCCAGTATCATTAATAGCTGGAGCTGGAAAAGTTCTAACAAAAGAAGAATATATCCCAAAGTGTTAAAATGTGTCTCCTCCAAAAACCTTGCACAGGGATGTCAGTGTGACTGATAATCAAAAGCCAGAGCGTGCCCTCATATGTGGGCCTGACTTTATAAGGACTCTTGAGAGGCTTCTTTTTTCCTCACACCATTTTCATCATCTCTGCTCCACTGCTTAGAGGTTCAAACAATTTATCATCTGAATTTAAAAACAACAGAAAATACCTGCTGTTCTGCCTTTGTCTCATTTGATAGGCATGCAGCATTATCCCAATAGGAGTTTAAGATGCTAAAACACCAAGTGAGATAGAAGACACACTGAAATGGTTATATCATCGTTAAACTTACAGCACCCTTGGCTGTTATGATGTATTTGTGCTGTGTCGTAAGCCTCAAATGAACAATTTGAAAGTAAATGACTAAAATTAGTACTATAGGTTAGAGAGGAGTTTGTGACCCAGACATTATGGATTTAGAAGTTTTCACTATTCATTTTAAAATTGTGTGTGTGTGTGAAATAAAAACTTGCTAGGTATTTTGGGAGTCTTCCTCCTTCCTTTTGGCATGAGTTCAGAGCTGTTGGAGTATGGTTTGTGATGGAGACAACATCCAAATGTATAGCCATCCTATGGCTATACCTTGACACCATAATAGGGTCAGATATCACTCTGTTCTGGTTTTGCTGAGTGTCAGTCAGAAGCCAGATAAATCCAGCTGACATGGCACCAGCTGGATTCATGCTGTTTGCAGTAAAACTTCTACAGATTTTGATGAGCCAGGGGAAGCAGTGTTATCACGCTGCTGACAGCTGGGTGTAGGGCCTCGCTTTGTTTAACTAGATACATTAGTCACTGCAGAGAACACTTTAAGGTGTGTTAGAAGACGTTGTCACTGCAGTGCATTGAAAAGCATTAGCAGGGCTTAGCAAGGCATCTGACCGTGATCAAATATTTCTCTTAAATTAAAAGCATGTTTAGGTATTCCACTCTGCCTGTTCTTAGGTAGCTAATAATGGAGTTGGATCCTCTTGCTCTGTTTTGAGGATGTCTTACTGAATCATGCATAGAATGATGTGACTAATTTGTGGAACATAAGTCCCTGTGCATCAGCTGTTCACAGTGGTTTTCCTGGGGGGAAGATAGGACTTTTTATGTTGAAAGGCACTGATCATTCTTTTCAGCATATCAAAGAACAAATGTACTGTAGGCTTTTCTACTGAAAAAAAATAATAGAACAAATGGCTTTTATCTGTATTTCCATCGTTACATCTGCATAAATCTCACTGATGCTAATTGGACTTGCAGCTTCATAGATAAGACAGTCACACTTGCTGTCAATGAGATATGGAGCAAAACAGAACAAGGCATACCACAGAAGTAGGAGGGCTCATCCCTGTAGGGACAACCTGCAAGTGTGTATCTCTGCCTGCTTAGAATAAACGATTGGCATGCAAATATAAGGCTCTCCAGGATGAAGTACCTAACAGTGGCTAATCCAGTGGCTGTGCAAATTTACTGAACACTGAACATTCTTGCTGCCTAGATGAATCTTTTCAGGGGAAAAAAAAAGTTTTTGTCTCTATATCTTCTCTGCCATAGGCACACATATGAAGTCTGTGATGGAAGATGCCCAGAGGGACAGTCCAAAAGTACCTGGGCTCTGTGACTGGGAGGGAATAGATGGGACTATGAGGGTTGAGCTGGAGCTCTCAATTTTGGGCATAATAGGGGTAAGCTGAAACCAGCAGGCTCACCTCAAGGAGCAGAAAAGGAGTGAGGGGTCCGTGCAAAAGGGTCAAAGAGGTGGACTTGTGGGGTCCTGTAGATCCTGTAGAGAGTAAGAAAGGAAGAGGAAAAACAGCAAGTGGCATATTTTTTAAAGTATGTAGAAATACATGATAAAGGAGCAAATTAACGAAGCAATACAGTTAGTCCTCACAACTGATCACAAATGGGAATGTTATCACTGTGAGCAGAAGAGGAAGAAAGTTCTGGGGGTGGATGCTAGGACAAAGGTGTTAACCTGAGTGGTCTGATACAGAACACAGAATTATTTATTTCAGTGCAAGCCACAGTGTTGACAAAGTCAGCATAACATACAGTTAACTTTGTTCCTTGATGGTTTCTGAGAGGGTTTCACCTAAAATACTGTTTGAGTTCTGTCCAGGTTCTATCCACAGACACTTGAAAACTGTAGACCAAAAGCAGCAGACACACTGGCACCAGTAATTGCTTTGACCTAGATTCAAATATTAGGGATTTTATTTTTTATCTTTTATTTTGTTATTTAAAATAGTATGGGTTGTCCTCTTTATTAGTGTAACGTACAGATTGAATGTTCAAAGCAAAGAAAGAAATTAAGAACTTATGATGGAAGGCCTCTTTAAAAGGTAGGTTGTGCAAGGAATGGTTTTGAACAGCCCCTTTCCTAGGATCCCACCTGTAAATGAAGTTCTTGCACCTCTCTTGCTATACAAGCTCAAGAAACTCAACATTGCCTTTTAACATGAGTCAGAAAGGCAAGCTTTCTTTAAGATGAATTGACTGCTGCTGTCTTTGATGTACCCTTCTCACTTCACCTGGGGTTGTGTAATACTACCTTTATTGTCCTACAGCCTCTTTACGGTCTGCCAGCATTTTTTTTTTTGTAAAATAGCATACTTGGGACATGAGCTTCTGAAAAAGCACTGTGTTGTACCTGATATATTTGGATATTCTTAAGTCCACAGAGAAAAATGGCGAGTTATCTTTTCATCCCAGAATACTAATAGTAAATAGAAAAATAAAAATCTTAGCAGTCCTTACTGTCCAAAGGAAGTCCATAAACAGGACTCCTATGTGTATGCAAATAAAGTTAAGTTCAGAGGAACTGAAGAGGTATAGCTGAAGTATGCATAATTCTACTTGTAGAGAAGCTACCAAGGCTACAATGGAAAAGACTGGCAGTGATTTGAAAGTATCCCTGCTGCTCTGGCAGGAAAATGACCACACAACTTGCAGTGATTCAGTAGAACTTTGCTGTAAGCAGATTAGTTCGTAGCTGAGTTCACTGAACAAGGTACAAGGTAATTTTCTTACAGGAATGTAGGTGTGAGGCTTTAAAGAAAAATAGCTGCTGTTGACTTCAAAACTGAGTCACCAGCACCTAATGAATTTTTGAAGAAGTCAATTTACCGTCATTCAAAACTATTATAAAATAGTTGTTAATTCTTTCAAAAAAGAGCATGTTCCCTTTCTATTTCTACCCATATATTTCCTAATACATAGTGAAGCAGGACTGAAAGGCCTGCAAACACCATGGAGACACTATTTTGTCAGTGATGCATTGTGACATATTCATGATCTTTTTTCTTTGCTTCCTTAACTTTTTTTTTTAACTTCCTTATTTCATTTCCGTTCGGTGTGTGTGTTCATTTTAGTGATAGTATAGTTCATCTCCTAAGTTATTAAATGTTAACTTGTGAATGCTACTCCGAGGCACCTAGCAGTCTTAACAACATATTAGCCACCTAGTCATCGTGCTTCCCATGTCAGCTGTAGAACACAATAAATATTTTGGAAGTACTTAGCATAAATTTATTTCGTTGAAATGGCTATATAGTTTCACTTTGTCAAAATACCTACCTGTTGGCTTTCTTTGCTGTTTAAATGCTGTTCTATTTGTTCCTAACTTCCCCTGTTTAACAGCAGACAAACCCAGGGAGCACTGAATGAATCGGATGATCCCGAAACAGGCTGTCTAACTGATAACAAGCCAACCTCTCGACACTTCTATCCTGTCGCCTTGCTGCTTGTCAGCTCACATTTGCTGGTTGTGTGGCTTATTTTAAGTCTTGCTTTGCTATTAGCCAAATATCAATAAACTTCACTTGTGTTCCTTTCTTTTCTACAAACAGCAACAAATTAACTTTAGAAAAAAGGAATTATGCTGTAATATTTCTACAATCTCAGACCCCAAGGATTCATCTTTAAGATACAAATGTCTGAAATGTACTATGTTTTCGTTATTTTTTTTCTGAACTCTAAGAAGTATACTATGCATCGAGTGAATTGATTTGCTCTTTCTGTTCATGGTAAAGCTTTCCCACTGTAATTAGCTCAAAGAAAGCCCATTTACAATGCTGTCACTGTATACAAGAAGATGTGGAATCCTGAATGCTTGAACCCCTCTTTCCAGAGTCTGAAAAAAAAAAATTAAAAAGAATTTGCACAACACAAACTAACCCCTAGACAAATATTACAGGGCGGTGGTTTGTGAGACTTAACTTTCATTGTGTTATTTTCATTGTTACTAGCTGATGGGATCTTTTTTGTTTAACAAATGGTTATTACTTTGCTAAAACTAACCCTTTTCTGTCAAGTAACTGAATGGAATAGAGTAAGTTCTGTTTTGTAATGAAATTAACCTGTTTGTAATTGTTGCTTTAGTTGCTTTTGCTTTCAAGACACTTTTATATTCTTTTTAACAAAGTCCTGTTTATGTCTTGATGCACCACTTTGGCACTTGTGACTTTTGTACCGTATGTGAACAAACATCCTTCCTTTATAAAGCAGAGAGTTGGATTGGGCTGTTTGAAAAGCCATTCTCTCTTTTTTTCATTGCAAAGCCGAACATATGGGAAATGAAGCAGAGATGAAACTTTCCTTCACAAATCTCTAGGGCCAGACTTAATAAAATGCCTTATTCCTATAATACACATTTTTAGGGCAACGTATATAGCAAACAATTTGAAAAATTATGAAAAGGTTTAAAAGGCAAATATATTTCTGAAATTAGAACAAAATGTATCATTAAAATATTTAATTTTTTTTACTAAACTTTAAACCTCAAGGGCAAATATGGGGGGGGGGGGGAAATTTATCAACAATTTATGAGG
>JANZLQ010000007.1:20318752-20330715 GCA_026212715.1 Elanus axillaris | reverse complement strand
GGGGGGGGGAATCTTATCACCTATTTCTGAGGGCAATAACTGTACTGGGCCTGGCCTTGGATTTAATCTTGTAAGATGTATCATCACTTGTGGAAAACAAAAATGTAGAGTTGAATCTTTGTTATTTTTACTTCAACTGTTGCTGAAACTCTGCAATGAACAAATAAAGCATATTTATTTATTCTGTGTTTCATGAAGTTGTACTTTTTCCCCCTTTCACTAGAGAAGGATGCCGCATAGAGAATGTACTGAAGAATGTCAAATGCAGAAAGTATGCATTCAACATGATACAGCTGATGGCTTTCCCAAAGTACTACAGACCTCCAGAAGGGACATATGGAAAAGCTGACACCTAAGTTTAACAAAAGCGTAATCAGGAACATACATCACGCTAATTAGTGAATATAAAAATCACTGGTTTTTATATTGGGAATGTGTAACAAGTGGAGGTGTTATTTTTATCAGGTTTTATCATTTTACATTAAAATGACTCCAGTTAGCAGTTATGAAATAAAATATCACGAAAAAGCAATGGAATTAATATTCTCAAAACCAAATATATTCAACTTTTCTTTGTGAAGCTGAGGCTTAGTATGATTCATGAGCCAGCTAGAATTAGTTTTTTTGGGTCGCTTGATCGAAGATTAAAAAGGGGAGATATCATTTGCTATAGGAACTGAGGTTAGCAATCTGGAAGGTAGCATTCTGACTCTGAACCAAAACCTGAGATTTGATTTAAGGGTCTATAACTGCTGGAAATAGTGTTTTCTGGAATGAGCATAGCACCAAGGTCTTGATCACTAATGATTAAATCCTTTACAGAAGTGTTTATGAAAGATGGTAATATTAATACCTGGGCTAATATAATTTTGAAAATTACATTTAGCTTCTTTACATAAGCATGGTAACTTCATAATATGTTTTTAGTAATCACAGCCTGTAATTTTAGTAATTCCATTCTGATTCCTTGCAGTTCATTTGGATGTATCATTCTTGGTTTTCTGTGTACCACAGCCAAGTACTACTTATTTCACATTCACATAAATGGTGTTAAAATCAGGGGGGGATTCATTCTTCATGTAAGATGATCTGAATTTGACCTGTCGTTCTCCTTTTCTGTAAACACTTAAAATTAAGTTTTCTTTAGTGGTAGGGAAAATGCATTGTATATACAGGAGTTACTGTATCTTTAGGCTATAAAAACATGTATGTTTTTACAGAGCCTAAGACAAATGTTATAATTATGAGTAACCTGCTGTATTAGGACTAGTTAGCCACTGCAGCAGATTTATATCAAATTGGTAACACTGCATGTAGACACTTTAGGATGAAGAATTATCAGCTTTAAAAATGAATGTTAATGCTTCTGCCAGCTTGTGTTACTCCTGAAATTTATCTTGCAAAGAACATGTCTTTTCTAATTGTATCTATTTATTGCCGCCTCCTGCCTCTCAGAGAGAAATACAATTAAAAAAACCCAAGTATTCACTGGTTACTGACCTTTATGTAATGCATTCATTTTGAGAAAAAATATCTAGAGCAGAAGTGTGAGAATTTTATCCTAATAAAACTGCACTGGGATTTTGAGCATCTATAGGAAATTGTAATTGCCATGGATAAAGAAGTTAATGTTTGCTTGCTCCTATGGAAGTCAAAGAAATCTTGATGCACTGTGAGTTTTAATTTGTTCTTTTTAATCCATTAATGCCCATTATTGGGTATAAATCTGTAACTATACTAGTAAAAATACATATTTAAGAGCCTGATTCTGCAAACTCTAATTGGATGATTACATGGAAATTATCTATCATGTGAATAAAATTAAATCCATCTTGTGTATTTGCAAGATCAGGCTTTGGGGCTTGTAGGAGAACATCAGCAAGAGATCCTTGTTCCAGTATTCATTGACTTCAGTGAAGCTAGGAATTCACCTATACAATATATTTACCTAACTACTTGGAACTTGTAGCAAAGTAGGTCATTTAAGTAGTGGTTTGGTGCATTTGTTGTTTATTTCTGTTACCTAGTGTGTTATCATGAATGACTTATTTGTTCTTCTGGAATGTATTACTGCAACAATAGATGTCAGAAGAGTTGGCATTGCGTCATGGATAAGCTCAGGCAGATGATTTTTTTCCTGTCGTGTACCAATAGAAGTGGGCACTACTCATTAGGTGGGTGGACGTGTGCATAAATTCGTGTTTGGGTCTTTAACTATAGCATAGCTGATCTGTACACAACTTTTTTGTGGAATTATGGAACATAAATCTTCCTAGGAAAGTAATGTTTTGTTCTGTTCAGACTGCTGCACTAGCCCTCGCTATCTGCCTTGTTTATTATTAGCTGAAAAAAAACCCTATTTACAGTTTAGAAAAAATGATAAATTCCTCATGCACCTCTGAAATAATCCCACAGATGTACCATAGAGAATGCTGGCCTTCCTACAATAACTCTGAAACAATCTGTAAAAGTCTATGTGGGGATGGTATTCACTCGTGGATACTATAGGTTGCTGTAGTTCTTTATTAGTCCTATGGGCATTCTGTCAAGTTCAAAATATGAAATCCTATAGACTTTCTTCTTTAACAGGAAAATAGTCTTTCAAGATCTTGCCTTAGCATTTTAATCCCACTGGGTTCTAAGTTGCATTGTCACTATCATGTTACTTTTTTATTGAAGAGGTTTTCCACATCGAAGCCATGTTTGTGGAGGGGAAAAGAAAGGCATTGGATTACTGTCCTTGTTTTAACAGCCACTTCCAGCATGTTCTTGTGAAATCAAATAATTTGTTATTTGTTAAAGGTAAGTCAGTGAGCTGCAGTGAAACTTCACTGGGCTTGGGCCGTTACAGAAGAGTAGGCTGGGTTTTGTGCTAAATAAGGCTGAACTTTTTCAAGCCCGTTTTTTGATTGGAACATCTTTTTGTAGGTCACGAGACTCTCGTAAAACCCGCTGATGTGGTTTCTAGTCTCCTAGAAGAGCAGTGTTGCTCCAGTACTGGAACAGGCTCAAATGTTTCCTTGGTTTGTCATTGCCTGCTGTGGGCCACTGCAGTCCATGAAGGCAAAGGCTGTGTCATCACAGCTGAGTTGTCAGCTAAGCAGGGATTCAGGACTAGTGGTTTTTTCTGGTTTGCCCTTTATGAAGAAACAAAGGGGGTTTTGCTGCAGGTTGATAGTTAGTTACCTGGAGTATGTTTGCTTTTTGTAGAAGCTGCTTCAAGCCCTGTGCATAGTTTGAATGCCTAACAGAGGAGTTAAATCATCCCTGAGGTCTTGCACGTATCCTTGTAGTTCACTATGAATATCAAAGGAGTAAAATTAAGCAAATTAATTTTTATGAGCAAGCTACACCATTTGTTTTGCAAAGGGTTAGGGGAAGCATACTGATTTTGGTGGTAGATTCACAGAAAATGTTCCATATCTGCTCTCTTAAAACTTTTGAAGGTATAAAATAATCAATCTGCTTTGAGGTGA
Source organism: Elanus axillaris (assembly GCA_026212715.1). Lineage (NCBI taxonomy): Eukaryota > Metazoa > Chordata > Aves > Accipitriformes > Accipitridae > Elanus > Elanus axillaris. The sequence goes on along the minus strand of JANZLQ010000007.1, from coordinate 20,327,239 downwards.
GGGCAGTTCTCAAGGGCTAGAAGATGAACATTCAAAAATATATCTGATATCTAAAGCCAAATCCTGTCTTGCTCATGGAAGATACTATTTGTAGAAATAAGGTCATCAGGATCTGCCTCAAGGAATCCTGAAATAAGGGCTTCTAGCTTTGAGTATTTGTACAGAGCATTACATGCTTATATGGGGGTTTTGTACCACAGACTAGTGTCTAACTAGAGAGCTAGCATAAAATGCCTAAAAACATAAGGAAAGGAAAGTTAAAGTAACTTTTTCTCAGAGATGATTGTAATACTGTTATAATAATACATGGCATACATAGGCCTGACATTGTTAAGCAGGCAGGTCTTTTTTCTGAAGTCTTCTTTTGGGGAATTTAAAATATGTTCTTATTAATGTTTATGCTTTGGCTTTTATGGAGCAATTAGGAAACAAATTTTTAATTATGCTATCTGATTTTTGTCTATGTGAACTGTGTATTTTGATGGAATGCTAGCAATGTATGTGTTATAAAGAACAAATAATTCAGGAGGACAGCTGAAACAGTATTAACTGAGAAAGAGCCTTAATGAAGTCCTTTTCAGTGTTAATTTTTGTACTGTCTGAATTTTGGCATTATGTAAGTGAAATAGGAAACTAACAAACACTTTCTGTGTCTAAATCAGTCCTGATGAAAATTCACTTATTTGCAGTGAAATAAATTGAAATAAATGGTATTCTAAATCATCACTAGTAATTTAGGTGTAAAGACGTGCAACGTATCATTTTGAAGCCCACTGTATAATATGCCTATTAAGAGCTTCAGAAAATAAGCTTATTTTTCTTTCTAGTTTGAATACAAGTTCCAGGAAATCCTATGGTCCACTCACAAAAAGCAGAAAATGCACTGAACATCAACCTCTGTAATACAGAAAGGAATTACATTAAAAACTATGCAGCAAAATTACTTGCGTGAATTAATGTATGTAATCAGTTAACAGTCTTAAACGTATATTGTGTCAGTTGGCTATGTTGTAAACTTGCAGCCATTGATATCTATATTTATGCTTTTTTTATTGTAGAGAAGTGTGCTGTACAGGCAATGCCATGAGACATGAATTTGCATCTTGCTTTTCACTCATTTGCAGCTTAAAATCAGATGTTTACAATCAAAGTGCTTTAAAATACTGTTCTTCAAAACACAAAATTGCCTTGTAAATTGCATGGGTTTTTTAAAAGAAAAATCACACAAATGCTTTTTTCCTTAGTCACGCAACACATCGACTGTTGTATTGTCAGAGCATGCAGCTTACACTCTGCAGCACTCAAACATTTATTTGCTCTTTCTCTCATAGCATCTGCTGAATAAGTAATATAACAACAGTGAATTTCAGCATGAAACTCATAATCCAAGATTAAAAACTTGCATTTGCTCAAATAAACAGGAAACTTCTTCAGAATAAATAAAATAAAGGACCCTTGTGAACCAATGTATCCGTATTCCAAAAAGCTGAAACATAAAGCATGGGGTTTGCGTGCTGACAGGGACAAAGAGTTATGGTAGAAATCCAACTGTGATAATAGAGCGTCCTGGGTCTGTGGGGTTTGGAGTGGTGAGATTCGGACCATATTGTTCTTACTTAGATCTCTAACTATTGGCAGTGGTGTTCTGTACTCTTTCCAGGCATGCAAAGTACTTTAAAAGTTCTCAGCACTTCTGTTTTGTTTATGAATGGTCTGACTTCAAAATTTCTAAAATCCCAAATTACTTTGGTACTTGTTTTCATTTTGTGTAGCTGTTCCTTGTAATGTTCCTGTCATGCTCTGGAGCACATGGGGCTATGTATAAGTAACATTAACAGGACTTCAGTCCATACTGTGTGTGTGTGTGTGTGTGTGTGTGTGTGTGTGTTAAGAGAAATGAAGCACAACTATAGCAATTCAACTCTCTGTATTTCAGGATTTAGGATTTTGGTTTCATTGCTGTCTGTAAGCCATGTCCATTGTACACTGTGTGTATATTTTTATTTAAATAAATGTGATGTTTATTTTTTATGTTTCTGACTTTTTTGTTTGTTACTCATTTTTCATTTTCATTACAGTGTTGTTGCCCAGAGGGCAGATTGTGCATGATGCTGAGAGTGGGTTCCCTCCGAAAGGAGTCAGTGGAAGCCCACCCACAGATCTTGTTGCTCCTAGCAGCAACATTTAAGGAAAGATCTAATACAACAGTAAAAAGCCTGCAATGGCCATAAATTAATTGTTCCTATCATTTCTAGTCTTACTACAACTTTCACTTCAGAACCAGGTGGGTCCTGCATTTTCTAACGAAAAACAAACAAAACGTTCACATACCTGTAAGGAAACTCCTTTCACATATCTATTGATCTGTAGAGAGTTATTCAGTCTAACAGAAGTGGAATCAACATCTTTCATAATGAAGACTATTAAAAAGGTAATGTAGCATGCTTTGGCTGGTATTTTGTCTTCCCCGTCTTAATGCTGGACGCTAGACCTGGGGAAATAAGTAAGGGTTGCTTCTGTGCTGTTTTTTTGAGCTGCCATTGATAATTAGATTTATTATATGATCTGTCATCACAATGAAAGGTAAGTTCGCCATGGTTGTCTGAAATGTAGCAAATAGACCTTCTTTTGGTGTATATGATAAAATGTGGTTCACCTTCTGTATTATTAGTACTATGATTAGAAGCTTGTTGCATAATTTACTTTCTCTGTTTATATGTTAGTATGTTTACTTGTTTTACTGCGATGTATTCAGTGAGATGTTAATTACCTGCAAGGTTCTTGATAACCTTTAGAAAGCACCAGGAACTAATGGTTATTATGGAAATAAGTTAAAAAGCTGTTAGCATTCAGCATAGGACTCTTTTATCTTATTAATAAAAGTGACAGTCTTTAAAAATACTTTGTCTCACTTTGCGTGCTTGTGGATGTTATCTTGAATGTCAGCTGGAGCCGCTTTTTTCTTATGACAATGTAAGAGAAAAAGGAGAAAAAAACCCTACAACTGTAATGACATGATAGAGTAGTATGATTGTAGAAACATGTTTTCACCAATTCCCTTTCCAAAGTTACTGTGGGGCATGTTTGAGCACAAGTATGACCTGATGTTTCTGAACCATAGTCTGCAGTGGGCTGTCCATTGTTGGCACTGAGAATACACGTACATGAACGCTGCTTCTGCTGGGTGAGTCAGTGAGAGCTCTCCTGTGTACTTAGCATTGAATTTTGTATGGATCGCAGTCTTTAGTAGTTCTGTGACAGCTGTTGTTAATGGAATTAAGGGCAATAAGGTTCTAGGTGGAAACTGGACTGTGTGCTTGCTTGCTTTGCCAAAAATAAATAGACCCTATGCATTTCTGTGTAGGCTGTCCCTCTGCTGCAGGGAAGATTTTTGGCATTGTTAGTGAAGATGTAAACTGCTTCTAAATAAACTGGGATAAGAAGTCAAATTCAAAGAGTAGCTGAGATTTTTTTCATGTGCACGTATATATGTATACACATGCATAATATATATACATTTGCATATTTCTGATATACTGTGGGATGGGAAAAGGCAGTTAAATAAGATCAATTTAAAAATTGAACTGGTTATATTTCTGGCAGTTGAATACAGTTTTGCTATTGGAAGTGTTGCAGAAAAGTTCACATGAGCAAAGCTTTAGCAGGGCCTGTAGTATGCCTGGTGGCATATGTTGACTCTAATGGTAAGAGTTACTTCTGGGGGAAAAAAAAAGGAGAGACAGAAAAGGGAAAGGGAACATGTTTCCCAGCAGCTTTCCTTGGGGGGGTGTTTCCCAGACTGAGTCTGCCATTCCTGTCAGGAGCCCTAAGAGCTCCAGCCTTGGCTGGTTGCTCCTGCTCATAACGCTGTCGGCACTGACCGAAGTAGGCCACGACCACGGTGTTTCTGTCTGCTGACAGGTTATGAGGCTTTGGGTACCCGTGTCTTTGAGTGTCTAATGAAAACCAAAGGCTACAACCAAGGGGCAGAAAGAGGGGGAAGGAAAGGGCAAATTCTGTACCAGTAGCAATCAATTCCCCTAAGGGCCTGCCCTAACGGTACCACACTGCAGGTGCAAGGCTGTGAGATCAACAGCATAAGAATAAGGGGGAAAATACTACTGTGTTCGTTTTGTCTATCCCCAGCAAAGTCCACATGGATATCCATTTTTCATGCAAGAACAATTTGTGATTGCTGTAATTTACAGGACAAAGCAGTTTAAACTGCTGACTTGAACAGAATTAGAACAACTGTCATACGTAAGTACTGATTGCCACAGCAGAATTCGCCCCTTGGGTGAGATCACTCCTTAGAGGTTTTATTTCAGTGTAGAGCTTAACATATTTTGAAACAGAGAAAAGTTTAAGGTCTGATCCTGAAGTCATTATTCACAAGCAGTGGACCAGAAATGGGGCACATCAGGTGAAAAACTAACTCCAAGGACCAGATTTTGAGAGGACTCAGAAGCATTCACATTCCTGGACTTTGGTTCAGAACGGTGAGTGGCAAAACCATTTTGTTTGTACAAGGCCCCAGACAAGAAGAGCTTGTTCATAGTCGTGGTCTGTGAATACTCTCTTAGTACGCGTAAAAGTTGATGGCAGTTTCCTGTAAATGATTGTAATAATAGCTAACTCTGTAATGAACTTGCACACAGAAGCAAATACGTGCTTTTGATATAGTCTCTTTAGAAGGCGTATGTGCAGTAAAATATTCAAAAGCATCTGAATGGGGTCTGGTTTTGTTAGTAAGACATAGGTTTCCATCTTGTTTGGGAGCTTATCAAAGGAAAAAATACATTGCATAAATAGCAGCTTAATTCTGTTTTCCCTGGTGCTACTTAAATCAGGGTAGATTCTCAATGCTTTCTGTTTGAATTTAGTTTCTCTCTGGTATGGTGGGTAGCAGGGGAAAGGCTAGGGTAACTCAAGTTAATGACATATCAGTCTGGCTCTTAGTATTTTTCAAATGAGAATATCAGGGAATAGTGACAAGGGTGTGTCAGAAGGATGTTCATAAATCAGGTCATCTGACTTGGTTCTGTTTCCAGATGGAGACTTAAAGTCTTTGTGACAAAGATGAGCTTGATGTTAATGTGTGACACGCACAGGACTGGTTTCCAGCAGCCAAGTTCTGCTGCCTGCCCTGTAATATGGCAGCTCTCAACCAGTCTCAACTGGGGCTCAGTAATCCCAAAAGAAACTTCTCGATAAATCCCAGCCTTCTCACCACTCAGTTCCATGCATAGTGTTTCAGTGTTGAGAGCAACGGGCAAGCACAACCCCAATACTGCACCATGGCACCTGGATTCTCATTAAGTATAGCAGCTGTATGGCTAGACGGTTATGTGATGGACCTCAGAGTTAAGTTTATGGGATGTATATCAAACATTCAGCAGATAAACAGGTGTAATAAAATCAGGGAGTGATGAGATCTCTGACTAGTCAAGGACAGGTAAGGAAGGTCATGTCTTAACCTAAGCTCTGCATTTCAGATTGCGTTCAACTTTTGTCTTGACATCAGATACTCTTGGAGCTGGAATACTTTGTTGCTTCTTGACTGTGGTAGCAGCTACAATGGAAACAGACTACTGGTTTATGAACATAAATATGAAAAATGTCCTTGAACAAATGCCAGGATTGTTGAAGAGTGGTGGCTGCTCGGCCAAGCGGGTATCATGTGCATACATTCTCATACAGGCAAAATGATTTTGCAGAAAAATGGTCATACCACTTCATACACTCTTGCAAAAGCAAGGGACCAAGACAGTGCTTAACTGAGAAGGTAAGAAGTGGGTGCAAGAATGCATCAAGGCAATCTTTTTCATGATTGATAAGCATTGTGTCTTTGGATTTCACATCCAAAGATTAAAAGACCTTCTAGAGGTTGATTACAAGACCAAATATAAACAGAAAGTACTTGCTTGTTTAGGGAAGTTGAATATTTACATGGTTCCACAGGAACTTTTGATCCAAACCAAGCTAATTTTCACCCTGAAAAAAAACCCAAAACCCAAAACTTGCAAAATACCATTAATATTAAACAGTACTTTTAACAGCTACCTTTACTTTGTCATAATACACCACCTCCACGCTTTGTTGAAGCAGAGGCTTATTAAAATTTTTTTTTTTAAATCATGGCTTTTACTTTTTTAATATCAATACGGGAAAAAGAAGTGAGCATTTCATATGAGTGAAAAGTAGTAGCTGTTAGCAGTTTTTCTGTGTGAATCCAGTTAAGTGTGCTTAGCTACAGAATGCTGATAAGAGTTAGTTAAAAAAAAAAGTGAAGCACCCAGTTCATATTTATGTATTCATGGGCATAGTTAATGGATATCAGCAGGGAAGATGTGCTCCTACACTTTTTAAAAATCAACAGGAAAGCAGTGCACACAATGCAATTCCCTTTTGCATTAAACTTATTAAGTCAAATCAATTTTTATGAGCACATAGGCCAGAGCTCTGGCACTTAATTCCTTTTGATCTTCTTCCTGCTAAATGTGGTTTCCCACTGTGCTACCATGCAGTTTATTTTTAACAGATAATTTGTTTGGACATCATTAAAAGAAAATACTACAACTTCTAGCAGTACTAAGGCACTAAAATGCCTGTCAATTTATTAACTGTCTGCATACACACAAAACCATTCGCACAAAGGGAATTTTAGAGTTAAGAAAAATGTCCAATTGCTCTGTTCAAGAGCATGAAGCAGACTCCATACCTGATACTGATTTATGCAAAGCCAGCATTGCAGATAACTCTCACTAATTTCTGTGCTCAAAGTGCAACTTTCAGTTACCATGTCTGTTAAGTGTCTTGAGAAAGAGACTGCTATGAAGTGACAGGTTTTGAAGGGAAGCTGCTGTGACTGAGTCAATGGATTTTTTTTTGTAATTACAATGTTGCTAACTCAGAACTACCTTTTACTAGGATTAGTGCCCTGAAAGGCACATTTCCTAATTACAGATTCTTTTTCTAGCCATCTACTACTTAGAGTTGGTACCGAGTGTCTTCTATACATATAATGCACATCTTTAGGACTGGGTTTTTCATGCTGCTCACATTTTTATGTGATGAGAATCATAAAATATTTTAAATATTTCAATTATCAATCATGCTGTGCTTATACTCTAGTAGTGGGGGTTTTTTTAGTTAGAAAACTAGTAGTTCAATGCTATTTAGTGATGGGCCTATGGACAGATCTTTGTTCTCTTAGGTGTGCTCCACTTGCAGCAGCCAGATCCACATTTGGAACCTTGCATCAGTTTGAGCACCAAGGGTTTAAATACCCCCAAGGGCTGATGGATCACAAAAGGCCCTTAAGCCACTGATGTCATGGAGCCTCAGTAGTGGCAGTAAACAAGATCATGTGCTCAAACACAGATTAGCTAATTGCTCTACATGCCTATTTCAGGGAGGTAGGTCTGGGAGAAGGGGGGTGGTGTATGAGCTGGGCCTGGAACTGTGTAGATCCAATAATCTTTGAATATTTTCACAGTTTGTGGCTGCACCTCTATGGGTTATAAAATTTGTCATAATCCTGTGGTCTGCTAAATATCCTGACCTTTTTGTCTTGCTCTACCCCCTCTTGGCTTCCTTTTAATTAATGGTTAATGATCTACTCAAGCAGATAGGAGTTCATGTTCTCAGAAAGGATGGTATTACAAAAGATAACCAGATACCTAAGTGCATTCTTGAATAGATGCTGTGGTGAGTTGGAATCTGAATCAACCATCTTTCAATAAAACCCAAGTACTATCAGCAAAATAGAGATGTGACAGCACTTGAATCTTCTTGTATCTAGTTTTCCTCTGCCAGAATATTTTATAACCTAGCTTCCTGCTTTTGTTTCTTGTTTGTGTAATAACTTGGGAACCTGGATGGAGAACTGGGTTAGTACAAGCTTTGCCCTTTGAGCACTTGCAGAACTGCTCAATAAAGTGCTTTTAAAAAGTTAAGTAAATGTGGGCAGAGTGAATATTATGCTACTTGATGACACCTGCAAAGCAAGGATCAGATTCACCAAGAGAAAATTCTGCATGGCGACTTTGCTTTTGATATGCCTAGACAATTGCAAATATAGGGGACTTCAGTAAAATGTAGGCTCTTTGAATCAATTCAGATTTTATTACCCAGCAGGGATAATATGGCATATTATCCTTTTCAGATATAGGCTATGTTAAGTAGAACACCTACTTCTTCAAGGCCTGAAAAATTTATGTTTTAAAATTAGTTTTCATTAAACTTTGTTAAGAAGGCAAAGTTATGATGTAGATTCCAGTGAGAGAACCAAAGCCTGAAACCTGTAACAAAATTATTCTAAAGATAAGCCAAAAAATCAGAAACTACCTACCTAATCTTCTGGAGGATAATCAAATGCAGTTCAGGAAATGTCAGGTATAAGTGTGTGCTGGTTTCAGCTGGGATAGAGTTAAGTGTCTTCCTAGTAGCTGGTACAGTGCTGTGTTTTGAGTTCAGTATGAGAAG
>JANZLQ010000007.1:20307884-20318652 GCA_026212715.1 Elanus axillaris | reverse complement strand
TATTAGTGTTATCATTATAATTACTTTCTTCTTTTCTGTTCTATTAAACTGTTCTTATCTCAACCCACGAGTTTTACCTTTTTGTCCCCGATTTTCTCCCCCATCCCACTTGGGGGGAGGAAGGGGTGAGCGGCTGCGTGGTGTTAGTTGCTCGCTGGCGTTAAACCACGACAAAGTGCCACTTATCTTCTTCAAAACGCACATTTGTTTTATCTATCAGGTGTAGAGTACATTTTGTTCTGACTTTTGTTCCAGTTCTTTAATTTGGGTTTATGTCTTGCATCCAAGGCAGGATAAATGTAGATAAACTTCAAATTTGTGGGTGCACACTTCATTTAGCCTTTAGTAGAAAATTATCTGGTCTTCAAATGAAGTTTTGAAGTAACACATGCTGTAAGAATAAAGTGTGCACCCATAAACATGGGGTTAATCTATGTTTATGGAACACAAATAGAATAAATATGACAACAGGAAAACAAAAAATGTGCTTTGTACATAACATTCTTATAATGTTATTTATAACACAACCCAACCCAGTATTTTAGTGAAGTCTTTATGTAAATTTTAAAATCAATTAATCAAGCAAATAATTGATTAATTGGAACACAAGGTATGTCACTCTTCAGTATTCTATTTTTGTGCTAAATTTCTTTTCAGAAGGTATGGTTGGTTTGTGGGGGGAGTGGTGGTGCAGGCAAGGGACGACTGCTACGGCTGTTCTGGTAGAGTCCTTATTTTCAGTTTGTGATAAGGTCACAGGTCAGTGGAGAATTTATATCTAATGTACTTCTTATTTGGGAAAAAAACCACTTCTCATTACATCCGAAGTGAAAAAAATTTGGGAAAATTATTCAAATCTATCAGGAAAACTTTAAGTATTCTGGGTGTTGGCATTTTTGATCAGCATGCTTAGAACTTAAAAACTAGAATAGCAAGCTCAGCCCTCTTGCATGGTAGTAAAGACCTTTTTTTCCACTTCAACAGTTTCCTCAATCATTTTCTCCCAGTGCACTGCTCAGTACATGACTATGTTTGACAAGGAAATGTGTCATAATATCTGCTATTAATGTAATGTATTATTGAAACACCAAAATGAATATGAATAGCAATTAAGGCAACTTAAACTGTAGTTCAGCACACAAGGCAGATACAAGTGTGCTATATCTCTTCCTATTTTAAGCAGCTGGATGTTCGTACTTACACACTTCTACTTTCCTAAAGCAATCTGTATCACAGGAGCTTGATCTTGGAATGGCAACAGTATGTTAAACTCCTTTACTTTGGTATTTGCTACAGTTTTTATTGGCTGATAATTTTCATCCTCTTCCACTGTCTAGAAAAGGACATAAAGCAAAAGGGCAAAAAGTATAAGAGGATCAGTGTAGTGCACAGTAATATATATTTTTATTCATAACTATTTTTTTATATATATATATATTGCGCCGCAGTGGGAATATAGAGACATCACATATTTTTCTCTGTGCCTTATTCTACAGCAAATTACCATCATTGCGATGATATATTCTTGAGGTTGAGACATAGACTTCATCAGTGAAAATGCTACTGATCACAGTTTTCCAAGTTGCTAACTATATTGAGATTTTGCAAATGATGCAAGATCTAATACATTGCCATCACAGTCCTGAGACTGCAATCTAAATCTAATGCTGCTTTATTTCATTTGATCAGCTGACGAAATTGTGATGAATTCTACACATCAATATATGCTTTCCAAAAGAAAATTAAATGCTTGCATTTCTTTCATTGTTAAATTAGGTATCATTAAGACTATCACGTTTCAAAATGATGTGGTTTGTTTAAGATGGATCTTTTCTTTCTTATACTTCCATATTTTTTTAGTTATATTTTATGTAGTTGATAACTCATTCAGTTTCTTTTCCCTGCAGAGAGTTTTATAACAGGTTCTTTATATCTGAACTTATCACAACAAAGAGAACAAGACAAACAGTAGTCCAAATAGATGGTTATGGGGAAAAAAGTTGTGCGCTTGTTCCATGTCATGTCAGATCCTATGACAACTGATAGAAGACTATAAATTAAAAGAAAGGATTTAATTTTACATGTGTATCCAGGTACCTTAGGCAAAATCGGCACTTTCCTATTACATCCAGAAGTGGGGAAGGTCAAAGCAAATACTTGTAATCAAGCCATACCTTTCTGGAAGGAGATAGTTATTATAAAGCAATGATAAAATCAAGAAAGTATATTTCTGAAAGTATTCTACTGTTGTAATTACACTAAACTGTAAATGATACCATGATCAAACCACTTGCACAATAAACTTGTTGCTGGACTGAAGCTGAATTACAAAATTAATTGAATTATTGAATTAATCATAATCTCCCTAAACGCTAAAGAATTTGGTTATCTGAGTACAAACTCCCACTCAAGAAAATCAGCTTTATTTATAGATTTTCCTAGGGCTTGAGGGCAGGAGAGATGATGAACTCTTCTATGCTTTATATTATGAGATATAAAGTACTTCTACTTTAAACCGAAATACTTTAGTTAGACTAAAGGACTTTACTCTTCAGAAATACAAAATTAATTGCTTGCAAAACCCAGTGATTATTGTAAGTGCCTTGGGCCCTTGTTGTGGTATGTCATGGATCAGGTAAAATGTGCCCAGATAATCCCATATAGCTGAGAGCAAGAAAAATCCCAAGGCCATTGACAATTTATCTTGGGGAAATTTCCATCTGATCATGAATGAGACACCATGCATGCATAAAGACTCATTAGTGGGATATGTGAGAAGCACCTGTGAGCCTTCTTGGTGCATAGGTCTTATATACTGTTCTTCACCAGCCATGGTTATTTTATTCAGTGTTGACTTCTGAATCCAAACCATTTAGCATGAGAAATACAAGCTGAAGCATGACCGTCTTTGGATAAAGGAAAGGAGCATCGTGCAGCCTAGCTCAGATAAATTCATGTGAGGTAATCCTTAGTCTTAGGGTAGGCAATTCAAAACCAGCAAGTTGAAATATATAGTCAGGGGTTTTATGTTGAAGTGGAAACTGAGGCATGGGCTTATGTCACCTAACTTTTGTTGTCTAATTTTAGCCTAGTTGTCGTTTACATTCCCAGAAGAGAAATAGCCACAGCCAGAAACATCTTAAATCCAGCTCTTTGAGAAATGTGTGAACTGTCCTCTACAGATGCTGACCTCTCTACTTTGGCAGGGACTAGATGAGGAGTTCTGAAAAATAGTTTAGATTAGACACCTACAGTTAAAGTTAGGCTGTCTGAGTCCTAGCCACAGCAGCTGCCAGCTGTCAGTGTTGTTCAACTGTGGAAAAAACCCAACACCCTGCTGTTAAAAAAGCAAGGAGGAAGCTAAGATGTAGTAGAATAGGTGTTTTCAAGAATCCTCAAGGTATGGAAAAGCAAGATAAAACCTGTTTTAAGGAAGTGATCATGGGGTTGTCTGGATAAGTCTGCATTATGTCGCCGGTCTGCAAAAATTCAGTACCAAAAATACTTTCTAATAATAAGGAAGCACTTCTTGCATTTAGCCAGCAACAACATTCACTCTGGAGTGACATTAAAAATAAGTAATTTATGACTGTGGTCCTTAATCCATCTGCAGACAAGACAGTAATATTTAAAGTTGGCTATTGGTCAAACTACTTATCTACTTTAAATTTTTACTCAGTGAAAGGAAGTTTCAAAATGAAAGGTAAATAAAACATGCGCTTCTCAATTTCATGTAGGGACACTACTGGCTCCTTCTCCATGTGCTAATTCAATAGCAAAGCATGTGCTGAGCTGCAGTGCCAAGCTTTGTAACCTGTAAGGGTTAAAAGTCGTTATTGAAAGCTACACAGACAGCACAGCAGGTAAGGCCATCAGTCGGACACCTGCCAGCCCTGTGACCCTGAGCAGTAATGGGAGGGAATTCGAGACACCATTTTAAGAGAAAGAACAAACAGCCACATTGCATTAAACATCCGGATTGTGAGATTAAACTGTCAAATAAAGCAGCAAAATGAATACCATATACTGAATTCCTCTCCTCAGGGACCTACTTCTCTGAGTCTTGAGGAAGCGTAAGAAGTTGCCTAGACTTGCTTTGAAATTACAGAATATTTACAGCAGTGCCAACAAGAAATTTGTTGGCAGTTTTCACATCTGCAAGGCCATAAAAAGCAATGGCATTCAAATATACGGCAGCAGGTTGGCTGCCCCAAATCTCCCCTGGCCTGCCCCTGCCAAAATGGTGTCCTTTCGTGTTGGAGGAAGAAAGATAGAGGAGGTTCACTCTTCAGAGGTTGCTGCCTGTCAGTGAAATAGTGAATATTCAGCGCTTCTGAGAAACCTCTTTTAATGACCTCTACTTAGTCATTTAAACGCTAAGAACTGGAACAGCAGTGGAATAGCTACTTAAACAGAGGGTTTTAGCAACCATCCCAAACAAAATGAGTTCCCCCTAGGAATATTAAACATCTTGGGATTGAACACAGAAGGGTTGTTTTTTGTTGGGGTGGGTTTTGGTTTTTTGTTTCTCAGCTTTTCCAGATATATTTCAAATATAATCATTAATGAAAGCAGCCTTGGGTTTAACGCCTCCCATGGCAAACGGAGCAGAGCACATTGGGTCCAGTGCCAGAGGAAGCGGCACAGCGGAGGAAAACCATCGATCCAGGCACATTCCTCAGTGCCTCGCAGAGAGCCACTTCATCATAGACAGTGTGTGTAGGCAGGCAGGAACCTCTTTAGTATCTAGAGAACTGGTGTCTTCCGATATACCTTGGTAAATTAATTTGTAGCTGGAGAGGCAGAAAGAAAAAGCTCCCAGCGAGAGCCGACTTCTCACCTTCCTCTGCACCGCCACGACTCCGCGTGTGGCTGCCGTCGCGTAGGGAGCTCTGTGACCCACCTTCCTCAAAGACAGACCTCTGTGTGTTAGGGACTGACTGAGAGGGGTTCCCAAAGCTGCTCTTTGCTGAGGGGGGCACCCAGCATTTGGGCACAGCTCACTGTGACCCCCTTGCTGAAGCTCCTCAGGGCTGTTTTGCTGCAAGGGCGGGAGAACCTTCTGGAAGGTGTGGGGATGTGGAGGGAAACCTTCTGGAAGCTCTGCAGTGTTGGGGGGGGAAGGAGGGGGCAGCTCCTCTGAATGAGGTCGAAGGCTTGGGGGGCTGCAGGAGGCCTTGGGACAGAAAGCCGGAGCCTCTGAGGCCATGACAGAAACAAGGCTTCTCCCGAGAGGGGCCGGGAGGGCTGTGTGGTATTCCTGCCCAGGGAACCGCCACCCCTCCATGAGTTGAGAAGAACCCTGAAGGAAAAGTTCCATCTTGTCAGGACAGACTAGGCAGGAAGGGGGGATCCATTTTGAATATTGTTTCCCCCTTTTGCCTTAAAAATCAGAGCTCTAGTACTCTCTATTTAAACAAAATACCAGCTTTTTCTAGTGAAACTTGTGGCACCAGGTCTTTCTGCTACTGCTGTGGTGTGTTTGTTTTGAGGGAAGGCGCAGGCCGCTCCCCTTCAGAGTCATGGCGGGGGGGGGGGATGCTCTCCCTGGGGGAACATGGCTTCCCCATGGCGTCAGAGGACGGGTCGTTTCAGCAGGGAGTTAGCTTTCCAAGGGGGACTGCATCAAACCTGCTTGTGCAGCACAGGTATGGATGGCAACACTGCGAGGAAAACATAGGAGCTTCATTTTGTAACCTAACAGCATGTAAAAGTGAGTACCTTCAAGTCTCTTTCCTTTTTTTAAATCCTTCCAGAGAGCGAAAAAGAACAATTGAGAACAGTCTGCCTGCACTAGATTCAAGGATATAGATATAGGTGGATAGTTGTTTTGGCTACAAACCCAGTAGCATTTAAGTTCCTTGCACTGCTGAAATACTACCGTTGCAAGGTTGCAGGCTTTGCTGGCTCTTGCAGCAGAACCTGTTGGCTTGTTCTTCCGGAGTCTGTGTTTTCCTACAAACACGATACATCAGGAAGTAAAAACTGAAAATGTTGCATTCTTGGCATTGTCTGCACCCTGGTTTTTAAATATTTGCTTAACTCAACACATTTTAGATACAATAAGGTAAAAGAAACTATTGTTAAGAGTTAATGAGTGCCCAAATCTCTATAGATTTATAACTTTTTTTCCACCCTGATTTCATAGTCTTGGAGGGAGTTTCTAGAGTTCATGGGAGCACTTATTGTGGGTGTTATCTGGATGAACCAGTTTTTCTTTGTGATGATGGGAGTTCACTTAGCATTTACACATCAAGGCAAGGAAAAGTTAACTTTGGGCAAAGACTTTTCTGGATCACACTGTTGCATGTTTTCTTTTCTTGCTGACTGTAACCACTTGTTTTGTAGCTTAACAATAGGGCATCATGTAGAGCAAGCACCATAGAGGACAATGTTACCTTATAGCCACTTTCCTGATACCTCTTCTTCAGGAACTAAATCAGGCCCCTTTGGCACATGGGATTCATGCGATTTAAATAGCCATATCTGTCTCTTCAGGCAACAGTGGTCCTCAAATTTCAGTTCCTTATAAGCCTGGTTACAGAATTAATGATGCCTGACAAGGTATGTGGATTTTGAACACTATTATGCTGGTTTTTTCACATTTCCTGGACATACTGCCTCTGATGAATACACATGACATACCAAATGTAACACTTATATAAAATGTTTATTCAGGCACTAGAATTCAGTAAACACTTTCCTCTGTGTAGCAGTGCCTTTTCTTTCACATATACAGTCTATTAAATCACTGTATGACACACAAGCTGTAATGACCTGACATATATGGGATCTAAACCAAATACTTAAGGCTTAATTTGTTTTCTTGAAATAAGATGAATTTTTGCCAGGGCTGGAGACCAGAGTTTGTATTCTAGTGCATAACATAGCAATGCACTGAAAGTTTCTTACGCTGACTATTGATTCTTGTTGTTTACAGGCCATGAGTAATGTCTGCATAAGAGCAAATAATTCACTGTAGTTAGACAGCAGTTACCATACAAGTTAGGCACCCTCACAGGTTAAGATTCCTGTGTTTCAAATCATTGTTGGGCTATGTAATAAAAATGAATTTGCAATGTGATGGTATATTCAACAGAATGATGCTATCTATCCTTTTCTTCTCCATTGAAATGGCTGTAAACTGTGGCTGATCTGGAAGAAATCTTGTCTTAATTTTGTTCCTAGGACTTTGATGTAATGAAGACTTTGGGTACTCCTTTGTGGTAGCAGCTGAGGAATTTGAGGCCACAGTAGAGAACAGCAGTGCTTGAAAATCTCCTGTTCTGCAGTTAGCTAGGATCAATTGACGTGTGACACTACTTTTGGGCCAAGATCCTAAAATGGTTTTTAGTCATAGGGACTACTGGCGCTCTGGTAATGTCACCAGAGCTCACCAGAGAATGAGGATTCCTCAGGTGCCCTAGGTCTGAGAACTCTGTATAACACCATGACTTTTCATGGGAATGAAATAGTCTCATAATGCCAAAGTTAAGGCATTTTAGAGTTAGCATTTGTGAATTTTGAACCACGCTGTGACATTCATAGCCAACCTATCAGATAAAGCAATTTTATTACTTACGTGCAATGAACACGAGCCAAAAACGTGTAACTCGCTCTGTGTGCCTGTACTTACATAGTGAAGGTGAGCTGTAGAAATGCAGGTCTTTAAAGCCTGTAAAGCTCTTGATGCTGTGTCCAACATTAATAGACATATGCAACGTTACAGTACAGTATTGGCACTGTAGCATCAGGATTTTTGATTGAGCATAGAGCAGCCTCAGGTCCAGAGATGCATACCAAACACAGAAATTGATGATGGACAATACTTTCAAGTAGAAATACAGACATGTTGGGGAAAGGGGAAGTGCATATTAACATTGTCTAGACACTGAATTCCAGAAGTGGCCTCTGTAACGTTGCTTCCACAAAATATATTGTATGCGTTGGTGCAGCCTTGTTTTCGTGCACTCTCCATGCTCCACCCACAGAATACCTTGAAACTACATAGCTAGAAATTCTTTGAGCCTGTGCAGAGATTTGTTAAAACATCCTATTGAGTCTAGCAGTGCAAGAATATTTTCTGCAGTGTGTCCTGAGGGGCCACTTTAACTGTTTTTCTCATAGCATTCAAAAATCTTTTTTACTTTCCTCAGAATAGTTCTTGGTTCTACTTGTCTGTATAAAGAAAGCAAAATTGACTCTCATTTAATTCAGTTATGGATCAATATGTGTTGCTGTACTTAACAGACAATAGTGTGGAGATGTTTGTTTCAATTATCAAGTACAAGTAATGAAGAATTTGCTCTTAGCCATGGAGGAGAGAGAAATTAAGAAGCAGTCACCTGAGCCATGAAATTATCTGTTACATTGTATAAAAAGGCAGTGAAATCTGGGGAAAAATGCATTGTGACCATAGACGGGTCTGTTTGCTGAGGAAGGCATCTGGCAAAAATTTGTTTGTAACCCTTTAAAAAGGTGTATGTAGTGACACATATGGGACAATTAAGCAGGTAATAGATACATACTGTAGTTTGGTATTGACTGTTCCTCCTTAGAGTGAGCTATCATTAAGGCAGTGATTTCCCTGCCTTCAGTTTCACGCACAGAGGTGGACATGCTGTTAGCAGTTACAGTCATTATGGTTTTTGCTCCCACTAGCTTGAAGTTTTCTATCACCTGGTGCTATGGAGCTTATATCCTTGATCACTGCATATGAGAGACAATTAATTTTGTCTAGAACTTTTACTTTCTCCTTTGTTCGATGGCTGCAATCTAGCAGCTAATTTCACACCAAGGACCTAATTACTTTACCTTTCCTGGCATTTTTCCTCTGCTTAAAGCATTCATAAAGACTGTGTAACTGTTTCTGAAGTCCTCATTAGAGATGAGAAAAACTTGCCTGGCAAGGAAATACTTTAAGAGATAAATGTGAACGTGTGTGTATTTTAAATGCTATTGAGCTCTTTAGCCTAGTGAAATTGTATAGTGCTATTTTAAAACAGAAAAACTGTTGCCGGTGCTGTCACACAATTCTCTAGCGCTGAAGCAAAAGTGGGCATAATTAGTAACGACAGACCAATAGGGAGCTCCACAGAGCTGTCTCTCTCTTAGCTGAGACTGTTTTATATTGGGGAAAAAAACAGATGGAGATGTAATTTTTTAAAGGTATTTCTATCTTTTGTATATTCCAGTGTCTTTCCCACTGTTTCAGCCAGGATCAAAGTCTGGAGTCTCCTAAAATCTGAATTTGGCATCCTTAACTGCAGTAGAGTCAGGACTTTCATGCCTGTCGCCTGCTTTACACACCTCTCTTGCCCCCATGTCAGTGAAGAGTCCAGTGTTGTATAAACTAAGCAAATTTCTTCCAGGAAACCAGTGGAGTGTGGCAGCACTGATGTTGTGCCACTACATAAAGTACTGCACCTCTAAATTTCGAAGCAACATGCAATGGTACTTGCAGCCACTGTTACTAGGATACCCATTTTTTGTCCCTGCTTTTCACTGCCTGTCTCCTCCTTGACTACCTCCCTCTCAGAGGAGGGCAATGCTGCTTGTATATCTTCTCCTCTTCGACAGGGAGCCGGAAGGGGGCTTCTGGTGGGTTGTGCTCCATCTTTACTCTTCTGCCATCTGAAAGCACACCCCACTTCTTCCACCAAGTGCTGGAGCAGAACAGAGGTGCAGAGTGGGTCTGCATGTTGCAGAGAGGGAGTGGGGCGAAAGATTTTTCCTATGACCGTTTCCCATATGACCTTATGCTGCCATCTCCAGCAGGAGAAGCTAGAGGGGGACAACTCCATCCTTCCAGTAAGATCAAATCATCTGGGGAATAGACAGTAATGGGAGGAGGTAAAGATAAACTTCCTCTTGCTTTTCCTGACCAGCTGGCAGAAACAGTGTCTTAACAATAGCAAAATACTTGGTGATATGCTGATATTTTGGGAGGTATCACCATGGTGGAAGATTCAAATGGAACTGCTCAGCACAAGACTGCAAATGAGCATTCAAGTATAATAGAAACACAGTAAAGTTTAAATATGTGTTAAAACTTCCAATGGATGGAAGAGGAGAACATATTCCTGTATCTCTCCCCCCCTGCCCCTTCTCCTACTCCTAATCAGATCTCAGCTAGTGTGGCATACTCAAACTGAGTCAAACTCTTCCATCTTTCAGTTCCAAATTATTCCATATCAAAAGGTAAAGAATTTCTTTCAAGCAAACTCACATTCTAAAGCACTTAAAAATAATTCACTTCTTCACATATTTATAATTGTCACCTGAAAAAATTGCAACGCTTATTTCTTTATAGATTTTGCAGGTGTGTCCTGGTTTAACCCCAGCCAGCAGCTTAACACCACACAGCCGCTCACTCAGCCCCCCACACCCAGTGGGAGGTGGGAGAAAATCAGGAAAAAAAGAAGTAAAACTCGTGGGTTGAGATAAGAACAGTTTAATAGAACAGAAAAGAAGAAAGTAATAATTATAATAATAACACTAATAAAATGACGACAGTAATAGTAAAAGGATTGGAAAGTACAAATGGTGCACAGAGTAATTGCTTACCACCCGCCGATGGACACCCAGTTAGTCCCTGAGCAGCGATCCCCACCCCCACTCCCCCCAGTTTATATACTAGATTGTGAGGTCCCATGGTATGGAATACCCTGTTGGCCAGTTTGGGTCAGCTGCTGGCTGTGTTCCCTCCCAGCTTCTTGTGCCCCTCCAGCCTTCTCGCTGGCTGGGCATGAGAAGCTGAAAAATCCTT
>JANZLQ010000007.1:20273753-20294084 GCA_026212715.1 Elanus axillaris | reverse complement strand
TCTGCTGATGCAAAGTATACAGGTGACTATCTTTATAGTTCGGTATTATTAATATTGTAAAAAAAGTTATTAAAGTTATTATCAAGGAATTATAATTTGTTTTATAGAAAGGGGCAGGTGTAGAGACAAGGCAGCATCATGATTTGAATGGGATTAAAAGTGTGAATGAAGATTAAGGTGGTTGCTATCCTCAGTGTTTCTCTGGATGCACTTCAAGTCTAGAGGGGTGTGTTATAGAAATAACAAAGCAGGACATTTTCTGCATAAGATCACTACTGCTATTAAAAAACTATAAGAAAGAACTGCAGGGGCACTAGAACCACAAAGGGGAAAATCAACTAACAGGTGAGAAGTTTGGTGTGATATGATGTAATCTGATGTGATAATAGGACCTGGATTTTCACTATACTCTTCAAGTGCATAGAGAGGGATGTGGGCAAGTTAGAGAATGCAGCACTGGATAAGCTAATAGAGAAATATTAAACTCAGATTGCATAGATGTTCTTTTCACTGGCAAAAGCAGCAGCTGTTGTTTCTTGTTGTTATTGGAGATGTGTACCCTCTCATTTTCTAAACCAAAATATATAACTCTGTATTGTACCACATTCTCACCCCCTCACTGCATGAAATCCCTCCACCAGCTAGGAACTGGGCTTATACTTTCCTTTCTTTCTAGCCTTCTATTCCAGTTATCAAAGCTGGACAATCCCTGAGTATTAGTGGAAGACACATTTAATTGATTGTGATAATTCTTAGGAAACTGGATTCAACTTGGACAGTAAATCCATGTAGTTGGATTACTATACTTACTCTAAGTGTCAAGAAGATCAAGTGGTTGCAACTAGGAACATATATAGAATATTGAAATGCCTCAGCCAAGAAATCAAAGAATAAGAAAGACCCATGGAGGCACTCAGGGGGCTTGATAAGCTCTGGTGGTTCAGCCAACACTGAGATTAAAAAGGGATACCTCTTAACTGTTAAGTGCTGCAGGGAAATTGACAAAATTGCAGTATAATAAAACACTGCATTTGATAAAGAAGTGAAGCTTTGTCCAGACAGTGCACTAATAGTATTACTCTCTGGAGTGGAAGGTGATGCATAATATAAAACAGACATGAGAAGGCTGTAGGCAGCACAGGTGAGAATTCTTTAAAAGATGGCAAGTGGCAAGTGGAACATTTTAAAATCAAATGTGGGTGTTAGAAAAAGATTAAGGTCTGGAATCATGGGACAGGAATAACTACAGAGAGATTAAGAACAGGCCTAGAAAAAGTTAAGGGCAGGCCAGCCCCCGAGTAATCGCTGGCAGGAGGGCAGGACACTCTATGAGAAACCTGCCCGTGATGCTCTGAACAGTGCAGTAAGCCCTAGCCAAGCACGAATGGATACACTGTACTGACACACTGAGACACAGAAGTTTGGAGTTCATCACAGTACGCTTCCCAGGTGACAGCCCTCACAGCAGCAGTCAACTGAGTGCAGGAAAGCATTCCTGTGCCCTTGAGTCCATTAACGTCTCCCTGACAGGTCATGGCAGTGACTCGGACTGCTTACCTGGCTCAGACCTCTGCTAGGAGGAAAGTGAATGATGACTTTCATGTCCTCTAAAACGCAAGGCATCAGATATGATAAGTTTATACAAAAGTTATGAATACTCATTATAACTGTTCCTTTTACACTGCAGCACTTGTCATTTAATAGCATGCTGTCAAACTGAGATGTCACAAAAGATATACAACAAATACTTTGGTATAAAACTGAATTTGCATCAATTACATCTGACAAAGAATGGAATGAGCAATGTATTTTGGGCAGGCAAGTAATTAGTGAGAAGTGGTTTTGACAAAAGGACTGTTTTACAGCTCAGACAATTAAACTATTCAGTGTTGCTCTAACTGAGCTGAAAGGAACGATCTTTTCCCATGACTTGCCTCCAAAGCTATAAGAAATCTGCAGCAGAACAGTGCTACCCTCCATACACACCTATTCAGTTCACACACCTGGAGTACTGTCGTACAGGCTGTGCCTTGATTTTCCTATTTTCTTGCCTCTGTTACTCTGCCCTGCCACTGTGGCCCCACCTTGTGTTAGGTTGAAAGTTTTTGTTCCTATTTGCAAGCTTATGCCAGGTAGCCTTTTCTGTGCTAGCATTCTCATTGGCATGACTCTTCTGTTACTCTCAGAGTGATTTTAAGATGAAACCTCTTGGGGTGGGGAGAGTCTCAGATACTGACATAATAAAAGGTATATAGTAGTTGGAATAGATTCCAAATCAGAGGAATGCAAGTTAAGAAAATATTACAAACTTTTGGGGTATAAAGATGAAATATTTAACACATTTTCCCCTTTCACCACTCAATGCCAACACAAAGTACTTAACATCTTCTCCATTCATTTAATTTCATTTCAATACATTGTCTTCTTGAAAGCACACATCCTAGAAACAGATTCATTTCAGTATAATAAATAGCAGAATAAAGTTGAGATTCTCCAGTGCAGCAGGACTTTGACTTTGGTAAGTGCTGTAAAGATCATGGTATTCCATAACTGAAAATCAGGTCTGTTGGCTTCAAGGGGGACCTGGTGAAAACAAATGGATTGATGCTGGCAGGCATGCTTTGTGCAGGTTTGAATCTTGCTTCAGTCTGTTATTTGCTTATCGTGACTTGTATTGTTCTGAAGTTACGGACTTGAGGAGGGCTTGTCTGACCAAGAATGTGCTAGATTAATTACTTGAATCAGTTTATAAACCTGCAGTGTTAAACTGTGCAAAAGGGTGTGGGGGAACACTTGGTTTGGTTTTTGGTGGCAGACATTGTAGGAGACACAAAGGAATCCATCCAGGAGATACATGTCTTCCAAAATCTTTAGAGCCACAATCCATGGAGCTACTCATTTGCTCTTGGCTTTTATATGGAATCTTTTCTGGGATTATCTTGGTATATCTCAAGTAAATTCCTAATCCGGCAAGCCTTTCAGGTCTCATCTTTCCTGTTGTCTACCAACAGCATGTCCAGTGCTTCTTTTTACAGGCTAACATTCTTGCTTTAACTGGAAGCTTTAAACGTCATTTCTGTAATATGTAATTCACTGACATGTGAAAGGGTTGGGTCTGGTGATCTGGCATTGTCCTCAGGCTGTATTTAATTTGAAGCAGAAGCTCTCCTGTGCAGTTTACCCTGGCTCTGCACCATCGGTTATACAATGGAACTTTCTCATGTAGTTAACAAGGTCTGTTCTTAGAGTAATATCTGTCTTGTGATCCTGAAGTGCACTAACATAAAAATCTATTTTCCCAATTAAATAGGAGGTCTGGATTTATCAGGATTTTTTTTTTCCAAATAGAAATTTCTCTATTATGTCTCAAAGGTTGCAGTACTTAAAAGAAGAAAGTACTATATTCTAGTAAGGTTTGGATCTATCAAGGCAAATTCCCTAATGGTAGCTAAAAACATCACTTAGTACCATGTCTACAACTGAGGGGACAAAATAACTGTGAAAGTCATACAAGGTGCTGCTTTTTATCATAAAGTGAAAACTAATCAGCTGAGAAGCTATGATCTTTATGTGCAAAACCAAAGTAAAAAGAAGCAGCTCCATATAAAATCTTCGTCCTGTTCAGCAACTGTGAGTGTTCCACAAGCATTACAATCCAGTTTTCAAATTTACTCCCTGACCCTATTTTATTTAAAACACATTAATTTTTCTCCTTCATCTTTTTTCTGCAGCAAACTCTGTAATGGCAGTTTTGGTTATTTGAATGACTATTTAAAAATATATATTATATTAAATGCTCTGTGAATGTTACCATTTATCTTTCTGGATGAAATTAATCTGGTTATTATGGCTTACTAGACTGATAACTTTTGAATCTCACAGCAAAAATGTCTGTTTTCACAAAACATGCTAAGCTGATACAGAACATCAAATTTTCACTGTTTAGAAAAGATTATTTTCTTTTTAGAAAAGAATATGGGTGAGAAAATGTCAGTAAATATGCTCCAGAAAATCAGCTCCTAATGCATTACATCAATTCTTCTCTGGATCCAAGTAAGACTAGTAAGTCATTCAACCTTGGTTCACTGACAAAACAAATCATTGCCCGTTCATTTACATATTATCTTCAAAATCAGTGCAATGAAACGCCATACCAAACCTACCATATACATTCTTAGGAGAGAATCAGTATAACTCATGGGGTACAAAAGCTACTAATGTAATAGAAAAAAGAGTATGTGATCCTGTCACTAGAGAAATCTTGGTAACAATTTTTAATGACAAATACCTGAAAAATGCTGTATTTCTCCCTACTAATTAATAAGGACTCAAAGTGGAGTAGCATTCAGTGTTTTCATCTTTTCTCTGCTTGCTAGCCCTGGGACTCCATTTTGATATTAAATCTATGCAACTAAATCTGCATTCCTCTGACACCCACAGATTTTAGAAAGGATTCCATGTGTATGGTGTAAAATTCCATCTTCATTTACCTATTACAATAACTGAAAGATTTTTATCTTGAGTAGCCTCTTTTCCCTACATGTTTTCACCAAAGATTTCCAAGGCTATCTATGACTGACCAGTGCACAAAAATTTCTGCTGATGGCCCCTCAGAGTAAAATGAGAACTGTCTAAACTGGGTTCACAGATAAGTTTGGCAACCCATAAAAGAATAACAAAGAAAAAAAATCCTTTCAATTTGTAATATGTGTTTCAGGGTTTAGTGTGTGTTTTCTGGGGTTTTTTTCAGTTTCATCTAACATTTTCATATAGAAACTAGGATTACAGAGAACAGGAATATTTTAGTACAAACACCTTGTTGAAGGCACTGACATAGTTTTGGATTTTCCCCAACTCTGATCATTATTCTAAAAAGAAATGCACATTCCTGAAAAGCATTAAAGCAAAGGCGGCTGCCCATGTCCCACACAAATGTACAACCGTGCTTCCTCTGTATATGGTACTGCCTCTGACACATGAGAAGCTGACAACTGGAAAAGGAGTGTCACACAAATAACTTCATCAGAAAAGAATAGCCTCCACTAGCATTCCTTTCAAGTTATGTGCCTGTCGAAAAGTGAAAAGGTTCACTGAAGATTCGTTTTAGTTTTTGTAACTGCCAACAGAGGTCTGCTCTTCCCTATGATCTTAAGCGTACCTGATTCTGAAAAGGAATGGCTGAATGAGGTCTTACCCTATATTCTTCTTCCGTGTAGGTGCCAGCAGGTCATCAAACAAGGATTTTCAGTTAAGGTAAGCAAGAGTGAATAATAATTCACCACATAAATTGTTCCCAGTTCCGCATGACGTGTGTGCCTTTGCTTTTGCAAAACACTAACTCCATGTGAAGTGGTAACACCAAGAATTGCTTTACAAGAACTGACACAGGCATCTCAAAGCATTCAGCTGTGCCCTTGTGCTGGCTCTGCAGGTTTTCTATGTAGGTCACCATGTAATGTTTTACTGGCTCCACAGACCACTTTATGTCAGAAACTGACAATGACTGCTCCAGTTAGAATTTTAAATGGGGAGGTATGAAGCTAGAACTTGAGACCACCCAAAAGAGAAAAGACTTGCCTTAAATGATAGGAAAATGGTACTAGGCTTTTAGCTGTGTGGTGGGGTAAAGTTTTTCTTAGCATTGGCCAACGGGATTGCACAGGATGTTTGTCAGATTGCATGTTGCAGCTCTGTTAATGTTTGCTTAATTGGTAAATAAAGAGAGTGGGAAAAAGCCCACAAACCTTGATCTTTTCTGGAAGACTAACGCAGCCAGGTCTACTAGAAATTAATTAGCAGGCGATTCTTACCGAGGTTTTTTTGTAATGAAAAAAAGTCATAGTGCCAGTATCCCTTTTATATGATTGGTGCTTCTGATATATGACAGGTTGTTAACTTTTTTATTCTTATATCCATCTGCCATCTAGGTAGGAAAGCAATCCCACAGTGCTTCTAGCAGGGTCTTCAGGAGACTTGAATTTCAGGTCATGTCACTGTAATTAAGACTTGGAGTTGGGAGTTTGCCTTTGACTTGATTCTGCCTTTAGCTGACAAATTAAGTTGTTAAATTTCTTTCCTAGATTTTAGTGCTCAGGAGAATTTTCTTCAAGTAAAGTGAAGGGATTTCTGGTGCAGGTTCAGACTTATCCAGCTTTCCACTGTTGGCCATACAACTCCTGAAACGGTAAGAAATTTTGAAAAAAACCCACCAGCTGGGGACAAGAGAGGAACAGATACCAGGTTTCTTTTAGAAAGGCTGCTCCTTGCCTTCTGAAATTTCAAGGACTAAATTGAAATATTTTCTTCCAAGGAGAGCTGGCAGAGGTGTTCCCAGGTCCTCCTCCTGCATGGAATATGGGCAGCCATCTTGGCTTCAGTGGTCTTCAGGAATGTGTGTCTCTTCTAAAAATCTTCATCACACCCGGGGACTACACCATGAAAGAAGCAGAAGGCAGATTCTTTTAAAATGTTGTTGTGGACTACCAACTCTCTTTTATGTTGGATCAGGCAGGTTGAGAAACAGACAAGAGTGAAACAGTCCCAAGCTGGGGGAGTGGTGAGGAAGGAGGGAGTAAGTACTTTTGAAATATTTTCCCTTTGCATTCCCAGCTGAGCGTTTTGGAGACAGGGTGACTGATGTTATCTGGCTGTGTGGGTCACAGTACTGAGGCAGCATCTAGCAGCTGAGCATGACAAGGACAAAACACACCTAGCCTAAGTCCTTCTTGCTTCCTGTATAGACTAGTCACAGCTAGGTTAGAAAAGCCATTATTACAGTTGGAACAATACATTAAATTAAAAAAAAAACAGGATTCTTGTTAAGAGGTGTAACATCTGTTCCTTCTAGTAAGAGCAAAAACATCTCACTAGAGATCAAAAAAAATTGATCAACACAATAATTATTCTCTTTCTCATGGCTTCACATAGGAGATTTGTGAACTGCATGTTCAATACTAAAAGAAAAACAACCCTCAGTCACATTTATAATACCTATATGGTCATTATGTTAGGAAAGGATCTGACCAGTGTAGGTTAAAACTGAGCTCCTCTAAAGAATGACTTGAGTGAGGGCTTAATGCCATTCTGCTTGACGGCTTCTGGGAGTGAAACTCCCAGTTTTTATGTCCTCAAGGTATCATGGTTTTTACTTTTCTGAAAAGGAAAAGATAATTTGGAAAGCATTAGATCAGGTTTCTGAAGGGCAGTTCTGGTACAGTATCTGTCTTGCTGAGATCTATATACTTGTTATCCTGATTCTATTAATTAAGCTCTGAAAATATGCTTGTCTATTTGAAGCAAATGCTGTGACAGAGGATTTTGTGAAAAAAATAGATATTGTAGAAGATAAAACACAGCAGGACTCTGGAACTCACAGGAAGGAGTAATTCTGAGAAGAAGGAATGGAGAGGGAAGTGTAAGAATCTCAAGATCTGCACTACAACTGTAAAAATTAAGATTATTAAGATTATTCCAGAGAATAACACAATGGCCTTTTAACCTTTCTTTTTAAAGACCCCTTTCACTTTCATGACAGTAGTCTTTTTTCCACAAGGCAACTTAAACTTTCATCATTAGATGACTTTTCTATAATATACTACAGAAATTTAGTTCAAAGCCAATAGTTTCAGAGGGCATTACATCTATGCATAAAACAGAAATGAAGAGAAACTAGTATTATTCAAGAAATGTCCCCTATTTCCCTCAGCTATCATATTTGATGTGTATTAATTTTTAGAAGACAACTCCAGGAGAACTATTTTCTTAAAAATAAAATCGATGCATAAACTTATGACCCTTGTTATTACTACTGTCTAAAATCCTCTGAGGTTTTCAGCAGAGGGAACAGATACTTTGCAATTAGCAAGAACTCAGATGAACAACGAAACAAACAAAAAAAAAATCCATACCCCAAACCCCATCTCTTCATAGGAAAATATATTAAGCAGTGAAATAACAAAGAAATTTATAGCTAATTTAGACTGACAGTGTTTTCCAACTAGGCAGAATGAAGTGAACTTTTTAGGCAAGTTGTTGGGCTAGATTGTCAGAGGGTGAAATAAGCATAACCATTTTCTTCTTTAGGAGATAAAGTCAATAATTTTATTTTTAAAGGCAGTTAAAAGAGGCAGGGCTTCAGATTCTCAGAAGCACAAAAGATCAATGTAAGAAGGACAGAGTAGTGTCTGAGGCTGGATAGGTCTCAATCCTACTATCTTTATCTTGGAAAGCTGCAAAGGATAAAACTGGCCTGCAAATAATTCAAATCATCCCGATTGTTCTAAGGCCTCTGGTTTCTATGAGGGGTTTTGACATTCACTCAGGGACCATGAAAGTACATTATTTCTGGAATGTCATCACTCATCTACTTGAACGGTAGCACAGAATCAGCACAGTCATCTTTAGAAGTGGGGAATATATTTAGAGTTATTTTATGACCTGTAACAGTCTGCTGTACCACATCAAACTTGTCGGTAATGTGATAGGCTTTCCAACCTCTGGACAATGAAGAGTCAAAGGATTCACCAAGTTTGAGAACCTTAACCTAGAACACATTGTGATCTTCAAGACAGAGCATAAAGAACAGCAGTTTCTGGGAGCAAAATGGAGAGTCCTCTGGACCCTGTATTCTCCTTTCTCCTACCGAGAGAGAACAAGCATTTCAATTAATATTGTAGGAGTAAGATGTTTAGATGAATATTAGCTGTCTGCCTGAAGACAGATCTCCTGCTGTGGGGGTAAGGAAGTAAGAGACTGATTTTCTGGAAACCTTCTTGATCCTCTCTGGTACAGAGTTTATGCAGCCAGCACCAGGCTTCAAAAGATTGCCTTTCTCCAAGTGATTTAATGTCGGCCATGTAAACTGCCTTCCCTGAAATACAGACCTCACTGAACCGGCCTTACTTCTTCCATAGAGTATATTCATGAACATGTCACCCTTGAAAACACAGCTACAGCAACACACGTTTATAGAGAGTAGGAACATAGAGCAGTAATACTATTGTATCAGTAAAATACTGTGTGCAAACTTAAACCTCTAGCATCAGTCTGCCAGTGCCTAGGTGCAAGATGATGTGGACCTTAAGTGTAGTTACAGGTTCATCACGAGAACCTGCAGCATTCACATACACCCCACCTGGCCCCTTCACATGTCCTCGTGGAGGTCCCCTCTGGATAATCTGCAGCTGGCAGATGTTAGGAAGCTGTTTCCTACTGCTTATCAGCTACTAGACATTGCTTCCTGACAGACATCTATTGTCTGAAGGTCTTCATACCAAAGGATTGTGTAAGAGGACAGCATCATTCACGTTCAGCTAACCTCTTTAGTTTTGTCCTAAAGGGAGCTCTGACATCACTGTCTGTTGTCATGGAAGGGTAGTTTAACTGCTCCTCAAGTGAGAGTTACTGCTTCTCCTCTCAGACTTGATACCTGACTAACAATATTGCTGGATTTACCATTCGCTAATCTGTCAGGTGTGGGTGAAAAATTTACATTTTAGCAGGCATCCCGTGAATGAACTTGATCAAGGTCTCAGTCAGAGAGGCACGTAGACCCAAAGTCTGTGGAAACTTCAGAGATCGGAAAGCCAGTCTGTTTCCAGCACCATTTGGCAATAGCTCAGAAAGGCAATTACTGTTTCATAAAGGAATGCAAGATAAATATACTTTTTTATATATGTATATAATATGTTAATGTATAATATGTTCTTTTTCATTTCCTTAGGGATGGAAGGCTTCTTCTTACTACCTGTTTCATTTCAATAAAAACAAGAGGAAATACAGGATTAATGTAGTTTACAGCTCACTTGTTCAGACTACAGATACCATGACACACAGTTGCAGCCAGGTAAGTAACATTATCACAAAAGAAACTACCAGTTCAGGCATAATGGCAGCTAATTCAGCATCCTCCTGCTCATATATTTAAGTTGGGGGTGAGGGGTTGTTGGTTGTTTTTTTTTTTAAAAAACATCTGTGAAAGTCAGATTTGTTCTAGAAGCAGAGGAATTTGAGTAATGCTAAACTGTTAGGGGAAAAAAAAGTTCACATTTTTGTTATAAAAAATTGTGAGCTGTCTCCATAGTATATAAATGCAATGCAAAAACTTCTGTTATGATTTTATAAACATCAGTGAGTCAATTAATGTGTAATTGTGCCTACAAGGGCTCTACTTATAAAGCGCACATTGTATAAAGAACAAAACGAGGACTTCTATTCAGTCAAGGAGCAACTGAAATTAGGCTATGCTTTGAGTGGTCCATGGCAGAAAATAAATCCTTCTTTCCATTACAAGAAGAAAAGTTTCCGGGTTTTTTTTATGTTTGAGCAACTAAAATATCTCATAATTCTACAGTATATGAGATCTGGTGGAAGCCTCATTGAAATAGATTGGAACAGATCCACTACTTTCAGCAAGTCTTGAAGCAGACCCTGTCACACTAAAGATTTGAGCAACAAAAAACCTGTTTTGAATGGAGTTAGATGACAAAATACTAAATACCAATTTTGATTTCATTGAATAAATTCCAGTGATGCATGGTCCTGACATATGTGTGTTTTCAGGTTTTCACTTAAAGCATTTGAAGTTCAGTTGCATAATGTGATTTCACACACTGAAGGACTGTAAACAAGTTGAAAACAACAACCCACACAAACATTTCTTCTAAAATATTTTTTTGGTGAAAAATATCAGTGTTAAATGTATTTTTGACAAAATAAGTTTTGTTTGACAATTTGAACCAGATCTAGTTTCAAATGCCAGCTTAAAAAATTCTCAAACTGAGACTACTCTGTGAGCCTTCAGTTTGTTCTTGCTCAGTTTATGAAAAAAATGCTAAAAGAAACCAAGGGATACCAATGTGCCCTTACATGCACTTTGTCTGTGGTCATGTTTTCAATGTTCTAAACCATGGACAGTGTCTATGACCTATCTGCTAATTCTGTTATGAATAATTGCAGGAGCTTCTGCTCTAAATCATATTCTGGGTGCTGAAGAAAGAAGGAAACAACAGCTGTCTTGGAAGCAGAGACTTTGTCTGCATTGTCTCATCAGCTTGAGCTCCTAAGCATTTGGAGGACAGGCAAAAGCCAACTTTTGAACATATGCCTTTTGCTGTAGCTGGGTTCTTTAGGTTCTCCCCTTAGGAAAGTTGGAAGTGATTTGAATCACTTCCTACTCACTTCATCTCTGCTTTTGCACTTGCTTAGTTGATTGACCAATGGCCCAATTTTTAATCATAACCCTTTTTTTCCGTGATAAGATTGAATGGCAAAATTCCCAAGAAGGTGCCCTGCTGGTCCTTCAACTTTATTGAGAGGACTGCTTTGCACCTTAAAATACATTGCCTCTTTCCCCAACAGACAAGGCATGGGATAAAAGGGCCTTGACACATACTGTGGAGTAAAAAAATATCCATTTGCCTCCAATATGAGCTTTCTCACTTTCATAATTAGGTCCATCCCACATGAATAGTTTTTGCTCCTGTTTTGTACTTCCCCATTAGGGGTAGGACTGCAAGAAAAGCAAAGGTAAATTCATGGTCCAGAAGAAGCTGCCAGGCTAAATTCAGAGCTGACTGGACATAGGCTGTCTAGTTAGGTGTGGATGTGAGTCCCTAAAGGGTTTTTGATAGGGTTAAGGATGCTATTAGCATTGAGATTAGTGTTGACACTGGTAGCTGCTGGTAAACACTGACTGGAGATGGAGAGAGGCAGGTAGAATCAACAGGTTCTGCCTAAACCTGGTGGTGTTATGATATGCTTTTCCAAGTCTGATAAAGCTTTCTGGACAGACAGGGTATGTTTAAAGTTAGGCCCTGCAAGGGCCAGTGAGCTAGATTGGAAATATTTTTTGTTAGATTAAGTGGGTTACGGGTTACTAAGAACAGATTTTTCTCATTGGTTCAGTGACTTAAGCTTTCTAAAAATAATATTGAACTGCTAACTGTGCTTTCTTTTAGCACTTTGTTAGTTTTTGTAATTCCAGTTTTTACTATTTTAGGTATGTTCTTAGGACATTGTGAGGTTTTGGGGGAACATTTGAAGAAATTGGAGTTACAATGGAATAAGTGTTCTAGTTCTTATGTGTTCTTGCTATGGGACCCATATGCAGGTCTTTTTGCATATTTTAGACTTTTGTCTGTGATTTTGTGTTTTTAGAAGAAATGATCAGGATTAATGCCCAGTACTTTAAAACACTGCACTAATAAACATGGTTTGCTGTCTACCTAGCCATGCTATTATATATGCTTTATATATACAGATATACATGTTTTTATACACATTATAATATGTATGTAGTAACATACAGACACACATAATTAATATACTTTATAGACTACTTTTAAGAACTCCATTCTTTACAAACTACTAACAAAACCTCAAATCATGACATAACGTGACATAGGAAACAATTTCTCTGAAAAGATATATTTTTTTTTCTGATTTATAAAATAGGAATTATTAAGTAAGTATAGTCTTTCAAACGCAGAAGACAGTACACTTTCATTAATTGATTTAAGTTGTTAGTGACAGAAAAAAAGTAACACTTGTTCTAAAACAACCAATACATGTAAAAAAAATTGCTGTACAGTTCAACACCATTTCATAGGACTTACAGATAATAACAAATATTTTCTGCAAGATTGTTCTTTTAGAATTTGTTCCACGAGCTTTATTTAACACATTTGGCAGTGGGGGAGAGAGAAGCTGTGGGGTTTCCCCTTATATTCCAATTTAAAACATCTTGGTTTGTTTTCCTTCAAAATGTGACTTCATTGAAAAAGCATGGTAGCTTTTTGCTTCAGATGAGAACATTCCATATTAGATAACATTTTTTGTTTTGTAATTTCATTTCTGCTTTTGACTATATAAAGTTTCATTTGTCTTGCTGAGAAATCTTAGGTTAAACTTAAGTTAAACTATCCCCTAATTTTCTCATGTATTGCTTTTTCAAAAGGGATAAATTGAAGATTTGATGTTGGATTTGACCCAGCTGTGTTTGATGAGATAAATGAGGGCAGAGGCTAAGCCTGACTGTGAAATTGGGACCTTCTAAAGAATTCAGCTGGGGGCACATGAAAAGCAAAGCAATGCAGCTTATTCACAGCCTCATTGCTCTTCTGAATTTGATGTCTTTGATATGATGATGATTTGATATCATTAAAATAGTCAAACATTTCAAAATAAAGAAGGTAACTGAGGTTGAGAGATAAAACCGTACAAATTGCAAAGTTTTCATCTTTCACTTGTTTTGCAAAATGCATAGTGCCCCAGCCTGATATAGGGATATCTGTAACTGTTACCCTTAAACGGTGACTAAGCTGTATGTAGGTAACAGAAGCAGATAAGTCAGAGAAAGAGAACCTTATTCCTCAGTAAAGACTTGGGCCATCTGAGATAAAACAATATCTGTAGAAAAATAAATTTGATTTAATAGAGAATGATGAAATTGATAGAAAATTCTATTTTTGAAAGTCTGAAGTTTACTACTTTCTTTAGGTTTCTCCAGTCACTATGGAATTGATGTGGTCACTATTCAGTTCAAGCAGTGAGAAGACGAATAACAAGAGTGGGAGGATATCATCACCAACAGAAAACTCCTGAGAAGAGTAAGTTTGTAATTAAGTCATTATGGATGCTGAGTTAGGAACTGAGAAAAATTAATGTTTCAGGTTTGTACAGCATTTAAGGAGATACTAGCAGAGCCAGTGGTGAGGAGTGAAAAGCATCAGAAATCACATGTGCATTGGATTTTTTCCTGCTGGACTCACTAATGTCAGTGGCAAAGTTCCCACTGACCATAAAGTTGCGTGCTCAGGCCCAACTGCTCACATTGTTGTTTGCTTTTTGTTCATGGTGAAAACACTGAGATATGAAATGGGCAAAAAAAAGTTTCATTGGGGTAATTGTGATCTTCAAGAAGTCTAACAATGAAGTAATCTGACTGCAGCTGCAGTATTGGCCCTTTTCCTTTACACATGACACATTGACTAAACTCCCTGTACAAAAAAATATCTGACCTTTCTCTGTACTTCAAACAAAACATGGCCTTTATAGTACTAGCAGTGCTGGTTATAATAGTAGAGGTAACAGAAAAGGGATAGAAAACTTCTTTTTACAGAAGTGAGCGAGCTGATGAGACCAGCTATGTTCCTTTTGGTTTGATTTGTCTCTTTAGGACAGAGGTGTGTGAAATGGGCTATTAACTTTTTCATGTTGGGCCTCTTCTATTCTGCTAAACATGGAAAGCATGAAATGTGACTGATGGTGTTAAACAAGTTATTTTAAGCACAGGTCCCAGGTATTCAGTACTGAATAGAAGCTGGAAGATACAGTAACTGTTCTGTATGTGAAACAGCATTTTTTCCTAATAGGTGTTGACTGGGGGTTGAAGTTTAGGATTTGTTGGATTACAAAAAATTACTTCATTTGTGCTAGTGATGTGAAGTATTTCTTCATCAATTAAAATAAGTTACGTGAGATATACCATCACCCTGTATCAATAAATCCAAGAAGAGAATCATAGTACTCAATATCAATTACTCTCTGACCTTTGTAAATTACTGAGACTGTAATCTCTGCAGGGCAGTCACTGTCTACTATGTTGCATTTGTACAATGTATAGCATAGCCTGCCTCTACTTTTGGTTGCCTCCCCAGTGCTATCTCAATACAAAATAAGTAACATCATTATGGTTCCACCATATTTCCTTCTTGTAATCAGTTTTGTCACAATTCACAAAATAACTTCGCTA
Organism: Elanus axillaris; assembly: GCA_026212715.1. Classification (NCBI taxonomy): domain Eukaryota; kingdom Metazoa; phylum Chordata; class Aves; order Accipitriformes; family Accipitridae; genus Elanus; species Elanus axillaris. The sequence continues at coordinate 20,279,332 of JANZLQ010000007.1, read as the reverse complement.
AGATTCAGAATTATCATGCCATAGCCATAATATGAGAACTGACAGCAACAAGAAGCACTTTTCTTTCTTCTGACAGGGAATATCCTGATAAAAGTAAAATTTAAGACCTTTGAAAGGCCATTTACTATTTATAATTGATATGGTTCTGTGGCAGGTAGTGCAGTCTTAAAATGGAGGAGAGTAATGTCTAACATTTATATCACTTAGGTGAGTAAAATGAGTTGTAGGCATTTGCAGACCAGGTAATGAACCATGACTTCTACTGATACTGAAGATCAGAAGGTTATTGTGGAAGCCTGGATACAAATATGTTTGAAATAAGCTTACTAGATCAAAATAGATACATCAGCACTATAAACTGTGAATTCTAAATTCAAGAACATCCTTGCAAAATTATAGTAGTAAGAGCAGCAATAATAACAGTAAATAATGTGTAATCATTATTACATAGGCATACATTTACCTATTCAAGTAGTCTTGTCGGTACTGTGGTGAGGAAGTTCACAGGAGACTTACATGAAATCAAGACTCAGACCATTATTTGTAGACATTCAGAATTTGACTCTCAAATTTTAAGGTTAGTCTGCAAACCACATTCCCATTACTTGTTCTTGTGCTTGTGATTTTTTTTAATCAACTTCATAAATGCATAAAGTATATAGCATTTCAAATATTTAAAGTACAGTAGAAGCATTACTGCTAATTATGTCTCTCTCATTCCCCCACAAAAAGACTAATTTCTTATTCTTCATTGTCTTTTTTTACCCCTTCAGTGAAGTGTTATATTCAGTGCTGAATATTGAGAATTTGCAGGGCCTCCCAAGTTAGATGCCTGATTAACTCCTGCTTCAGATTTGATAACATCTTTCTCTGCCTGTCCTCAGACTGTGCTTGGACAGACTGGAGAATGGCATGTTATGAAGCAGAGCTGTAAATGCTGGAGACAGGAGGGCAAGATTCACATCTGAAGAGATGGGAACCAAGGTCTGAGAGAATTAGGAGCAAAAGTGCTAAACCTACACATCCTCCTCAAACCAACTTCTCCAACTTCTCTGTTAATTGTCTTGCTATGTTGCAGTAATCTCTATCCTAATTAAATAGCAAACCAAAGAAATCTGAAATTACCCTAACAGGAATCATGCTTTCTTCACATCCCAGGAAGTGCTTTGGCAGCCACTGCAGAGTATTTTCAAAATACTAGGAAAGAAGCTTGATATTGTTAAGTGTTTGTGAGCAAGAGAGGAAAACATCCAAACTCTAGCTTCAGAAACCCTGTTCAGTGCAATACAGAAACATCCTTGCTGAAGTGAATGATGTAGCTCCATCTTTCAGTCACTAGAGAAAAAGTGCAGTGATACACCTTGCAGGAAAGGGACTTGATACTGATGTTGAGGCAACACTTCTGCCATCGTGTAGACTTGTGTCTCAGGTCACAGCCTCTTTGCCATTTCTGCCATTTGCATCTTAGCCCCATCTCTAGCTCTCGTTTGGGGTGAATCAGCAGATTCCTTGGGTAGAAAGACTTAGGAACAGGGCAAAAACTGACTCAGAGGTAGGATTCACCTGGAGCTCTTTGCAACTGTGACTTCAGGCTCTGACACATGGCCAGCTATCAAAGGGAATAGCCAGGAAAATCCAGGGCAGAGATCCTCAAAGGCTGGCAAAGCAAAGTGAGTAACACAGATTGGACTTCAAGCCTTAAGAAACTGTGTTTGCCAAGGACACTTATCATAAGCATGCATGATTGTCTATGATTGTTAATGTTTTTTAATGTCCCTTATTTATTTCTGATGAAGGAAGTATGACATCTGTCAGTATCTGTCTTAGGTGAACTTTCTATGATAACACACTCCTCTAATAATAACGGCACTCATATGCATACTTGCCTTCAAGGCCTGAAATGTGATATAGCTGCTATTAAATTTCCATGCACTACTGCTTTTCAACAGTCAGCCTCTTCCAAGATAAAATTATGACAGTTAACAGTATTTCAGGATGAAAACAAAATCTTGCATATATGTACAGCTTGCCCAAGGGTGCCGCAAGCTGCGTGTTTAGCTTGTGCCCAAGTTGGCAAAGATGGACTCCTCCAGTCTGAACAATCCATCTTTACCCCATCTGCTGCTGCTTAGAGAGGGTCAGCTTAGGTGAAGATGAGGAAGAGAATTGCAGGCCACGTAAGCAGCCCCAGTCCAAAGCAGACATTGTCCCTACAACCACAGCTGCCTAAGGCCTTCCAAGAAAGGGTCAGAAAGCTTCACTGCCTGGGATCTCTGGATCCTTTGGGTTCTGCTTCTGGTCCTGTCTTGTCTTCAGCTCATATTATCAAGAGTATGTCTTTGCCCTCCCTTTGTTAGGGAAGCTGATGGGAAGGAAAACTAGTTTATCTGAGGTAGAGAACGGGAGGTGGATGTTAATGTAAGAAGATGGTTTTGGAGGTGGGGAGGAGGGTGAAGTTCTGTGTCTTAGGTCGGTTGGAGGGTATGGGATGAGACGGAGTGGAGGGACAACATGCCAGAAGAGGGGCAGGCTGAAGAAGGGGGAAAGGAAAGGTCACTGTCCCTCTCTGCACCTTTCAAAGTGTTCTGAGGCACAACACTTAAGCCTCCATTTTTACATATAGTCTTTCCCCATATAAGGCTGCTTGTTCCCAGACCTGCTTACTTGAATCTGAGTACCCTTTAAATACTTTTCTGGCTTCTCTAAGCCTTTTCTCTTCCCCAGCTTCCTGTGCCATCTCTTCCACTCCTGAAAAATACAATCCTTTTTCTGCCTTAAGACAGCAACATTCAATTTCCCTTTCATAGCTAGGTAGCTTTGAGTCTCCTCTGCTATAAGGTAGTCCAATAGTTTAAGTGTTGTTAATATGTAAGATACTTAAAAAACTCCTCCAACTTCTTTCCTACTATAAGAAACATTCTGATAGAAGAAAAGAAGGAGTTACAAACTGACTTCAGGCTAGAAAACAATTATAATCATAGTGAAAGTAACTAATGGACTTTCATGCTGAAATTCTAAATAGGGATCTTGAAAAAATACTTTAATGCTGCGCAGAGCTGCCCATTCCATCAACATTCTTTAAATCAGACTTCAGGGAGATAGTGCTAGCAGAGGGTAAGGGCTTTTCTTGTTTGTTCGGTAAGTGTTTGCTGAACAATAAATATTTTTTTATTAGGGTGTGACTGGAAAGTAACGTTATGATGAAATGTGCTCAAGTATTTTCAAGTACAGCTTGTTCAAAGGAAAGTACTTGAAAAAAGGGAACAGTCTTTAGCCTGATCCCAAAGGAAACTCTTGCCAAGTGCCTAGCTAGAGGAACATATGCCAAGGTGAAATATGCCATTATCAGGTATGAAGTATAAACTGTTGGTTGGTTACATTCTAGTAATGAACCATCATGAAATTATAGATCAATCTGTCTCTGATTCCTATGCTGTGTTTTAATGCACAGTGAGCTATTTTCTCTGTACTACTCCATTTTGCTTAATTGTCCATATTGTTGTTAAGTACCTAAGAGAGTAAAGGAGTTTTGGCTGAATCTGGAAAGAGTACACTAAGCTATTAAATGGAGAACTTCTAATCTACCCTTACATTTAAAATGTTGTAGTCTTCTATCAAAATATTAATCCGGATGTGACCATTAAAATCTGAAATTCTTTATACCAGCTTTTATTGACCATCAAGCAGATGTGCAATCTAGTTAAAATGCATAGAATATGATATGAAAAAAATTAGTTGTCTTTAAAATCATTCCTTAAGATTGAGAACATATATCATACACACACACACATACTATCATGTTCATAGTCATAGTAATGTTGGAATAATGTTGTAAGCAAGCTAAGTTAAAACATCACAATAAGTCAGAATGCCGTTTTCAGGATGCTGTTGGAATCGGGACAAATTTTACACAAAGTATAACTAACTATTTGTTTTCCCATCCTGCGTGAAGAGAATTATTTCTTGGTGATCACCACAGAACAAAACCAGGACACCATCCACTAGCAGCTCTGATCATTTCTTAGCTCTAGTTAAAGAAAACTGATATTCAAAAGCCAACTGGACATGGTTATGGCCAACCTCCTCTAGATGACTCTGCTTGAGCGAGCAGCAGGGTTGGACCAGATGACCTCTAGAGGTCCCTTCAATCTCAACCATTCTGTGATTCCTAAAATGGAGTTTAGGAAGATGAAGCCTTTCCTAAATGGAATTCAAAGGCAAATGTTTGTTATGCTTGAAGGCTAACAGACAAATGCTTAATGGCATTTTCAAACTCTTTACTGAAGATGTAAATCTTCACTGTACAATCCCATGATACCTACCTGCTTCCTTTGCATACTTTATTAGATAGATGCTATCTTTATATGCTTCTTTACAGACATAAAAACCCTTCTCAACTCTGGGGTTCACTTACAGCTGCAGAACTATAAGGCTTGTATCTTTCTAAAGAACTATTGCAACTAAATTATCTGCCCAATACAACTGAAAAAAAAAAATCTGTATTTTTATTAACCTTAAAATTCGCTAGAAAAATATAGGTGTAAAGTTCTTTATTATCTTAAATGAGTTTTCATCAGAACTTTGATCCAGCAGAAATCCAGTCTAGTATTGAAATTTCTTAAGGATACTTCTACTAAGTACAGCACTACATACACCTTTGGGTATTCATCACTCATCACAGAGTATCTGAAGCATATGCTAAAAATGGGTTAGTAGGAAAGGACAAAGTGTGTGAGCACTGAAACACAAGGGTTATTTTCAGTCTTTGACTTACAGCTATAAGTTTAAGGAGAATTTTGAACACTTTGTTGAAATCCAAAACAAGTGCTAAGACAGTTTACTCATCAGGCACAGATTCTGTGGGAAGATAAAGTTCAACTTCAGAAAGTGGCGATGCCTGTTTGGGATCCTTATCTTAGCTCTAGATGTTGTTGGAAGAAGTTTAGTCTGATAAGCTTTAAGGGACAGAGCAGGTATTTTTGAGATAATCATATTAAGGGAAATGCAACTTTGTACTGGAAAAGCTCTGATTTTCATTTGCTAACTAATTGAATTATTGCTGTATGTATGTAAAATGGGTTTTCAAGTGTATGTAATTATGGAACTGCCAGTGCTGTCTCTGGGATAAAAGAGACCTATTAGTGATGAATGTGCCAATAAGTTTCCCACTTCTCTTTTCATAAATTTCTTCAGGGACATACATATCTAACATGCGGTGTTGTGATTTGCAGAACATCTGCATCATTAGGAAGTCAAACTGTGCTCTGAAAAATGTATGTTGAGGATCACTTCATTATCAGAAGCTTTTGCTCTAGAAATATTCATGAACTGCTGTAGTAGTCTGTAGCGAAGTGCAACAGATAAGGTAACACTGTAGTGTATTTCTGAATAGGCAACTGGGCAATAAACAGGACTATGGTTATAACTCAAATAAATGTCATGAGGCAGCAAAGCAGAGAATTTAAAAGAAAAATGACTATTACTGCTCCTGATAATTTCTCTTTTAATCTAATTTTCTGTGAGCAAGGATATACTCATTGTATTGAGTTTGCATGGCAATGTTTTTGTAGCGGGGGGGG
>JANZLQ010000007.1:20217944-20255632 GCA_026212715.1 Elanus axillaris | reverse complement strand
TAGCGAAGAGGGGGGGGGAGTGATAGAACGACTTGGTGGGCACCTGGCGTCCAGCCATGGTCAACCCGTCACACAGGTACTGTGCAAATAATTTCACAGGAGATGTTTCAAAGTCCTCACAGTTCAAAGTCAGTTCTGGATCAGCATCAGTATATTTATACAAGGACTATTAGCTATAATACCTCCCTCTTAAAACACATAAGAGAATTTAACCAATAATTTCTGCAGTGCAGATTTTCTTTTAAGCAGTCCATCTATGCTGCATGTTCAATAGATTTCAGTTTCTGCAACGTCCAACTGTCTTTTACAATTACAGGGCACAGTACGAATTATCCATTTAATGTCCTTAGTAGACATTTGGACTTTAAAAGTTGCATCTGACAGTTTCCCCACAATTTTTTAACTCACTTCAATTTCTGACTAAGGTTATACAGTGATTTAATTAAGCTAGTAATGTGGTGTTATCACTGTTGAGTACATTGAAGGAGTATTCTCCTCTGGTACCCAAAGCAAGCTCTTACATCCTGAGTGGCCCTTCTTAGGCATTTACCAATGTGAATGCATAAGTCTGTAATAATTAATCACAGCCCAGAGGTAATGGTCCATTTGTCCCTTCTTTAACCAGGGAGATGCTATTGTAATGGGCAAGATGCCTTCAGTGAGAAGTCAACAGCCATGGGAACCTTAAAATGGGAACCTTTCAGCACCAGAAAAATAGTGATATTGTTACGCACCTCAACAGAAAATGTCACCGAGTTAACATTGCCTGCACATTTTGCCAGTTATATTCTTAAGTACCAAAGAACTGTTCCATTTTCCAGTACTTCTGCCTCTAAGTAGGAATACTAGACTAGGTGCAGCACATCATAGGGATTCAACTGGCTACACTGCAGCAATATTAACAATATTAACCTCCTATCACACCAGTTGACCAGTGAATGTTTCTGGAAGTATCATCTATTTTGTAAAGCAAGGTAAAGGACATTTGCATTTACATAGAAAATTACTGCCCAGTAGGTTATGGCATCCAGGTAAACTGACTATGACAGAGGCATGTTGCGAATTAGCTCTCCTATGACACATAGCACTAGATAATCACATCACTACCCATTCCCAAGTATGTAAATTGCATGTACAGTGTTAGCCAACTCATTTGTCTAGACAGCTGCATCATAGATACTGTGGTTCTACTGTCCACTAAACTTGAACTAAGTGCCCCATCATCCTTGTGAATCTCTTTCTCTGCCTGCCACCCTTTCCTAGTTTAATGTGGGCAACACCGCAACAGGATGGAGCTATTAACATTTTGTTGCATTTCTTATAGAAAGAATATGGAACAAATATATAGGAAAAACATTATAATAAAGTAATCTAAGATTAGCCTAGCTGTAATTATCAATAACTCCAATATCATAAGATTTGCTTTTCTCACAGTTACGCTCAAAGACAACTAAGCTGCCAACCTCTTCCTTGTAGTATTGGAAAGCCAGGAAAAATGAAGCATCCACTACAGGACTGAAATAAAACAGGAGGAAGGAAAAGAAGGGAGAGCCACCTTAAATAATAACAGTGAAATCAAAATTATTCCAACTCACTGTGAATCTATTGCATCAGTTCTTTCTGAGTAGCCGAATTTGGCAAGGGGCTGGATGGAAATAAGGATATGCCTGCAATTTCAAAGAGTATTTCCCACAGCTGCAGTCAAATCATTCATGTCTCCCCCCAACAGGCACCAAAGGGGGCTTTTGGAAAACTTTGGAAATTCCCATCCTGAGTCACTGAGCCAAGGTCATGATGGGATGTCTTGGCAGGAGGATTAAGAATGTGAGAATGAACTGGCTGCTCAGAACAAGTGCATGAAGCGAAAGCAAAAGACACAAACTTCATTGTATCCTCAAGTCAGTGTTGGTGTTCTTCAGAATAGAAATAGTATTAATTTTTATCCAAAGTGGCCTTCACTTGCAGCTCATCTATATGAAGATGTACCTTACTAACAATAGAAACAGCACTGCATACCAGAATTTCTGTACAACATCAGGAAACTGATCAGCATGACATTAAGCCATACTTAAAAGGAAACTATTCTGTAGTGTGTAAAGAGCTGTACCTTCTCTAGAGGCAGAGAAGGAACAATTAAACTTTGCTACTATGTAGTCTGTGGAATATTACATGCACTTAAGGAGGAAAAGAAACCCATGAGTAGGTTATGTATTTTGCAATAAGATCAAATCAGCATCTCCAAACTGTTTCCTTCCAACTGTTTTCCTCCAAAACCTGGAAATGTTGGAGAATCCTCATCTCCTTATCAAAAGGCTTAATTAGGCCAATAATCAACACCTTAAAGACAGAGATAAAGAAATAAAAATCTTCCAAAAACCTCACTGTCTTCTGAATGCTTATTAGAAGCGGTATCATCTTGGTCAAGTCAAGCTGATCAGAAATCAACTGGATTTGTAAAAATGGGGGAGAAGATGGGAAAATACAATAAAGAATGAAATATCTGTTTAAATGACTGGCTTATCTGTACCATGAAATAGGCAGAACACTACCTCTAAAAGTGAAAAAATAGGGGAAAAAGGAACGAAGTTAGAAAATAAACAGAAATCAGGGAGCTTTCTGGGAAATGTCTTGAGAAATACCTAAGGCTAAAGAACCTTATATTAACTTTAGCATACAAGTGAATGTCTTATCCTGGTTCTCTTCCTTCTGAGTCTGCATCAGATTTTTTCAGATATGGGTGGTGACTAATTATTGGGTAAAAGCTTCAGTGTCAGCCAGATGGTGAATTGGGAGGGAAGCACTTGAAGAAATGTCAGGAGTTATCTCGTGTGTGAGGCATAATCTTTAGAATGTGTCCTTGTGGACAAAAGAAATGAATTGAGGTAAATACCTTCATCCTCAACTAATTTATTAGAGTCCATTTGTAAAAACATATGTCCAACAGAAATGGTTCATTCATGACAGAGTTCCTACCAACTGTGACTCTAATGCTATGTCACCCAAGAAAAGAATTGAATCTTTCATCCAATTCCTTCAAAAACTGATTTCCCTGGGGAACACAAACAGGTTTATATTCCAACGGGATATCTCCACAGTTCCTGCAAATTTCTAAAACCAAGTATTCACTTAAGATTTATCTTGTAATACACCTAGTCTTTCATCATAATCAAATTCCGTAGGCAAGAAAAAAACAACAGCATGGTTTCACTCCCAGACAGTAATTCCACAAAGTCCTCAAACTTTGCCCCTTTGTTTCTTTTCCTAGTGAGACTCAATACTCCTGCAAGCTTTCCACTTCAATACATACAGACCAGAGTTCAATCTCCATGTACAATTACAGAAACTCGGTAGTAACCCAGATAAACCAACCTGCTATGTGGCTTAATATATCCTCCAGCAACCTCACTTTCCTTTCATAAGTCTCACATCAACCACTTTTACAGCATAAAAAGGATTATCTGCACTTTCTTTTGAGCAGAAGAGTATTTGTCAAAGTTACAGGCTTTAACAAAGTTTGCAGCTGACTGAAACTCCTCTGCCTTACATCACTTCTTCTGGTGCCATTAGCTTCTTTAGCATAAAAAGAGGTTCAGTAATTCTGATTTCCTACTTTATGATTACAGTTTTAGAGAAAATGCTGCTTTCTTTAAACCTGATGAAATAGACCTGAGACTTACCTGAAGTTTGTTCAGTGCCAAAACTTTCTGTATCTTTCTGTAAGTGGTCATACCTTTCAGATTACATAAATGTGCATAATATGTGATATGGAAAATTATCTGATGCTCAGGGGGTCAACGTGCAGCATATATATATATAGAAATACATTTTTATCTATATTAAAAAGCATATATATATATGCTCTATTTTATGTTTTGATTATTCAGTCTTCCTATGAATCTGTATTTTCTGGTGTTTTGTTTGCTCTATCCAAATGATAAATTTACCATTATGTAACCTGCGATGATTTTTTTTTTCTAGTAGAAAGAATTTTTTTTTCTGTTATCTAAGTTATATTTATGAACAAATATGTGCAGCTGTTTTATTTGATGATACATTAATAGTGTTGCTTTTGAATAGACACTGGTGAAACTCAGGTATGAGATATGCTCTATGCCAGAACTTATTAAATGATGAGAACTGTGGTCATGTTAGAATATAATAATAAAAAATAATAATATAATAATACATAACCATATTGTTTATGACACACAATATAATCATAATCTAATAATAAAATAATGTTGCTTTAATACAATATAATCACACTGCTTTATGTGTTCATTCCCATACTGCTTATTATCAATAAAATTCCTAACGCTGCTTATTCAACCAATGCAATTTTTTTGTTGTTTGCACTGCCCATTAGATCTATGTTGGCAGGTACATAGTATGAGCACTAACCACATAAAAAATCCAGATGTTATAATTTTTGTGATACAGGCAAGGTAAAATGTTCCATCTACCACTTGTAACAGAGAGCTGTTTTAATTTATATCTACATTTCACAAAAAAAACAGGTATTGCTTTGCGGATTAAGGACTGACTATGAAAAGTTAAACAAGCAAAATTAAAAGATGGTTTGGTTTGGTGTTCAAACTATTGCAAATTATTTACACTGAGTGTTCTAGACTTCTAGAACATATCGATTTACCTGTAGACATCTACAGGTTCGAATACACCTATTTCTAGCTAGTATATTTGCTGTATTTACCCACTTATATCTTGCATTCCAAGCACTTTAAGGCAGGGGCATTATGTTACATTCATTGGAGTCTTCAGGAGCAATCAGAATTTATCTACTACTAACTGGAACAGCTTAGAGCTTATCCACTTTCCTACACCAAACAGGCGAGCTTATTCATATACTACTGCTTATTTTATGTGTGTGTGTGTGTGTGTACATGTGTGTACTGGGTCGACTACCATATGCCCAAATAAAGAGGTTTTCAGCTTTTGGTCCTCAGGGCACCTAAGCAAAATGTAACAAAGGAAAAAAAAACCCCTATTGTCCATAGGAAATCAGAATTTTATCATTTTATCATCAGAATAAAAATGCATGAAAAACCCCATCATTCTAAGGACTGCCTCCAGTAAAAATAAAAACATTGTAAGTACTCAGAATGGTTTCTAACGCATTTTTTTCACAAGTTGTAGTTGAGGAAAATGAAGAATTGCAACTAACTTTTTATGTGTCATATATAACTTTTTTATATTCATTTATGTCATATAACTTTTTTTATATTCAATGCCTTTCAGGAAGAAACTGTACTGGGCTTTTCAAAATGAAATACTGCATGTCAGTAATCATTACACAACCTTAACAGCTGTTCTACCACAAGTGACAGATCTTGTTAGAGCGACAAAACAGAATTTAAGAGAAATTTAAAATATTTTTATGTCATTAGAACATTTCTAATATGGCACTAACAGTGATAACATTGTATTGTAGCAGTGTGCTATCTGTACTATAGGTAAAACTGGGAAACCGCTCTATTTAAAGGCTGCCTTTCCCAGCTCTTCTAAGACTCATATACTTCCTTCGGTTAGCTTGAAATCTATAGTCTTGCAGTAATATAGGACATATTAGTAATTCCAGCTTGAGATCTTTTGAGCCACCATTTTCGCAATGAGCCAAAAGTTTCTCTCCCACAAAAAAACCCATCCCAATATTTCTTGTAATTGATGGAGTCTACTGGTTTTGAATGGAATACTGAGAAGTCAAACCATGTTTTTGGTCAATCTCAAAGCATTCAAGTCACTTAATATTTATCCAGCTAGTAGTACATGGAACTCCCCAATCTTAAGGCAGCAATACTGAATAGCAGTTGTTCATAATCATCAGTTATGACAGCTGGGAATTTCTTCTCCTCATTAACCTTAATTGTGACTTTTTACATCACATTTGCGAGAATCTTTTATTTCTTCCTTTAGTCACAAGATAACAAATGAGACATTAATCTAGATTTCCTTTGGTTATTCCTTTGGCAAGCTCACTACAACTAATTCAAAGAAAATTAGATCATTATGAATAATTTCTACAACTTTTTTTCTGTAACAAGCTTCCTGCTTTCATGTATCACTCAATATTCTAAATTTTTTTTCTGATGTCTTCAGACAACTTTTCTCTTTCTTATACTGCCTACTGCAGGACAGTGACTGGGCTTCATTTTACCCTAGACAATCTTCCTAGCTGTTGGTATCAGGCATTTGGATAAGGTAACTTATCCAGAATCCCTTGCTTGTACTGTATACTTATCACTTGACATAATTCCTTTATAGGACTTCATCCTCTAGTATTTTGTATCAATAATAATGAAGATCTACCTGGGACAACTTAGAATTCATTGCATTTCTAAAGTTTGTAAGTTTTAAATTCTCCAGCTATGACAGATAAGGTGCAGATGTTAACTATTGACTTAAAGAGCTAAAGGGTTTTTTGTCAGTTTAATGTACTCTTTTTTTCCCCTCATGATCTTCTGAAAGCACTGATAACTCTGGATAGCCTACGTTTTTGTTTCAGCATTGGTGAAGGAATCTCAAGCAGATCAACTTCGACGAAGCAGGCATCAATTGTGTCAGCAGGTGGGACACAAGCTTTTCCAGGTACGTAGCTGTACATGATCTCCATTGTCTGGTGACGGACAGTAAGATCAAGCTATGGAAAAGGTGCCTTGTCCTCCTCAATGCACAGGAAAAGGACACAATAGCCAATGGCTCCTGGAAGCAAACAGCTTCTTTGGAAGTCATAATTTCTGACTCTGTGCAGTGGATCTTCTATAGAAGTCCCATTAGCAACTGAGTAGGATGGTGATGATGGATACCAGGCTATCATAGAACATGGGGGTTATGCAAATAATTTTCTTCTAGGCAACCTGCCTTTAAATAACAATTTCAAAGTCCTGTTCTCATGACTTTATCATAGGCTTCTATGCCTATACAAATAAAAAGAAAGGGTAAGGAATTATTCTTTGGCCCCAAGGCCGACTGGCACAGCACAGCTTATTTGGGGGTGACCACATGAACGAATGAATCTGCATCTAGTGCCAGAAAGCAAGGAATATTTTTAAGCTGCAGTGACACAGATGGACAGGACAAAAAGGATAGCACTGCTGACAAATATGCTATAAGGAGTGACAAGGAAGGGGTGAAGGCATAGAAAGTAATTATTTTTCCCCTCTAGTCCTTCAAGTAATTGTAACCACTAAAAATTAAAGCTGACAAAATTTGGAATTTAGACACACAGATATCTGTGACTGCTCTCACTAAGCTGTTAGCTACATCTTCCACACCTGCAGATCATGACCAACTCAAGGAGTACTACGTGTTGAAACTAGAGCCTCCTTTCTCCCTGCCCAGCTACAAGTAACGTTTCAAGTGCAAACCATCTTGGTAAGGGTGATCTCTAACACCTAAAGGTGCTCTGTAACCACCACAATCAACAAAACCCTGAGAAACTGAGAGGCAAAAGAATAACACACAGTCATTTCCTTGGCTGAGTATCATGTCCATGAATGCTGACACTAGCAAATCTGAAGGTTCTGACAAGTAGGGAGTAAGAATTAAGTAGCATATGCATTCAGACACTGTTTTCAACAGCAACTCATGCCATGAATACCTTTGTTTACAAATATAAAACAAGATCTGCCTTTACCATTAAAACACTTTCTTGTTTCATGGTAAAAAATTTTGTATATGCTTCATTTTACAGTCCTTTTCTCCCTAAGGATGTTACATTTTTATTTTCCTCTCATTAAACACCCAGGCTACACTCATCTCCAACCTAATTGCTGTCAACAGCAAGACCACCCTAGGTTCTGCAACTGAAGCAGTACTGAACAAGACACGTATTAAATCTCTTGAGATGCGTATCAACTCCTTTCTTTGTGCATCCCCATGCAAGAAAAAAGTTTCACTCAATTCCATCACAGTCAAGTCTGGACAGACTGCATTATTCTCTTTCAATTAAGCCCTCTGATATTCGCAGTAGCTATCGCTAAGACAGTGAATACAGCTTCAGTGCAGGCAAATCTTCTTTGGCTGTGAAATCTGTAGTGCATAAGGTTGTCTGTGCATTCTTGGTCATCAGAGTGAGTTTTGTTGAACAAGCCATTCCAGAAGGGCATGACTATACCTCTTGGCAACCCGAACTCTGTGTCAAAGTTTTCTGTTAATGAACTACAGTGTATCAAATAGATCAGTTATAATTACAGTTATAGCCTCCCTTTGCTATCCGCACCCATGCCCCTACAAAAGGGCAAGGCAAACTAGGTATGCAGACTGCACTCAACTCTGGTTACACCAGCAGCACAAGCATTCAGTTTATAGAGGTTTTCTCTACCTCTCTGCAACAGACCCACCACAGCCTGACCCCATCGGCCAAGTGTGTGGCACCTCTTTGAAAGCTTATTTAAGAAAGGGCGAAAAAAAAAAAAGCCAGGCAGAGGGAGGGGTTGTAGGAACAAAAAAGAATGAGAAATAGCAGAGGGAACACCAAGGTCAGAGAAGGATGAGGAGGTTCTCTATGGCAGTGGAGCAGATATCCTCTGCAGTTCATGGAGGACTCCACACTGGAGCAGTTGGAGGTTTCCTGAAGGAACTGTGGCCCATGGAGAGCCCATGCTGAAGCCGTTTTTTTTCCTGAAGGACTGCAGCCCATGGGAAGAGTCTATGCCAGAGCAAGGGAACAGTGTGAGAGTGAAGGAATGGCAGAGAGAAACCATGTTGTACTGACAGTCCTACTCTCCTGATACCTTCCCCGCTGCTACTCAGGGGTGGGTGTAGAGGAGTCCGGAGTGATGGAATGAAGTTGAGCATGGTAAAAGTGGGAGGAATGGTGTTTTAAAGTTTGCATTTAGTTCTAACACTCAAATCTATTTTAACTGGCAATAAATTAATTAGTTTTCCCTAATTTGAGTCTGGTTTACCCTCCACAGTCATTGGTAAGCAATCTGCCTATCTTTATCTTGAGCCACGAGCTTTTCCATTCTATTTTCTGTCCCTGCCCTGCTGAGGAGGGGGAGTGAGCGAGAAGATGGGAGGGAGTTCGGCCCTTAGCTGAGGTTAACCCACTGTACCCATGCTATGCACTTTCAGTATAGAACTCTTGCCAGTATGTATCTGAGCTCAGAGGCCTGCAAATCCTCCCTAATCATACTTCACAGCACACAAATGACCTTTTAATTTATTATTCCATCCTTGACATGTACTAGTCAATATATTCAGTGCATGAAATACATTTGGGAGTTCTGTGGATTAAAGATTAGCTGTGACAAACTGAACTTTTCAACCAAGTAACCAAGGGCAAAATACCAATTAAGCGATGCTGCAGTTCCATGCAGACAAAGCATGCATTCAAATATCTATCCAAACTGCCTGGCCAGAAGTAATTTGCAGGCTCTAATACTAGGTTAAAAAACTGAATATGGATTCCCCTGTGCCACCATTTCCATATACATGCAGTCCCAAAGAGGGTTTCTTACCATAGCCAGAGAACCAGGGTTAATGAACAAATATGTGCAGACCTTTCCTCCCTACAAAGCCATCACACTACCACAGAAGAAAGCACAAATGAGTTATGACTGTGAATGTCATCTGATTATCAAAAGAAAACCTACTCTGAAAGGTTAGTCTGTCCTAGCCCTCAACAGTATTTGAGGCTTAAGAAGTTGCACATTAAAATTTAATATTTTACTAGAACAGTTAAAAAAACCAACAGTGAAATACTGTGCCACATTCTGGCCCTTCCCATGCTGGAGGATTTCCCAAGTAACCTTTAGGATCTCAAAGGGCATAGGCCAAATTCACAGTAGCAGCAAATAGAATCACAGCCTAGCTCAGTGAACTAATATAACCTCTTGTAAGCGTTCAAGTGATACCAAGTTTATTAACAAAACTTTCTTGCAATACATGCAGTTGTGCAACATCTTTCATGGAACGGGCAGCAGATCATAAAATATAACTATTAGCTTAAATCACAACAGTATCTTTCTTTAAACCTGAGGAATCCATGATACAATTATTAGAGTATCTGTATTTTAGAAAGATTAAATAATAAGTAGCACTAACAAAAATAAAAACAAACAAGAAGGCATGACTGGGTTCCTGATCTAGGAATAGGATGGACTAAAGAAAAAAGTAATAAAAATCTGTCTTTCAAAAGTATTGTTTCTAGTGAGCTTTCAAAAGAGCCAGCTCATAAGTGCCAGGCTGATTTGGAGGGTGGTGTGGTGTTGGTCAGAACAGAGGAAATGGGCAAGCACAGGCAAAAATCTCTGTGGAACTGTTATGTATAAACAGAGATCAAAGGGGATAGTCTTGCAGCTTCTTGTTTTCTAATCTTAAAAAGTTGCTATCTAAATTTGGCTAGACCTCAAGAGCACAATTTTTTAAAAAAATAATTCTAATAACAATCCTTAGACCTTAAAATATCAGTCCTTTGAGTATTAGGGCATATGTCGTAATTGTGTACGAAAAGAGATTCTTGCAAGCAGATGAATAGTTATGGGAAATAAAAAAAATTCCTACATGTTGAGATCCCGAAGCATCCCACAGTCAAATATCTAAATTATGACCACAGAAGCCAAACACAAAATTTGTATTAAAATTATCTCTGTATTTGTATTGAAAAGTTATTTCTGAGGACTGAAAAGTCTTGAAAAAAAATTCATTGGGAATCAATTTAACCACATACATAACAGGGGCAATATCAGCCAGATAATTGCTTGATTGCAAACAGTGACTAATATTCCCTGGAATATTGTATTTTACAACAAAAATTCTTCATATTCATATCTACTGAGTCCTCCTGTGCAAAAGGGCCAAATTCTCCATTACTGTTTTGTTGACAGGCATTTACACCAACACAGCCAAGACCAAATTGCAGCTCAGTGATTTACCAGTCAAGTATAAAGACCCATTTTATGTTGAATAGAATATTATAAGAAAATTTATTTACAACTTAAAATCAATGCTAGTACCTATCAAATAAATAAATGTTTAATGTTAGACTATTGGAACACACGATGAAAAATAGCTGGAAGGTGCATTATTTTTATCCAAAATGCTTAGTGTTTTTTCACAAATGACCCACCTCAGATACAGGTTTAAATCTGGAATAGTTCAAGACTGCAAGGCCTCCCCACTTGCTTCTCTCTCATGGGTGCATAGCAAACTAGGAAAAATAATATTACCAGCAAACGCTGCACCCACATTATGTCAAAGATTTCATCAAAAGGGAGAGTTTAAAATGATCTGTAAGAGAAGACAGACATTTTTACCACATCAGACAGAGATGAAAGGGCTCATAATCCGTGTGTTTAGGAAAATTTTGTACTCTAAACCCAAGCTAACCAGAGGAATTTCTTCCAGGAGAGAGACCAAACAGAAATCAGCAGCCACCAAAGGAAAACCACTCCCAGCTTGCCCCCCCAATCTGGAATCATCAGCTGTAAATACACAAAATAGGTATGTAAAAGAGATGTAGCTACCACCTGCTTATCTTCTAAAAGAGGTTTGGGGGATTATAATCAGAGTTTTGTATTTTCCTGTGCTTCAGGTGTCAACAGGGCTGTGACAGGCATCCTTTGAAAATGTAACATGCTTGCATTTGCCAATGTCTTTTACTGAAAAAGCTTTTCTTCCTTTTTCACTTCAGTTCCTGAACTTGAATCAAGTCTAGGATTCATGCCAGATTAAACAAAATCTGACTTTCAGAAACCAAACTAAACATCTTTTGGGGGGCCAAGGAAAGTTTCTGCTTTTGGCACAGACTAACTGATTTTGTACTCTGAATTGTGGGCTAGGACACTGTCTCTGCAGCATTGTTAAGTTTTTCTTTGAAAAAGGTGTGGTATTTTGATCTTTATGGGCTATAGCTTCCCAGACAGAGGCAATCTACAGGGTAGGCACTGCAGAAGAACACATATTATTAGTCAGAGGTGGTACAACAGTGTAACTGAAATTAAATTAAGGGCTGAAGTAATACTTAGAGCTTGTGACAGAGCAGTAAGCACCAAATATTGTGGTGAGCAATTTTCAGAGGCATCGGTTTTGGTGGGTTGATCCTGGCTGGATGCCAGGGGCCCACCAAAGCCACTTGATCACTCCCCCGCTCAGCGGGACAGGGGAGAGAAAAGATAACAAAGAGCTTGTGGGTTGAGGAAAGGACAGGGAGAGATCACTCAACAATTACCGTCATAGGCAAAACAGACTCAGCTTGGGAAAAAGTAGCTCAATTTATCACCAATCAACCAGAGTAGGGTAATGAGAAATAAAACCAGACCTGAAAACACCTTCCCTCCACCTCTCCCTTCTTCCCAGGCACAACTTCACTCCTGAATTCTCTACCTACCCCCCCAGCAGCACAGGAGGACGGAGAATGGGGTTTACGGTCAGTTCATCACATGTTATTTCTGCTGCTTCATCCTCCTCAGGGGCAGGACTCAACACACTCTTCCCCCACTCCAGCGTGGGGTCCCTCCCACGGGAGACAGTCCTCCGTGAACTCCTCCAACATGGGTCCTCCCCGCATGGGAGTGGGGACCAGTGGGACCAGTGCAGGTCCCTTCCACAGGCTGCAGTCCTTCAGGCACACACTGCTTGTCCCCCGCGGGGGGCATAAAACCTGCTCCAGCGTGGGCTCCTCTGTCCACGGGGCCGCAGGTCCTGCCAAGAGCCTGCTCCAGTGCAGGCTTCCACGGGGTCACAGCCTCCTTCGGGCATCCCCCTGCTCTGGCCTCGGGTCCTCCACGGGCTGCAGGTGGAGATCTGCTCCACCATGGACCTCCCTGGGCTGCAGGGGGACAACCTGCCTCACCAGGGTCTTCCCCATGGGCTGCGGGGGAATCTCTGCTCCAGGGCCTGGAGCATCTCCTCCCCCTCCTTCTGCACTGACCTGCAGGAAGGTCAGCAGGGTTGTTTCTCTCACATGTTCTCATTCCTCTCTCCCAGCTGCAGTTTCTGTGCCACAGCACCTTTTTCCCCTTCTTAAATCTGTTCTCCCAGAGGCACTACGACCATCGCTGATGGGCTCAGCCTTGGCCAGCGGCGGGTCCGTCTTGCAGCCAGCTGGCATTGGCTCTGTTGGACACAGGGGAAGCTTCCAGCAGCTTCTCACAGAAGCCACCCCTGTGCTATCAAAACCTTGCCACAGGAACCCAATACAAATTGAAATGAAAGCCGTAAGGAAAATTCACATGAGTTTTTACAGATGGGTCCCAAGCTGCCATCTGGCTTCTGAAACTTCCCTGACTAAAAGTTTGAAGACCTTAAGACTTAGCTTTATACTGAAGTCTTATGACTGCATTTTCTATGATTAAGGCTATTAATAATAAATATCTGGGCAATTCAGCATGGGACCTCAAGAGGCCAAGGAACCAGCTGACTCTGTCCATCTAAGCATTCCTCTTTGGGTTTTTTTGATAACTTAACTGATAACATTGGGTGCCTTTTTCCACATGGGAACAAAATCAGAACAAAATGAGGTTGTGTTACACCTATCTCAAGTGAGAATGAACATACCAACACAGTCTTGCTACTTCCAAAGATTACAGGAACTCCCAAACCAAAACCAGAGTTGTCATCAATGCAAACACTTATGCTAAGAATCAAGATAGCACAATAGGCTCTTTCACCAATGTTCCCAGTTCCCTCTCCATAAGACCTGCAAACTGGATAATCAGCATAGCAGATAGTATGGCTGAAATGTGTATGCTGAAGAATTTTACACTTTCCTACCCTAAAACCAGGAACTTCTACATGTCTAACTGAGCTCACTTATTTTTGCTCCAACTCTCTTCTTCAGAAGTTGAACTTCTGAACTACTGAATTAGACGACTCCTGAGAGCACACACCTAGTTTTCAACACCTCTGCAAGAACAGGCCCAACAGCATTTCAGTCTCAGAAAACAAAACTTTCTTCTTAAATTTTTTTCAGAATTTTACATCTGTTTGATTTTTTCCAAAGCAACTAATCTGTTCCTGCAACTCTGCAGTACCCCTGCTGTATGCCACCTTAGAAAGTCTTTCCTGCAAATTGATTAGGCCGGATTTAATACTATAATTTATTTTATACTTGGATATTGAGCCTCCAAATTGCTGTGTCTGCTCTTTTCCCACTGTGTTTTCTACCTTTCACTTTCAGAGCCTGACTGACATTACTGATCTTTGTCTTAGACCTGTATAGGCTGCCAGTAACAGTTTTGCATCAGAGTAGCCACGCAGGGGTCATCTTGTTGAAAACCTTTTTTACATTAAAGCTTCTTTACTCACCTTCTGTACACTTAAAGGCCTGCAGAAAATCCTGTTGTAAGAAGTATGTCACACATAATGACTCTTCATTAGCCCCTGCTGGTCTCCAGGTAGTACGTACCTCATGGGTAAATTGTAATAGGCAGATCAGAAAGGGTTATAGTCCTTACAGTTTAAAGATATGAATTAGAGAAGCACACTGAATTTAGGAATAGCAGAGCTGACTGTAAGCAAAAGTCCTCTAGGCCTGACGTCTCCAACTGCAGCCAGTTGTGAATGCTAAGGGAAGAGCATACTGATACCTCCATGATATATCCACCAATCTCCAGCAAAGGAGAATGCATATAAAGTTTGTCAGATTTGGGGCTACTGATTTCAAGCTTATAAATTCTCTAGCCATTTTTCCCTGCTGTTTATCAGCATAGATAAATATTTGCTTTTTGGATTTTTTTAGAACTTTATGTAGCAGTTTCTTGTACATAAATATTTTTTTCAGCTTACATTTCAAATTTTGACAGGCAATGTTAAGTTCTAAACTTAATATATGATGGTAAGTAATTTAAAAATGCAAAATGTTACATCAATGAGGCCTCTTCATAATGTAATTTTCTAAAGAGTACAGCCTTTCCAAATATGCATAACCTAAGGGAATATATCTTGCGTTTTTTAAGTCAGCTTGAGTTTTCTAAAAGTCACAATGTCACTACCTTGAGTAAACATACATATTATTTTCAGACATTACAGTGGAACAAATGTTGGTATTTACCCTTTTCCTGAAAACACATATTTCATTTATTTGTGATTTCAATCTATTTATTTTTGTTTCAGTTCACCAGGCACTATGAGATCATTTTCATCATTGGCAATAGCTACGTCAAAACTGAGAAACCTAGTTGAAAAAAGAGAAAACAAACTTTCTTCTCTCTTAGTTGCAAACTACGAATAAAAAAATGCATGGAAGGGCTATCATTTACTAATTCTAAGTACCTGGGACAATGTACCATACTTTCAAGATTACTTTTGTCATCAAGGCAGACATGTATAGAGTTCTTCAGAGCACATAGCAAAGTTGCATCCCACAGACCTGCAGCTTGTGGTCTGCTGAGGGCATGATAAATATCAGTTTACTCTATTGGTTTCAGTAAGAGTGAGGCATTTATACTCAAATGCCTAGCATATTTTTTCTAAAGGTGCTTCCCTGTCATTCAGAAAATCTGAGGGATACTGAGCAAGAAGAATAAACTGTTACTTTGAGAATGCTCCTTTTTTCTTCTGTATCAGAAACAGTTTAGCTACTCACATTTAACTCCTACAAGACAAGATTCAAATATTCTTTGAGCATGTTACTTCCATTGCCATTTCTTTGGAATGAAGGCTGACAGAAGTTGTAAGCAAATTACAGAATAAACTAGCAAGCAAAAGTCATCATTCACAATCTTATAGGATAAAACCATTGCAACAGTTAAGAATCTGAGTGTATAACTTTCCTGGTTTTGGCTGGGATAGACTTAATTTTCTTTCTAGTAGCTGGTATAGTGTTATGTTTTGGATCTAGTCTGAGGATAATGTTGATAACACACTGATGGTTTTAGTTGTTGCTAAGCAGTGTTTGTAGTAAGTCAAGGATTTCATGCCCAATATATAAACTGGGGGGAGTTGGCTGGTGGGGCGGGCAGGTCTGCTCAGGAACTAACTGGGCATCGGTGGGCACTGAGTGGTGAGCAATTGCATTGTGCATCACTTGTTTTGTATATTCCAATTCTTTTTTTTCCCCTTCCTTTCTGTCCTACTAAACTGTCTTTATCTCAACCCACGAGTTTTACTTCTTTTTGATTCTCTCCCCCATGCCACTGGGTGGGGGGGGAGCAGTGAGCAAGTGGCTTCATGTTGCTTAGTTGCCAGCTGGGGTTAAGCCATGACAATAACTTACAAAATTGCTTAAGAAATATGGCATGTTATGTTTTTTTCTGGTTAGAAATACTAAGTAGTACATTTAAAGTAAAGGTTTCTTTCATTTGCAAAAATTTTTAGTGGTTATATGAACTAGAGAAAATTACCCTTTCTTTATAAAATAACTGAAGTATAAACAGAAATCAAAATTAAGATCCATGATTTAAATGAACAGGGGTTTGTTTGCTGGTATTTAAATCAGGACAAAGGTGTCTTAAATTGCTTTGACTTAAATCAGTCTGTCCCAGTTCTTGAATGCTCCCATACTTTCAATATGGTATGAGCACTGAGCTATTAGGAAAGGTATTGACAAAAACCTTCAGATCCTAGAAAGCACAGAGGAATGCTACTAGCCCTCCATCTTCTTGGATCACCTTATTGTTGAAAAGTCACTTTTACTAAGTGTAATACAGAGCTTGAGTTGGCCTTCTTGATATTTATATATCAGTTCACTTTCAATGCTGTCTCTTACTCAGTGGTAGTCAAATTATCTATTTCTTGTTAAAAATTGTAACATAGGCACAGCATATAAATTTGCATTATTGTCAAGTTATTCATCTTTAGCTGGGTGAAAACTACTAGAAAACTACTTTGTCCTCACTATGACCCATGTATCTTGAAATCGCATGCAGTTTAAAATGAGACCTGAAATATTCATGTCATTTAAATTATGCAAAATAATCTACAGGCATCCATAAAATCTTATGAATTGGAGAGATATTTTCAGTTACATGAGGGCAGGAGATGAGTGGAGATTTTGTCCTTCAAAAAAAAAAAAAAAAAAGGAAGACAGAAGAAAGAAGGAATTGTTTCAAAAGTAGAACATGAGAAAATGTTTCACAAAGATTCCCTTGGAAAAAGAAGTCCCATAGGTACTTGAAGAGTGAATGTATCAGTAGTGTTGTCATGGTCCACTTGATGGACACATGATGGAAAGGTTTGTTTGCTGTGATCTCGAAGTGCAAAAAAATCAAAGAAGACGGACATGCCACAGGGGTTATGCTTCAATCAAACAGTGAAACTTTATTGTTTTGCCCATAAAGCAGCGTGCAATAGGAAGAAAGAGTGATAGGAAAGGAGAGAAAAGAGGTAAAGTGAGGAAAGAGGATTATAGCTACCACCGCGTGTCCAAAGGCATCCCTCTGGTCCCAGGTCCAGGCAGTGTCCCGCCGATCCTTCTGATCATCATAATCCTTGGTGGGGAAAGCTTTCAAAAATTTGTTTGCTGGGAAGACATCTTTTATGCCCAGCAACACATCTTGCCCCTCCTCTGTCCTGTGGCCCTCTGCCAACTCAAGTGAGGCCTTCATGCATGCCCAAGGATGAGTGTCCGAGGCATGGTCTGACTTGGAGGAGGGTAGCTTTTGACCAGGAGGTGTGTTTTCACATTATAATGACATTATAATGAGCAAAGTTCACTTGAGGTTTAAGATTTCTTCATCAAAGTTGGAAACAGCAGCTGGAATCAATCTTCTTGATGGCGGCTATGCAGTCTTTACTGTTCCAGTTCGCTAAAGCAAATTTCTCTCCTGAGCCAAGATGCTTTCTCCAACAGTTAAGCTCTGAAGCATCTTCTTATACAGAGCTCGCTATTGAGAACAGTTCTCAATTCTCCTGTTTCTCTGTCTGGGTCTTTGTCAGCTCCAGCTTGCACATCACTCTTCCTCCAACACATATGCATACACTGTGTTTCTGGCTACAGGAATAAGCCAATCGCCCTCATAAAGCAGGATTGCAAGGGCAGACACTTATCACGTCTCTCTCATCATTCAGGAGTACTAGACCCCCCTTTATTAAAGGCTGGGGTATTTCTGAGATAAAGTTGTCAAGGGAAATGTCTCCCAAAAAATCAGACCAAATTTAGTATCTTCACTGTATTTTCTTCAAGTTTTACCATACAAATTAAATAAGGCTGTGATAAGCTTTTGTTTCAACTTTTACAGAAAATGAATGCTGGACTGATTTACTGAAGTCTTTTTTAATCTCAAAGTTAACCTACACAGAGTCTTCATAAAGGTACGTGTATCTGAAATAGACTCTCTCTATGATATTACTAACTCTTGTATATTTGAATTCTATTTTTAGAAAGGGTGAATGCAATCATATTTTAACCATGTAATTTAGCAAAAACAGAACCAAGCACTTTGCTTCATGCATCAATCAAAGTAGAATAGCTTAATGCATCCCTTTAATAATCTAAAGCTTTGCAGTTTTTATAGAGCTGTGAGATCCATTTAGATGGTTTCTAGCAATGCTTTGGGTCTGGTATGAATTTTCTTCAGTAGTCATTCTGACCTGATAGCAGCATACTGTATAACAGAATCTCAGTAGTATATGAATGGTTTTGAAGACTTTTGGAAAAAAATAATTTGCCCATTCGTCCTAACCATCTCTGATGTGATGTGGCAGTTGTATATTTTTCTAAATTTCCTACCTGCTTTTAATTGTCCTCCATGGCTCTGCAGGCCCTAAGCAGAAGTGAGCAAAGCCAAGCACAGGAGAACAAAGTCATTGGAAAAAAAAAAAATACCAGGATGCTTCAGCAGTTTTCCTGAAGCTGTTTGTTTATTTTAATTGTAATGATCTCGTAATGGTGTGAATTTCTCAGTTCACAGCATATTCATATTCCTTTTGTTCTACTTTTGCAGAAGATAACTGATTAGCATTCAGTCAGAGGATAATCTCAGTTAAAGGATACTTAATTGAGTCATTTCCAAATTGTGGTTAAAATTTCACTAACAAAATTTCACTAACAGAATTTCACTAATACACAGCCAATTCTGTGTGTCTGATTTTTGTCTTTTTTCAAGTGGAATGAATATGAAATTATTTCAATAATTTTATATGCTGCTTAGTTACTTGAATATCAGTGTGATTACTATCAGAAAAGGGTAATAGCTTCGCTGAAACAAACTGATTCTATTTGCCTCTGTTTGAACTCAATTTTTTAGAAAATAAAAAGTGGATATCACGTGCATCTTTGAAAGACTGAACTTTGACAACTCATACTTTATGTTAATGCTACACTACTTTTTGTCTAGTGGTAGCAGCTGAAAACTTCCACTAAGACAAAACCTAGTGTGATATACTCTAAACTATGTAAACCTGTAATTAAGGCTAATGTTTTCCAAAAGAGATTACAAAACTTCTCAACAAATCGAACAAAATGCAAAAGGAAAGAGTTGTAATGTCATTTTTATTGCTGGAGAACTGAGACACAATAATATTGTTTTAACAGCCCCTAGTCAAGCATAGAATTTGTGGAGGTTCCTGAATTCTTCTGAATGCCAGTGTGGACTTTCAGGTGAACAAGCATCCTGCTCCTTAGAAATTACATTAGTTTCTCCTCTGGGCTCACTCAGTGGAATTATTCTTGAGACATTGGCTACTAAACCAAACACTTTGCAGTTAAAATCTCAGTGACACCTAGGCCAGGTTTCAGTGGGCTTGAGACACTACACTGGTTTATTATGCAGTATCATAGTACTAATATCACAGACTAGAAGAGGCTTCGGGGAGTCCAGTTCCTATTTCCAAGACAAAACTAAATGCTGATATCTCTCTCTCTCTCTCTCTTCTTTTTAAAGAGCTTTTTGCCTAGTACCTAACACTTCTAGAGAAGATTCTTCAGTATTCTTGGGGAGCTATTTGTTGTATAACAAATATGACAACTGCATATCACAGTTTAATGTCTTGTAGTAACAGCATGTGGACTCTTCCTTCTTAAAATGGAAAAGAATATGAAAAAGAAGATGAAAAACTTTCAAGGACATGTAAATGTTGCCTGTTGCCAGAATAATCATAAGAACCCCTGAAAGGGGAGCGGCTGGGCAGAATGGGTAGGTAAAACATACCGCTGAATTTGGATTATGCCTGACCTTGTTACTGCTTGTATCAATTGTTTTCTGCTGACTGAACAAAAATTTAGTCCTAATTTATTTGGCCCTTTGAGGATTTTTTTGTTGAAGACTGGTAGATAAAATGGCCAAACTCAAACTTACAGCCCAGAGAATGTACTCTTTTTCTTGCTTCTTTCTTTGTCTGCCACTGCTGCAGTCATCACCTGTAATTTACAGAGCCCGTTGGCTACTTCACCTGATGCTCACAGGTGGCAGTGTGAATGGGATCTGAGGAGCAGAGAAGAGGAAAAAGCATCTGTTGGGGCTCACTAAATATGAGGAAGATAATGTAGTATTTGCTGATATGAGATATAGGATCTGAGGCTGACAAACAGGCTATCCTGTGTGGTAGGGTCATTTGTTAACTATGCTAAGGAGGTGACATAATATTGAAAGCTGAGAAAAAGAATCATGAGATATCTACAGTGGAAAAAAACTCACATCTCAGATCTTCATGTTTGGAAAAAGAATGGTAGCTGGGAAGGGGAAGCACAAATCATTTCTAATTAATTAAGTAATTATATTAAGTGAAGTGAAAGGTACATTCTGCTGTAAGGCAAATAAAGACAGGAAGAAATTACTTAAGTCTAAAATGCCATAGCATGCCTCTCAAATTACATTGACAAATCTATCTGCAAAATCAACAGCAGATGAGATGAGATGAGAAGTATTGTGGATGATTAATATGACTCAGGATCTTCATTTTGACATATTATTTGGTCATCTCTCCTTCGCATTAGTATCATGATGCAAAATGAAATTCACATTATTTATTACAGAGAACTTCAATATCAGACTTCTTTTGTAGTGCAGTCATATCTTGGAAGGACTAAATACACCAAAATATGCTGGGAAAGTCTAAGATCAGCCAAATTATGGCATAACAGTTCAGCATTCTGAATTCTGAATAGAAGCAAGAGAGCAGGACAATGGGGCAATTCTCTAACTATGTGGAACAGGATAATGAGGTGAGAAACATCTCTTTTGTATGAAACAAAATGAGTGTAACTGCAGGCTTAAAGCTGTAGTCCATTAAATAATATTGTGTTTCTCTGGACATGTTAAAAAAAATTTTAAAAAAGTAAAATCATGTAGTTAGCCAGACAGTTTTTTGTAGGAAATTGGAAATCACAGGAGTCATCCCACTATTTTTATGTAGCTAGCTATTTCTGGGGAAGACAAACAACTGGTTAAATAAACAAAATTTCAGAGCAATTAAGGACACAAAAGTGTAGAAAGCATACACATCAAGGTTCTCTATCTTTGCTGAAAAGGTTGCTTGAAGGTGTGATAAGGACACATGAAGGAACACATACTTGGGATTCAAGATAGAGGGAAAATACTCACCCACATAAGAATTTAGCCAAGACATAAAGGCCACCAGTTCTACTTTTGCAAAGAGTATCATGAGACATAAATGGTCTAGTGCCTTATGTTATGGTGCAGTAGAAACAATTACTTTCATAGCAGCCTGTGCTTTATGACTTTAGTTGGAAATTGTCTGATAGCATAGACAAGAGAACTGATTGTTAATATCTGCATGGCAAATATCTTTTGAATATATAGCTGTATTTATTTTTTTATAACTAACAGGATTCATTTGAAGTAACTGTTATTTCCATAGCTGTTTTTCTTTAAATCAGTACATACAAATGGCACTGTGTCTTTTCCTCCCTCCCCATCCACACAACCCCTCTGCAGGGTATCTGTTAGAAACCACTGGGGGTTTGTGATTGTAGTCAATCCAACAAAATCCCATGTTCCCTCCAAAAGGACTTAATCAATCACCTGTCTTGAGCTGAAGTGAAACTTCTAGATTGTATTTAGGGAGGGAGATTTGTTTTCTTAAAAAAAAAAAAGAAGTGCTAATACACTTCCACTTGAAGCTGCTTTCATTTGAAAGTAAGTTACCATGCTGACATTCTCCTCTCTTTTCTCCAGCAAAAAAGCTGTGAATAAACTTTTCCTGGAGCAAGTTCATTCAGGAAAGCATATTTTTTGGCTCAGGAAACTACCAGTGGAGGTTGGGAAAAAATGGTGATTCACAACAAGGCTGTGCTGGACAGTGATATGATAGTGAAATGACTGTGGCATGGAAATGAAGCTTATTATCATAAAAATCTGCTCAGAGACAATCTAGAAGTTAAAACAGTATACCAAGGAGATAGTTCCACTTCAAGGTATAGTTTACTACTACTAATGCCTAGCTCACTGCTTTGATGAGGACAGATCAAACAACAAGACTTACAAAATTTTGCAATGCATGGATGACATTGTTTTGCACAGTGTGGATTGCCAGACTACATCAAGACGGTTAGGACTCCTGTCTGCACAGCCCTTCAGGTCTCGCAGTCCATCTACATAATATTCCAAGGCTCAAGCATTTACTACAGCTCACTACCCTGACCCTGATCCAGTCGCCAGACAAAAAGGATAGAGGGAGGATCTCAAGAAGCTGTAGAATGATCAAGAAGTTTTCTACTGGGAGGTAGAAAAGGAGTTTGCAATGGTTAATGATGAGGCTAATTAGTAACATATAAACAGTCTCTGCCTCAAGTGCCTGAAAAACTTTCTCTATTTGACACAATACCAGCAAAAACAGGAGAGCGGACTTCTGCAATGGCTGGGAAGCAAAACTACGGAGATGACTTATTCATGCAATGTAATCCCTCCTGCCAGCTGAGCACAGCATCAAGGTAGTCTGCAAGGAAGCTAGAAGTTGAAGGTTTTATGCAGGTGTTCCTTTAAAAAACACATTATGATGCTGCATTAAGCCTTTGTTAATACAAATGATTTTCACCAGAAGAAAAAAAAAATATCCACAAAACCAATCACCAACAATGCACACTTTTACACCATGAAGTTCAGCCTATAAGAATAAAAATTTCAGACTTCACTGAACGTAACAATGCAGATGTAGCGAGCATGCCTGCTAGTACTGATGCCACAGGTTTGAGTTAGTCTATGCTACAATAAACATAGTATTTCTGTCTGCTGTCCTTGAAATCTGTGCACAAAGACAAGTAGCAGGAAAAGATGTGGTGTCAGTGATTCATCATCTTACAGCCCTAGTTGTGGGAGAAGCACATGGTTGTTCTCAGCATGTCATTAATTTTAGGCTGTGGGGCTTTTCTGGACTGGAGTTTTAATTGGAATGGTCTCCAGCAGGGCCAGCCATTTCTGCAGTTACTCCAGCAGCTGTTTCTGGATGTTCCTGTGTTTCTCAGTACTGTCCCCCGACAATTTTCTGTGCCTCTCCCTTTTTTCATAGAGACTCCTCTCTTCTTTCTGTTGTCTGATCCCTCTTTAGGATATGATAATTGAATTAATCTTACTCTACAGCCATGGATGGTGAGCAAAGCAGGTAAGAAAAGGAATATTAGTCTGTGTATAGAGATTTGTCTGTTGTTCTGAAATGGAAAATGGTCCTCTCTATGGAAGAAACTTTGTTCGTTATCCTCACTCAGGAACTAGGGAACAGAATATTTTAATATTACATCCATTTCTCCTTGGCAACAATGATGGAAGTTGTATTTTTTATCAGGTTCTTTGGTTTTCCCCTTTGTTCCCACCACCATCTGGAAAGCTTGGAGAGACAACACATCTTCATTCAGCTTTGTAAAAAAGGCCTGATTTCAGGCTTAGGCTGTTGAGTTGGCTGAAGAGCTGCAGACGTTGGAGCAAGGACAGAACAAGGCAAGTCTGCAGCCTACCCTAATACCGAAGGAAAGCTGTAACTTAGAGGCATGTCTCCAACAGGTAACTTTTTCAGAAAGGAAACAGAGCAACACTCCCCACAGATTGCTTTTCCTTTTCTTGGAAGTTTCTCTCATAGTGAGAATGTCTACCCAGCCTAACTATCTCACTTCCCAAGATGATATAATTAAAAACTTGTTCTGCAGTAATTCATAGAAATGCCCGTTGAAGTTGAACCCTAATTTCCATGCTCACCTCTAGTTTCTTTCTTTATAGGACTATGATATATTTTAACGGTTGTACCGAAGAGTTATATGGTTGGTATTTGTCCTAAAAATAACTTTGAGGGCAAATAAGGGGAGTGAATATGCCTGGAGCTTTTTTAGAGGCTTTTATTTGCCCAGCAACCTTGGTAGACTTACAGTACAGTAGAATAAATCTAGTTTACAACTGGCTAGATGATTACAAAGGTGTAACAAAATAGTGCACATGAAACTTCATTCAAACATGAGTATGAATTAGCTAATAAAAGCATTGAAATTATGTTCCAGTTATAGAACTAAAGTTGATTGTGTAAAAAAAAAAAAAAGCATTTAATGTATTGATAATGGAAGGGGAGACAGGACAGAATAGTGGAAACTGAAAAGGCTGCACTCTCAATGGCATTGTGTTGTCCTTCACAGAACTGCATATCCTGAACACCAGAAGACATGGGTTGTGTGCCGGGCATCAGGGATGATTTATTTCATTTTCATAAGTGAGTGAATGAATCATATGTACTGGTGGCATTTCAGTCATCTTAAAAGTAAATTTTGATACAATTAGAATGCAAAGAAAATAGGAAGATAAAGTAAATGCATGTGTAACTCTGCAAACATACCCGACAATACATTTTAGTAAAATTACAAAAACACTTCCTTTTCTCTAAAAGACATAGAAAATTAAAAAATATGAAATTTTCCTCAGGTGCCCTGATGTAGTGAGAGAGGGAATCCTCTAATCAGAGCCTTTGAACTTTCAAACTCAGGTTGAGAACCTGACATTAAGAATAATGAATCAACTAACATGTAATTTAATCTAAACGTGTGGTTTCAAGTCATATGGTAACCTACTGCAGAAACTTTAGAGAGAATAAAAAATTCTGCTTGTACTAGTAGCTGTTAGAATCAGTGGAGAAAGACACTGGGTGAAATGTACATCTCTCCCCCTTTGTTTAGTTTGTTAATGTAACTGTTTATATTAAAGATTAATATCAGCAATAAATTCTTATTCAGCAAACTCCTTAACGACAACCTTCTAGAATAAGAAAGAGCATCACACAGCCCACAGTCTAGCACTGGACAGGAGCTAGTTCAGTGCATGCAGAAGCACCTTTGGGTACACTAAGGATAGGTAATTATTTGTGAGCCTGTAGATTAATATCTTCTTTGACTGCTTCCCTGTCAAGTTCTCAAGGACCAGCTACTCTATTCTAACTTTTTCTTTATGGTATCTTTTCTTCTAGCATATATAGATAACTCATAGCAAAGTGTCCAACGGACAGAGATTCAGTTACTCAAAGTCATTTTGGTAATGGAAGGCTGATATGATTTCTGGAAAACAGACTGGGAACCTTGGTTTCTAAATTTCTGGTAATGTTGTAACTACCTGTCTGTTCTGAAGTGAGTGATACCTGTTTGAGCTGATCCCTGGAAACTGTTCTGAAACTTCTAACATTATCAGAATATTCTTAGCTTTTGTGCAGTAGTTTCTAAGATAGTATTTTACAGAAATAATCTCTGTTAAAACAAGCAGGAAGATAGCTCAACTATAAAGCATCATCCAGTTCAAATCTTTATTGATCACTAAAGACTTAAAGGAAAAAAATCTTTACAAAACTATTACAGAGTGCACAATAATATATTCTCAGTGGATGGAATCCACTCAGCTTTTTTCCTCATAGTAGACTATTCTACCATGATTTACTATTTTCAACTTATCTGCACTTTTTTTTTGTTATTTTAACAGGCACAACATAGATGTTAATGGCTATATGTTACATCTGGTTTTAGATAATAAGCCCTATTGGGAAGGATGTCGTCTTTTTGTTTGTACCTTCATAGCTGCATCATTCACTGTGTATAAATAGCATAAAATTATTAATTTAAGAGATGATAAAGTAGCATAAATGCCAGATGAATAAACCTGCATATACCTTTTAAAAGGGTAGTGGTACAATTGTATTTTAAAATGTTCAGTGGTTTTGGAAGCAAAACAGAATTGCAGTTATCATGAAAGATGAAAGAGATTAAACAGGTAAGTTGTAACAGAGGCAGCATTACTATGACCAAAGGGCAAAATAAGCTTGCTTTCTGAGACAGTCACACAATCCTGTGTCTGCATCTTGCTACATGAGTAATGGCTTTTTATATTCTTTAAGAGCAGTAGGGGAAATACTAAAGTTAAAACAACACTGGCTGTATTTTTATTTGAAATGTTCAGCATAAATAGAAACCTATTTGCTTGTGATGCATTTGATATTTTTACAGGCTTAGAAGAGTAAATAACCTTAACCTGACACACATGTGCTCCAGGTGACCATTGTGGAAGAACTAGCATGCAGGAACTTGTACCTCCTCAAGACAGTATCTCATGATCTGCTCTGTCATTATCATATATCTTCGGCACCATCTGAGAAGTGCCAGGACCTGCTTCTTATATAAGAACATGGGCAGGAGACTGAAAATGTAGGGACAAAGGCTCAGGGAGTTATTATAGTCTGGTGTGGAGAGATGGAATATAATGCAGGAGATGGTAGAAATGTAGACCAGAAAGAAGGACGTGTAGAACTGGGAGCACTATAACAAGGTGTAATTTTGAAAGGCCTGGGACAAGTAGGTCCATGCAGTAGTCTAGGTCATAGTACTAGCCGACACCCGAAACCAGCCAACAAGCGGAACATACTGTGATCTCCTAAAAGTGATCTTTTATCTTTTACCCCAGACTCCCAACAGAATACAAACAGTAGAATGATAAGGAATTAGATAAAAACAAGAAATAAACCTTGTAACGAGTGACTCAATACAAGAGAGATTTGGGTCTGTGACTTAGCTACTCTATAGTCTTCACCTGTCCCAGCTGCTGTCTGCTCTAATCCTCCCAACTTTCGATAGGCTATATTGGTGGGGTTTGAGTTCCAAATTTTGCCCCATAATCAAGAGGCCTATATTTTTCCTGCTTTTAATAAAAGCTAAGATTCTGATGTAATCACTCTGGTACTTTGCATGAAGTCATATGAAGCTATTTGGTAGTCAATTATTAACTCAGTTTTGAGGTGATTCATTGTTTCTATAGCTTCTACAGAAAAGCAGCTACAGTTTCAAGTATAAGCAATTACACATTTAGCTAAAGAAGTTTTGATTAAAATTCATTGTAAAAAAAACCCACCCTGTCCTAAGCAACAACTTCACTACTATAACTAGCAGGAAGACCACTCAGACAATTCCTGTTTGGCTTTCCCCCCCTACCTGCATATTTAGGCAGACTGGCTTTGCACAGGAATCTATCCATCCACAGTGCAGCACATTGGCATGGAAGGCCAGGTGGGATGGGGCTGCAGAAGTATCATGGAGGTGCCACGGTAGCAGGTCTATAAGCACAGTGCCTGCCTTGGAGCACCGATGCAGCCCTTGCGTGGGTGAGGGCCCACAGCCAGGGCACTCTGTCATTTCCTCCATGGCAACGTACTATGCAGGCAGCTCTCTGCTCTGCTTCTTGCCATGGGACAATCAAGTGTTTGAATGTGGGAGAATCCCACCTAAGGCTGCCAGGTCCCCCAGCAGTAGGTCCCACTGGTCAGGAAAGGAGCCTACCTGGAGGAAGGGAAGGACTGGCCTGCCAGTACGGAGCTGTGTGCAAGCTTGGGGGTGCTGAGTGCCATACGCTAATGGCTTTTGGGTTATAACAAGGTCACCCGGCCACGCTGCATACTGGAAACGCAACTGATACAGAATCATCTAGAAAGCATGTTGGGGAGCTCTGAGGAGTGCTACAGAGGCTGGACACATGCAAGCATTTCCCTCCTGTATTAAACACCCTTTTGAGGGTCAGTGGCTATGGTCTTGCATGTTGCAAAAGGTCAGCTAGACACGGGCATTAAGTCTGAGCAAGAGGGAAAGTCTGCTAAAACTTGCTGTGCCATAAATAAACTGTGAAAAACACAACTGTGAAAAAAACCAGACCTATTTACTACGTAATTCTCGCACAAGTGAACAAGGAGTGGAAAAAAAACAAAGCAGAAAATTATAGGGTGCTAGTGACCTCATCTAAAATAGTGGAAATGTTTCCAAGCCTTATATTTGATGTATTACCTCATTTTCTTGTTGGGCTGCAAAATAACATTTAAAGCTTTGCTGAAATTTCCTAAAATGCCATGTTGTTTAAGTAACACTTACCTGACTGTCCAGCCTGGTCAATGCTCCAGCAGAGTTTTGTGTTGGACACCCTGTCCCCAGCATCCTGCCTGCTGGAACATTACTCAGAATAGAAGCGTGGAATCTGAATCAGGAAAGTACACTGTGGGACCTAGACATGGAAAAAATATGTATGTTGCAATAAAGTTCTGAGTGGCTCTCAGCCCATCTATTAAGAGCATTCAAAGCTGAAATTTCACAAGTAACTTTTGCAAGACCCCTTTAAATCTTCTAAATTAATGGAAATCACAAGACACAGACTTTTTAAAAGGGTTATTTTTATCTAGATGAGACCCATTTTTGAATGCTGCAATATAAAGGGGGTTCCCCCTTAAAAATGCACATTGTCATCAAAGGACAATTTATTGTGACTTCTGATAACAATCACAAGAGAGGTTGTAGCCCAGTTAGCTAGTATTAAAGTCATTAACATCAGTATAATTCTGTTTTTTATAAAGGGCTGGAAGAGTTCCCCTAATTACTACAACACAGCATGACAATTCCTTTTAATAGTTGCCTTTTACATAGACACGGTACCGTCCAGCTATGCGATTTTACTTTTGTTCTTCCCTATTTTATAAAATAAATTATAAGAGAATAAATGAGGCAAACCACACAGAACCAGGGTCAGGTCAGCAGCAATCCACTATACCACCTCCCTTAAGCAGTGTTTTCATAGTAAGGATCATGGCAACTGTCTAACAAGCTCATTCCCCTTTTATTACCTTTCTACAGATGACAAATAAAACCTAACTGGAATGTTTCCCTTCTCTTTCAGAAACTTTTTTTTTTCCTAGATTCACTTTCAAATCTTGCAAGTGTTGGAGTTGGAGAAACAAGCACATTTTTGTTCAAATAACTGGTTTTGTATTCACAGCAAGACCTTGAAGACATACAGCAGAAAATGATGAAGATATGTTGACAGAACAGTTTATTTGGACATTAATATTAGTATTTTTTTATAAAAGGAGTCCCAAGGCAATCTGCAAGAAAATAAGTTTGTGAAGGAGGCTGCCTACAGAAGCTGTAGAAGCTCCATCTTCAGAGGTATTAAAAAATCAACAAGCCTGGAGCAACCTGCTCTAATGTTGAAGTTAGCCCTGCTTTAGGTGGGAGGCTGGAAGAGGTGACATGTAGATGCTGCTTCCGATGTAAATTATTCAAGGAAATTAGGCCTTGAATTAAAAAATGTGATGGAGAAGGGAGGCAGAAATATGCAAACACACACAGATGTGTGATTGCATAAGCATTATTTTCTTAGAAAATTAAAAATTTATAATTTCAAAGATATGGGCTGGGAACACAGTCCTATTTCTATATATGTAAAGTGGCTACTGCCTACATTTTTGTTAGGGCCTTCTGCAGCTGGGTCTCAAACAATAAGACTCAGTTTCAGTTGCTTTTAGTTTGGCCAAGCTGAAATTGTTAGAGCTGAAATTTTCTACACTGACTTACTTATTCAGGCTAGTGATTTTCTTTTAAGTTCCATCAAGAGTAGTTCAGTCATTTCCAAAAACAAATTAGCATAAATACACATTTCTTTCATATAAAGAAAATGTTTATAACCATTTAATTAAAGCTGTGCTTTTTAGTAATGTGTTGAAGTTTGGCAGCCTAGAAAACCTGCACAAACTTGGCCAAGTCATGAGTGGCTTAGTTTATGTAATTGCAGAAGAGATTTGTTGGCACTGTGTAGTTGGTCTCCAGCAGTCTCTTCACAATGAACATACTCCATCTCAGAGCTTCAGAGGCAAACAGAACTCTCTGTATAAAAAACAAGGCTCCCTGCAGGAACAGGGTGGTGAAGGCTGAGGAGCAGAAATCCATGATGCTGCTGGTATACAGCAGTGGCATTTGAGTAGCATGACCAAATGGAGAGCACAGCAAAGAATTAAGACAGGGTGGAGGTGAAAGGGAGGAAAGGCTGGGGGTGTAGTAGAAGTGGGAGGATTTATGAACACTAAAGTATATTCTTCTTGAGAACTTGAAACTCAGTCCCATGCTCACTGCCTTCCCATGAATTCATAATTTTAAAAAGGTACTAAATCTTTAATCACAGTATGATGTAATGATTTCCTTTTTCTCTCACAGGATTTAGGAACAAAATGGATTCTGTTCACTGAATGGATCAAGCTCCTGAAAAAAAAACAACCCTTACAAATGTCTTTATTTGAAAAAGAATGATGTGTTGAAAAGGATGCAGAGGATCACAGTAAGAAAAGCATGGGTTCAGTGACAAAGGCAGTTGAATACAGCCCTGAGGAAGAGAGCCCTATCCCTGCCTTCATCTTACCATCTCCTTGTGATTTGGGCAGTTCCTTAACCCAGATTTTTCACAAGCGACAATCATTTTCTGAGTTCCCTCCTACAAGAAATCTTGACTTTAAGTTGCTTTGTATATCTGCCCTTAGGATAAAATGCTTCATGCTCCCCAATCATATATTTCTAATTGTTATAGTCAGCTAGCTCAGATGCAGGTTTCTCCAGTGCAGATGCTACAGTTTGAGGAAATGAGTGCCCTCTACAGAGCTTAGTTCAAAGAAAGCATTAAATTCTCACAGCTGTCTCTGTTGACATATAGCACCCAGAACAAACTGGGTGCTATATGTGAAAACGGACAATCCTAGGGAATGCTAAGCAATCTTTTTTTAAAAAATATCCATCTCTAGGTATCACATACAGGACCCAATATCATTATGTTATTCCAATCTTTTTCCATTTGTAAAGCAAAATTCCCATTTTCTTATCCTTCAGGACTTTTGAGAAAAATGAACTAATTCTTGTTCAAGAAGCAACTGGATACTATACTGATAAGTGCCATAAAGGGAGGAAAAAAAAAAGATAAAATTAATTATTCTGGATTTACAACATGGTGCAAGGAATGTGCAGCGAATCAGACATGGGGCCACACAAAAGAAGAATACATGAAATACAGAATATTTGCTTTTCCTGGTTTTTCTGGTTTATATATATATATATATATTCCGGCCAGTGTAAAATCACATTTCTTGTGCCCATGTAACTAATTACTATAAGATACAATGTAACTAAGGCTGTAGACCTTTTTTTTATTAAATAAAGAAGATTTAAAATTAAATAAAATTAATGTAAGCAAGCTGTAAGCAGAAAGGCAGCATGTAAACCCCAATCTGATGACTTTTGCCATCACCAGCATCTGGTGTTGGTCATTGCAGGGCAGGTTGACATCTGGAATCTGCAGGCTGAGAACAGGGACCAGTGAAATCCCAGGTGGGCTCCCAGTGCCACTCTCTTTCCCATCCCCTCTGCTGCCTGGCAGTGATCTACGCTGCATGTGGCAGCCCTGAGTACAACTGATCAAGTGAACTCTAGTATCAGAACTAATCTAGCCTCAGGAATGTGAAACACTGTTTGATCTATTTACCCTGCCAAGAAGGAGCACAAAGAAAAACTCCACCTACCAATTACACCATTACCAACGAACACTAGCAGGGAAACAAACCATACTTTTTGTTTTTCTGCTACAGGCTACAATATATGAGCCTGCGAGAGTTACTGTGACTCCCATTCCCATATTCTTAAAAGCACACTGCATGCACTTGGCTTTAGCAGGTATGCAGAAGTCTATTATTTTAATGACATTCAAACTGGAGCTACATGACTCAGGAGAGAGTCAGTATGGCTTATACAAACAGATATAATTAGTTATTTTTTAACAAGTGTG
This sequence comes from Elanus axillaris, assembly GCA_026212715.1. Classification (NCBI taxonomy): domain Eukaryota; kingdom Metazoa; phylum Chordata; class Aves; order Accipitriformes; family Accipitridae; genus Elanus; species Elanus axillaris. The sequence continues at coordinate 20,223,686 of JANZLQ010000007.1, read as the reverse complement.
CTTATGTTAATACCTGTTACAAGCAGGTTGGTGGCAGTAACCAGCTGCAGCTTTCAGGTGTCAGGCACACAGATTTCCATGTTCCTCTCCTTAGTCCTGGAAGGGCAGGTAGGGTTCCTACTTCCCCTTGCAGGAAGACAGACAGTGACACTTTGTCATGTGCTGGAGATACAGACAGGCACCACTGGTACAAGTGCCATAATTCTTGGCCAATGCAGCTTCAAAGAGGCCACAGAATTCACACCTCATTTTCCATCAAATTGGTTACAGAATTGACATTAAGTTAATAATAGTTAACAACATATTGATATATGTGGACTGAAACCTTGTCAGTGTTGTTATTCCTTTACTAAAATGGGTCTTCTACTGCATGAGTTGTTCAGATTATTAGCTCAACAACTGCATCGTCATATTTTGTATCTGCACAAACAGGATCTGTGGCAGACAGTGTGACCTGACATCACCGATGAGCTCAAGTCCTTCCTCCAGCAGAGACAATAAACTTCTCCGCACTGTCCTTATTTATAGCTTAAACTCTAGGGAAGAAAATTACTAAGCACTTGACACTCACAGCCTTCTGGCAGAGACTGCAGCTACGGAAAGATGCAGTGGGAACCATTTTTGGCTAGCAGTTTAGTACATGGTGATCCCTCTACTCAAAAATAAATTATAGCCAGGAAATTTGATTCACTTCTATTTTTGTCTACAAAAAAGGCACCCTGAAACATTTGATAAATTCCAGTCATGGGTAGGCTGGTTTAGCAACTTCAGCATAAGATTTTTTTAACCATCACAGAATACAACCTTTCAAGTCTACAGGTATTTTTATAAAAACTGGCTTTTAAAAACAATTCCTCCATGGGCGAAAAAATCAGCCATTTTTTGGTAAAGAATTTTTAAGCATTGGCACTAGAGTTAATTGATAAACTATTAAACTGTTAAGTTGTGATTTATAGCAGCTATAATGGCAACCATGTCTGAGTGATCACCCTGTGCTGCCACTGAAGGCATACCTCATCTGTTATAGCATGAAATACTGTAAGATGGTGTGTAATGCCGCATATATCTTGTTACCTGCTGATAATAACCTATCAGTAAGGACAACAGTTTAATTATATAGTACATCTCCTGCTGGCTTCCAAATATTTCTGCTGCTCTTCAGTAATTTCTTAGCTAAAAAAGAATCAGTCTCCTTATTTTACACTAGTATGTTAATTTATGAATGGAAGACAGAAAGCTTTTATTAGCTGCCAAGGTGCCTGAATTCTTTGTGTTGTCATCATGATATAAAAAATCTAGCCCCAGCTGCCCATAAATCCTGATGGATGGTGGAGAACAGGCCCCAGATTGGCTAAAGGATGTGGAGGAAATCCCAGACTAGACCTCTCACAGAGATGTGCAGAGTATTATCTCTAAGGTGGCACTCAGCCCTGGCCAAGTGGGATCTCTGCTTACACTGATGCAGTACAGGCAGCTTGGATGAACTGTCTTTCTCATATTGTCCTTCCTTCAGCTTCATTCTGAGAGTGGGATCATAGCACCCACCTTGGGAACAGCACTGGCCCAGCAAGAGCAGAAGAGCCTTCAGTACACAGGAACCTTCGAGGTGGGCACCAGCAGCTAAGGTTCAGTGTTTGGCACAGAAGCAGTGAGAAGGTAAATTGATCTGGGATTAATGATACAAAATTGGAATTTCTTTTGTCTGTGAAAGAATAATCTGTGTGTCTTGCTACTGGGGATCTCCAACATAGTCCTATCCCTTTGAACTGCTCAAAAAGGAGTTTTGAGCATATATTCCCATGAGGACCTATTAATAGTGCTTTCTACCAGAGTTTGGTCTTTGCAGAGACAAGTATATCAGCTTGTTTCTTAATATGTCAGCATTTATTCCTGGAGTGAACTCCTGTCCTATCAAAGCCTGTAAAATAGGAATGAGAAATCTGGGTGGAATGAGAAGAATGTCTTTAAATTTGGGAACTACTTATAAAAAAATAAGATTTGCTTCTCACACATTCTCTGAGTAATAAGTAGCCAGTAATAAATAACTGATAGTAGGGATTTCCCCCCTCCATTATTGAGGAATTACTTTTGAAATAATTTTGAAAATTAGAAATATTTTAGCATGAATGCACAGCAAATGTTTGAGATGCTCTTGCTATGCCTAACACACTATAATTTGGAGTAGAGATTTGGAAATTTATTATAATAATGAGAACTGGCAGTGCATTACAGTCATGTAGTTAAAATAATCTTTAAAGTCACTACCTTCCATTATGAGTTTTTAAGTGCACAGAAAGACCTCATGAAAAACATGAATGCAAGGGTATTCACCCTCCCAGGTTTTAGCTCCTATTGATGGTGCAGTGATGAAACAGAGGATTTAGCAACAAGACCATGTCATGTAAAAAACAAGAGGAATAAAATATGTACTTGTGTGCAGATTAACAAGTTTGTTCCAACAACTGAGGTTGGGCTGCTATGCTTTACTGATCCCTGAAAGCAATAACACTGTGCTCGCCTGCAGAACAGTCATTTACTTCACACCACAAAACATGTTGTTTTGATAGAACAACATGTATCACAGGGGTTGTTCCAGACTGTACTTCTCCCTGCTGTGCTGGCTGCAGGAGGCAGAACTCCCCGAGTACAGAAGAGGGAAATACTTGGCTTACAGAACCCTGCACCTGGCATTGGAAGATTTGCGTCAAACATATTACTGGTCATGGCCTGGAAGAGATAGCAAGCTGAAGTGAGGAGGAACTTTTCACTCTTCAGAAAAAAATCTACTATTTTGTTGTCCATACTACCCCATTACTCCACATCAGCCTGTACCTCTGTCCTCTGTGACCCCTCTCTATTTTCATTGAAGATCTAGGAAGCCTTAGAATGGATCTGACCATAATATTCTTTTTCCCAGAGAATTCAAACATTCTTAAAGACAGCAGGGTATCATAGCATAATTTAGGCTGGAAAAGACCTTTAAGATCATCAAGTCCAACCGTTAATGTAACACTGCCAAGTCCACCGCTAAACCATGTCCCTAAGCACCACATCTAAACATCTTTTAAATACCTCCAGGGATGGTCACTCAACCACTTCCCTGGGCAGCCTGTTCCAATGCTTGACAACCTTCTCAGTGAAGAAATTTTTCCTAATATCCAGTCTAAACCTCCCCTGGCACAACTGGAAGACATTTCATCTCATCCTACCGCTTGTTACTTGGGAAAAGAGACCGACCCCCACCTCACTACAACCTCCTTTCATGTAGTTGTAAAGAGCAATAAGGTCTCCGCTCAGCCTGCTTTTCTACAGGCTAAACAGCCCCAGTTCCCTCAGCTGCTCCTCATAAGACTTGTGCTCTAGACTCTTCACCAGCTTGGTTGCCCTTCTCTGGACACGCTCCAGCACCTCAATGTCTTTCCTGTAGTGAAGCGCCCAAAACTGAACCCAGCACTCGAGCTGCGGCCTCACCAGTGCTGAGTACAGGGGAACAATCACCTCCCTGCTCCTGCTGGCCACACTATTTCTGATACAGGCCAGGATGCTGTTGGCCTTCTTGGCCACTTGGGCACACTGCTGGCTCCTATTCAGCCAGCTGTCAACCAACACCCCCAGGTCCTTTTCCACCAGGCAGCTTTCCAGACACTCTTCCCCAAGCCTCTCGCATTGTGTGCTGTTGTTCTGACCCAAGTGCAGGATCCAGCACTTGGCCTTGTTGAAGCACATACAACTGGCCTTGGCCCATCAATCCAGATCCCTCTGTAGAATCTTCCTACCCTCAAGCAGATCAACACTCCTACCCAGCTTGGTGGTGTCTGCAAACTTACTGAGGGTGCCCTCGATCCCCTTGTCCAGATCACTGATAAAGATATTAAACAGAACTGGCCCCGATATTAAGTCCTGGGGAACACCACTTGTGACCGGCCACCAACTGGATTTAACTCCATTCACAACAACTCTTTGGGCCCAGACGCCCATACAATTTTTTACCCAGAGAAGAGTACACTTGCCTAAGCCATGAGCCACCAGCTTCTGAAGGAGTATGCCATGAGAGACAGTGTCAAAGGCCTTGCTGAAGTTTAGGTAGACAACATCCACAGCCTTTGCCTCATCCACCAAGCAGGTCATCTTGTCATAGAAGGAGATCAGGTTAGTCAAGCAGGACCTGCATTTAATAAACCCATGCTGACTGGGCCTGATCACCTGGTTGTCCTGTATGTGCCATGTGATGGCACTCAAGATGATCTGCTCCATAACCTTCCCCCGCATTGAGGTCAGGTTGATGGTCCTGTAGTTCCTTGGATCCTCCTTCCAGCCCTTCTTGTAGATGGGCATCACATTTGCTGACCTCCAGTCAGCTGGGACCCTCCTGGTTAGCCAGGACTACTGATAAATGGTTGAAAGTGGCTCGCTCAGTACCCTTGGGTGGATCTGGTTCCCACCTGGCCCCACAGACTTGTGTGTGTCTGGGTGGTGTAGCAGGTCACTAACCATTTCCCCTTGGATTATGGGGGCTTCATTCTGCTTCCCATCCCTGTCTTCCAGCTCAGGGGGCTGAGTGCTCGGAGAACAACTGGTCTTATTAAAGACTAAGGCAAAGAAGGCAGTTAAGTACCTCAGCCTTTTCCTCATCCTTTGTCACTATGTTTCTCACCACAGGGAATCCAGGAAAGGATGGAGATTCTCCTTAGCCCTCCTCTTGTTGCTAATGTATTTATAGAAACTTCTAAAATTGTTTTTTACAGCAGCAGCCAGATTAAGTTCTAGTTGGGCTTTGGCCCTTCTAATTTTCTCCCTGCATAACTTCACAAAATCTTTGTAGTCCTCCTGAGTTGTCTGTCCCTTCTTCAAAAGGTTATAAACTCTCCTTTTTTTCCTGAGTTCCAGCCAAAGCTGTCTGTTCAGCCGGGCTGGTCTTCTTCCTCGCTGGCTCATTTTTCAGCACATGGGGACAGCCTGCTCCTGCACCTTCTTGAAGAATGTCCAGCCTTCCTGGACTCGTTTGCCCTTCAGAACTGCCTTCCAAGGGACTCTGTCAACCAGGCTTCTAAACAGGCCAAAGTCCACCCTCTAGAAGTCCAAATAGCAGTTCTGCTGACCCCACCTCCTTACTTCTCCAAGAATCAAAAACTCTAACATTTCACGGTCACTATGCCCAAGATGGCCTCCAGCCATCACATCACCCACAAGTCCGTCTCTGTTTGTGAACAACAGGTCCAGTGGGCCGCCTTCTCTCGTTGGCTCGCTCACCAGCTGCATCAGGAAGTTATCTTCCACACACTCTGGGAACCTCCTAGACTGTTTCCTCTCTGCTGTATTGTATTTCCAGCAGACATCTGATAAGTTGAAATCCCCCCCAAGAACAAGGGCTAGCGATCATGAGACTTCTCTTAGCTGCGTATAGAATATTTTGTCTGCCTCTTCATCCTGGTTGAGTGGTCTATAACAGACTCCCACCATGCTATCTGCCTTGTTGGCCTTCTCCCTGACTTTTACCCATGAACACTCAACCCTATTGTCACTATTATTAAGCTCTAGACAATCAAAACACTCCCTAACATACAGGGCTACCCCACCACCTCTCCTTCCTTGTCTATCCCTTCTGAAGTGTTTAGAGCCATCCATTGCAGCATTCCAGTTCTGCAAGTCATCCCACCATGTTTCCGTGATGGCAACTATGTCATAGTTTTCCTGCTGCACAATGGCTTCCAGCTCCTCCTGTTTGTTGCCCATGCTGCACAC
>JANZLQ010000007.1:20203962-20216751 GCA_026212715.1 Elanus axillaris | reverse complement strand
CTCCTCCACCCCTCACCTCCTCACAGGAGGGCCCCCGCCTGGGCGCACCCCCCCAGCTGCGCTCCCTGCAGCCGCCCCGCACCGGCGCAAGGGCAGGGCGCGGCCTAAGGCCTGGCACCGGCCCCACCGGAGCTCTGCCTCGGCGGCTGCAGAGCCTAGCGAGGGCATGGCTTCGTACCGGATGGCTACCGATGCCCGCCCCCCACCTTCCCCGAGGCTGACGGGGCTTCAGCGCCCGCCCTTCCGCGCTCGCTGGCGCTCCCTGGGGGCTCCCTGTGGCGGCGCCAGCGGCGGCGGCGGGGGGGCAGGCGGCGGGGCCTGGCCCGCCATCGCCTCCGTCCCCGCCCAGGGGCCGTCAGCCGGTGCGGGGCGAGGTGCGGGCTGCCAGCGGGTGTCCCGGTTCGGGACGGACACACTCACACACACCCGCTCCCCTCCTTAGGAGCTGGCAAAGCTGACCTTGATTTTTCGAGTTCACGGAGCTAAAACGATTGTGAAAGGGCATGAAGTCATGTTACACCTTCTCAGGGTTCCGAACGGACCAGCAGGCTCCCAAAGAATGAATTCAGTAGCTCCGTGGATCTACACGGACCACTTCTTTACACTAAGAAGCCCATCTGTAACTCAGTACCTCCTTCTGAGATAAAACAACCAAGCGATACCTTTCCATTTATCTCGTACATGTCAAATAAGTCACTAACTGTAAATAGAAATAAACACATTCATAACGGGCAAAGGAAGTGCTGTGCTAGTGGCTATTTGGAAAGTACAGCAAAAAAAAAGTTATTGTGGTAATTATAATCAGGAATTTTTTCTGCAAGACCAGACGCTTTTAAAAGCAGAGCAGCACAAATGTACCTGCCGTATACAGAAAAAATCACAAGGTAGTGGCTGTGCTTGATAAGGAGAATTCCCTATTACTGGCTTTTACAGAGGTAATTTTGCAGATTTTGACAATACAATCCTACCAAGTTTCTGCCCCACACATCTTCTTCCTTCTACCTTTTGGTTTCCTTAGGTGGAAAAGTGGTATTTTTCACAACAGACTCATAAATGCATTTGCTTACTCAGGTTTACTACTAGCTAATGCCTCCCCATTATACTGCTATCACCTACAGGATCTCTGTATCACTGTTTTCAGCAGGATTCCACTTGACTGCAGATTTTCAGTTCCCTGCCTGCATTTAATGCTCTTTCAAGGGTATACACTAAGACGGCAAATAACTTTTCTCCCAGCTTTTTATCTGTCCTTGCTATGTTAACTAGGCTCACAGCAGTGTCTTCATTTTCTCCTCATTTTTGCTGTGTGCACTTGTTAGAAAACAGTGACAAATTTTCACCAGCTAGCACCAATTCTCTGTACCTGTTGATGTCTCTCACACAACAGAAACAGAGAAACAGCTGACAAGTACATGGTTAAATACAATACTTAAAACTATGTCTTTTGTATTTGTAACAAAACTTACGAGACTACTTTTAAAAAACATTAAATAATTGGAAGCTAAGCAGTATGAGTTCCCTCATCTTTTCAATACGAGAAAGAGAGAAAAACAAGAAGATGTTAAAAGTTGTAAAATACTCACAAGTCTTGGAAAAGCTGTGCAGCAAGTTGGCACAGAAGTTAGGATAAAGTTTGCACTAGTGACAGCAACAAATGCTCCACCCCCTCCTCCGTTCTGTTTTACTTTCAGTTGTTACATAATAATAAGACTATGTTTGTACCTAATACAATGTGGAAAGTATTCCCACCACAAATAACAGAATAGGGATTTCCCGCTGCCATTTCTGATTAATTTTCCAACTTGGAAAAAAAAAGCCACACAAAAGTGGGGACAGGCACATGCCTGTGTTTAGAAGGCAGGCAAAGTGACTGACAAACACGAAAGGCGGCTGCTTGCTGTCCTAAGCAGCAACATTTACGCATGCTACCTCTTATCCTTCCATAAAGGGAAGAAAGTGTGCGGGTCATGCCCTTGTCTCTCCACAGTCCCTTCCCCCGTTGTAACTCAAGTGTATCCCTCCAACCAGAGCACCCAAGAGTTGCTTACCTTGGAAGCAAACACTGTAGCTTTATGCTGTGACTCCTCCTCTTCTCTGCAGCCTGAACAGTGTTTTACTGGGGCAGCAACCATGGGAGGAAAAGAGAAGTTGCCTCTCAGGGCACCACCAAGAAAGAAGAGCACGACCATGGAAGAGGGTTGCCAGGACAGAAAAGAGCTTCTCCAAAAGGTACAGCATCTGGCTTGCTGTGTGACGGCAGGGCAGAGAGGTGTCACAGGTCCAGATGACATCAGAAGAGGATTCTTAAAAAGGAGATTAAAAAATACTCTGCAAATTGCACTGAACTCAAAAGTTGCAAATTTTAGCTGTTAAGAAAAGTGAGGGTGTAGTTCCTATGATAATCACAGGGTATGGTAGCTGTGATCCTCAAGTCCTGCTCAGGACACCTCACGATGAAGAACCTTCCTACCTTGCGCTGAACTTTAATGTCCTGAAAATAAGGCTCAGCAGCTCCCTAGGAGTACTGTCAGGTTTCCAGGAACCATCATTTACCTATGTAGGGGTCATGCACTGCAGAGGCAACAGTGAAAATGGTACTTTCCCCTCTGTGCAATCTTCTTTTTGTCCTCTTCTGTGTTATTCTGCGTGCTGGTTGTTACCCTGTGCATGTCACGCTCTGTGAGGTAGTAAAAATATTCTGCAGCTAAACGAGAAGGGTTTAGAAATGGCTCTGTCTCCTTACTGAAGAAGAGATGGGTTTCTAGAGTTGGGCATTTCCTTCCTGTTTCTCAGTGAAGTAACATTTTTTCAGGAATACTATTTATAAAACCTGGTAAACAATACCAGTTAATTCCCTGTGCTGGGATATTCTATTACAGCCAGAATCAGAAAACCTACTTACGGGTCTAAATAAGACTTCTGTATCTTGAACAGCTGTCATACGAGAGAGAGAAACAAGGACTGGACCTGAGCATTTCCAGAGAGTAGTTCTAGACGGCTTCATGATGTGAGGCAGCCTCCTGCCGCTTCTCAGCACCCGTACTCAGCACTGTACCCTTTGGCGCAGTGCTTGGGTCCAGCACCTCTTCTGCAGAGAAGGCAGCCACACTGATTAGCTCCTGTACAGGGTCCGGTTTGCAGTCACCACTGCTGCAAAGAACCTTCCAGCAATTTAACACAAGACAAAAAAGCAGAACTCACTATTTCATGCTCTCCGGGGACTCTTGGCTCTCTCACATGACACTGTGTCTCCAGAAAAGCGGCTACTCATGGTCCTTGTACTCTGTCTCAGTATAGAGTGTTAATATCGCTTTTTAAGCAGATGTGCAGACATGAGGGGTGAAATCTGCCTCAACTGGCAGCTGTTAGAAACCTGGGCAGGCTTTGAAAGAGAAAATAAAAGAAGTACAGACTTGGGTGGAATTCTTCCCATGACAGAATACAAAAATGCAAGTGAAAAGGAGGTGCCAGCATTGCAGGAAAAAACACCAGCTTAGATCAACATTTAAACCACAGGAACACATTCATTTATTAACTGTCTTTTCCTAAGGGCACTTCTAAGACAAAAGTGGCCATAACCACCTCTGTTCCTTCAGTTTACTCCAGCTCAAAGAATGAGAGTAAATGGTTTCAAGTATACACGTGAGTGTATGTATTTGGACTTGAGATCCCAAAGTCTCTCATATTTGTCACTGTTTAAAACTGAAAGAAAATAGATTGTTTTCCATTTGTCTTTGCTTTTTGATGTGATACCCTTGCTATAGTATAATTTGTCAGAATTTTCTCAACTAGAAAAAATTTATAAACAAAGAGCCAAAAACAAGCACACAAAGCTTTAGTTATTCATGAGTTATATTCTGTGGGAAAAGGGGAAGAATCAGTCATTTGAAATTTTTTTTAAATCACTTTCCAAACAGTTTCCTCTGAACACTGCAAAATGGAAACAATGTCTATAGGGTGGATTTTTTTTTCTTCACTTTTTTTAAAACTACCTCTCTGGGTTTGTTCTTCTGTTATGAACTATGTTTTGCTGGCATTTCCGAAGTTAAATCATATCAATTTCTAGCTTAATATAAAAACTGTTCCTAAACATTACAGTAGTTGTATATAAAAATAATGCAAGCGTCAGTATTTATTACATTACAATAGGGTGGCAATACCACCTGCACTACCTAAAAATTTAATTCTCGTTCTTTTTCTTAATTACACAAAAATGTGCTTCCTAATTACACAAGGGACATTTTATAGTCATCTAAAGATTACTAGCCACATCAAGGTGTTTATTTATAGCATAAATTATTCTCATACTCTCTTACAAGCAAAATAAGCTTTTCTAATTTATGCACATTTCATTTATAGTGGACACAGGCTATTTGGCAAGATATTGGCAATTACTCTCACTAATAAGCTACTAAAGTGTAATTTAGTATTATAAGTGCAGTGACAAAGAATGTGAATAACTTACATCATGCAAACAGTAAAGTGAAAACAGATGCACGAATGTCATTTTGAAAACAAAATAGGATAACTGAAAATTCCAACATGACCGTGCTGATTTGAAGCAACATTGCCCGAAGGTTTTGTGCGGCTGCACGACAGCCAACAACAAGTTTAGGTTTGCTCCGCTTTTCAAAGTTTGCCCATATTCTCATGAAATTAATTCCTTTGGAATTGGTGTTGATTCTGTCACTGAACACTAGGAGACAAAGTATTGCTACAGGAGCAAGAGTGAAGAAGTGGGAGGGAAGGTGGCTTTTCCAGACCAATGTGATGTAGGTAGTTATGCAAAAATGCCATGTTTTCTGAAGGTAGTCTGGGGAAAAAAATGGCAGCTCTTGCAGAGCCAGATCCCTTCCAACTGCCCCAGCTCAGACCCAACTTTCTTTGCTAAATTTCTAAATACTTAAAGGTGGGACTGCACTACACTCTTCTCATCTAGTGTCTCAGTATCAGTTCCTTTTTTTTAAAAAGAGCCTTGACATGAAGGCCTTCTCTTGTAAGACGTGAGCTTTTATAAGGTATTATGCTCTCATAAGTGTAATGTTTTGGTTTGGTTTCTTTTTTTAGTGAATTCCAGAATTTTTAGAGAACCTGAACCCAAATGTACAGGCAGTTGCAGAGGATGGTAATTGCAATTTGAATAGTGTCTCTTCCTGAGATTTTTTTATTACAGTGTTCCTGCTGTGTTTGAATTTTTGCTGAAGGGCTGAACTACTACACCCTCAATTATCAACCTCATGAATTTCTGTATAGGAAAATGAAAGAACTACTGTTTTCTTCCTCTGGGTGACAGAGTGGATGTAAAAAGCTGATAAGCAGGTATAACTCTAGCTGCCCCCGACTCCCCGTGTGGCAGCCAGAGGAGCTAACTCGGGGGAAACAGCCTTTTGCCTCTGACGAGTCACATCCCAGTCATCCCACCAGCGTTCACCTTTACCGCATGTCGTTTCAGCTACGGTGAGCCTTGATTGTAGTGAGAGTGGCCAGCAGCAGAGTGCCTTTCTCCCGAGCAGGAGAGGACAGAGGAGAACTTGTATGATGAGGGATTTAGGTAAATCTGTCCTTGATATATGCTAGGAAGGTGCATTTCTGGAAATTATAATCTTCAGCAAATCCTACACATAACTGAATTTGGGAACCGTGCTGCACCCATGCTGTAACAACACATAAACGAATATTCAAGTCTGAAATAATTCTATGGCAGAGTTATTGCTGTAATAGAACATGTAATATGCTAAACGTGTTACTAGGTGGGAATGTGTGCCTTCTGAAAATCTGGGCAACTTCTGCTTCATGGCTGCTATAGGACTATAGATAATCGGTCTCTTTTTTTTTTTTTTATACTACACTATAATGTGTCCTAAATTATAGACTCTTCAGATTGGTTCTTAAAAACTTCTGGCATCTCAAAAATGCTATTTAATTTCTAGACACATCTGGAGAGGCATTAATATTCTGCCTTTCAGAAGCACACACAATATTTCTGGCATGTTATAATTAATCAACTATTGCCACTAAGCATGAGCTATTCCTATTTAAAGAGATAGTGTTTCCAAGCAAAACCATATCAATTGCTATGTTAGCAAAAACAAAACAAAGGGAAAGGCATTTAATGCTTAAAATGAGTAGCAATACGTTTCTGAATCTGAAAAAAGCTTACGCAGGGAAATGTGCAGCTCTTAGTTGGAGTCATGTGAGGAACCTATAAGCTTAAGTGTTTTGTTTTGTGCCTTGTGAGCAAGCACTATCCTATTTAGAGAAAATATTTACAGTACTGCAGCCTAAAGGTATTCCTGAAAGAGTTGCTCCTTAAATTGCAAGATAGATACAGAAAATTCTACACAAAATAAAATAAGTATGTGAATAAAAAAGCTGGCTAGCATCCCAAAAGGCATGTCTTCACTATAGTCGTTCTCTCAAGTTATACTTGTTTATTTCTCTCTGTGTTAATCAACCCTGAGTGGAGTGGCCAGGCCACAAAACTCTTGCGGTCCACGCTGTCTCAGTGTTCTCTGACATAGAAAGCTACATGCCAAATCCACAAAACTGTTAGTGACTCTAAGCCTTATTTAAGTTCCCAAGTAGTTGTCATAGGAGTAATTCTCTACTCATAAGCTTTTTTGAACTTAGGGTGCTGTGCCACTTGACTTTAGATGACTGGGCACTTTCTGAACTGGGTAGCTGGAGCCCAGTGCGGTGCCTTGGGAGTCAGGCACATTTAGCTGGTAGGTTTCACGTGCTGAACAGGGCACTGTCTAAATTAGCCAGTTAGCAGGGCTAGGAAAAGCCTTTTGAGGGTTTAAGTGCCCTTGGCTGCCACTGACCATGCCTCCAACCAGGATCCATAGCTCAGGATCCTCCCATGAAAACAGTGCCTTTCTTCAGTTTAAAGCACAGCATCCAAAACATGTGTCAGTCTAGATTTACTAGACAAGCATTTTTTAAGTGTTTCTCAACAGAAATTCCAGAACAATAAATTGAAGAATCAAAATGTTACATTATAATAATGAAACTGAATCACTCACAGGGAGGGGGTCGTGGATTCTTTTCCGCAAAGCTAACTATTTGTCAAAACAATTTGTCGAGATCTCTCAGTCTTAGTCCATGTGGACACCCCCTCTAAGGTTAACAGCCTGCTTTGTGGCTCACACTGCCATTTGTAGCTGGAGCTTGCACAAATGCAGGAGAATCAGTTCCTAACCCATATGATGATGCAAATAAGTAAGTCCCACTAAAAAGAAGTAACATACAAAAAAAGAGGGCTGAAAGAGCAAAGAATGCAACTGAGTAATGATGTGCATTCCATCAAGATTATTTCCCTATTTTCTCTTTACTATTAAAATACAATTATTTCCTTTTTTTCTTTAATACTAAAATACAATAACCATGACATATGTATTGTATTTCTCATTTGGTAATACTGTTTTATAGTTTCTTTATACTGTAATACAGCTGGTCTTTTTAATGCTCAGAGCTTTTGTGACAAACTTAGACATCACTCAGTGGAAAGTACTTTCTGTATAAATAGAGAAAACAAGGTATTTAGCTGCCACGTGGATAGAATGTATTCTACACACTTGAAATTTAAGACACTCTGCACAACATGCTGTATTTAGCCAAAAGAAAGGAAGAAAAGGGCTTTCTCCAAGTAGTTTAAATAAGGGGTCATACCAAATTCAAGGTTGTCTTTAGTTTTGTCACATAGCTTTCAGGTTACTAGCATATATAAAGAGCCTTTTCATATATTATGACACACTTGTGCAATATTAAACTCCCACATCACCCCGCAATATATTGCTCACTCCTTTACATGAAAAAATCAATGTGCTTTCTGTAGGGAATCTTAATATGTGGCATACTATGTACAGAAAGGATGAATGCACTGGGAGTTATCAAAACTCTGACTAGCTGATGAAAAGATAGTGTTTTGAAATTTACTATCAATAATTGGTCATTTGTCATTTCAGTCCTTAGTTTTGTTGATAGCTTATTGTCCTCAGACCAGCAATTTTTCCCATCTGTTATTTCTTACCTTTCCCCAGAGCACCTCTTATTCAGAAGCAGCAGCTTTCTCTGAATAGAATGCCATTGCTTTTGCTGGCACCACGTGGGACACAGAAATGTTCAATATGCTTAAGAATAGAGATTCCCCATTTTTAACCTCCACTGCTCATTCTGAATCCTTCTATCATCTGCCTCGTGACTGTCTAGCCTAAGTCACTGAAATTCATTGTAGGAAATCACACGAGTGGCAATTAGCAGCAGAAATATACAGGGCGTTTCCAGTCCTCTCCATTCCTCTGCTTATTTGTCTGTGTGTACTTCATGTACACTGAAAACAGCCAAAGATAAGATGTTTATGGACAGGATTTCCATTATCAGGCCACTGAATTCTGTTTGTCTAGTGAGCAGTTCGGATTTATTGTCTGCAGCAGGGTCCAAAAAGGGGCTGGTTTGCAGACGCACAGTGGCCCGCAGCAGCAGAGACTGCTGAGGGTGACTTTGCAGCTGCTCAGACCGATGGCTGGGCCAGGCCCATCCCCAGGTAAATGAGAAGGTCCCCGCTTCCGAGAGATACAAGGAGCTTATCTGAATTGACTTTTAGCTGTGTGAAAACTTCAGGGTTTCCTATAAATCGGCATGTCTAGCTACCCCGATCTATGTCTTGCAGTTCTTGTGACTGTTCAAGGGGATTCGCAATCTGCTCAAGGTTGCTCAAAATAGAGGAAGACCACAGGCTGACTTCAGGGCCGTGTCCTAGCATGGAGCGTAAAGGAGCAGCAGCAACCTTTTAAATTGCCAATAATGTCCAAACCGGGGAAACAGACAATAAGGCAAGAACTTTTGTCAGTACGGTTGGATCAAAGTTTCTATGGATTAAAATAAAAGGTGAAAGGTGCTCAACAGATTATGGTATTCTCTGCAGAGTTGAAAATGTGGTATAAAAAAAAAAGCAGCTTTTTGTAAAAAAAATAGTATTGAAGAGATGAGACTCAAACCACTCATTGTTGCCAACTTCTTTGCCTATTTTTATAACCAACCAGTAGCATCCAGAAATATCTGAAATATAAATAAAAATCATATATGCTGAATTTTAATCAATAGAGGTAAAGATGTTTTTTTCACTGGAACAAAGTTGAGACTTTACCACTATGAAAGGGAGTTAAAAAGACTGTACAGGACATTGCAATTAAGAATGCAAGTACTGATATATGGCCAGTAGGCCTCATGTATGTATTTAATAAACAAATCAAGCCTAAATGCAGGGAAATACGTTGCCTCAAAAAGATTTCAGTTTGTGAGAGTGCAACTACACATAGTAATGCTAGTCCATAAATCCTACGTAATCAAGATACTAAGTAGTGAACTTGCAAGACATGGACAAGTAGTCAGTGTAGGCATACTCCACAAGAACAGTGGACTTGATGTCACCTGAGAAAGGCTAATAAAATCTCTCAAAATCTTAGATACAGTAAACTATGACATTTCTTCTCACTTCCCAGATATCTAAGTTACTGACATCTTGCTGCTTTTTTTTACCACAGGATTGCTTCTGAAGTGACTCCCACTGAATTTACCAAAGAACATCTATTTTTTGTGCGGCTCCCAATGTAACTAGTTTCCTGCCCTTAAAATGAATGTTGTGCAGCTTAGGGGAGGGATAGAATTCAGTTCCTGCTGATATTACACTTTCTTGCAAACCCTTCCATGTATTTATACCAGTGGAGACTCTATGATTTCCTAGATTTACATTACATGCAGCTGGTACGTAAAATTGCATGCTTTACTTGTTTCATTCCTGGGTGACTGTATGAAATCAATTTTAATCTACTCTCATACACACTTCAGTAGAACTTAGACCTAAGAATCTGATAAACACAGTTGTCTTCTGGCACCCCAGAGGAGCAAGAGATGCATTTAATCTTTGGCAAGGAGGAAGGCCTAAGTCTTTGCACTGAATGTATGAAAAAGTGATTTGAAATTCTGGTGATGGTGCAAGTTCATAATACCCTAAACCCCAAGGTCTCGGAGGCCTTTTTCATTGCCTGTCACCCCAATTAGCAGTAGCTATATTCAGCAATCTTTAATAAAATCCTGTATGCTCTACTTTGGCTGAAATAGGAGATTTAGCTTAAAATGATGGTTTTTGCTAATTTGTACATTTTTCAGAAGCAGGGTGAATATATGAACCTGGTGACCTTCTCAAGGCTGCCTAGGGAATGTAAATGGCTGCATGCAAAGAGGCACACAGCAAAGGTAGGATACTGTGACAAATGCAGGGAAACTGAGAGAATGAGAAAACACATAGCAGAGCTCTAGCTCTTAGAGGTGGGCAAAAAAACTTTTAGAGGACCAGAGGAAACTGAACACTCAGGAGCAGAAGTGATGTTCCTCCAGGAAAGGATGAGTGGGCAGGGAGGGAGATGTGTTTAAAATATCCATTCTGTCTGACCTAGTGACCCTAAGTTAATTTGAAAATGTGGGTATTTTTATGCCTTGGGTATTTTTATAAGCTGTTCAGAATCCCTTGGTGCTGTTTATGGTTTGTTGACTGCCCTCATGTCTCTGGCTCAGCAGCAGAGTCTCTTCCCATCTTGTGTATAGGCTACTCTTTGTCCCCTTTTTTTTCCTTTGTGTGCCTCTGCCAGCACATGGCTGATTGTAACTGCCTGTCTTCTCCAGAAGCTGTGCCATGGCTGGTTATCCCCATGCCATTTTTGAGCAGCTGACTATTCAGATATTGCACTCAGCATGTTGCAGTTTGGGCCACTTCTCCAGTTTTTCAAGATTATTTTGCAGTCTGCTTTTACCTTCCAAAACGTTTCATTCCTTCTGTTGAGTACTGTCTGAGATTTTGTCAGTACAGCTTTCATTTGATAGCTGCATCACAAGTGAAAAAGTCCTTGAATAATACCGGGTGATCTACCCGTATTCCTGTCTTTCAATTACGCGAGTTCCCCTGCGAGCTGCACTCCTGAGTCCATCTTTCCAACAGGTTGTGCCCCCTCATGCTGGCAGATTCCTTGCTTGCTTGTATTAATTTCACATGACAGCATGTCAAAAGTCTTACCGAAGTCAAGACGACATGACAGCTACTGCTTCTCCTCTATCAATTAGATTTGTTATCCTGTCACGAAAGGAAGAATAATTTATTATAATTTGTCCGTTACAAAATTTGTGGGCTTCTTCCTCGTCTGATTTCCATTTTCTCTGAGCGTTTCTTTTGGTAGGTTTTCAAGTGTGGGAGACTACCTGTCTGGACTGTAGTGCCCTCACTCTTTCTGCCCCCATCTTAAGGACAGTCACTCTGCGCCTATTTCTACCAGCTTGGATCCTACGCACATCAAAGTTTCTGAAAGGGAAGGAGATAGGAAGCCCACACTCAGTCAAAGTGAAGGTCTGTTGGCCCAGAATGCAGCCTGCCTGCTGTCCGCTCGCCAGAAGCACGTGGGGAGCATGAGAGCAGAGCAGGGGCCCAGGGACCCTTCCCCAGTGATACCGTCGGGTCCTCCAGACATTTCTCACACAGCTTGTCTCTTTCAGACAGCAAAAGCTCTGCAAGCTGTCACAGTCATTCACATCAGATCTTAAACAGGGGTCCTGTTTTGTTCACAGATTGTCCTATGTGTTCACTATTTGTTCTCTGCACTTTGCCTGCTAATGAGAATTTACTTTTTATTTTTGGTGGCATGATCTGTTCTCTGTCATAAACAAAGTTAAACTTCTAAATTTTATCACTGAAGCTCCAAGTGATTTTCAGCTGTGGTGTCTTGATAAGTGAAATGTTGCATATTATTTTTAAAATATTCATATATCTAAAAATTATGGTAATGCCTCCTTTTGCATCCGGTGGTAAATGCAGTATGTCCTTTGTACAATACTTCCAGAGGCAGGGGAAGTACAACTATTTCATTCTATGAATGCCCAGTTTGGCCCTAAGTGACTGTATATTTGGTTCATGAATGCTGACCTAGGAATATCTGTGCTGCACTTTCAAAAGCAATTAAATATTTCTATATAAATATTTGGACATTTGGGGCCTGGCATTTTTCATCAGGTGTAGGACATTGCATGACATACTGGCTAGTCTAATCCTATAAACCTTGGCAAGTAAATGCCTATGTGTCATTTACCCTCATGTCTTCAATCACTTGTTTGCGCTTCAGCTCTTGGAATGGTGCATTGCTACTACTTTGTAGATTATACATCTAGAAAAACTTTGAACAGAGGCAAAGTAAAAACTATTGTCTGACACTGAAATGTATACTACACTTATAAACCTATCCCAAACAGAGCATCGGAAAAAAATAGTAGGCAATAATACTTTAGAATAGAATAGAATAGAATCATTTAGGTGGGAAAAGACCTTTACTATCATCAAGACCAACTGTTAACCTAACACTGAGAAGTCCACCACTAAACCATGCCCCTAAGCACCACATCTAAACGTTTTTTAAGTACTTCCAGGGATGGTCACTCAACCACTTCCCTGGGCAGCCTGTTCCAATGCCTGACAACCTTCTCAGAGAAGAATTTTTTTCTAATATCCAATCTGAACCTCCCCTGGCACAACTTGAGGCCTCTTCCTCTTGTCCTATCGCTTGTTATTTGGGAAAAGAGACTGACACCCACCTCACTACAACCTCCTTTCAGGTAGTTGAAGAGAGCGATAAGGTCGCCCCTCAGCCTCCTTTTCTCCCACCATGTTTCTGTGATGGCAACTATGTCATAGTTTTCCTGCTGCACAATGGCTTCCAGCTCCTCCTGTTTGTTGCCCATGCTGCACAC
>JANZLQ010000007.1:20169205-20203831 GCA_026212715.1 Elanus axillaris | reverse complement strand
TGCCGCATGGATCCCCATCCTCTACCTCCACTGACGCAGCACACTGAAGGACCGCGCTAGCACGCCATCCCTCAAACTTTACCACCAGGTTTATCTCATTTGTTAATATCCTTATCTGAGTATGTACTGGATGTTGTTAAGTGATAACCACTGCAACTTCAGTAGATAATTTTTTAATTAAGCTTTCAAAAATTTTCAATATATTTTTATTCTTCCAGCAGTTAAGCTCTATTATGTGGCTTATAGCTTTATAATATCTCTTAACTAACTTTTTGAACCATGATTTAGGTGTTTACAGTGGAAAGTATTCCACAAAATATTTGAAAAAAAAGAGGAAAAAATTACTTTGCTGCAATCTTTCACTATTAACATAAGTTCCAGCAAATTTCTGATCTTTCGAGATTAAATCAAATTTGAATCACATGTCAGGTAAGGAAATATCAGCTGTTATAAACTGGTATAGCCTACTGTTTTGCTGCTACATGATCAATGTCTACCAGTATAGAGGATTTTGAAATTTTCACTTCTGGGGAAACTACATTTCTACCTGAAACAAAATAGTATATGACTTCCTTTTCTGTTGTTATAATGGCTCATGGTGTTATAACAAATAAACAATAGGATGCTAGTTAGCATATATGGAATAGATATTTATAGAAAAGTGTCAGTTTTTTAAGATAAATTTTCACTTGGAAAAAGTTCACTTTTGCGTTACTGTCATGTGGAAAGATGAAGATACTTTCAAAGTGTGAATGTCAAGATTAGACATGATGATCCTGTGGGTGAAATCATTAACATAGACTTCTTGAGGAAGATTTATGGACAAACTTTACCTCTAGGAATCACAAGGACAGGAGAAAGCACTGCCTTTAACAAACAGGCAACTCCATATGGTAGATGATCAAGGGGAGTTAGCAGATATGCAGATGATATCTTTGAAGCTTTAAAAAGATTTGTGTTCCAAAAGCCACAACCAACTTAATTGGTTTTCTAGAACCTTTGACTCTGTTCAGTGTGGGACTGTGTGAAATAATGGACCATTCAAGTAAAATATATGACTGTTATTGCAAAAAGTAAGAGAGGTCGAAAGAACATGTTGAAAGGGAATGGAAACAGATTACTTCCAAGTTGAAAAAGGGGTAAACGTTGAGAGAAGCTCAGTGATTTAATGTTTCAGGATAGTTCACTAAGGTTTGTAAGTTTTTAGACAGGCTGCAGTTCAGTAAAAGTATCTTAACTTCTCTTAGCCAGATAGATAGCCCAGTGAACAGATAAAATTGATTTTCAGGTGGGATGTTGGTTAGGACTTTTAGCAATTTAGATAGCTGGGGGTTTTTCCCCATCCTTTTTAATTTTTCTTACCCACCTTAGAAGACAAGGAAATGGAGAAACTCCAGTTTCTCAACCTTTTGAGAAAAAGTGAGTTTACAATTGCTACAGAAGGCCTGCATCATCAATCAAGTTCTTTTGTGATTTGTGAACAAATCTTGACTTTGTTAAGATCACTTTCTTTTATGTGTTTGGAATTAGTACTGCAAATTGAAGTGTTAGCTTTGTTTCATGTGGAACTGAAAAATACTACATAAAAGCTAGGAATTACTGTTTATTTACTCTATGTGAAACTAGGCGGTAACACGTCTCCTCTTTATTTACATGAGCTGACCTTTATAAGCTTCCTCTTCTTGACTCAATAAATCTTACAATTCTGTTTTCCCTTGCACATCTGTAAATGAGACCACTGTCGAATGAGGGATATTAATGAATACTAAATCAAAAAGTTGTGTAGTTGAAGAATTCACTTGTTTACTCAGGTTACATCCATACACCACAGATTTTTATCTGCAGTCAATGGAGATTTATTCTACAGAATTTAAGCTTTTAATTTTTCAAGTCTTCTTAGCCCAAAGGGTCATGAGAAGAACTTTCCATAAAGGAACTAGAAGTAACTGATGGGATATTGTCCAGGAAGTAAAGTGTTTTGAACAACAAGGAAAAGAGTTGTGTGAACTATATTTTTTAAACACTGATTTTTCAAGCCAGTCAACAGTATGAAAAAAATGTAAATGTTAACTCTTATACTGATGGCTCCAGCAGACTGAACTAGTATTATGTTTATCTGTGGACACACACTAGGGAAAAGTTTCTCGCTGGAGAACACAGACAAGCCCCTTTTCCATCTCCCCTTGGCCCTTCTCACCATGCTTAAAACCCTGGGACTCTACACACACAGAAGGGGTGGAAACAGAAGTTGAAAAAGGCCGTTGCTACTTAGCCACCCTTTGGAAGTGCTCAATTTCTTGACATATTGTTGTCTTCATTACCAAGGCCAACATTGCCAACAGTGCTGGGACATACTCTGATCTGAAAAGCAGGACCAGTCTGTGCCTGTGAATATGTGATATAATGCTTATAACCCCGTGTAGCCATAAATCTGCTCAAAAAAGTGTCTTGTCTGCCAGAAAGCTAGCTGGACTGAATGGCAGCAACTGCTGTAGCTAAAAACAGTGTGTGCATGTATTTTCTGGGCTGTATACAGAAGTCAACCTTTTACAGACAACTAAAGCAATCTGCAGCAGGACAGAAACAGGATTGATTACTTCAAATAAAACCGTATTTTGTTTCTATCCATACAACGATTAAGCTGGCACTTTACTCTGATGTAAAGATGATAAGTATTTGTTTTATAGCCTGTTGAAACAAGTAGTGGTTTCTTTCCCCACTGGTTTTGAGGAGCATCAAGACTCAATCAAAAAGCATAGTTGTTTGAATTACGAGTTCTGCTTTTGCTGCCAATTTTAGGAAGATTCCTTTCAGCCATACTTCACACTAGCATGAATGTGGGTTTTTTAATCTTTCCACCAACAAGCAAAAAGTGTGTTACATAAGTCTGAACGTGTTGCAACAACTTTGATGTTAACCCACATAAGAGCTTCTCTACACAAGGAGATTTGGGAAAACTAAGGCAAAGCAATTAGGGTGATATGCATAAATGAAAAGTCTTAACACCTGTTTTCTCTTGCCTTCATTTGGGAATAAAGTGACTTTAACTCAGATCACTTCAATAGCAACCTAAAAGTAAAGGTATACCTTTCCCTTTCAGGGGATCAGAGGTAAGAAATGTATATACCAGGCAAAGATTTCATCTTTTGATAGGCTGTCATTTTGGGAACTGCTGAAATAATCTAATTCTTATCTTGCAAGACGCAGTCTCTTTCAGTGTTCAATGTGACTAGTTTTATTGATGTTTTAAGAGTTTCATTCTGTCCGTGTGACTGAGTGTGGCTCTGAGCTTACTGTCTCCACCAAATACTGTGAAGCAAGGATTACATAAAGAGATTTTTATTTAAAAGATGTCAATGTTTTCAGTCTTGGCAGAGAGTAGTTGCTGAAAAAATTTCTTTGGGTCACAATGGTTATTGTGAAGAAAAGAATATTGAATATGAAGTAATTACAATTTTTGAGTCACGGGATACGAGATAAACCTCGGGTTTATTTAGACCATCTTTTGCTAGAAATTGCCATTGTCTTTGTTTCTCTTGCTGTCTCCTCCGGATGCTTTTAGTTTTCTTTTTTTCCACTAAATATATTTGGTTTGAAAATATGTTTTGATAATTTGTTCAATGCTCTTTGGTTTGTTTGGATGGACCAATTAAGCATGAAATATATGTTTATCTAGAAATGCTTATTCATAGAGGCAGAGGAAATTGTGTAATTTTTTATGTGTATATTCAGTTGTTTGCCTGTTATTTATTATTCTGGTTTATGTTCTAGCTTAGAAGTCTGAATCTTCAGATCTGACCACTCAAAATTCTTTTTCCTGATGAAAGTTTAACCTTTGTGACCTGTAAAAATACTTATAAACTGGAGTTCTTTGCAAGGTCTTCTAAGAAAATCAGTGCAGTACAGTTGCAGGAAAAAGCTTAGTATAATTTTCTTCCTTCCCTTTTGTAATCACACCTTTACTCTTGTATCATATTTTCTCATCTAGTATTTGCTAGTTAGTTAGTTAAAATCTTTCTTTGAAATTCTGGTCTTAAGTTTTTAATCAGCACTTCACTTTTTTCTTATGAAATCCTGCGGGTTTGGCATATGTTGCCTCTATAATCCAAATCCAGCAATTTTGGTTGTTCTGTAGCATATTTTGTATTCTTTTCTGGCCTGTATGTTTTTCCATTTGCTGCCTCTGGGAAAACAGCATTTCCGTATTTGAATATGCTAAGCTCTTTGAGATGATATTTGTCTTTTCTGAAAGACAGTTCTTCTTACTTGGTCCTTCATGTTAACAAGTTTAACAAAAGATAGACGCCTCTTGCTTAGAGTGTGTACATGTAAAAATAACAATATTGCAGAAACTGCCCAGAGACAAAGATCTGTCATGAGTCTGCTTAATTAGTGTCTTATTAACCAATTATCTTTGCATTATGGAAAAGCCTATTAAAATCAAAGTGCTGCTTTCTAGAGCCTTTGTTCCTGACTAAAAGTAATAATACCAGTTATTAACTAATCTCGGGACAAGCAGGACTTCTTGTTACATGCCTAAGCCCAAACTTGCAAATGTGATTTTCATGCTCAAAAAATGGTGACACACTCTGCAGGAACAAAATGAAACATAAACCATGCCCAGTGAGAAGGGCATGTTACATCTAATACTTGTTCAACTGTAGTATCTCCTAGTAAGACTATCTCAAGCCAGCAAGAATACTAGGTTCCTTATGGTCACTGTGAGCATGTCCAAGCTTTTCTGGAGCAAGACATCTTAAACCACCATCAGGCTCTTCTGTAATTCATTCATTTTCTCACGGTTGACATTGTTCATGATGGTGTCCTCCTCACTGAGAACTCTTATCCTTCCTCCCCTGTCCTTGCAGTTTCCCTTCAAGCACAGCAATGGTGACAAACCGCCACACAAAGGACAGTCCCCTTGAGCTGAGCCAGCACTGTTCCATCTGCTATTTAGCAGGTGTTCATGGAAAAGTAGCCAGCCCAAATACTCCTATTAAAAGTGGAAATAATTTCATTTATGCATAAAACTACATTAGCCTAATTTAGCCAGAACCCTTATTGTTCAACTGTGTGGAGTATTTGTTTAGTGGTGAATCCCAAAGGCAACTTCATTTTAGCTGCAGGGCATAGGCTACATGCAGTCATTGGCTTTCCCCCAACTTTAATCATTGCCTTACCAAACAATGTTACTTCCGTGAGCTTTGTGCAGAATTTTAGAATGGCGGGATTTCTCAAAGCACATGTTTTATAGCTTAATCAGTGACAATTATAACTTAATTTGATAGAAAAGGAGGGTGAGAGGGCAAAAAGTTTAATTACTGCTACGTGGCTGGAGCATTGTATCATCATCAGATAAAGCGCTGTATAACTTGTTTGTAGGGTTTTATCTTGTAATATCTCTAATGGTGTGATATCCCAAACTAGTTTTCCATGTATGTTTGCAAATTTCATTGTTAATAACGATCCTAATATAGTATTCATTAGGCTGTTAATTACATTGTAATTTAGAAACCCTTGCTTCCAATTAGCTTTAATGACAACACTGGAGTAATTTTTCTGTGCTGCCATTTTTGTGCAACACTTTCCCATTTAAACTGCCTGCTGTTCTATCTTAATTAAATTTAATAAGAGTAGTGGTAGTTTATAGGGGACTTTTTAATCTCATTTAATGTCAGACCATTTATACTAGTTTGAAGTAGACACTGAAAATGTTTGCATTAATCCAATTACTTTGAAAAGGAGCAAACTTCACTTGTTTCAGATGATTTTAATTAAGGCACAATACCCATGAAAGGTCAAACTCCCTACCTGTGCAAAGATGTAGAAACATTAGGGTTTTTTCTAAGTACACTGAAGACACAGTAAAAAATCAACAACACAAGGAAGGAGGCCATAATTTTTTTTTTTACTTTTTTTAATAGCGGAAGAAAAGGATGAAAATTCTGTCAGTGTCATTAGTGACTCAATACTGCCATTCGGACAGAACTTCAGGTAGAGAATGGTTGTAGTATTTTTTAACTTGGGAAAGCTCCACAGGACCTGCATAATATACTTAACATTATGCAGCATCCTTGAAGTTGCACAGTGAAACTATAATCATGGCTCTCATTAAAAAGAATTATCTTTATTTAAAGCCCCTTGGAGAATCTCTCCATGAGATTATAGAAAATCATAGAAAAGTAAGATTGAAAGAGATGCTAGAGGTCACCTACTCCATCCTCCTCCTCAAGCAGGCTATCTAGACTAGTACCATTTCTGAAGAAAAGTTTGTTATACTTTATAATTCTGCTTTAATAATGATTTCACACCTTCTTTGGTGGGCTCTGAATGATAAGGTCAAATTGCTGTGATGAAGATTGCTCCAATACTGACTGTCTCTCTGTGAATTTGGACATGATTGCAGAAACCTTTATCCTAGACTATTTATTTGACTCTAGAGAGGTAGTAAGTTTGACTGTGCTCTGGAAAATCCTATGGCTCCCTTAGAGTGTTGCCTAGAGCTCAGATACGGTTTTGCATGCAGAGGCTGATAAAGGAGAAATGGGAGGTATTCCAGTGATCTCACAAAGAAGGTAGCTGCCAAGATGGTATGCTGAACATGGGAGATGCAGCAAAGTAAAGGAGGGATGCAATTTCACTGTTGGAGGTGGGAGGGAAAAGCCAGCAGTAAGTAAAAGACAAGCCGCAGGCAGCAATGGTAGGATGTGCTTGGAAGAATCTGTGCTTGCAAAGCAAAAGTGGAGGATGATGGAACAAAATCCTTGGCAGCCTCATAGGGTCATTGTCCCATGGCAAGTAAGATAACTCTGTGGTAAAGAGACTGAGGCAGGAAACTGTCTCTAGAGGCTTCCTTTTCCGTAGCAGATGGAAATCTCTGAGATTTCAGGGGAGGGAAGAGGAAGACAGGTCTTTCCTTCCCAGAGCACTGCTTAGATCTTGCTTACCTCTTTTCTATTATATGCCACAAAAGTGTAATAAGCAGCTTTCTGCTCAGCTTGCTGACAGGCCTGTTAGTCACCCTTAGACCTGGTCAGCAGTTTTATATAATAATAGAATCATTTAGGCTGAAAAAGACCTTTGAGATCATCAAGACCAACTGTTAACCTAACACTGCCAGTTCCACCTACCACTAAACCATGTCCCTAAGCACCACATCTACACGACTTTTAAACACCTCCAGGGCTGGTGACACCACCAGTTCCCTGGGCAGCCTGTTCCAATGTCTGACAACCTTCTCGGTAAAGAATTTTTTTTCCTAATATCCAACCTAAACCTCCCATAGAGCAACTTGAGGCCATTTCCTCTCATCCTATCTCCAGCCACCAGACAGAAGGACCAGCCCCCACCTCACTACAACCTCCTTTCAGGTAGTTGTAGAGAGCGATAAGGTCTCCCCTCCCCTCAGCCTCCTTTTCTGCAGGCTAAACAGCCTAGCAAAGAAGCTCCACATCATCTCAGAGGATGCGTGGAAAAAAGTACCCTAAAAGACTACCTGTGCCTTTTTCCTATTTACCACATCAGCTGGGATGCATACATTGCCAAAGAAAGGGGGCAATTTTAATACATGGGAAAGAATTAACTCCTGAATTCCCTAGCAAAAGCTGATGAGGAATAGCTTAGTGTCTGCAGCTGTTTCTCAGTGTACTTGTAGGTCCTATCGGTATCTTGCAAGGTCGAGTGCCTTCAAGAGGGAGGTGGGATTGCAGAAGCCTTTCCTGGGCTGAGGAGACAAGAATGTGCTTTTAGGCACATTGAAATGAAGAGTAGCTGTGAAAGTTAAATGCAGACAGGAGGAGCAAGGATGAAATTTAAATAATAAAAACTATAAAAATAATCCTCGGTGCGGCTCAAAAGCAAGTAAAAAGGACATTTCAGGATTATAAATGACAGGAAGGAAGAAAGGTGGATTGGGGTTTGGTAAAAAAGCGGGCAGGGAAGAAACTCCTGCAATATGATGTCAGTTTGATATATACGTATCTGTTAAGTTTGCCTGAATTCAATAGCAAGAAATAGAATAGTTTGAATCACACTAGTTTTACAAACAAGTTTTACTGCTCAAAACTTCCAAAACAAAATGTGAAGATGGATCACTTGGTGTGTCTGGAGACACTAACTTCGTGTTGTGTATATTGTAAGATGGGGGGTTTTGTCCAGCTTTAGGAATCCTCTGGCATTTGTTACCAAGCTTTCAGAATAACTTTTCAGATACTTTTTTTTCTTTTATTACCAAAAAGAAATGAGAATGTGCATGAAGCATAGGTTGACAGTGAACAGAGTTAAAGAAGTTGTCACAGTTTGCACCAAAAATTTGAACGTTATCTAGTTGGGGTTCAGTCCACAGAACACGAGAGTGTAAAACAGCTGCAGTTACTGGATGGAGCAAACGGAGGACTGGACAGTTAATGTTTCATGTGGGAATTCTTTCCTGGACAATGAGTCTTTGTGAAATTTATTGCAGGACCCCTTCCCTTCCTGTTCCTTAATGTGAAATGTGCCCAGAAGAAGCGTTATTTAATAGATCATTTAATTGGGTATTTAGAGTGTAATTTGGAGGTGAAGTAGATTATATGGTGTCTTTCAGACAGACTCATTAAGGGAATTGACTCTTTGAAAAGCAGGCATTTCCAGGTGTTAAGTACCCTAAATTCCAATTAATGATGTGACAGCCAAGGACAGGGAGAACCATGCAATGCAGCATCTGTTTTGCTCCCTTAATGATGCAGTGCACTGCAGAGACATTCTAACTATCTATACGTATCTAAAAGTAGGATTCTCTGAATCTCTACCTCTCTCATGAAGAACTTCCTTGGTTACCAAGAGGAATACTGAGGACATAGAAATGCCTTAAATCTAGGCTTTAGAAATGAACATAACTAAATACAGGCCTACGTCAGCCCTTCCCATAAGCACAGCCTGTACATGGCCCTCACCTGTTCTCTCTTCTGAATTAATATTGACATGGAGAAATGCCATGGACCACGAACGTGTTTTCTGTATGAGAGTTCTCTCTGTTGGTACTACAAAGGCAGCTCTTCCAACACAAGCTAGAGAAGTTTTTTCTGCTCCTTTTGATGACTTCTAGGTAAAAATAGCAGGATAAATGGTCAGAAATGTTCCTATCCAAAATCTTTCTTAACAGGGATTTTACCAGATGCTGCAAGACCTTCCTGCAGCTGAATGGATAGAATAAATGAAGAAATTGTGTGAAAAAAATTTAGTCACCTTGTGACCAACACATCAATTCTTCTAAACTTTTCCTATGTTGGGAGCACATAGCAAGGTTGTCCTCAAATTTCTGGTAATGGTTGGAGGGAATTAATGTACCTAATTTCCTATTGGTATTCTGTGCAGATAATCCAATATTATTCAACTTTCAACTAATAACTTCTCCTTGATTCTTTAAGTATAAATAGCACTGTGTATGTTTGTATAACCTCTGAAAACAAGAGGCTTTTTTTTTTTTTTTATAGATATGGTATGGAGGCACACACATTCAATCATTTACTTTTTTCTCTCTCTTGGGCATGAATATACATTGAGTTCCTAAATGGGGTTTTTAAGCTTCTAGCCTTTTTGGCTGTTTGGATTCCTTTTCTCAGCACCTCTCTCAGTTCAAATCCACAGTTTGAGCCCTACAGAGTTTGGTTAATTACATCTCTCCATTCGATAAAAAACATGGTGTCACTCTTTCTTTTTAGATGTTAGTTGTTTGGCATCCCTGTTAATACCATAGCTTTAGATGTAGAGTTCAGTGTAAGCCCTCAGCTGAATTTCTAGGCTTCTGATTAACTGTGCCTAATGCCTTGGCTTTGGACTGCTTTGAGATCAAGGTGACACTTTTCCTTGTGAGGCTGTTCCTACATGATTGTATGCTTTCTAGAAGGTGATATGTATAAGCAGACAGGCATAATAACCCTAATGAAATGTTTTAACTGGAAAACTGGATCCAGTGTCATTTATGGGTCTCGCCTGAGGAAGGAAAATAAAGTGTGCCTGAAATACAACAGGTTGCTCCCGATTCCATGCCTGTGCTGACTACAGCTCTTGGCACAGAATGAAGAAAGACAGCTTGCTTAAATAACCTGCTTGCTACTGTCCAGAGGAAGAACAGCAAAGAAAAGCTGAGCTTCTCAGAGGCTCAGGTTTGTGCTCAAATGTCCAATTTCAAAAGAATGAGTTTAACATAGTGTCTTACAGAGACCTGGGTTTTGTGGTGTATGAGTGCACAGTGAGAACACCTACTAGACGGAAACTTTCCATTTTGTTTGTGAAATCTAGCAAGGCTCAGATAGTGAATTAGGAATGGCAATTTGGTCCATGTTCATAAATCTAATTGCAAATACTTGCAGAAATGTAAAGTCAAGTCTAGTCAAGAAAAGAGGGATGTATTAAGTTTAGTGTTTAAAATACTGGCTAGCAGCAACATGCCTGCAGGGGGGAAGAATGGAGGGGATGTATTAATTTGGGCATAAACACTTACATTGCAGCATCATTTTTGTTCATGTTAGCCTTTTCTTGGATCTAGCTTCATAAGTACAAGAGCAGGATGGAGAAAATTAAGTCAGATTGTTTAGGACAGTACTGCACTGACAACAAAGCTCAAGGAAAGATGCTGACAATTCATAGTTCAGAGGAAAGACTTAGAGACAATAGTAGGCCTACAACACAAATGCTAAAGTTTGTAAGTTCTTTTAAAATTCCAATTGCTCTTTTCTATGCAACTTTTCTCTCAACTTCCATGTAAATGAAATTTGTTCCTTGATGTATACAAACCACTGAACTAATCCAAGTGTTTTCTTCTGTAGTGTCCCAATAAAGCTGAACCCGGGAGCTGTAACCTTCTTTAAAAAACAGAAATTAACTTGATAATGAATAAAATTGTGGACATTGCCTGTCCATCTCTAGCAGCCTCCTTCCATTGACTTGCTGAGTTGTTTTGATTTGGTTTGGTTTTTATTTTGCTGTGGGTTATCTCTATCTTTAAATTTCTTTCAGTTATGAAACTATTTGCTAGAGATTCAGAATGGCTCATTTAGACTTTAAAAAAAAAATAATGACAGTTCAAATCCAATAATTCTTTCTTCCCAGTCCAGAAATAGTAACGTTAATTTTTTAATCACCAGGGAAAAGTGTCCAGTGACATTGACTGCAGTATTTTTATCACTGCACTGCTATTATTCTTTGATGGATTGTGAGAATTCTTTAAAAAAACTTTCTTTCCTGTTCCTTTAATTATCTGAGGTTGTTCACAACATCTATTTCTGCTACATTTGAAACTGTTGCAAAGCCATATGCTACAAAGCCAGAGTGATAAGACATATG
Organism: Elanus axillaris; assembly: GCA_026212715.1. Lineage (NCBI taxonomy): Eukaryota > Metazoa > Chordata > Aves > Accipitriformes > Accipitridae > Elanus > Elanus axillaris. Next base: position 20,192,506 of record JANZLQ010000007.1, on the reverse strand, counting down.
GAGAAAACTTTGGGAAATATGCAGCCAGCTAGCTGAACAGATTTTAGGAAATATATCTTCTTGCTTGAAAAAGAAAGATAAAAAGACAGGAAAAAAAAATTTAAAAAAAAAAAGTAAGAGTAAAAAAAAAACTTGCCACTTAATGGCAAGTATTTCAAAGCCTTTAAAACATCTGTGTATATTAAAATCAAAATTATTGCTTAGATCACTCTCTGTGATTCCCCGCTCAGAACATGATTCCAAATACCTGGTTTTAACACTAATCAAATGTAGATATCTTGTGAATGATCTTGGAATCACTGAAGTTAACAGGTCTTTTTTTTTTCTTTCCCACTGTCTTCAGTGATCTTGATATGAAGTCCCATTTTCCATTTTCCTTAATATTCCTTATTTCCCTGGACATCCAGAGAGAACTTTCTTCTTGTACAATATTTACTGAATCCAGCCATAGGAGGTGTTTATTTTTTTTTGTAAGATAAATTATTTTTAGTGCTTCTAGATCCTTTTTAGGTTCACAGCAGTATCTTCACGTACTTTTTGGTAACATGTAAAATTAGAAGAACTTTTCTGTCTAAATGCAGGCACCGAAACTGTCTGTCACTGATAAGCTAATTGTTATCTTCTAGCTAAAACAAACGCTGTCTTGATTTTTTTTCTGTAGTCTTTCCAGCTGACTGGGTTTAAATTTCTATGCAATGATACTCCATGATCACCTGCCAGACTGCTGGTTTGAGACAGGATAACGGCAGCACAGATTTCTCAGCAAGTTTTGACTTCCTTTCCTGTTGTCACCCATATCGAGCTCAGTAACTTCTGTGCTTTCTGATACTGGTATTCTTTAGCAAGCATAGAACTGCTACTGTTGCAAATTAGAGCCCCAAGCAGCTCTTTGCAATGCGGCCTTCATCTAGGAGTCCCTGGATGGGGTTTTAACAATGCAAACAAAATATATTGCTGCTTCTGAATAAGCTTCCTATAGGAAATATTCCTTCTGCTTTCTCAAAGCAGATGCAAATTTAATGGTTTTGAATGATAGCTGTCAAGCACTCAGCAAAATCTTGACAATCAATATTTGTCTCTTTCATGATTTCTGTGCAGTTCCAGCCTGCCTTATGCTGTCCCTTTATATAGGGTAGTTGTTCTACAGGTTTTTCAGGAAATCCGTTTTTCAGAAAAGTATGAATACTGTCCCACTCAGCTTTTCTCTAAAAAAAACTCTCTGGAAGACTTTTTGCACTCTGTGCTGTTTCAGAGGAAATATTTAGTAATTTGAAAACTTTTCTCCTGTATTTTCATCTTAAAAAAGAAGAAAAAAGCTCTGTGTGTGAAAAGAAAATATATTAAACAATTTCACTACTCTTGGAAATACTTGCTGAAATTGCTACAAAAAATATGAATGTACAAACATGGATGTTAGTCAATCAGTTTTTTAACATATTTGTCCAGGCTTCAATACTATTTTCCTGGTATTTAGAATGGAGTTTTTTTAATATACTTTGATTAGATCCAAACTGGTTGCCCCTAGGGTTTTGTCATCACAGTCTGTTTAAATAGACTGCATAATTAGAAACTACGTAATAGGCTTGTTTGCTTAATTGACTAATAGCAGTCTGAGTTTATTGCATAACTGATAACAAAATAGTTATTTTAAAAGTCTCTAATTTTGCATATATAAATCAATAATATTAAATAATGAATCTATAATAACTTGCTGGGGACACCGTAGAGCATGCCTTGTCTTAGGTTTTCCCTTCTCTGTTTGAAACTCTTCTCACAGAATAAAAGAGGCAAGGTTTGCATGGAGAAGCAATATCTCCTCTTAGATTAGCTATTGTGGCAAAAGGATGGGGCAAGCTTCCAGGCACTCTCTTCTGAAGCAGAGGCAGCAAGCTGCAGTCTAGCAGAGATTAGGAAAAACTGTGTGAGTCGAACAGCCGTCCTGTCCTGGGTTGCCAGAGGAAGCCATTTATGAGAAAAATGTACTTGGCACTTCTAGAGAACAGTGGGATAATAAAAAGGAGAAAAGGAACATGGCATTAGGCCACCGCAGCTGAAACAACTGTACTCTTGCCACCTTTCTTGAGTGGAGTCTTGATCCTAAAGCACTTCCATGGCTTTCTCAGGAACAAGGAGAGCCTGCACTAGGAATAACATCAAAACACTGCTCTTACCATCAGTTCTCCTTTGTGCACCAAGAAGCCACCCATTGTCTCACATTTGTTATTTGTTGCATCAAACATGTTTGCAGAAATCCTGTGCTGTCCAGAAGCAGCTTTTCAGGAAGATTGTGTCACCAAAGGAGCTGACAGTAGGAGGGCAGAGCAGTGTATGGCATGGCAGCTCTGTGGTCATACATCAGAGTATTTGTACTGTGTTCACTTCTTCCTGCAGATGGATTTTTCTGATTGCATTAAGTTGACCAAGATCTGACAAAGCTGAACAGTGTCTTGCAATCAAGTGACAATGTTTCTGGGAATAGTCTCTGTAATGACTAACATGACGCAATATGGTTCTGGCTATTTCTAGTCAGTCTCAACAAATGAATTGGAATCTTTTTTGGAAGTTATTTCACTCTTTCACAGTTTTACTGTTCATACATATCTTAAAGAAATCTAAGAGGTATTTAGCCTTAGATGGCATTCCCTTGGCAAGATTTGAGAAGATATGTGTTAGAAATGCTAGGCTGGTGCAGCCTGTAACCACTGATCACTAAGTCTGAGTCTCAGAATTTAAGTTTTAGCAGTAATCCAAGTGTCAGGGAGAGTATGGATTGAAATATTTACATAACTCTTTTTCAGCCAATGTTGAGCAGTTTCGCACTGCATGTTTACTATTGCCTTCTTCAGCCCAGCTTAAACGTCTTGAGAGACAGTGATTCTGCAGTATCCTTGGCAAGTGTTTTCTGGAATAGGTGGCCTTGCCGTTCTGTAACTCCTTACCCTGGAGACCTGAAAAAATAAAACACTTGGCAATATTTATTGCAGATCTAAGTGGGTCACGCCATGCAACTGTCTCCGATTAAAAGCACATGAGATACTGCTGTATTTGAAAAAAGCACTTTGACATCAGTACTAGAAATGTAAGTGTTAGAATATAATAAGCACTTTTGTACCCAAGTGCAAATGCTGAGCAAATGCCCACAAGTGTTAGCAGAGTAAATCAACAGAGATTAAATGTCTGCACTTTCAAAACAGGATTGAAATATAGTACATTGAATTTATTTTTTTTTTTTGGAAAAAGCTGATCCTCATTTTCAGGTACCAAAATGTTCTCAGAGTGGATGAATATTACATCTCCAGCTGCTCTGAATTTATGGTTTTTTACAGATTTTCAAAGCAGATAATAAGAACCCATTTTTCTTTTTGCTTTTCCGCTGTTGTGCCCTGACTCAGGAGTTCTCTGTTTCTACTCTTTCTGACAATCACTACCAGCAAGTGCTGTTCCTGTTCTGGTAGCATTTGTGAGAGCAAGCCAGTAGTCTGTAGCTACCTCTATAAAGCTTGACAGAGTTACAAAAATGGCACTAATAATTTGGAAGCTTCAGTGGCAAATGACCTGACAGAAATTTATTAATAAAGCTCAGACACTTGGCTGACCTGATCACCACCAATAAATTTCCTTTAGGTCATTTATTTAAAGGCTAGGAGAGAGGTTTATGGGCAACGTTCTTTCACAATATGATGTTTTTCTACCATAGAATGTAGTCATTTAAGAATTGTTTATTAAAGTTTCTGTTTGGGGTAAAATATGACAATCAATACATATTTAATGCCACTTTATCCTTTTGCCTCATCGTAAGTTTCTCTGTAGTATGCAAATGGCTTGGTCAAAGGCTCAACCGTCCTTTGGAACAGAGTTTTCATTGAGCTTTCTTTAGATGGATGAGGTGAGCTTTATGAGTGTTTTTTCTCAATGTGCATGAGAAAAATGGTGCCATAACGTACCTGGTGGTACTTCCCAGACATTTCTCTGTGCTTTTGATGTAAAATGCTGTTATGGAGCTAGGTGGATTGTTCTGTAGATTTCCTCTTCAGGGCTGGCATCTGTAATCTTCCTTTAGATTTCCAGTTATTCCTTATAGTCTGTGTTGTTACAGCCTTTGCAGTATGACAAGAGCACAGTTACTGTGTTATTTGCTGCAAATGCCAGCATATTTTCCTGCATTCATTTGAATTCAGTTAGCACGTGTTTTCACTTCACTAAAGTCACTGTTATTAGCAGCTATTTTCCTAACAGTGTGTGTTACATGTCATGCTGGTCAGTCAGAACGTGAGGATGTCCCGTGATAGTAGGTAAAGGACAAATCTAAAGGATTAAATGAATGTCTGTTGTAGTCTGAACAGCTTCAGCTAGAATTATCTCAGAAATTAATTTGACCCAATATGTGAACAGAACTGTTATTTTCAAGAGTACCAGTGATGGCTTCTCTTTTACTTCTATTATTAGAACTATAATACAGACTTTAGTCCTTCTGAGAGTGATCAAGGAGAGATCTGCCCTCACTGAAGCCAAAGTCAAATGTATTCTTCATACATACAACCACATCCTTGGCTAGTGTTATCAGCCAAGATGATTTCAATGCATCTGCAGAATCAAACACCATTCTCTAATGTCCTCCAAGAAACTAGTATTACAGTAGGTTTGCACAATGCTGGTCTTGGCACACAATTACACAATTTAATGTCTAATCTGTTGGTTTATTGTGTGCAGGCCAGAATGGAAGCTAAGTGTCCAGGCTGCCTTGCAGATGGTATGGGGCTGAGACTAGTCATGATAACATGCCTCTGAAAACTGGTAAAAGTAGCAAAATTGCTTGACAACTGGTTAATAGTTAGATGCATGTCACTCTGCCTGACTGATCAAATGTCTGTCTTTTTCTCCCCCCCTACCCCTTCTTTCTTTTTTTCTTTCCATTGATTTAAATGGGTTTTGGGGCAAATTCATTTTAGCAATGAAGAAGTAACTATCACAGTATAAGAGCTTTGTCTCTTACAAATCAAATACATCAGGTGGTCTACTCTGCCAGGCTTTTAAAAAAAAAAAACCCAAAGACTTTCTGGTAGTCTGAAGTAAATGGACTTATCTTTCTGATTTTTTTTCCAAAACTGTGAGTTGCTATCTTGCAACTGTTACAGTTGTATTGCATTTTGTTGATAAACTCTGTCACAGTATGAAGTTTGAGGAGTTAAGTAAAGTAACACTATACTCTTTTGGCTTACATTTTTTCAGGGTGCAGAAATGGCATATTTGGATTTCCTCTTTTCCAGTTAGTGCAATGTAGCTTGTTTGCTTGCTGTCTGAAGAAAAAGCTGGAGAAGAAAAATTCTGATATTATGGGAGAAAATTTTCATTTCTACAGGAAATCTACTCTATTCTAAAGATCTTAGATTAATACCAATATTTTGATATTTTTCAAGAACTGATAGAGTGACCACTAATTCAATCTCAAAGAGGGTGCAAACAGTCTGAGAAGAATTTCTTGCACATTTTTCCTGCTTAGCAAAATAGATCTTTCACTTTCATGGTCAGTCTACCATGTCCCTAACCATCTTTATGCTTTAACAGTAATGTAGGTGTTCAAATCTGGTTCGATGTCTCGGTGAGAAGCTATGCCTAAAAGGGAAAACCATCAAATGAAAAACAGTAGACAAAAAAAAACAATTATAACATTCATTGACTCCCAACAACAGAAGTCCTAGCATTCCAGGAAAAAATTGGCATGGGACCTGGCTTTCAAAACTGGAGTTTTGAAAGAATATTAAAAATATTCTACATTAGGACAGCCTTTATCTTGCTATTCAGCAGAAAAAAGGCTAATGTAGTACACGATGTATCATTTTCCTTAACTGGGTCATTCTACTGTCTACTGTGTTGTATATTCAGTATTTTAATAAGCTCCTTTCTAATTGCATGTCTACTTTCAGTTAGCATTGTCCATTCAGGGGAGGCCCTGCAATGTGCTTAAAGCGCTGAAGTTTTTTAATGTTTTCCCCCAAAAGAGGTCTTCATGTTAAGATAACCTTCAAAAACCAACTGCAGTCTAAGGTGTATAAGAGGAACACAGATACTGAAGATAACAAATTCTAGCAGTCTCTGAGTCTCTTTTGCGACGTTTGAAAATTAAGACTACCAGAGAGGGAGGTTTTTCCCTGAAGCATTTCCCTAATGTTTTCCAAACGTGGCTTCATCGGAGCCAAATGGTCAGAGCTGTCCAAGAATCCTATTACAGATGGACAGGTATTTTTGCTGTTGTTCATTTCCAATATATTTAACTGCATTCCTGAAGCCGTAACTGAGATAAAGCATGTGTAAAAGTTTTCCTTATATACTTCTCCACAGCTGAAGCTTAACCAATTTTCCTTCAAGATGGATTAGAAATGACATGTTCTCAAGTGTTACTGATGCTGGTTGCTTTGTGTTATAAATAGTTAACCTGGTTCATGTGAAACATTCCTTAATCAGCAAGGAAACATGCTTTCTGCATACACTTGCGCAAAATTTGGCAGGAGTTCAACAAATTGAAATTCAGCTGCTGAAGCACAGCCAGCTTGGACTGCTTTGGATATCTACATTTCACTTATTCCAATATCCATTTCATTATTCATTACACTCAACTAAAGCTGAAAAGAAAATAGGGAAAACAGAAGGAAGGGAGAAGTCAATGGTTCTGTGAGACTAAAAGTGATAGCCAGGAACAGGTATGATAAAAATTACAATTGTATATACTTAAACCAAATTGAAGCCTGTGTGTATGTTGTACATATGTCACTATGGGAAACACACTTCTATTCTTGCTTCCAATGGTGTGGTTAAGAAAAACTGTTCTTCCATCACTAGACTGGCAGTAACAGGGACCAGTGGCAAATTTAAATGGGTCATTACTGAAACACAGCTTGAGAAATGCAAAATATCAATCTAAGCTTTCTGGTCATAATGAGCTGATTTTCTTCCTTTGTAACAACAAATCAGTTGCTAATGGTAGGTGATGCCATATTAAAGAAAGAAGAGAGAAAAATGAGCTGAAACCTCTCCACCTATAAGCTTTGTAATATTAAACCCAGTTTCATAGTGTGCAATAGGTTAATGCTTGCAACATGCAAACACAAGTCAGTTGGCTTCAATAACATCTTGGGAAGGAAAAAAGAACACCAACAAAGTAAACAGTCAGGATAACACATAATGCTTAATTCATGAAATGAAGCTATTTTGTAATTTTTTTTTCCATTTTGAAGAAACCCACCAAGGTAACTATAGTATCTGCATGCCCCTCTCCAAGGCTATTGTACAGGTACTTACTCATTGATATAATGGCTAATCCAAGTGTATGCTTTTGTATGTAATTGATTGAGGTGTGCATAGTTGATGCATAATTAGTCAATGTACATGTAGTCACTGTATATTTAATTATAAGAGTATGCGTAGTGGCTTGTCTTACCTACTTGAAATATTATATGCACCTGTTCAGAAATTTCAGCTTTATTGAAGAGATACAAATATTGGAGCATGTTGTGTAAGAGACTCTTCAAAGCTAAGTCACTATCCTAGGCTTCATTCCTGTCAAGTGAGTGATGAATCTGTTTTGTGAGCAAGACCATATCAGAATACTGCTGAACCTAGAGCAGTGAACATCACCGCTGGTGGATCGGCATGCCCTTAGCAGACAGCTGCTTGGTACTGTATCGTATCAGGGTTCCCAGCATCAGGAGGGTTGTAAGATTTAATAATGTGCTAGCAACTTTTCTGAACTGTGGCTTTCTTACAGGGATGTGGAAAGAGCCGACACCTCCCCTGTGCAAAACACCAACCTCGGCCCCGCAGCAACACCTGCCGAGTTTGGCATTGCCAGGCTGAGCGGGGCAGTCCTGCAGGTTCACTGCTGCCTGGCAGTGACTGGCATAAGAGTTGGTAGCTGGTCCCCACTTTCTAGGCACTCCGACCTCTGGCTTTGGTTCCATACCCCGACTCCTTTCTTCTGCTCTGCAGCATTGCTGAAGTGACTCTTTTTTCAGGTCCTAGAGAGAAAGACTGGTCTTCTTGCACATTTGGGAGACTCCTAAATGGATTCTTACCTCTTGGTTGTCAGGAGCCTCAAAAGCTTTCCATGCTAGACAGTTACAGGAGACTTTTTAACAGAATCTCTTACTTTTCTCTTTCCTTTTCTAGGCTACCTTTGCACCTCAAGCCTGGAAATTGCTGTTCTAAAAGTAAATGCTCTCACCTCTATGCCCAGTTTGGGCACAGATGGTTTGCACTGTTTTAAACTGCAGGACTGCCAAACTACGTAAGCAGAAAAAATGTCTCTCCTTAACATTTCATTAGTCCCTTTCATTCATCTCTCCTCACCATCACTGCAAAGCAGTCTGGAGCGGGTGGGGGAGGCTCCACTCCATGTGTCTCAGGGGAAAGAGCTTTCATTCCTTTTTGGCCTCAGACACTGATCTTAAACAAGGCTACTGTTGCAAGACAGTGCCAGAGATTGATACCAAACATAAAAGTTCCCAGAGAGACTATTAAATCCATGTTGACCTGATTTTAATAGCACATAATATTTCCATGGATTGCAAGCAAGTAAACAAGCTTTGACAAATACCTTGCATAAATGGACTTTGAAACAAAAAAAGACCAATAAAGAGTAAGAAAGGATGCAGAGGCTATCTTCTGGAGGGAAAAAAAAGAAAGAAGAAAAAAAGGAAGGAACGTTTTGTAGAACAGCATTTTACTCAGTTAGAAGCTTTTTGCATCCATAATGTGCCATTTCTTGTCTTGGACAGCTCTGCTATAAAATGCTATTGGGAAAGCTTTTTTAAAACCTTAGTGTCATACCTTGTTGGGATCAAGTGGGAAAAAAATGTACTTCAGAAATCATGTAAGTGACCTGAAACAACATGGAAAGTTTGTCTTGGGTTTAGTCCTCTTTCAGAAGAGACATGTGCCAACAGCTGCCTGCTAAAATTAAGATAGTCCGTATTATTCTCTTGCAGATTCTTCATGATAAATACAGGAAGGAAATGGAAGTACCTTTTCTAATAGATTATATTTGGGATAACAATGTGAACTTCAAAATGACAAAGTTCAAGAACTGGCAGTAGGACAGTACTATGTAAATACCTTGCTCCTTCAAGAAGAATTACTAATTAGTCTCGAGTCCAGTATTGTTGGTGATGTGCCTAAAAGTGGCTGATGTCCCAGGTGGGAAGTAACCAACCCACAGTTTTCTGGACTACACTTTATACCTTTTAAATAAATCTTACCTTGCTTAGACAGCTACTTCCTCCTTGGAGAGCAGTCTGTGTGGCGCTGACTCCTGACAGCATGGCCAGCCTTGGAGTGTGTTTTGGCTCAGGGAAAGCCCAATGGAGAGATACTGTTACATGTTGAGAAAGTGCTTTCAGTTCTACAGAGTGAATCCGGGTGTGGGGCTTGACCCTGGAAACGGTGCCTGCTATGCAGGTCTGCTACAGTTCGGGATCTGCTGGGTTCTCACTGTGCTATACCCAGTGCTACAACATGCACAGCTCTGAGCTCGGTGCACTTGTGAAGTTGTGTTGTGAGCAGACCAGGTATCTCCTTTATGTTGCAAAATATTTGCTCCATGCTCTAGAGCACAGATTGTATCTACTTTTCCACACGTGCACACTTATTTGCATGTCTGTCTACTCATGTATGCTACAGACCATTAGTTTTACATAAGTGCTGTTGATCCTTGGACTCCTATTGGGGCACAGAACTGCTGCTGTAGTTGTTGTAAAGGATGTAATGCTTCAAAATTGGTGTCTTGCTCATAGCATGTTTTTTTACTTTGTTTTACAAATGCTAGTTCCTGAGTCTATTCTTACATTACAGCATTCATTGTAAACCAATTGTTTCAAAAGCTTTACAACTTGTGAGAGTCTTCTGCAGTAGCTGAAGTCCTGACTATATACTTAATGGCTCTTAGTTCCTCAAAGGATATTTAATGTTTAGGGGATTTCATTTCTGCTCAGCTGCTGCCTGTGAATATTCAGTCTAATATTTCATTCCCAGCACATTTAATAGTTGTCACACCTTGGCACCTTCTTTTTTGACCTCTCCTCTTCTCGGGTGGGAGTGTTGTGATGTTTAAGACAATGAGTCTCCCTAGATCTGGTTCAGCTGGCATGAGGTCCCCTGGCAGGCAGCTGAGGTCCTGTCTTCCATTAATAATTGTACCTGGTCATGTGGCAAAGGGTTGAACATCTGATTTGTATCTTCTGTCGCAGTAGAAATTCTGCCTGACATTGCAGATGCTGCAGGTATATAAAATAGGAAGGCTTATTTGGTCAGGTCGAGTGACCTCAGTTCTTTACAGTACACTGCTCAGTAGCTTTGGGTTGACACCAGCTTTGGAGAAGACATGATGCATTTGCTGCTGGTTTCAGTGGCTCTTCTTCGCAGCTCTGTCTGGGCTTGACCAACTTCCATGTTGTGAATCCCGTGCCTCGGCAGGCCGGGGTGGACAGAGTGATTGACACAGAGGGGTCTGCTTCTAAACTCAATTTGCTGTCCTGGAGACTCTCTCCTTAAAATTACAGGTGCTTTTTAGAGAGATCTTCTTTGGGAGGGACTAGAGACTTCCTGATTACTATTCTCTTCCACCTTGTATTTCAAATGAAATCTGGTAGTTACTTCAATATTCAAGCCTGTGGTTTGCCCTGCCCTGCTGGCCAGCCATGATTGATATTCTGTACATCAGCAATATGTTTTAAATGATGGCATGACTTTCTTTTCTGAGTTTTCTTATTGGCAATTGCATTTGCTGTTTAGCCTCGAAATGACGCTAATTCTTCCATCTAATTATCGAGTCTAATATTGCTGCTTTATCAGTGCTCCTGAGATTACGTGTCAGCTGCAATCAACTGCCCATTGTTTATACACCCTGACTGCAAGAGCGGCAGCCAGCTTCTGTAGCCTGGGCACATGTGAACTGAGTATCTTTGCAAGCATTAGTCACACCATGAACAACCCCCCCTTCATTACCATTGCTTCGTAACATGAATTACTGTTTTCTTGAGGTAGTTGTGGTAACGGGTCCCAGAACTGCTGTTTCCCATAACACTTATATCATTGCCTCTCGGCTGCATATTTATCTTGCCATGAGGCGTGATGTTTCCATAGAATATTTCCTGGCCCTCAACACATGCATCCTCAGTTTGTGTCCTCTTTTCCACCAGATCTCTTTTATCTTTAGCTTGTGTACGTGTTCCCTCTCAGTGGGCCTTGCTGGGAAAAAGAGAAGGGGCACCACAAATTACATTTAAACAAGCTCAGGGACAGAAGTTATATGCTACAAGGATGTCAGTATGGTTTTAGCCATATGCTCATCCTTTTTCACCCTACTGGGATTGTGTCTACTGCTGAAGCAAGAAGGAGAGGGACTAGGGAAATTCCAGCTGTCATTGAAACATACTTCTCTATTGACGTAGCTGGTAGCAGTGTGCCAGGTGGCGTACAGTGCATTGAGCAGATTCATTTTAAAGAGTTCATATGAGGCCATCTATTGATTATATAGTAAATCCAACTTCAAAACTGGGATCAGAAAGGTTCTGGCCACATGGTGTACAGCAGTGATCCAGTGTAAACTCATCCTGCCAATTCATATTTGTTTAAAAGCAGTAGGTTCAACAGCTTAATGTTTTACTAGCATGCTTTATGTCAGATCAAGTACTGCTTATTCTCACAAAACCAGTATAAGAAGCACTCTGTGATGTGTAGTCTGGCTAATCTGCCAAAAATACCATGGCCCGATCCAGACCAAGTTAGTACTGCTAGGTGATCATGTGCAGCCCTGCCATAACTGGCTGTGGACCTGCAGCGACAAACATGTAACAGTAAGTGCTCTTAATCTCTTGGCAGAGCTCGTGCTGTAGGTAGTGCTATTCAGTCTACCTAAGCCATGGCTAATGCCATGTAGGGGAGCTGGAGAACTGCAAAAACCTTTGAGGCCACAGAAATTAGCATCTTTCTTCTTCAACCTTCGCCAGGAGTCTTGGCTCTGGCCTCTGTGGGAAATGGTTCCCACTTTTTCCTTACTGTTTCTGTAGCTTTAACTCCTTCCAGCATTTGAAGACCAGGAGTCTGCCCCAAATCATGAGAATGACCCTTGTTGCCAAGCTTTTCCCCTGCACCACTTAAGAACACGTGAGGAGCAGACCAAAGTTAAGATGAGATTCTTACACTGTGTGTAGGTGCAGTGTAGGGTGAAGAGTATCTCAAGATTAGAGAGAGGAGGTAACATTGCTTAGGCACCCCCATTTCTCATCCCCACATTACAGGCTTCTATTTTGAGTCACTGCATGCTGCTGGATTTTTTTACCAAAAGAGGAATTATATTTTCCCATGGTAAATGTCCCCTAACTATAGCCTTTCAGGAAAAGTGGGGGAGTGTCTCTGCTAAATTGCCAGCTTGGCTAGGACTAACACTCAGAGTAACTCAGTATTCTGAGGAAATGTTTAAAAAAAAAAAGACAGAACAAAACAAACCCCTACAACCTATTCTGTGTTCAAAATTCTGGTTTGCATGGGCTAGCAGTCATTATCAGATGTTAGTGACAGAACTTTGAGTGCCACTGCAGAATGAAAATTTAGGCACTGTCCCTTCTCTACCTGCTCCTCTGTTTACCAGGCACCAATGTGTTGGGAACAGATACTTGAATCCACAGGATGTGACCACCCTCTTCTGTTAATCCTACAAAACCCATAGTTTAGGCTATGCAGTATTAAGTATTATCTCTTTGCACATCTGCTTGTAATTTGTTGTGGGCATTCAAACTGATTTTGACTATTTCCCAAGCTGAGATAGCTATTCACTTTCTCTCATGCAATTTAAATGCAGCGGGACAAGCGTCGGAGCAGGTCTGCTGGGTGAGTCCCATTGTCTGTAGGAGAAAGGAAGGAACCAAAGGTCAGTATTGGAAAGCTTCCTTCGATCCCAGGTGCATATTCAGACGAGATCTGTCTAACAGAGCCATGTCCTTCTTTCTCTCTAGGCACTCCAAGGAACAGAGGTCTGTCCAGTGGCTCTCTAGATACATGAGTTGGAGGTTCAGAAAGGAAGGCCTTTGATTTTGAAAGCTGCTCTTGCAGTAAGAGAACAATTGCACAAGCAGTGGATACGATTCATCTTGTTTTAATTAGGGTAAATCTGTTTCAAGCTCTTCCCAGCTTTTTCTTTGCCTTTGCTTTGAATCTATAATTGCTCTGTCCATTGTGAACCATGGGGTCTTTCTGTGTTGGATCTACCCATACAAACTGTTACAAAGAGTCTGGCTGGGACCCAAGTGCCTTGTCTGCCAGTAAAGCCTTGAATCCCTGTAAGACAGGTAAAACAAATCCATAGCCCAAGCAAAGTGAAGAGGCTGTTTAATTCTCCCTTGAGCTTTTTGCTGGTGCTTCGTCCTTGCTGTGTTCAGTGCTGCAGAGAGCGGTGTAGGCCTGGAGCACCCAGGTTTCTTTTGCCAACATCTAAGCCCGAGCATGTTTCTGGGCTTTGTTTCAGCCATTGAATTCCCACTTGTATGTATAAAAGAGTCACCAGTTTGTTTATCAGACCTGGCCTACAGCCAAGGTGGTGAGTAAAAAGTGGGATAGAACTGATTTAACTGAAGAGACCAAAATAAGGAAGGGACTTATCTGGGGTACTGTTTAGCTTCATTTCTCCACTCACCTGCTATTGTGCTTTTTGGGTCAGGGAGGACTCCCAGACAGTCCCCAGGTCTTGATATTCGCCAATGCTCCATCTTGTATGAGGCTGTTACCCTTTTAATGATCCTATTCCTTAACAACCTCCTGGATAGCTCCAGGGGACAATTTGGAGTACATGGATTATACCATATTAAAGCATGTCTGTAGTATTAAGATGCCTGTCCTGGGTGACAAGCAAAATCAGAAAGCATAAGAAAAAAAAATACCAGTCAGAAGGGTTCCACTTCAGCAACTTCTGTCACTACTGGGTTTGTGCAGCTGATCTTTTCTACTGCTGTCTGCCTCTTGGCCATTTGGAGAATTAAGCAATACACAGTGATACAGTGTGGAGGTATATTATATCTTCCCGCACTAAACCACCGCTCTAACGGTAGCCCACATTTTAACATGGAGCCCTCTTGCCAGTTCAACTGTTTTTTAAAAAAAAGAAACCAGCCCTAATTGTGAGAAAGAAATGCCAAGAAATGCCAGGGTTGATGTAGCCTTTAAAGGTACCAGATAAAATTAACCATCACTGATGCTGGAGTCCTCAGTGTGGATCATGCAGCAGAGGGAATTCTGGAGGTCTCCTTTAGCTGACTGAAAAGATGACAAAAGGTGGTCTTGACCCCAGTGAGTCCCAAATTTTGCCCTGTGTATGGCACCTTATTTTATGTGGAACACTTCAGCAGCACAGCTACAGACTCTGCTCTCTCTCTGGAGCACAGAGGAGTAAATCTACTTGCTGAGCAGAGCCCAACACCCAAAACCTGCCTGGGAACCGAGGTGTGCACCCACGCACTGCTCCTCGACCTGCCTTGGCTACGAGGCTCAGGCTGTGCCTCGGGCAGCGCTGCGTGAGTCAGCAGGCTGCCATCAGTTGCCTCTTGGACTGCAGTACAAAGCACACGTGGATGCTTTCTGTGCTGGTTGCTAACCTTAGAGCACCGTGATCATAACCTGTTCTGAAAATGTAAGTCATTGCACTGACCGGGCACTGGGTGTTCAGCTGCATCTTGCCAGGCACCCAGCTTTTAAAGGCATGGTTGGACTCAATGGTCTTGAAGGTCTTTTCCAACCTAAATGATTCTATAAAGAGAAGGCTGCATTTTTCACTAAAAAATGACCTGAAACATTCTTTGATAAAGCCTTTGGAAAATTTACATGCAATATTTCGTTGTTTATTTTGACAGCAAGAGAAAGAGGGATCTTCAGAAGCTCTAACTAAACATGAAAGGTAAAACAATGAAAAAAAGAGGATGTGGGAAAGGAGCTTTTCATAGCAAAATCCTTTTCCAAATACTACCTGTTTGTGGCATTTGGGCCAATTTAATGAAGTACCATAGTGTTGTGTTTTGTTTAGTATTTATATGACTGAATGCAACAGATTCATGGGAAATGGTAACTACTGGGGAGATGTTTTGGAAAGAGGGAAACTCCTTATAATGGGTTAATATAGATGTTACCACATTCACTACTATAGAGGTATGCTTAGAATCCGTATTTTCTGAGCATGTCACATCATAAGGTCCTTGGTTTTCCTCAGTATTTACACACATAGCCTCACATTTTTTTCCCTTATCAGCTATCTCATAGTTACTTTCAGTGATCTCTGTGCCTATTTTCTATTAAACCTGTATTTGTATTATTTACAGATACCTCTGTATTATTCCCAAGAAGTTTTTCATGTTGACTTCTTTATTTGTTGTAGTTTATATTTTTCTTTCATGGGTAGCTATAGGTTTTCCTGAAATGACACACCAATTTTAACATTGCAATATAATGTCAGCGTTAAAATGTTCGTAAGCAAAAAAGGCACTATGATAATTCAAGCCTCAGAAAATGAAGAGGAGCTATTATAAATGAAGTGTCTCCTCTGAGGTCAGGCAGGATTCAGCGAGAGGTTGCTTCTGCCACCTTCAGTTACCCTGAGCAGCCTGTGATTTCTGAGAGGCTGTGCTCTTTCAGATGACTCGGGCTGCTTGCCCAGTTAAAGACTGTTCAGCAGGCAGAAAGGGAGAGTCCACTGCCTAGAAGCTTTCTGAAAAGATTAATTACTCTATAAAAGAGACCAGTAATGAGAAATGATGTTGCCTTTGTAGTAGGCCATTGGGTCCTGGATGATCATCCCCATTTTCCAGGGCTAATCTCTAAAGTAAATAGTTTTCTTTTCGTTGACCGTCAGCAGTGTGTCACTGTGCAGTGACCTGGATGTCCAAGTGCTGTGGACTTATGGCCTCTGCCAGATCTGTGCAGGGCATATCTCCCCAGTGCCCCCTGCCATCGGTTCCTTTCAGTCTGAAAGGAGGGAGATGAAGGCATTTGTCACCGCTTGTTGAGAAGCGGCCTTTGCTGCTTAATGGTCAAGTCCTTTCTTGCTGGCCTTTGTTTTCTAACTTCTGAACCTCTTTTTCATTTCAGCAGTGATGCTTTGCTCCTCTCCTCCTCCTGCCTTTTTTTACCTTTTTCTTTTCTCTGCTTAACTCATCCTGTAAGTAAATTGTAAAATCTACTTCCAATGGATACATACAGACCATGCCATTAACCCAGTCTTTTCCTCTATGGTTTCATAGTGTTGCGTGGTCTACTGTCAGTCCCTGACTAATTAGAGTGATCATGACAGCAAAGGCAGCATGCACACACTATTCCTAGTATTTTTGTCTTTAGTTGCTTGTATATATGTTATTTCCTTTCTAAGAGGTATGATGACCTTCCAAGGCACTGTTTCTTTGAAAATTACTCATGTTAGTGAAGGATGTATGAGTAGTGATTTGCTGTGCAGCTGCACTGAATCTTCCACGAATAATGATGAGAATGCTTAAATTAAAAATCTTGAATTTTATTTGAAAACTTGCCTTCGTCACGTGAAAACTTTCATCTGGTGACAAATTTGCCTCTATATGTACATACAGCCCCTAACATGTGCCCCAATAGATTGAAAAGACTGCAAAGGGGGAGCAGAGGCTACCCATAAGTCTGATCCTCCGTATCCCACAAAAGTCTTTCTTTGTTCCTGCTGTCACGACCCACAGCATGGCCATCTTCCTTGGTGACAAGATTGGTCACTGCAGTTTGGCTCTGGGTAGAAAACCAGGCACACAGACTCTATTATGTGTATAGCTACACAGCTATTTATTTTTCAAATGGTTGCCCCATGACAATTCTTCCTGAATAAAAAGGTGCGATGAGGAGGTTCTTACTGTGATGAGCCCTGCAGCGCTTCAGCAGTGCTTCCACAGCTGATGACTGAAGGCAGTTGGAGGGAACCAAACCTTGGGCATATCAGCCTAATAGAGTGGATTGTAATGCAGCACTGTCACTTTTTGTCCCTGGTCCCTTTAAAGTCTTTATTTCCTTCTCGTAGAATGATCCAAAAGGGTATCAGGGGGTGACTGTTCACAGAGCTCTTTCTGACCTAGGGTATCACGGTGATCCATTCCCGCCTCCCCAAGGCAGCTGGCTAGGAAGCGTACCACTTTATCCCAGATGAAGGGAAAAGCCAGGGACGTTTTCAAAACTAAAGACGGGCTCAGCACTCTCTGGGGTGCATGAAGAAGCTGGCTTTCAGCCAGATATGTCCCAGGCTTTACACTAGCTGAGATCTTGTGCACACACCTCTGAAAGGCTTAACCTCTCATCTTGTAATGGCGTGCTTCTAAAGCGGTCGCATGCTGTAGGAAACAAAGCACAGCCCTCACCTTGGACATCTTGTAACCTGAGTACATGATAAGAAAAGGAGCGGATGCAAAACCAAAGGTAGTGTCCAGCTGAGCTTGAGAGCTTGGACTAAGTATAAGGGGAGTACCCACAGCATAGGAGCAATGAGTCACTGTCAGATGTTACGTTCATGGTAAGGCATCAGCAAGTCTTAAGCAGATATTTGAAGTGACTTTGAAGATTTTCTTTATAGGAAACTTTTCCTTTGCAAAAGGAATGTGATAAAAGAGGAAGGAGCAGTACTGGAGTGCAGCAGCAGCCTGGCCTGCTCCAAGGAAGTACTGACTGGCGTGTGCTTTGAGGGAAGTGGGTAACAGCAAGGTACAGAGCTTGGTTGATGCATTAGGAGAAGAAAGAGGTAGATGAGGCATGCAAATTACGTGAAAATACAATTGAGGTGGTAAGTCAGCAAGATAATTTTTACTACAGTGGTTTACTGTTAAAACAGTAGGTTTTGCAGGGAGAGGAAGTAGATTTGTTGAAACCAGGAAGAGGAAGCTTCAGCCGCGGGCATGTGAGACAATGAAAACCTGAACCAGAGCTTTACCAAAGAAAAAGAGCCTGGATTTTTAACACAGTAGGCAGGAACAATGACCTTGATTTCTGTCAAACAGATTGCCTCTTCTCTTGCCAGCTGTGCGCGTTAAGGAGAACACTGCTTTTTGCCATTCGCTTGTTACTCCTCTTACAAAATGACTGAACATTTCCATGCCTGTCATTATTTAGAAATGGTTACAATTAAGCTAATCTAATTATTTCCTTTCCCTCTGTTTTGGTTCCTCTTACTGTTGAAATTAGCTCTTCTGCTAGAATCTGCAAGCTTTTGCAACTTTTGTTCCACTCGTTATTCCCAATGTAACCATAATGTCAGCATAAAAATCCTCCCAGCTTGCAGAGAATTTTTCTGTAGTTTTGTCTTAGGCCATGTAAGCTGAAATCCTGTGAGATTTTTGTTCAGGAACCTAAAACTTTAAGACTACCCAAACTGTGTTCCTCAACTTTTTTCCTCGTGTTTCTTTCACTACTAAAAGCAAAAGCTCACACAACTGTTGGGCTTTTTTTAATTAACCCTGATCTAGCTCCCAGTAATGTTCATAGAAATACTTCCTTTTCATGTCAGTGAACCTGACCTGAGTAAAGTTAAAGCCTTGATAATACCAAGCTTACTTCAAGAATCCTGAAGATTGGTGTAATATGAGCAAAGACTAATGCTTGTTGTGAGACGTAATGATAATTTTGATAAGGGACACTCCTTTAAAATATGAAATAAAAATCAGAATCTGTTATGTTCCTACAGCTAATATCCAGGTTTGCTGGAAATAAAGTTCTCTCCTGAACCATGAGAATTGCTTAAACTCTCAACTATAGAGACCCTATTTTACCACACCATACAGAAGAGATGTGTTCCAGTACCGCAGATGTTACAGAGGATTTTCCAAGTGTGGCTTTTACAATCTCTATTTAACATAAATTATAGCTGTGTTTGGATTCATCCTTATTATGTGTAACCTACAATGAAAGAAATAACCCCTCTGGTTTGAAAGCACAAGGGAGGTGATAGGATGTGCCACCGCAGAGGGAGATGATTAGCCAGAGGAACTGTAAGCGCCTGGAGCCAGTTGTCTGTCCTGGAGGGCATCAGTGCTGGGAGGAGTCAACACTCGAGTTGTCCTAGGGAATAAAGGTATGATGCCTTTGGCTTTGGTTCAGCAGTTTGTTTCCTTAACAAGATGAGAACAGAAGTCAACTTTGGGCCAGGAATAAACAACAAGAAACATTTGTTACTGCTTTTAATTCTCAGACACGCAGGAAATTCTCCAGGTTATGCTGATGTTTTTGTTGGCGAAAAGCATAGATGTGGAAACCTAGGGGAAAAGGGAGTAACCTGGGGAAGGTAGAAGGTAGTACATGATGGTCTTGCTCCTCTTCTTGTTACAAGGCCTGAGACTGAGGATCCACATTACAATATTACAACACTATTCATAAAAATATTCAATAGGACTGACACATGGGGCTATGGAAGTGAAGGTAACATATAAGGGCATGCCTTCAAGCCATGGTCTGAAGTTTCTCTTTTGTCTTCATGAGACTATAAAAGTCTGGGGAAGATGAATAAAGCTAAGGCTGTGATTCTGCAGTCACTCTACTGAGACAAGCACAGGCTCTTCCAAAGAGACAGAGCTATGCATTTTGATAATAGTCTGCCCTTATATTGGCTCAGGGTAATCAGGGAGTTATGCCTTCAGTTAATTCAGGCTTAGTTGTCGATGGAATATAGGGCGTTACTCTGGTTTGCATGTAAAAAGAAACAAAAGCCACAAAGGTCACATTTTATAACTCCCTAAGTACGTAGGTAAGATTTCTCTTCTAGGTTTAATTTTTTTCAAAAGCACTAAGGTGTCTGAGGCAATCTTATCTTACCTGCTAATTTTTACATGAATTTGATGATGAAAATCAGCCATCATAACAGCAAAAAAGAGGGAGGAAAAACAATACTGGCAGGTTCAATTAGCCACGGGAGCCTCTCACCAATGGGCACTATGCTCACTACGCCATGAGGAGAGCAGTTTGTCTGTCCTCTGAGAGGGTGCGGTGCAGAATGCCGGGTGCCTGCACATGGTGGTGGCATCAGCTCCCTCCATCCCTGTTGTGCTCTGGCAGTAGGATCCAGTTGTGTGCTGAGCTCCAGCCTTTCTCCCTTTCTTAGTACCAGTGCTCTGTCCACAGGAGACAGGGACACGGAACCTCAGCTCCATTGGCTGCTGCTGGCTGCCAAGATGCTGTCCTGTCACTGCACTGACTTTAAAGATCACATCTTCTTGGACATGGTGCCGTCAGCTCAGACAGATGCACAGACTTTAGGAGAGGTACAGAAATGAATTATTCTATAATTAGCAGGAGAGAGGTACAAATCCAGAGAAACCACCCCAAACCACTCCAGATTACTTGTATGTACTCCCCTATGTGAGTTTTTCATCAGCTTGTAGGGAATTTGTTAAATTTAAATCAAAATGAGGAAAGTATTTGTTCTCTTGGTCCCTGTCCAACTCCTGATGTAGTTTCTTTTCTTTCTTGAAATCAGTATCTTTCTCCAGTACAACCAGTTTCCTTTGACAGTATCTCCTTGATCAGCTTCTTCAGGCAAACGGCTGAAGGGGTGCCTCCAGCTCATGTGCTCTTTTGGAAAGAGCCTCTCAACATACAAAACATTCAAACAGTGTGAAGGACCAGTGAAGCTGTGCACGCTACTGCTAGCTATCCAAAATGGACACAACCTATGACTGGTTGGGGGGAGAGGTGTTGTTACCCCTCCTCCCGCCATTCCATTTTATACACGTCTGGTTTTATCCCTGTTAGATACTGTTCTTTCTTACCCATCCAAAACACTTGTACGAGAACATGTAGACAGAATGCATCACTGATGGAAGCCTGTGCACTAAGTGGACTTGAGAAAGGAGTACAAGCAAAACAGAACTAAAACAAGCACAAGACTAGTTCTGAGTAAAAGGCTGAAAGAGGAAGAGCCTGAGGGGTATTTAATTCTGTGGGATGATATCTATCCCAACACAAAACCTTCCCAGCGCTTCTCTTTTCCTGAGAGAGGGGTAGAGCTTGAAATAGTGGAAGAGTATCATTAGGCACACCACCCAAAATGTCAGCTAAATGGGTCACCACAAAGGAGTTTATGTCACTGGCTTTGAAGTTCGTAAATACAGTACATCGGAGAACCGTAGGTTAGGTGTTCCCTGTTTGTGGTGGCTGACTTGGTGAGGTTGCAAACAAAAGGGAATGCATCAGTGTTCTGTCTCCACAGCTCTACTTCACTACACAAAGTGACTGAGCCTTTTTCCATCTACAAAGGAGAGTAAAACATTTTTGTCCCTGTTTAAAATTTTCTTTTGTGGCGATGCCTGAAGCAGCACTGTTAGCAGGCCAAGTACCACAATACGGCCTACTGTACTGATCTCTGCTGTCCCCTGTTCTTACCATCTGCTGATTTGTGTTTTATGAAAGGTGTGAAGCAGAGATTATCTGTGTACTAAACACAGCACAGCATGGCTTTGATCTGTGACCAGCTCCTATTTTCAAAGTCATTAATAATAACATGGAGTTCCCTGAGCACAGTTTTTTGTGGAATACTGCCCGCAGGAGGAGTTAGCATACCATTTCCCCAGTGCCAAAAGAAGGCTGTCACTCAACTGGTGAACAGACAGGATTCCTCTTTTCTTGCTGACTACCTACTTTCATGAAACATGCTGAAAGATAACATACAAGAGACCTTTCCATCTCTGTCAATTTGAATTGCAGCTGGCCAGAGGTTCAGAATGATGAAGCTGAGAACTGGGAAACACCAGACCAATGACTTATGTTTTACCTTCAGATCCGCGAAGCTAAAAAGGACTGCTTTATTTCCAGTTAGGGAAAAATGAAACTGGGTTGATGCTATAGCAAGCAGTGTGCAGAGCTAGTGTAAAGCAGGCCACAGAGCAAAATTAAGGTTGCTCTACTAGGCTGTACCTTTAATGCTGTCCTGGAGTGTGGGACTCATTTGTTTTGTTTGGGTTTTGGGGGGGGGGCTTGGGTTGGTTTTTTTGAGTGCTGTGAGCATGACTGTTTGGATATTTTTTAGTCCTGGGACGTAGGCAGCTCTTCAGCTTTCCTGCACCATTGCAGCATACAGCATTGCCAGTAATGCATATTTCTGCTAAAAGAGGGCAATATAGAAAACCCAACACACATACAAAGCCTACTCTTCTGTAAGTATGAATTCAAGCCATTTTCCTTTGCTTCTTCATGTTAAGTTAGATCAATGTTTTGTGCATCATATAAAATCTTAAAGTATCTATAGCCAAATCTGTGGTGAGGATACCCCAAATCACCATCCTCATGAAAACCTGCTTCAGTCCATAACAAGTCACTGTCTTCATACTGAGCTTTCTTGGAAGAAAAATCTAGAGGAAGTAAAATGAGTTCTCACAGTCTCTACTTTCTTTCCCAGCTTCTAAGAAACAATTCCATTAGAAGACAATCATTTCAGCAATTTAAAAACTGGTCTTAGAGGATGCTGAAGGATTCGCTTTGCTTCATGAGAATGTGCTTCACGTTGCTCACACAGAGATGGGAGGAAAAAAGTCACGCTGCCTTGTAGTCTGCTATGCTGATTGAGCAAATGCTGGGGAGACAGGCCAGCATTTTGTGGTCTCTGGCTGATTAACTGGCAATGAGATAACCAATCAAGTAAATAAATAATAATAGTATTTTTTATCTTTATTAGATAGATTTGCATTTGGTAGGGATTAAACAGGAAACATCTGAGTATAATCTTTCTTTAAGTGCATAGCAGCCATTGATATTCATGTTCTGTGCCCTGGGTGAAAGAAGAGTTCCCATTTGTCATCACTACTACAGTGCTTCTGTTGACAGAGCGGCTGCATCTCTTGTCCCTCTACAGCAGTTGCAGTGTATGCAACAGCAGCAGCTAGCAGCACTGTAACATAAATGTGTCCAAAATCATCCTTCAATTTAATTACCTATAAAACTTATTCTATAAAAGAAGGGAAAAGAATTCACCATTGCTTTCCTTAAATAGATCAAATTTCAGTAATAATCCTGAAAGTTCCTTTACCTTTGATTTAATGAATGCAGGAAAGACCTGGATAGTCACCATATCAGCTCTCCACGCGTAGAAGGAGCTTGGTACTATCAGCAGAGATTCAATGCTCTAATTAAAAACTGTCAAGCTATTAGAATTTTCCATTATGAAAACAGAATGCTTGTTTGTCTCACAATTATGATGTTATCTTGACTCATCTCATATATCATAGACATGTGGAAATTAATTGGGGGGGGGTGTGGAATTTAGAATGTGTTCTTTTATGCCATTCT
>JANZLQ010000007.1:20128267-20169111 GCA_026212715.1 Elanus axillaris | reverse complement strand
CCCCCCCCACCTTCCCGGCTCAATCAGAAAAAATAAAAATTGCATCTGGATTTCTTATATTTCTGAAGAGATGCGATCCTGCAGGAGCTATAAAGGGCTTAAATCCCTACTTACACTACAAATTCTTCCAATTTTCTGGGTGTAGGGCTTTGTACCACTGCCAGTATTTTCTCTGAACGACCTATTCCAGGCTGGTTTCCATTTCAAAAGCACCTCTTCCATTTGAAAGCACCATTTCTTTTGTTCCTTTCTAAATATTTCTTGGAGGTCATATTTCTAAATTATGTAGGTAAATCTCCACAAAAAAAGGCAGATCCTATCAGGAATCAAAGTCATGGAAATGGTATTCTCTGCTAAATGGGATCTGGGCATGTTGCTATTTAATATAAAGGCAAGAAGGTAATACAGTCCCAAGTACTTAGGAAGTCCTGTTGAGAAGAATGGCAGAACTGAAGAATAGAGAAGCCATTTGATGATTGTGTTTTCAGCTACAATCTGCAGTACAAATTTCTCTTGCTGCATATCTTCTTTTCAAGGTCTATTATAGATATATAGTGTGTGTGTGTGTATATATATATAAAAATTTGTAAGATATTGGGCTAGGCAGTAATTGGTATATGGTGACTTAGCAATAATGAATACTAAGATTCAGTAAATGAGCATGTAAGAAGGTATTTTCACTCCTTTGTGAGAAAAGCTCCCTTAATTAACAGAGAGGGCTTTTTGTAAAGAGGAATAGAAACCAATTAGGTTATACTCTTCTGAATTGCCTTTCAGAGGAGCCCTTTCCTCCCTACTGAGAGCCCAGCCTCCTGATTTTGACATCATGATCAAGTCTCCAGAATTGGAATACAGCAGGATAAACATCTGTATAAACAGAACTTAACGTGTGTAAGCCTGTGCATGTTGAAACTAATTCAGAAAATAAACTCTCCTGAAGCAGACGTTGCTTCTTGTAAATCTTATTTCACACTTCACAGTTCACTTCACCTGAAACCACCTTTTTCACCTCTCCTGTGTGGTTTTTATTCACGGAAGACTGTTACAGAACTAGGCTATATCTGAATGGCAGAACTTGGGCACGGTCCCACACTCACAGACTTAAGTGCACACTCAGTCACATCTCTACTTATATTGACCTAGAGAATGTGGATTTACAGTTTAGTTTCTGATGCAGGATTTTTAGCAAGTTCATGATTTGAGAATAAATCTGCTAATATTTTTAGTCTCGAATAACTTGATCTGCATTTGTAACTTCTTAAAGGAAGTAGTAAATATCTTAGTTGTTAAATGTGGAAATATTGGACTGTTAATTTTTCCCTGCATTCTTTTCTCCTTCTCCTTCTCCTCCTCCTTCTTCTTCTCCTCCTCCTTCTCCTCCTCCTTCTCCTCCTCCTTCTCCTTCTCCTTCTCCTTCTCCTTCTCCTTCTCCTTCTCCTTCTCCTTCTCCTTCTCCTTCTCCTTCTCCTCCATTTCTTTTTTATCCTATCTGAATTTTCTGTTTGGAAGAAAGAATCTCCACTTGCCTGCCAATGAATTTTCATGGAGCTCATTACCTCTGATGAGACAAGCAGTGGCATGTAATAATTAAACTTACTTCCTGCTGGCAAGCGGGAAATCTTTCCAACCCATTCTTTTTTATTTGACCTTTGAATAAACAGATTTCTCTTCGCTACATGGATGGTAATTCATCCTCTGGGTGCAGTGTGTTGCTTTATCCTGAATGAGGCAGTGATTTCTACAGTATTGTTTTCAAAGCTATGTTTGCAAGAAAGAAAATGTGATCTTTCATATTGTTGAATGAAAAAAAATTTTGCCTGTGCAAATCCTTAGATGGCAATAAAATCTGGTTTTTCTGCCTATGTGAATTAATTTCCATAATGGAATTTTGTTATTAATGCTTTTTAATGGAATTGTGTTGCTTTGTTCATACAAGGTATTGTTTAATCATACAGGAAGCTGAATCAGAGCTTTCTGGTGTAACCCACCATGTAAAGATAGCTCTTGAGAGGCTTCACAGAGACTCAGGAGTTAATTCATACTGAAATGAAGAGGAATAAAGCTTCTATTATAAGTGTTTCCTTAGTTATAAGTAAAAAACATCTGAGAACTTAAAAAAAAAGAAGGCAAAAACCCAGAGCGAAATGTAGCCTAGTTACAGTATGACGTGAGTTTGATTTAGTAGTATCCAGTCATTGCCTGTGGGTAACTGGCATTTTCCCACAGCAATTTTTCCTTCTTTTATTTTTAGGTCATTTGAATACTTATGAATATGGCCACCCCGTAAACCTAAATGTGTGACAAACACTGCATGGGAACCAACAGCACATGCTTACTCACACCATCTTCATAACTTGTCTAGCTGGGTTTGGTTAGGGAGAAAAACAAGGGGCATGTCGTTCCTTAGCCTGCTAGAGGCCAATCTCTGGGGACCTCTGCTTCTTTCACCCTGCTCTGGTTTTGCAGTTAGTTTTATATTAGTCAGATCAGTCTTAGTATAGTATATCCCCATCCCTAGGCAAGAAAGTAATTTTCCCTTCCTTGATTTCTCACTTTGACCTTATTTTCTTTTTCTTTTTCTTTTTTTTTTTTTTAAGTGAAGGAGCTTGCCTGCCAGGGATAACAGAGAACATGTGGGCTCGAGTCCCTCTGTAGCAGAGAAGGGAGGATTAAACAAGGGTCCCCCCAGTCCTGAGGGTGTTAGCTCACCCAGCACTGATGGGAACACTGCACTGCTTGCAATTCTCCACCCCCAGCTGAAAAAGACTTGTTTCCTGCTCAGTTTGTAAAGGAAAGACACTGGCACCTTTCCCCTCTGGAGAACGGATGGAGATATGTCCCTGAAAATCCCTGAGGAAAATCCTACTTTTTTTTCTATGCCAGCTTTGCTTTCTTATGCCTGTAGGCATTTTCCTGGGGAGCGTGGGCTACCATGCAGACCCTGCTCAGGGCTACCAACTTCAGCTCAGTTTGCCTCCCCACATAGCCAAGGGGCAGCTTGCACAAAATGGAGCTCCCTGCGTCCTGTCTGGACTCCCCTTCCAGCATTACTGACAAGGATCACCCGCTAGCGAAGGGCCACCTCCTTGTCAGGTGGGACTGTAGAGGCTGCAGAGCCAAGTGCTTCAAGCTGAGTCTCTGGTCCATTCAACACTGCTTGCCAAGCATGTCCCAAATAGACCTTTTGGGGGCATCTGTGGCATCAGGCTGTGGAAGGAGGCCTGGTATCAGTGTGTTGTGCGGAGCAGGGGCGCTCGTTCAAGATCTCATTCGAGTTGGGAACTGTAAAATCCATTGTCAGCAGTGGTACCACTTTCTCTTCGCCCTTCTGCCCTGCTGGCTTCCCTGAGCACCATGCAGCTGAAAACTTACAAGGCTGACAGAGTCTAGCTTTCACCTACTGTGGTATTGCTGCCAGGCCATGATGATAAATGGGATATTTTATCTTGAGGAAGTTAACTCTTGCAGCTAGACTTTGCTACCAACTTCTTTCTTCGTTACTGCATGCCAGGACAAAATCCCCCCTGCTCATCTCCTCAAACTTCTTGGAAGTGTCTAGAGAAAGACTACACATGCCTCTAGCCTCAGTGTAGGTCTGAGAATAGGCAAGAAAACAATCAAGGATGGAGCTGTGAAGGTTCTACCTCAAAGAAATATGGTATCATCTTCTTGGACTTATTTAATCAGAGGATAGGGTTCTTTTTAGAAAAAAAGTTTTCATTTTACTTAAAATAAACATTAAATAAGCTTAAGATTTCAACCTTAAGTAATCCTTAAGGTTTCTGCATGTTTTCCTGGAGAACTGCATGGCTTTTGTCATTTTTCTAGGTAACAAGCCAAAGCATAAGATCAGTGAGAATATTTTATGGTCATTGCTGTAGCACTGTTCACAAAGGCAGAAAGGCAGCTTGAAAAACAAGATGGGTTAGGTCATTTCATTGGTTGATTCATGTAGAAATTTTCTTGTATTCAAATGATTCCAGCTAGTGTACAACTTTATGGCTTACAAAATAAATCCCAATTGACTTCCAAAGTGCTACTGGCATGGGGCACAGTTATTATTCCAATGCTCTTGGCTGAAACGTCATTTTTGCACTACTGGGAAATTTATATGTAACATTCTTTTATAACTCTTGACCTTCCAGAAACAACACTTGAAGATGACAAACAACAAATACAGTATATCCCAGATATCAAAGATGATTCCTTAAAATTTGAGCTAAGGCCAGCCTTTCAGTGAACAGCAGGACAGAGATAAGCAGAAAATTAGAATTTTGGAGAATTTTAATGAGGCTCGTGCTGCCTTAAATGCTGCATTTTGTTGTTGTTCCGCAGTCTTTGTGCCACTGAGTGTTTTGGAGTTGGGGTTTCCAAATCATTAAAACATAAAAGAAAACACCAAATGCTGCTACCTATAGAGTGATTTGTGAAATAATGCATCAGGATGGACTGCAAGAGCCTTTTAACTAAAGAAAGCATAGACATTTTAAACATCCATTGACAGTACAGGCAAGCTATTGGCAATGCAAAGAGGACATACCACCCCACTGACCTGAGCTGCTGCTAAACTTCAAGACTCATTCGTTGAAATATCTGAGCTGGATCTTCAAAATGTTCTGCCCTCGATGAAGTCCCAGCATGTTTTCTCTCAATTTCTAACTTTCATGTCTATAGAGAGTAGAAAAATGCACTACTGTGTCTAGAGGAAATGCAAGAAAAGTACCGTATGAACCCAAATTTTCACCATTCAAAACTAGAATCAATTTTGAAGCTTGAAGATTGAAGGTTGCATTTCTGAGTGATATCTAAACACATTACAAATGCTGAAGAGCAGTAATAATATTAAAAGATTGTGAAAGGGAGGAAAGTTCAGGTGAAGCAGTATCACTAAGACAGTTCTCTTCTCATGGAAATTCTTGTCCGATTTGGGGAAACTGCTGACATGAACAGCTGACAAGGTATTTAGCCTGTTCACATCTGATATGTTCCTTCTGTCAGGACAAATTTTAACATTTGTTATTTTCAAGTATTGACAATACTGGACTGTGTATAAGAGGAGTGGCCATAACTCATAACTATGCTCAAAAATGAAGTGGAAAATCCAACAGCCAGTAATGTAATGTTGACCTGAAGACATGTTTTTGTACACAAATAGACTTTTCCACTTTCTAGTAATGTGTTCCAAAGCATATCAAAAAGTATAACTTTGAAATTTAATCTGACTCAGGCAATAGAACTGAGTTAAAGTTAGCTAGTGGTATATCAGCACAAGATACTAAAAGAACCTGGTATATAGGACAGTGATGAATAATAGAATTCTGAGGAAAGTTAAGGATGACATGTCCAATTTGCAAATCTCCCCCCTTCAAAAAATAAAGGAAAAAAAACCCAGCAACAACAACAAAAACCTTTATTTGCAATCCTGCTACAGCTAGCTATTATTTACAGAAGGATTTTAGAGGTTCTTTTTGTTGTGGTTTAGGTGGTTTTTTAAAATTAAAATCACTGTAAATTGAAGATCAGTGAGCCTTGCTTTAATATAAAAGAAGTTAGCTGACATGATAATTAAATTTAGTTTTAAATAACGTAGTCCTGAGCTAGAGTGGCTTTTTAATGGAAAATAAAAGGGAGCTCAAAAGATCAGGAGTTAAAAATGTAAGAGAAAATAGTCTTATGAGGAACACAAAACACACAATTGGCCTCTGACATATTCAGTATTCAAGAAGATATGGATTACCTGAATTTACCAAACACTTAAAAGGGATATAAATTCTCATGCTTCAGAGTTAAGCCCAATTTCTAATTAATGGAACAAAAAAAAACTTTCACTGTATATACCTGTCATTTCTTCATCATCCAGAAGGTAATTTCTTGGGATTTTTCTCCAGTACTGTCAGGAGTAGATTGCTGGGGCTGATTCTGGCTGTTAAGTCAAGCTACACTTCTGCTGTGCAAGTAACTGTAAGATGAAGTAGATACGGTGCAGAAACAGGTAAGATGGGAAAAGGAAACTGAAATATTTGCCCCTTCGAGAAACTGGTTACAGCACCAGCATGTCTTTTAGGAAATCTTTGTATCCCTGCTGTCCTCCTAAGATGCCCTAGTTCAGCCACGGGAAAGAAGACACATCCCAAGTGACCCATTAGCAAAGAGAGGAACTGGGAGGCACACACGGAAGAAAACAGGATCTCACAAGCCCTTTTGTGTGTGTGTGTGTGTGTGTGCTTTGTGCAGGATTCACATCAAAGGCAGTTTTGCTTTAGAGATATGTTTCTCGTTTCTATAAAACCTTCTTTGTCAGAATGCTAATAATCTTTCCATAGCAAGGAAATGGGGATTTTTTTAAGCTTTGGCTAATGATCCAGTTTCTTCCAACTCCATTCCAATAAAGTTAGTCTTCTGAAGTCCCCAAGTGCAAAACCAGATAGATTGTAGTAAACTCTCTAACAGCAGACTCTCCTTTCACTGGAGTCACAAGTAATATATATTTATCTATATATCCAAGAGCAAAAGGCTTGATATGGTAATTTTTACCTCCTTTACTTCCTTTTTCCCTCTTTCCTTTGTATTCATCTCCATGTATTTATAGCAAGAGACACACAGCTGCATATATGCATTCATACTGGAGAGCTGAAAAGCACATGTGCTACACCCACCAGAGAAAACCAGAGACTAGGCCTGGCTTAGGATATATTCAGACTGGTCTGTTTTATCAGAAACAGATGCTGAGAACTGCTCTAGTGAGGACCAGTCAGGCTGCTCTCGGCAGGCTGGTTTGCTGGATTGGGTTTGCTGTTACCACCATTTGTTTAATTGACTACCTGCCTTTACAAAAGGCACCCACAGATATCAGGGAGGGATCCCTTGTAGTCAGCTGAATAAGCACAGCTTCTAGTCTTTAACGTGATTCTTTCGATAGCTTTCGATTTTCCTGTCAACTCAGAATTAATATTTTGGTAACACTTTCACATACTGTCTTCCAGAGGCTCATACCAATTTGTTTTTTTCAAAAGCTGCTGAGTCAAAACTCTAACACATCTTTGGTTCCCTGGTGCCCAAGTTGCTCTTGAAAACTTTAAGCTGTAACTTCTTACTTTAAAAAAAATTGCAAAGCTTATATGTGCAATTTTAACAAAAAAAAAAAAGGGTATTGAAGTTGCAAATTTTGACATTCATCCTGCTCAAAGAAGCAGGTTTAAAACACAAAACCACAAATGGTCCTAAGGTCTATGTAAGCATTGCAATCAGAACAGGCAACTCTTTGTAATTCAATCACAGCTATGGTGCAGAAAATTTCATCTCAAGTAAGAATGGGAATGTTGAAGACAGTAATTTTCTAATACCTCATGTAATACAGAAGCAGCCATGGAATGCATATCTGAGACTGCATAATCCGGGTATTAGCTAAAAAGACAATGGCAGTAAAGATTCTTTAATTCAAAAAGCCAAGTGCTCAAACCACACAAAAACTGCTAAGAAAGTGCTACAAAAGATGAAGTGAACAAACTGCTGGCCATGAAATTATTCTCCCAGCAGGCTCATCAAACAATTCCCAGCATGCTCTCCTGCCTCTTCTGGGGATGTTTTGACTAAATCTAACAAAATAATGGCTGCAGTCACCTCCTTTTACAGTCACTTGCGATACAAATTGGATGGAATTTCAAGTCCTTAAAGGAATTGATGGTTCTCATCAGCAGTATTTGACTGTCAGATACAAACCACCTGGCAGACATGCAAACCTTTTGAAGGCAATTGGAAAAAACATCCATTTTTTTCTAGACTGAGAAATTCTCAGGGAGGAAGCGTGCTGAAATATGCATTTTTGATATGTTTCTTTTTAAGAGGAAAGGGATTTTTTTAAATACCATTTTAGGTTATTTTAGGAAAAGGTATCAATGCTTCTGGAAAATTCTCAAGCAAATCACTCAGTTCACTTCTCCTTAGCATAAGCATCATGTCTGTCCTCATCAGGAATAAGCCAGAAGCTGTTTCAAGGCACTTGTCCATTCATTACATCTTTTAATCCTAGTCATAAATAGTTATTGTTATAAGAATTTGCTTCCAAAAATTGAACTATAACTCAAAGCTTAATTACCACAATTGTTTAAGATGAAAATGATTCTCAGCTTTAACACACCTTGGTGACACTTGAGCTGCTAATATAAATGTTTCTTTCAATTTCTTCGTGACAAAACCAGAAAGCAACCTAGAGCCAGAGCTTCAGAGTTAATTAGGTCTTTCACACCCATTGGCCTCACAGCACACTTTTGATAACTATAGACATGTTTTATGTCAGAGTAGCACGTAACAATGGCAGCAATTTTAGGAACTTGTAGGTTTTAACTGTAGAAAAAGCTGTAACATCTCCCAGAAGAATAATAGTACGATAAATTTCCAAGGTGAGGTGTGATTTCTCTGTCTCTTTTTGTACACTATCAGACATAAACATAAAGCAGTCTGCTGACTTCTTTAGGTCATAAGAACTTGAAAAAAAAGAAAAATCAGTTGCCCTCCTCGATGTGCAGAAGTCTGTTAGTCTCCACTAATAATCAGCAGTACGAGTTCACACAGCTATTAAACTTTCTGGATTTGAATGAGGAACAGCTTAGAAATCTGCTTTTCCTGTTGGACATGAGCTTCAGAGCACCTCACCTTCACTGCCTCAAACACAAGGCTACATGCCTATCTGTTAGTGGGAGAGAAGAGGGCACCAGCTGGAATATCTGAGTAAGATCATGGTGGTCAAGATGGAAAGTTGATCTACAGTCACAAGGAACCTGCAAGGCTACATTAGGCATCCCTGAGACTTCAGGGTAGAACCAGTAGGATGTCCCGTTTAGGTTTGGAGGGCTACAGCAAGAGGCTTTAGCCTCACATGGGTCACAGCATCTCATTACAGCAAGGCATATAACTTGCAAGTCCTTGCACGGACAAAATAAGTCAGCCAGACTGAAAGCCCTGGGATGTTCCTCCTGCTGCATTCCCCAAGGGCAGAAGGAGCATGTTCGCTGACTGCGCATCCCGCACTGGCAACGAGCCCACTCCTCTGCCAGCCCAGGCAAGAGGCCCTGGCCACCCTGTTCTAGGTAGTCCTAGGGAGGGAGCTATGCTTCTAGAAATATTTGCTTGTGAAAAGATGATGAAGTGGAAAATACTATCTTAAAAACCTCTTTAGATCACTGAATCCTTGTAAAGCATAACATTTTAGTTTTGTTTTTTATTTTTTTTCCTTGACTCTACATGGTTTACAAGCTTAAAAACCCTTTGGAGAAAGCTGTTTTCACTGGTGACAATTCAAAATGTTAGACTTATTCAAAACATGACATTTGCATGTCTAAGTGGATAGATCAGTTTCAGTGTGTGAGTTAGAAAGTCTGCTCTCATCTGTCACTGAGTTTATGGAAGTATATCTTCTTGGAAGAGGCTTCTCTTTTAAGGTCCTTACCCACAAACTTCACCATCTCAAGTTACAGAAACAATACTGTGTTGACAGTTTACCACAGCTTTTACAGTCTTTAGGGCAGTATGTGTGTTGGATAATGGATGTTTTGCTCCAGATTTCATTGTAAAATCAAGTTAATGACAGGGTCATCCAGTACTTCAAGAACTGCAAATACTCTTTCTATACTAACATGCAAATAGAGATATGATGCCTACCCTTCAAGAAGCTAAACTCCATGTTAGATGACTGGCAATTTTCTGCATCTTCCAGAGAGATGTTGTATCTTCTTCAGTCCTCAAGAGATCTGTTTCTCCTTTGCCTGCCCTCCCCACCACCTTTTCCTGGTCACATTTGCTGTGTAAGGGCTGCTTCTCCCTCCAGTGTCGCCTCTCTGGATCTAACAGAGCCAGCCCTGAGACCAAATTAATTCATTTGAGCATATGGCTGCAATGTTTCCCAGACCTCCTGCCTCCTGTTTGCAGGAGCACAGGTCCTGCAGGACACGCCTGCATGTCATGGTCAGAGCTAGCACCACTGCACCACAGTCCCAAGCTTTTTGCTGTCTCCCAAGAAGGACATTTTACTATTCCCACTGAATTCAGTAGCCCTGGGATTTGGCAGCTGCTCCTTCTGCTCAGCCCCCACAAACTTCTGTCTGTAGGTGTGGGTTCATCATGGGTTCAGGCTGGACAATTTCTTCTGTCAGGATGGCCAGGAGCACAGGTTACAGTGGCGATGAAGGGTGCGAGAAGACAAGTCCTTGCTGTCTTCCTCACAGTCGCAGGGACTGAGCGCCGCTCCATCTCTGCCTGCTGCAGCTGAAGGCAGAACCAATCCCTCCATCTTTCCGTCCTTACAGTCATTTCTCTCAGGTCCCAAAGGCATTGACCCACTGTTCTATCTGAAAACTTCTAGTTTAAGATGTGGTCTGAGAAAAAAGAGCATTCCTTTTCTTTGGGGTATATATTTCCCCCTGCACATCTCATTACAGCCTGGTCTGTTTAAACATCAAAAGTGCTTGTGTAAATATATACAACGAGGGTAAGTGATTAGAATAATCTAATGCAAATTTCAAAGACTCTGAGCAGATCTGAGAAATCAACACTGTCATAAGTTTTATTTCCACAGCATGAATGGAAATAATGTAACTAAAATACAGGTTCTACTTCAAAGAAAAGCAGTGCTGAAATTCTAATAAGAAAGAGAATTGCTCGAAGGTGGGGAGGGGAACATGGCAGGTGGGGGAAATACTCTTTCCCCAGTTGTAGGTGCATTTTATTTGTTCATAAATACCTTAAAAAAATGAAATAATGTCTCCGCGAGCAAAGAGGCACTCTTTTCCATTAACTTTTGCCATATCCTATTTTCATACATCCTCATTCACCCCTGAGCCTGACTCCAACTTCACAGGCAGTACCTCCCTGGGCAATCACCCTGGCTTCTCTCCACGGGTGGGGGTGGCTGCAGCCACCACGACCGCTGAGGGTGAGAGACACCTAAAGACATCCCAGGGAAGCGAAGTGGTTCTCCAGGCAGCACCCCAGCCTCAGCCACTGGTTTCCCAGAGGCAAGGATCCCCGTTAGGCAACAGGAAACCTAGCAGAAAAGCAAAATACGGTGCACAGATTGCCTGGAGTCAAGAAAGGGCAGTGGTATCTAAGCCCCTACAGGCTGCCACGAATTGGATCGCTGCAGTTCTTGAAGTGGTTCTGGTCTGTCCCATCCCACTCACATCCCAGCGTGCGTCACCACTGAAGGGGAAGGTGGGGAAGGGAATTAAGGTGTAGAGGCACAGCGTCTCCCATCTGACGGGGACGTGAGGGATACTCGTTAAAACATCCACTTCAGATTCAGACTTTCATGAGGCTGCACAGCTTTGCCTGCTAGAAGTAAGGAGTGAGTGAGTTGAAAAAAAAGGCTCCTGAGCTGCAGAGCTGTCAGAGCAGAAGCATCTGCGCTACCACGAGGGAAGTGTGGTGCAGAGCAGATGCAGCATCTGGTCCCTGAGCTGGGGCTGCGTCTCCCACCTCCTTTCCCTCCCCATTATCCACTGAGACCCAGGGCAGCTCCACAGCCCAAAGTGCTCATTTCCTCCATCCTCATCACTTCCACCCAAAGTGCGGCTGGCACCTCATCAGGGAGCTGACAGAGAGGTGGCACACCAAGGCTAGGAGTATGTCTTTTTTTAATTCTGAGGGCAGGCATTTCCATGAGAAAAAAGGTACATTTTCAGATCAATAATAGGTGAACAGTTCAGAAATAACAGCCTTTCCCTCAGAAATTCAAATCATCTGGACTGCTGTCGCATCTTCAGAGTTTTAATGATCTTAAACCACTGTCTTTTTGCTGCCTGCAAAGCAACCAGAGCTTGACCTGTGAAGGACAATTTCATTTCAAGTGACCTGAGGAAGCAATAAAAATGCAAAGACAAAACAGAAAGAAATATTTATTTGAACACTCATGGTGCTATTTTTATTTGCATCATAGAGATCAGTGACCAGTTCTGTATGATCTTTCCACTCCCTGGAAATCGTGATGTTCCACTGTAGCAAATGCGCAGAGCTTAAGGTCAATGTCGAGTCATAAAACAGCT
Source organism: Elanus axillaris (assembly GCA_026212715.1). Lineage (NCBI taxonomy): Eukaryota > Metazoa > Chordata > Aves > Accipitriformes > Accipitridae > Elanus > Elanus axillaris. Next base: position 20,157,076 of record JANZLQ010000007.1, on the reverse strand, counting down.
ACCAGAACAACTTAAGCATTTGCAATTATGGGGAAAAAAAAAAAAAAAAAGGCTACTTTGTATGCCATCTGGAATTCTGCTCACTCTGTACACAGTGTTAATAAAATACAGATGCAACTCAGGCCAGTGGTAATCGAAACTCATTAACATCAGAAGCTGTTCAGTGGCCTGTATGAATTGTATTTTGTTGGTTTTAGCCCAGTGCCCATTAGACAGACATCTACATTACAGCCAGAGCCTTTGTGACATTGTCAAGGACCAAGGGCTATAACGCATTTTCTCACTGAATTCCCCTTTTGGACGCAGAGCTAATCACTTTTGGACACCATGGGGTCCCTTCTCCCTGGTACCGCTCTTGCTCATAGCATTCATGGTCTCCGAGGGCAGAACGTCCATCTGCAGGGCTGCTGGCTAAATAATAAAACACATATATGCGCGGGCCAACTGAGAAAGCCGTGACGGATCTAAGTGCAGCAAGTAAAAACTGTTAGTGTCTCTTTTACGCAGAGAGGGGTAGTACCTCTTCACCACCTGCCCATCCAGAATCAGTCCCGTGCACTGACTGCATTTAAGGCATTGCTGCAGACGAAGGACATGGCGTGCCTGTAAAGCAGCTCCCTGGGTGCATGACATCCAGCACGGTCAGGGCTTTGCTAGCTAATAGAACTCAAATCAATTAGAAGAAAAAGATTTGTAAGCACACCTCTCTTCTCTGCCATGCAACTTCTCCCTAAGCTGCCTGTGATTTTTCTCCAGGGGAGACTGCTAAATTCAGAGCTTAACCCTGAGGCAGCATCTCCCGTAGTACTCTCTCTGCTTTGTCCCGCTCTCTGTAAACCAGCTCTGACTTGCATTTGGTGTGAGGGAGACCTCAGTTTCCAGTCCACAATTTGCAGGATCACCCTTTCTGGGAAACAGTCATTCACTGCCAGCAGAGCGTGCCTTAGCCCTCCGCTCAGCCCAGCTTTCAAGCCTCATTAGATCCATATGCTTCCAATGATCAGAGTGATTTTTCTCCTAGTTTCTGCATGGGTATGACTTGTGGCTATCTCATCAATGCAACGGTGGCCATATGCTCTTGGGTAGCAGCAGAGGCAAGAGAGAAAAGATCGTGATCTTCAGAGAACTGTGTCTGTCATTAGCACAGCTGCCACTGTAACAGTACAGGGCTGGTGAGCTTCCAGTTTTCCTGTTAAGAGTTGCTATTCTTCTATGATGTGACTTTTTGCACTCAGATTTGTCATGCACCTCACAGGTTGGAAATCATACCCCGAGCTGTTAAATCCCCTAGTCCTATCTTGAATAATATGCTTCATAGAAAAATTTCTTGGAGGCATTTCAGTGAAAATACAAGTAAATTTGTTTTTTAAGGCTGTAAGGATCTGGAAATATGTATTTGTTCACTGAGATGCTTTAAAAAAGTACAAAGCTTAGCAAGTGAAAATAAAATAGGTCTGATTTATACAGTAATACAGTAAAAAGGCTGTGGAGAAAAAATGCAAACAAACATTTTATATGTGTTTATGCACATTAACTCTCTAAGTGATTATACAGTCTCTAACATCTAGATTTTCATGGGGTTTTGTATTACTTCAAAGGAATATAGCTGCACATAGGCAAGTATAAGTTTCATTTCTCATTTCAGTAACAGCAAACGCATATTTTTGCTTTCAGAAGCTGCCTCTTCTGTCAGTTGTACTTACATTTTTGTCTGCTTTTATGCTGATAAAATTCCACTGACATCAGCTATAGCAAACCTTCGTGCTTGATAAATCTGTGAGCAAGAAGAGAATCAGGGTCATACTAAACAAACAAATGTCAATCATCAAGGAATAAGTGGGGGTTTTAAGCCTGCTCAGAGGAAAGGTAAGTGGAATACCCTTTTTATAACTCTTCCTCCATGCTCAAAGGTGATATGTGGATGGGTTTAGCTAAATAAAAGCTTATTTTTTGCCTTCTATTTTCCTTGTATGCTCTCAGAGGAAACAGTATTGAAAAGGCTAAAGCCACTGACATTTTGGTGTTGTGAAAAAGAAGTGAGAATGTAAGCTAAAAATTAATGGAAATGCTCCCCTAAGTATATGATCCATTAAGTTGTTTTGCAATGCTGTGAAATGAAGCATAGAGTATTTTGTTAAAGTCGATATCCCATGGGGATGAAAGCAAGTTTAGGATCTTTCCCTGCAACAGGCCAAGCCCTGCCAGTGAGCTTGGAGGTGTAAATCCAGAATACCTCCAGTTTAGTTAAAGGAACCCCCCTGAATTCACACCGGTGCAGCTGAGGACTAACCCATGGCCTGCATCCCCAGTTTGGAAGCCCCTGGACCGGTGCGCCCAACACCCTGAACCAGCCAGTGGCAGGTCACTGGCCTGTGTGCAGAGACCTTCAGCCAGATGTGTTGATACAGGAGCAAGGTAGGACATGACGGACTCCTCCTGCCTGCTCCCAAGTGCAGGATACCTTGTTCAGCACTAGGATTTACTCTAGTTTTCTGAGTGATTTTTGTTTTGTTCTGACTGCATGGAGTTGCTTACCCTTTCAAGGAAATGACAGCCATTCAGTGGAGAAAGGAGGTTGCGTTATTGTTCTGCAAACAGCATTTATAAAATTCAGTCATTAACACTTTGCCCACAGCTCTAGCACTGAAGGACGGCATTTCATTCTGTCCTGGCAGGAACAGGTCAATTACCAGTTTTCACCAGTGTGTATCTTGATGTGCTGCTGCCTTTCTTCTGCAGCTACTGACTACCTTGACACTGTAGTTGCATGGCTCAGCACTTTCTGCTCGCTCTGCCAGGCATTTAGCTGTTCAGTCGGTGTTCCAACATATTTTCTTCTGCTTTGCCTACAGACCTGAAGGGCAGGAAAAGGCCCTCCCAGGCTTGGCCTGAGATGGATCTGAACTGGTGTTTTCAGGGGTGCTCAGCTACAGCAGGTTTTCCTTTCAAACTCAACTCAAAGGATGAAATAAAGAATAACTCTCTGGGGTTTTTCTTTACGTTGCATACCTGAAAAATGAATAAAAAGAGAAACGAGGCATTAAAAAAGTGCCAGCTTCAAAAAGTTGTTGGCACTGACAGAATGTGACTGATCAATGGTGCTTTGCTGCTACAAGGGGAGCTTTAACTGAAGCTGTTTCCCCTTGGTCTGCTGCCAGGGACAGCAGCAGAGGTCTCTGAGGAGCTTGACGAGGGAAGGCAAAGGAGCCTGGAGGAATTTCTTTGTGGCAGAGCCCACAGACCAAGAGAAACCTCTCAGCCATGTACATTTTTTACAGCCAAAAGCAGAGTAAACATATCCTCAAATACCCTTTCCATAGTATTCTGTCTTCAGGTTTCGTGAAATGGCAGGGGAGATAAAACACATCTGAAGACAGTTAGGTACCTCTCCATCTTTTCCTCTGCATTTGGCATACTGGGATCTAAAAAGCAGCAGAATTACGAAGCCGCGGATGCCCAGGGTAAGGGCTGTCCCCCCATTGTCAGTTCCAGAAAAGGTAAGACCTCGGCTGGAGTTTTGCCCTAGTGAGAGGTCTTACCCATGCACAGCAAGAGGTTTGTTTGTAAAGGTTAGCGTGGCTCGACCTGGGATTTCCCAGACGACCCCAGGCTGGAGGTGCAGCAAGTCTGACACTTCCAAAAACTGACATGTGCAGTGAGGTCCTGGAGCACAAAGGTACGGGTCCTGCACAGCAGCACGTGCGAGCCTTGCTTGGGCTTCTTTAGGGGAGGTTTCAGCCTCTGCTCTGAATAGTGAAGCCACAGTGTCAGACCTGTAACATCAGGCCAGATGTTGAGAGACGATGCTGGCCCTGCTGCACACAGCAGTGCTTTGGGCACCCCAGGGCCATGGCCCGGGACTCTGCCATCTCCTATGGACATACCCAAGGGAGGTTCGGCCCAGACGGCTTGGGTGCTGCATTGCTGCTGAGGCACTTTGGCTCAGGAAACTGGGGGCTCATCCACTGCCCTTGGGATTGTTTTTTTGCCACTTCACAGCTAGATCAGGTTCATTTGCACAAGCTAAACCCACGCGTGTGAACCATGCAGCTGATGTCCTGCAGTTAGTACCCCTCAGGCAGGAAAGGAGTTATGCTGAACTCTGGTCCTGCTGGTGTGACTGATGATCAGGTTTACTAAGGGCTAGAGTCAGGACCCCTGTCATTTCACAGACTTAAAGTAATTATTCTGTCTTGCCAGTTTTGTCACACACTTTTTGAAGCAATGATTTTTAATTTTTCTTCTGCAAATAAACCAGATGCTCTTAATAAACAAGCAGAACCCTTGGATGCTGCAGCTTTTTAACCAGACGATAGCATGGCTAGAAACTATCTCTCAAGATGGTACCTTTTGCCTTATATATAAAGTAACACATTTGCCTGATCCATCAAATATAAAAATATAGTTTAAAATGGCTACATTTTGGCATTCTGAAAGTCACTACATCTTTAGACTGCTACCTTTCTCCCCTAAGCTGCAATTTAATTTTAGTTAATAACCTCCTTCACCTTACAGTATAGTCCCATCAAGACTCCTTTGCTTTAAAACAAGCTGATCTGATTTTTTTGGCTGCTGGGGGTGAGGAGAAGGAAAAACCAAGTCTGGAGATGAAGCAGGATTGTTTTCATGTTTTGCTTTTCTTTCTATGCTATAAAATTTAGACAATGAGTAAACCTTTCCCATCTGTGACTATGCAGAAGTAAGTTACATTGCCTAGAGCAATTGCAATAACTCACTTGCCACTTTTGTAGAAGCCTGTGCTTTATTAGTTTTATGTTGCTAACTTTATAGTTACTTTCCAGGCATATAAAAAGTAGGTAATTGAAATTACAAAGGTAGCTTAATACCTGAGTTATCGCAGAGTTGCCTGGATGCTTCTGAAACTTGATTGTTAGCTGTTTCAACTGGCTAGTGATACAGTTTATGTATCAAGTAACCAACTGTTTTCCGTATAAATTGGACAAGTGACAGAAGGACCTCTTTTCCTGACAGTGCAAGTTCTGTAATATTTAGGAGCACAAATTTAAGACCATCTGGTGAGAAGATACTGATAAAGGAGCAATGGGATAAACCTGGAATCCTAATGTTTGCAGTAGTGGCATTAGTAAAAGCAGAAAATTCTACAGATCTTCTAGATCTTCAAAGCATTAAAAAACTTTGGTTTGTTTATGTCAAAAGCTAGTGCTTTCATGGCTTACAGGCACAGATGGAGAAACAGCTTTCGCTGTTTCGGCCATGATGAAACATTTCACAGCAGCTATGGAATGGAATAGTGAAATTAAAGTCTTCTCTCTCCATGGCAGAAATAAGAATGACGACTATGAATTTCTGGTGCAGCCAGATCTCAGGATTAATCTGAATTGACTAATGATGGCCTGAAATTCCAACACCTCAAAATATTTTGCAGTATACAATAGACCTGGGAATTCCTTCTCCTGGCACGTCTGCTTCATCTTCCACATCTTCAAAAGTTACTCTTTCAGTCAAGCGTTGTGTCAGTTTCTTCTTCCCTGCAGTGTGGCTGTAACAGCAAACAGTTCAGCCAGGGTGCCATAAATTTCCAATTAAGATGGCAATAGAGGTCTCACACTATGCGAAAGCTGAGGTTGGAAAAACTGTTTTGAGGTTGGGCCTTTAGAAGCAATGTAAGGTATTTTGTAGTTCATACAGTAACAACTGGAAGTGGATACTCAGTATCTCAGCACATTTCTAACTTTCCCAGGACCAATTGCACAACTCCCTTAATTTAAATGACAGGAGTTTATCGTTTGCTTATTTCCTACACTAAACACAGCAGTAATCTGACCTGAGTCTTAAGCGAGGAGTTTTTTAAACCATAGTTAAGCGAGGAGTTTTTTAAACCATAGCCACTAATTCTACAGTGACATATACTCACTAATTTTGAGTCTCGGAAGGTGGAAAGTCTTGCCATTAGCAGAAAACCAAAGCATGCAAACAGCTTTTTGTGCTGGTCTTTCTGTTCAGCTTCAGAGAGAAATGTTGTCTGCTGTTAGCTCCAGTTTGCAAGGCTCTGTGCTGAGGCATTGCTCGAGGGAGTGCAGGCTCTGCAAGCAGCTGGAGCTTGTGCTCTTTGCCTCGGTCCTTGATTAGACTTGATTCTTTAGGCAGAAATGGCTCCCTGGAAACTAGTGACTGGTGCCAGGCTGAGATTCCTGAGACAAGAATTGCCTTCTGCTGTTCCCAGCTGCCAGCTCTGGGTAAATAAAAGTGAGTTGTACTTGGACTCTCCGTCACTTACAGTATTGCAGAAAGCAATTTACAAGGCTTCAAATGTTTGATCTCACATATGAAATGATCAATATTAGTGCCAGAAGGAACACTAACATTGGGAAAAGGGCAATGCAAAGGTGTGGCTCCTGCTGCAGTTTAGAGAAGTGTTCTGAGCCCAGCTGGGAGGGAGCAGGCAAACCGTCCCCCAGGTCCTGCAGGCTCAAAGGAGGAGGTTGTCCGTAGACCACATTTGCCCAGTCCACAAGCTATGTTTCACTGGCAGCCAGCTCATCCTAACACAGTCATGGCTCACTGGGTGCTAGACATCAGCTCCTGCAGCACTGGGGTCTTTGGCAGGAGGGAAAATGCAGAGATTGAGATGAGCAAAAGACCACAGCCCACAGAGTGCTGTACAACACACAGGGAGCTGAAGGCCTAGAATAGACAGGTGCAGGAAAACCATCCCTCAGGTTTATTAATAATGTGGTTTGACAATATTCTATATATTAGAACAAAACGCAGATGCTAGACTTAGTCCAGTAAAGAACATGACAGATCATTTGGCTTTTGTTCTCACCTTTGGATATTTCACCAAAGGACCTGAGCTTAGCTGAAAACAAAATACTGTGTCCTGCAGCTTCATGGGTCAGATCACTGCTTGGGCTGAACACTGCTTCTCTGTCAGCTCCAGCAACGTCTGTCACCCCGGGGCATGCTCTCCTCCCGGGCTGCAGCTTAGGAGACTAGCAACGGAGCAAGTGGGAAGACCTCTTAACTTTCTCTGTGAGGCTGCAAGCAAGTTGATTATGAGAACCAAACACCTCCAACAGGACAAAGACTTTCAGATATGTTTAAATGGCACTGTAGGGGCTGTGGCTCATTTTTGCTGTTAATAATCTGATACAGCTATAATATATTTTTATATACCCAAAGGCAAATTACAGCATATAAAAGACCATGAGGTTATATTTTAGTTTTCTAGAAGCTGAGATAGTCATATTAATATATTATGAAGGCACTGTAACAAGAGTGCTAGTATTTTAATGATAAAACATCTAGGGTCAGTAGAAAATATATGTAATCATCTGCAAATTCATTTCAGATATAATAAAATAGCATAGCATAGGAGATCTGTCACATTTTAAATAGGATAAATGTTATTTATACTTTATGCTGCAACATTTTATCTTTTGAAGCAGCAGGAAGGTGCAGCAGGACTCAGTACTTGATCACGCACCAACTGCAGAATCACAGAAGGGCCAGGACAGCTCATCTAACAGCAACAGGCAAAGGCTGAGGAAATTATCGGGCTTGCTGATGCCGCAGGCCAGCTGCAAGAGCAGCCACGCTTACCTGTCCTGTCAGGTAGGGGCTGAGGGAGCCCTGCTGAAGGGGTGCAGGTGGGCAGGGAGGTTATAAAGAGTAGCAGGCAGGGGGTGAGCTGTGGGTGTCTGCGGGGTGGAGGAGCATTGGCATCCTGGTCCGGAGTTGTCATGCCTGCGGGTGAGTGACAGCTGAGCTTTCATTGTGAGGGAAGTGTGACAGTCAGACATGGCTGGTGGCAAGGAGAGGAGATGGTTCACTGGCCTGGAGAGGAGGGGGAAAGCTTGTGGTGGTGAGCTGTTTCCCGTGTGAGTGAGCTCTGGTGCTTTCACGGGTGGCTGCCCAGGGCCATGGGAAGGTACTGCGTCCATGTTGTTGCATCCCATAGCTGAGCTCGGACTGGGGTCTGAGCATCCTGTGGTGCAGTGGCCATGACAGAGCGCCAGGAACAGCGGGTGTACATCTGCACTCCAGCACTGGCAGTATGTTAGGTGTGAGTCCACCCTCAGTTGACTAAAACTTACTGACTTAAACCGAGGCCAGAAATGTTGCTTGCTGGAAAGGCTTCTTAACCTGTTAACTTGCTGATGGCTTTGTGAAGCATTGGTCAAAAGAAGAGTAGCATTCTTCTGAGGGTGTGATAAACCTAGAAGGGACCTGCTATGTTATACATTGGCACTATCTGCTTAGAGATGATTTCTGATGGTAGATCAGAGGAGGGTGCTTGTGCAGTATTAGCATGTAAATGATATGATGGGATCTTTGAAATACATCAAGGAGGTGGGGAGAACATGCAAGGAACGGAATTTATCATCTAACTTCTAAATTATTCTTAATGTTCTAAATCTGGTTGCGGTGGTTGTGCGCACTAGATGTCTAGTAAGAAATTGTATCGTGCTCCCTTGGAACTGTTAATGCTTTGGCAAACAAAAACCCTGAGGTTAAGCTCTGCGTAATGCTTTCTTGGCCTGTACCTTCAGACTTAAGAGGAGGGTGCAGGAAAAGCCAATTCTGAGCATATGGTATTGTCTCTGCATCCCCAGCTTCCAAAGCACTCAGTACAGCTTTGCTGTTCAGCTGTTAATAGGGTAACACCTTCATTTATCTTTCTGTTGCTGTTTCTTTTTCTCACTTCAATCCATGCTCAAGAGATTATTATTTTGTAATAAGGAAAAAAAAAACCAGTAATAATGACTTCTGTATAAGCTTGTGGACACATGTTGTTATCCCTGAGGAAGAAGTAAAGTAAAAATACCTTCTTCATGGGATTCAGCTTTGTAGTTGTTGTTTTTCCAGCCAGTATGCTTTTAAAGAGAGGTAGAGGCTGCAGCTTTTGGGTTTCTGCAGGCTTCTAAAGTAATCTAGTGAAAAGTCACATTTCAGTTGTTACCACCTTGAACTGGCAGGAGAGCACAGCACTTTGAATTGATGCTGACATCTAGGGTGAGGTCCTTGCACAACTCTCCTGCTGGTAGGAAAATCTCAAAGGGGCTCATCCCTGTCTCTGCCATCAAAATAAGGTGCTGAATTTAAATCAGACTGGAGGCAGCCCAAGGGTTTATGTGCCTGACTAGCAATGATTCACTTTCAAAAGAATCAGCCTCCTCTATGCCAAAAATAAAACAGTAGGAAGAGCAATGGGCAACTACAACAGTAAAATATTTGTATTACCTACTAAAGAAATTGTGGGGTTTTGGCATTCTAAGTCTGTAATAAAATTTTTTTAAAAACTTAGTGGTTTTGTAATGTGAAAATCTACAACAGATGTCACGTAACATCATGCTGAAGTCAAAATATTACCCAGGCCCTGTAGGCACTCAGTACTTCTCATTTCAGAAGGAAACAGAAGCGAATTTCCAGTTACAGTTAAGTTTGGGGAACACTGTGGAAGAATCACTGGCTTCAGAAGTGGAGTTAATGCGGCAAACATTTTAGTATACTTTAGTGTTAGAAGATAGTAGGAATAGAGATAGCTACAAAAGGCTTTCTCATGCTTTTCAGTTGTTTCACTTTTCAAAAAACACTGTGGAGTGCTTAAAAATGGCATGGTTGTAAACTAACAGCAAAACAGCATGCTTAACAGTAGTCTAATTTGGTGAGAGACAGAAATGGGATCCCCCCCCATATTGCATGAGTATCTAATCAAGTAAATAGCTGCAGATGACAAAGTATAGGCTTGTGAGCCTATCATTTGCTTAGCAAAGGAAAAACAGTGTGCTTTCCATGGAATGATCCTCATGTCTGTGACATTCTCTTGCTGATTTTTGGTTTTGTCTATCCTGGCTATGGAAGCTAAAAACTAGGTCCTGCTTCAAATTTCAGATGTGTGATAGCTAATTACAGTTCACATAATCTTAATAAAGAAGTGTCATTAGTTATAAAATATGTTTACCCTAGAGTTTTATGGGTAGAAGATGGAGAGTCCAAGCTGCAGAGGGTTGTTGCCAACTGGATAGCTCAGGCTGTGATTTTGTCAATTACTGTTTTCTATTTAGGTACCTACAAAGCAGAGATGATAAAATTTGTCTGTATCCTAATTGCCTTGAGCTTTTAGCAATATTTATGGACTACCTGCAGACTTTCAGGAGATGAGTAATTAAATTTCTACATCTTGTTAAATGTGTTTTGTAGAATCTTACCTCTTCCTGCTTCCTCTTTCAGTCTTGAAAGCACTTTCCAGTAGAATTGTTGAAATTTAGAACAAATATTTTTATGCTAATGGTAGCACATTAACCTCGTGTTAAGCTTTGCTCCGTCTTCCTCACTTCAGCTTATCCTCATGTTTTGTTCCGTAACATCTCTTGACATTGTTAAGATGAACTGTAGATACTAAAGATTATTAAATTCCTCCCACTTGGATAAATGGCAGCTTTGCCATTCGTTCCTCTGGAATTAGGATCAGGACCTGGATAGATGCACATAATGTAAGACATGCTAATATGCTTTCTACCTGAACAAATAGGGCTCTAAGCACTTGTGAAGCTTGTCTGCTAGTTATCTGCGACAACACATGCTACTACTTTATGAACTGGCAAGTGCAACTGTTCAGTACATTACAATGATCTTCACATTAATTTGCTGGAAACCAAACCAGCAACCCTGCAACAGGATTGACCAAAAGACTCCCAGTCTAAATCACACCTGAGTATAAATGAAAACGTATTAAATCCACATAAGCACACAACGAATCCATAATGAGCTAGTGCTGTCACCATAACAAACTAATGCCAGATAGATCTTACAGAGGTGGCCAGAGCTCTGTTTTTTTAGCGTCTACAGGCACAATAAACATTACTGTGACTTTGATTCAAATTCTACTTGAGCTTTGTTTAAATGACCACCACAGAAGTGGAAAAAAACCTAAAGTAAGTGTAAGACTTTAACAAGATCTTGATTTTCTGGAGTACTACATGTAACTCTCAAGTATTCCTGATTACATGTTAAAACTATCTTTCTCTCAGCTCAGAATTTCTTTCAATCAGGGACAGGATTTTCACAGTAAAAGTCAATGTCATGTACAATCTCAGGATTTTATTTATCTGACTTTTGCCCCACCAGGAAGTGCACTCTGCAGTAGTGCAGTCTTAAAAACACAGAGTTATACATGGGGTTTTTGTGTGCCCAGGCACTAAGTCCTGGACTCCAGCAACTTGAAAAAAATCATCTCTGTGACAGACACAGCTCAGCACTCACCTGAAAGTACTTGGTGGATTGTAGCAGTGTCTTGAGATCCTGTGAGTTGTAAAATGTATGTCATCAGTACCACAACATCCTGACCTTCAGATTTAGCAACAGCTAAATCAGCTGCTGAATTCAGAAGAGTAGGTAAATGGAGCACTAATATACATTTCAGGTGTAGAGATGGCATACTGCCCTATAGGTGCCTTAATAACAAGCCTCCAAACCACTTCAAAATAGACTAATAGCAATGAAGAAGAATGGAGCTGACAAGATTAGAAGTTTGTCCCAGGCCTGTTTTTCAATAAAGCTAGGATACACGTTCATTCTGTTTCACCCTGTTCCTGCAATTTACTTTAAGACAACCAAAATGATGTACTTACTATGAAAGCAAGCCCTGAGGACCTATCCCCAACAGACCACATGCTTTTAACTTCATAAATAAGCAGAGAAGGATGAGAAAGTGCAACCCATAGCATCGTATCCTGCCTGTCATTTCACAAATTGACCAACGCCATTAGTAGAAAATGCAGTCATATTTGTCTGTTCTAGCTTCAATCCACTGGATTACTTTAAAGCAGCTTAAACTTGATTGTTCTGACCCCTCAAAGGCCAGCCACCACAGGTCTAATACCTGGGCCCTACTTCAAGCCAGGGTCATAGCACAGGCATTGTCAGTGATATGAAGAGCAATAAAAAAAAAGCAAATAAATGCCTCAGTCCATTGAGCGGTGACCTTGCTAAATTACAGCAGGCATCCTGAGCATCTGTTGTAGGCATTGCTGTGGCCTTCTCCTATGACAGTATCATAGGAACACATATTAGCTTGGAGGATTGATCTTGCAAGGATCAGTGCAAGGACATTTCAATGAGAAAATGAATAATTCTTTACTCTGATTATGATTAATTCTGTTACATCAGCAGCCTTTGCCACAGTCGGTGACAGCAGCAGATTTCATATGGGAAAAAACTAATTCAAGAGCCAAGAACCTTAAAGGGGAATTTTGTGTGGTTAAGTAATAGTATTAATAAATGACAGACAACCAGCTACAATTTTATGTATATGCAGAAGTGCACATACTTTCCTCAATCCTATATAAGACTTTGTACTGATGTATAATTGCTTTGTTTGAAACATCAGCCAAGATAAAAAAAACTGGCATTGTTGCTGGAATAGACCAGCCACAGATGGAGTCAATTGTGGAAGTTTTTGGACATGATGTTGAGCAGAAATTCTATCACAGGTGCCAATTTCACAAATAAGTAATCACTGTTGAACTGGCAGGCATCCTACTTCCCTCACTTCAAGTTCGGTTATGCAAAAGACTAATCAAGACATCTATCAGGTACATAATTTAAGATGGATAGGTCTTTGCTAGCACATGAAACTGTATGGCCCTAGAGTTTCAATTTTTGGAAGGGGATTTGGCTTTCGGAGAGTGCATGGTTTCTGCTCCAGTTCTGAAGGAAAGCACTTGACATGCACTGATCAGGTCATGTCCCTCTCCAGTGCCATTTCTTTCCTCAGCTGCCATAACCAAGTCATGCTCTTTGACAGTTTGCTTTTGTCTTGGATGTATTCCGGTTTATGTCTTTTATTCATTTGGTATGATGCATTTAGGAGGGAACTATCAAGGGCAGGTCCCTCAGTCTTTTGTTAGGCAATGCTCATTTGGCAATCCTAAGATCATTCTCAGTAGGGTATGCTCTGCAAATATATGATCTTTAACTGTTAAAAACAGTAAAGAAAGCACCACAAAAGCAGGTAATTCTACAGATACTTGACACAGTTCAGATACTTGACATATAACAAGAAATGGCGCTCTTGCATTTAAGCATGGCATTTAGAAAGCTGGAATAACACTTCAGGTGGGTGCCCTTGTACCTTGATCTGTCTGCTGTTAAAGTTGCTATCCTTGCAACATTGCTCTACAGGAGGAAACTAAATACTATCACCTAGATGTGTAGATTGGTAATTAACATGTTGACTTTCAAATCAGAATAGCTGCAAACACTTCTGCAAGTGTCACCTCCTCAGCTCAGAGGTGCTGATCACTTGCCTTGTACCAGCACATTTGCACAGAACAGTATTTGAACCCTATCAAATTTTTTTACTTTTTTGTATCATGTGCAAAGAAGGGAGTTGAAGGCTAGGCACAGAAGAAACTAGTGTCTTTTGGATCTAACGAAAAATTGTCTAATAGATTTTAGTGGCAGAAAGGATACACCAACATTTGTATTGCAATAAAATTTTTGATTATGTGGGGTGCACTTGTAATGACTGCATAGAGCTGCACTGATTAATATCTAATACTAAAAATGCTGGGAAGGTAATGTTCAAGTACATAGAGAGCTACATTGATCTGCCTTACCTACATAAACAAGGAAGTTATTTTAGTGTCAATTTACACTTTGTATACAACCTGCTTTCCAACTATTCAAGGGAGATCAATATTTATGACAATTCATTAGAGAATGCAGTTGACTTTTATTGTGCAGACCAAAAAAAAGCAGTCACCAACCCACTACTACATTAATTTTATGAAATCAGTTAAAATTATTGTAAAAAATAACTTAATTTCTGATAAGCAAATGGAAACAGGTTGTCAGCCCTCCCATATTCCTGTATTGATAGGGGAAAACGGCATTGAACCAGTATACTCAGTAACTCAAGGACAAAACCATCCTGGTTGCTTAGTGGAATAAAAATACTCCTGTTTTCTCCCCCAGTCCCAAACCCAATATTGGTTTATATAAAAAAAAAAACCAAACACAACCCCTTGGAGTTACTGCACAAGTCCCACACTCTTTACTCCCTAACTTTGATATGTAAGTACCTGATAGAGCTATCCTACTGGCATGTACACAACTCAAGTGAAGCGCTGCTTGGCTCCTTCCAAGCTCCTTCCTTTTAGCTTGCCAGCATATCAAGCTTAATCTTCAGGTTCCTCATAATGTGCATACCCACTAGCATAGGTCCTTCCTAAATTCAAATTGCTGAATACATCTGTGGTCTCTGTATCAGATTCCTTCCCTCCCTCATCATTGTCATCTTCATCATCATCTTCTGCTTCATATTCATCATATTCATCCTCACGATCACCTGCATCTCCAACCTTGCTGGAGGAGAGGCTCTTCCAGTAAGCATCATAACCAGAAGCTCCATCTGCATCTTCACCTCCAGTCTGTCGGCCAAACTTCAAAGAGCGTGCTGCAGGCAGAGAAAAATCATCATGTTCTCACCCCTCAACAGCAATTTGAGCAGAGCATCTGACATTTCTTTTCCATTCTTTTTCACTACTCAGCAAAGAGTGTACACTGTTAGGCAGCTTTTTTCTAAATCTGACTTTCAGATTTTATCCTTACTTGACAGAACTTTTCTGCTACACATAGTCTGCCCCCCTGCAGCCAAGTCTGTATAAACAGTAACTGCCCCCAGAGTATGACTTAGATTTTAGGATAAACCCTTTGGTACTCTAGTCAAGAAAACCTGTGATTGGACGTGCTCTACAGACACAATACATATAGTGATTTATTCAAGAGGGGTTGAGGTAGATTGTATGTATGTCATCAAATTGCACTCTGAAATTCATTAGCCAGCTTCTCGTAGATGAAATAAAGTGATTTTTTGCAGTTTTTTCCATAACTAAAATCTCAAACTAAACAAAAGCTTTCCCTGTATTGGAATCAATTAAGAATTAAGAATGAGAGAATTCTCAATTCTAGATCTAGGAAACATGAAGTTTTTCCCAAAACAAATGCAGCAAAGTTTTGCAAAACAATTGAAAGTACTCAGAATTTACTCAGTGTTCCTATGCAGAAAAGTAGTCACCAATGGTATTGTATAGCTTGTTAGCTAGAGAAGCAGGCTTACTTGACATGCTCAGGTCCTTTGTCTGCTGAGTTTCATGGCCACATTTAGGGCAGGGAGGCTCTTTTCCTTTTTCCTGCTTGAAAACCTTACTTCGCACATGATCGTCACAAAAGCAAGCCTGTGGGGTAAAAGGAGAATAAAAAGCCTAAATGTGTTAATCATAGAAGCATCCCCTTTAGCAAGAAGCAAGCAAAAAAAGTGTCTAACAGCAGCAGGATATTCTGATTAGGATTAAAATTTAATGAGCTCTATGTGCAGTGGAACTGGAGTCTGTGCACAGAGCAACAACCACTTCTGTGTTGAACACAGTTTCATGGCTTCCTGGGGAAGAAGCTGCATAAAAGTGCTGATAAACAAGTAGAGACAGTAACATACTCAAGGACTGGATTATAGTGCTGCCCACAAGGAGCTGGCAAACTTTGGTTTACGTTGACAAGATTAAATAAAATACAATCAGAGATGTATGCCAGAACATAACTATGCAGTATCCTGAAGACAAGAATTAGAGATTGAAATTTCACATGTTGAGCACCAGTGTGCCAGTGAAGATATCTGGAGAAAGGAACAATTTGGAACATGAAATTGATGCCAGGGGAGACTGCAGGGAAACATATGTAGGGTAAGTAGAGTAAGAGCAGGCAGTGAACCAGCACCTGGAGAAATCTGGGCAATGCTGATGATGAAGCAGGTGGAACTTTTTATACAAAACCACTTCTGAGTACGTAAAACCAAAAGCCTGACATCAACAAATTAGCCTGTGCATGTGTAAAACTGGGTTAGCTGTGGAGATCATTTCTATCGGATCTAGGCTGTGGTGTTTTCTGGTCAGATCATCACTTGACTGGTTTTAAAAATTGTCTTCATTCTATGCTGTATCAAAACATATTCCAAAGTCTTGGATTCTGTTCAAGAACAAGGATTTGTTTGGGTTTTTTTTTTTAAATGCCTCAAACATGGTACAGCCCCAATTTAAACACAGAGGGCTAGACAAAGAGATCTCCTCACCTGGCATGGGGATGCACAACATTGGCTTGTGGTTAACAAGCAAGCACAGATAGAAGCCCTTTTGTCCCCCATTAAGTCTGCCCCTAGGCTTCAGAAACTAATACAAAAAGTATTAATACCTTTTTTTTAACAATGCAGAGGAAGACATGACAAGGCTTGCTACCAGCCTTGGAGGCTAAGGAGAACAAGTCTAAAATAATAGCTATGTGCAACTGTCTTTACTCTTTACCTTACAACGCAGGCATGAATGCTGCCCAAGCCTGTTACAGGAAACACCTGTTGGAGAAAATCAATATATAAAATTCAGTACTTGGAAACTGCAAATCTGTGATGTTTTTAAGACCTTGCAAAAATATGTAATAATGTAATTAAGGCATTTATTTTTAATTCCCTGACATAAATGCACTTTGGCAACACTAATCACTCATTTTACCATATAGTATCATTTTACTAGATTTTTTTCAAGTCTAAGCCTCATTGCAATAATGTAATTTGACACTAAAAGTTGAAGATGGAAAGAAATTTAACTATTTCTTGAGTTTCCAAACTTTTAAAAACAGAAGTTTCAGAAGCATTTTTAAGTGATCACCTTGCTTTTCCTTTTCTCTCAGTACCAAAAGGAGTGCTAGTATTTTACTGTCACTAAGCAACACCATGGCAGCCTTTAATAGCATTAGCTCATTTAAATGGGATATGAGAACACTTAAAGCTTGTGAACTTCCAAGCCTAGAACAGTTGTTTTGTTCTGCATTTTCTGTCATGTCCTCTGCAAATGTACTTCATTGCATACAACTTCATAAAAAAATCTGCAGGAAACAATTGTAGCTGGCACATGAGCTGTAAAGAGAAGAATCAGAGCTCAAAATCTAACTTGTCTTGAAGCTTCAAATTAGTTTCTTCACTCCACTAGAGGGAGTATAGTAAAGGCAACCACATGGGAATTGGCAGCAACACAAAGCTGAGTGAATAGCTACTCCTCAAGCAGCAGTAATATGTATTTTATCAGTTGCTGTGCAAGTACTTGTTCCATTCCCCCCTGCCTTACCGCTGCAACAAAGTCTTTGAATCTGAAGCAATAACTATCTTGAGTTCTCAACATAAGCCAGACAGCCACAGGATTTAGTGCTTGGTCACATGCTTAAAGATGGAACGGGAAATGCTAATGCATATATATTCAAACATTTCTGGAGTATCGGCACTTTAAAAAACTTCTCTCAAATAGTTGTGGAAAGTAACAATACCTTTTTCACAGCTAGAATGGGATTTAGATGACAATTGCATGACCGCATTTAAAGTTCATGTATTCTGTAAAAGTTCAGGTTTTATAATCTTGTTACCACATGCTGACAGAAATCCTGCCTCTCTACCAAGACTGTACTGTGCCACAAAACACTGAACATTGTGAAAAACCTCAGAAAGCAATTTCTCTATTCAGGGTGTGACATCACATCTGTGAATTAAAAGCTTCCAACAATCACTGAAAAAACATTCTTATGGAACAGCTGCTGCTTCAGTATTGCTATGCAGCAAGATATTCTGGCTGAATAAATCAAGGGAAGCTAATCAAGGCTTAGAAAATAGCTGGCTGGGAAAAAAAGGATAGGACATGAAAATGAGATAAGAGATTTCTAAAGACACAGACTGTAACACTGAAATCAACAAATATTCTGAATTGGGAGAAATCAATTAGGACAAGATTGGTCACTTCTGAAGAAACAGTATTATACATGATAAAGAGCACACTGAATTTCTATAATAGGGGCTGAAAATGTTAAAATAGTCAAAATTAATGCATAGAAGTTTTGGCAGGGACAAATGCTTGTTGCGGTGGGATAAACTACATAGTAATTAATGGTGGGTAGGGAAGAAATACTTCTGCAAAAGATTATTTTAAAAAAAAACAACACCAAACCAAGACTATGCATGTTTAACTTTTCTTGAAGTTTCCCCGTTTCAGCCAGAGATGTGTAGCTGACTAGCAAAGTCGGGCATATGGCCATCATGTCCTCTTACAAATACCAGTTTCGGTTTTGTCCACACAATTAATCAAAGTTCAAAAGGACATAAAGTCTTCAGCTACCTCTTCTTCACTCAGTAAAAGTGGATTTGTATCAACATTTACTACATCTACTGACACGCATGCCCACAGCCCACTGGTCAGTGAAGAAACTAACACTGAGTTCATGCACTGGACGAACACTATTTTTGTTACTTCCTTTCAAGCTCACCCTGTCCCACTGACTCAGACAATGACTGCTTCCTGAGTCATGGCCTTCCTCAGCACTTGCTGCTTTTGCAAAATCAACAGATGCTAACAACCAAAATACAGGCTATCCACAGCAATCTGGGAAAGTTCAGCCAGACTAACACAGGTGGTATATTTAGGGCAGCTGTTTTCCATAAGGAACAGGTATCTAGAAATAGCTCATAGTATGGTCAGAAGAGTGGAAGAGAGCACCTTCTTGTCTGTAGAGCTTTGTGGAATAAAAAAGCAGCATCAGCAGTCTTGCTGCAGTCCTGGCCGCTGCCAACACTGCAACTTCAGGGACTGCTGGCTCCTGCAAAGGCAATTTCCCATGGGTGGCCTGTAAGAGCCAGGCAGGGAAACAACTGCTGTGTACATCTGGCATGGAGGAAGGTCAGAGACAAAAGGACTAGTCTAGATACCTGGGTATCAAAAGCAAGCACACAGCAAACAGGCTCCCTCCTCCAGTCAGGGCAGAAGCTATTTGGAAAAGGTGACAGAGAGTATTCTGGAGCATAGAGGAAGCAATTGGAGAGTCTGTTTAGCTGTGATGAAAGCACCATGAATAACTAACTTACATTTAAATGTCTCTGCTTCCAGAACTTGGCAGCTGGCTTGATGTTCAAACTGATCATCTTCACAGAGGAAATTGTGGCAAAAAGAACAGGCAAATATTCTGCCTCCTAAAAGATTTATCAAGGCAAAATAATCAGCAATGGGCATACCATCAAGTTCTGCTCTGCAAACAATTTAGGCAGTAGTTTTGACTGAAGAACAGTTCTCCCTTCTGTCACAAATGCTTCAACAAAGTCCTAAATTAGACACTGCCGTCCATTATTACAATGAAAGATACCACGTATCCCACAATACAAGACAGCATAAATATAAAGAAAGTATTACTTCTAGTGCTTCTCTTCATTTTAATTTGACTATGGCACTAAGTATTTTTCTTAAATTGGATCACATCCTCTCTCATCCAGTCTCCTTCCCTCCCACCCCCTCACCTCTGATGCACACTTGAAATAAACACTTTAAAGGATTCCACAAATGGAGATCAGTATGGTTTGCTAAGCAATTGGGAATCCAAGTAACTGTACTAGCACAGATGAATGGAGTGGGAATGGCAGAAAACTCTGTGTTGACAATCTGATGCAGTGCTTAATTATGTGAAGCACTCAGCTGATAAGAGTTAATACTTTAGATTACATAACCATCCCCAAGTTGAGCATTGTATGTTCTTGAGCAGGTCGTTTATATTCCCCACTGCATAAGGTCTATTTTTAAAATGGGGAGAATGCCTTGCTTTGAACAAACATATTACAAGGAGTAATCACTGCAGATTAAAAATGCTATGTTAAGAATATAGGTACAATAACTTAAGCTATGTGAGGAGAAAAGTATCATTTAGATTTTCTTACTTTTAAGTGTGATCAACCTACCATGGTCCCAGACGCTTCTTTCACACTCAATACATTCTGCATCTGCGAGAGGGCAGATACATGCATGTGTGCTGAGACACTTCCTGCCATGACACACCCAAGCTTCACAGAAGTCACAGATTGCACCCTGCAATTACAGAAAGATATCATCTTGGGACTTCTACAATACCAAGAGAAAGACTCTTATTCCATAACTCTGAATGTACCCAAGTAATCATTTTCTCAGTGGGTTCATTCCAGTTGAGCGAGCGAGTATGAACTGCATCTGTATTCCTATCAGACTGCTCCACAGTTCATCTTGTTTGTTTGATATTCACTTCTGCTGGATTAAATATAGTGCAAAATAACTTTGTTTTCTCCTTTTCTGTTTTTTTACATTTCCTATCTTAAATCTTATGCATGAAAATTGTCTTCAGCTGAAACCTGAGATCCATAAATGATAACAATGTCCTGGCAAAAACGCTATTTCTAAGATGACCTAAAAAATGCCACTACATTCTTATAGCTGAAATCAGTCATTTGGATTTTAAAGCATGCTATATTAGAACACAAGCTCTGTAGAGAGCAAAGATCAAATAACTAATTAGAAATAAGCTAGACTGTCTACCTTTCATTTTGATTAAACTGCAAGATCTACACATAAACTATCCTTTAATTGTAGCATTTAAGAAGCCTCCTCAGCCCATATGTGACAAACTACTATGTGCATCACATGCACACAAAACTAAGAAAACCATGATGAATCTGAATTAATTGTTGATGAAAATACTGCATTAGTGAACACATGGCATTAGTTTGGGAACCTCAGACTAGAAAGGCCAGCTGTGCTACTGACAAAACCTGACTGCCAACTGGAGGCAGAAACAGGACAGAGGTTTAGACCATACAGCATTTAATCCAGAGGTTCATCTCATACCTTCCTTTTCAGAATGGAGTAAATAACTTGTCCTTCTAAGAACAAAAGTTCAAAGGCCAGAAGCTATGACTACCTCTGTCTGCTAAGAGCCCAAATGATTTTTTTTTTAAAAAAAAAAACAAAATTCCCCCCTAATGTCATTGAACAGATTCCTCTCTGTGATACTGATGTCGTCCACAATACTGAGAAGACAGCAACAAAAGTTTACTGGTTTCTGCAGAATGATCCTAGATTTTAATGAAGACTGGGAATTGGCTACGGGGCATGTAAGTTCCAGTGCTGTTAATAGATGTGCTTAGGGCCTACGACCAACACAGATCTGTTAGCCTCCAGGACATGTGTCAGAGTTTGCAGGAGCTGAATCTAAAAATGCAAAATTTGGGTTTCGAGTATAACGGAAAAATCAGTTTGTCATGGTAAGATGAGGAAAAAAAACCTTGGCATGGTACATGCTATCATTCCATAACTTTGTTTTATCTTTTTTCAGAAATATTTGCATAGAATAACCTCATAGTGCAAAAAAAGGCTGTAATTTTATATACATACCACCATTGCTAGTCCAGTACTGTACACACCAGCATGTTTTATAACACAGTCGGAAGATTTCATCATGCATTTGGTTTTTCCTGTTTAAAAAAAAAGGCAAGCAACCAGAAGAAAACTATATAAAAATAAAAAAAAAATAGAATGAATGTTCATAGAAGAGCAGAACTTCAAACTCCTGTGCTTAATTGTAAATGCAGGTAAAAATAATGTAAGCAAATGTCTGTAACATGGAACCCACCCTCACATCTCCCCTAGACCAAACTAATTATTGTCTGTTTTCAGCCAAAATCTCTTGCCCTAGTACCAAGATAATAAGGCAATGTGGTGTCTTGCTCTATGGTTTGAGGCATTCACAAGAATTTCAAATGTGAAAACAAACCAAAGAACAAAATCAAGGTGAAAGTCAAGCAATGACATCTTAAAAACATTTAAACATTAAAAACATTTAAAAGCATTTAAAACTGCTGCTAGTTCTGTCCTACCATAAAAGCAGCCTGTGCTTTGTGTAAGGCTGAGGCCCCCTGAAAAAAACAAGTGTGCACCTGATGATTTAATTACTTACTGGTACTTGGACACTTGGCTATTTGGTGGTTGTTGGGGCTTTTTGGTGTTTTGGTTTTTTTTTTTCAGAACCATGTAAGAAATTACTTCCCAGACAAAATAATTCCCTTTAAATGCAGGGGATAGGTGGGAGAAAAAGCCACAGTCTGCACTTAAAAGTCATTCAAAAGCAAGCAGTTAGGGTGACAACTTTCCCATATTCCTTGTCTCTGACATAAATAGCTCTACCAGAAAGATCCATACTCTGTATGCAGTTATACAAGCAAAAAGAAAAAATATTGTAGTTAGCCCAGGCTACTGCAATAGAGTTTTATCACTGATCTGTGATCAGTCAGGTGTTCTCAATCCTAAAAGGCAGTAAGACAAGTTCTTCTGATGATCAAATACCGAAGACAAGCCCATGACCCAGACTTGCAAACCTCTGATGGTCAGAGGCGTGTGCATGATCATGTAAGATCTCTTCTCAAGGAGGGTATTCTTTGCAGATTTAAAAGAACCTGCTCCAAAGGTACTCTAACTGCTGAGAGTTCAACACCACAAATGGAACCGAGGATAGCATGGGTTTATTCATTATTTCTACTTACCACATTGTGCACAAATGGGTAATTTTTGAACAGAGTTACAGAAGTAGCAAAAAGCTCTATTCTTCTGTCGTCTAGGCACATGGAGAGAAAAAAACAACACAAACAGAAAGCAAGCATTAAAAAAAAGACCTGTAAAATGTTTGAAACCAATTAATATTAAACTACTGGTTTTAGAAGGGGAAAGATACTTACCTTTGGCACTTATCACATTCCTAAAGAGAAGAAATAAAATACCAGTAATTATTTTTATTCTAGGTAAAATATACAAAACTTACAGACCCCACAAGGACTCTGAATTAGGTTCTGATTAGGACTCAAACTTTTTATTCAAGCATCATACCTCTGATGCAAATCTAACAATATAAAGGAAGGATGGTAGGAAGAATGACATTCCAGTGGCATTAAATACAGTCAATGTATTATCACTGGTTTTACACAATTTAAAATCAAGTATTGTAGTATAAAATACTTCAGGTTATTTTACCATTGAAGCATTACAAGGATGTTTGGCTAAATCTATGTTGGCTCTTGAAGCCCTTATCTGCTTCTCACGTTCACGACGGTTCTCAGCTTTCTTACGAGCACCAGTCTTCTTTTTAGGCATTTTTCACTATCTGTGGAGGGGGGGGGAAAAATGGTACATAATGAATGCACACAAAACTATGTATGTAAATACATGGATACACATGATACATCCAGCACTAAAACTGGATCTTGGAGTTTCCCTGTTAACTGTGCTTCATCTCCACTAATTTCCTTTTCTGAAAGTTTCTTTTCAAATGTAGATTAAGGGGCCAGTCCCTTAGGAAGAGTCACTGACGAACCTCGAAGAATCTTGTGATCTGGAAAGGACTTTGCTGTCTTAAACTTTGTGCTTAACTATCTTCATCTTAACTTCTATCTTAATTGTTTTGCCTTAAAAAAACCCCAAACCACTCTTTTGTAGGTTTGTGATGAGCCTCTGGTTTTGGTTTGCCTTGTCTATTTAACAAGGGCAACATTCAGCTCATTTTCTCTTACGCTTCTCTCTTCCCATACTCACTAACTACTTCAATCAGTTAAAAAGCATTCTTCAGGTAAGCGAATCATGGTATAGTGCAAAAATGCAAATTTCACGCTTCATGAAGGCTTAGAAAACAAAGTGTTGTTATATAGATTTAAGAGCTATGACAAAGGAATGTTTGTACTGCTTATTTATCATTCTAGCACATTAGCAATAACGAAGAGATGAGCATGCATTGCTTTGAAGACACCACTGTTTCCCAAGAAGGGTATATACTAATTTAATGCCATCTGGTTCAACGTGTGTGTCTATTTTAACATCCTAGGAGGGAACCAATGCAATACAGTGGTGAGACCATCAGGCAATCAATCAGACCACTGCTCTCTTGTCATGTCCACAATGAACTGAGCAGTACTCACATATGCTTAGTTTACTCTGTGTTTATAATACATTACACAAGTATTACCCTAACTTCATGAAACAGACAACTGAGAGATTAAAGGCATAGTCTGACATTAGAATTTCTCTCATCAACATAGGCACTCAAGATAGATACCTTTCCTTATGCTCCATCTTTATCATCCCTTCATTTCTGCTGATGTAACTGTTGTTGGTGTCACATTCTAAACCAGATACAGGTTAAAAACAAAACCAAAACATCCAAACCAACAAGCACCCCCAAGGCCCAGACTAGCACAAAATTTGATGGGGGAAGACAGTGAAAGGGGCAGCAGGGATATTTGCTTAGCAACCATGGGAATAAGAAAGCAGCTAAGGAAGAGGCAAGGACCTCTCCACTGACAAAAATTTGTCTTATTAAACATAGTTCTAAAAAACCACTCCCATCTCTGTGGCCCAGGTGGACACACTTCTTCATGCTGTAGCTGCCAAACCATACTTACTTAGAGATGACAAGATAGCTGAATTTTTTGAGTGTTTAGCTCTTGTTTCGGTACCTCACAATAGGGCTTCTGTTTTGAAAATCTGACCTCTCTAGCAAGTTGCCCCAACATATATTGCACTGTACAACTCCCCACAGTTCTTTTAGCTACAAGTAGACCTAACAGCACTCCTTGCTCTGCCTCTGATTTCTATAACTGCAGAAATATACTTTCAAACAATTGATAACTAAGACTCAAGTGTCATCTTAAAATCTAAATCTCTACTTACAGAATTTGAAGAAAATTGATACAGGCTTTGGGGACGGGCAGAAACTGGCCCACATGATGGGAGAGCTCTGCCCAGGCGTTGTGGTTTAACCCCAGCCAGCAACCAAGCCCCACACAGTCACTTGTTCACTCGTCCCCAGTGGGATAGGAGAGAGAATGGGAAGACTAAAAGTGAGAAAACTCAGGGGCTGACATAAAGACAGTTTAATAGGTAAAGCAAAAGCTGCACACAAAAGCAAAGCAAAACAAGGAATTAATTCCCCACTTCCCATGGGCAGGCAGGTGTTCAGCCATCTCCAGGACAGCAGGGCTCCATCACGCCTAATGGTTACTTGGGAAGACAAATGCCAATCACTCCAAGCATGTGTCCCCTTCCTTCTTCTCCCCCCCCAGGTTTATATGCTGAGCATGATGTCATATGGTCTGGAATGCCAGTTGGGCTCAGCTGTGTCCCCTCCCAACTCCTTGTGCCCCCCCAGCCAACTGGCTGCTGGGGTGGGGTGAGGAGCAGAGAAGCCCTCGGCTCTGTGTGAGCACTGCTCAGCAGTAACCAAAACACCCCTGTGCTATCAACACTGCTTCCAGCACAAACCCAAAACACAGCCCCATACCAGCTACTATGAAGAAAAGTAACTCTACCCCAGCCCAAACCAGCACACCAGGCAAGGTTCTGCTGATTCCAGTAGGTCTGTTGGTGGCTACCAGGGCCACTGAGGGCATGGGAGGTACCTGCTCTCTCCAGCCTCATCCCTAACTCCAAGCAGATGCATGCTGGCATCTGTAAGGAGAGCTGCAGCATTGACAGGTAGTGAATTGTAGCAGCTTAAACTTGGAAGAAAAATTAGTATCTTCGTTCAAAAGGTCTTATAAAATAAACCCAACAATCCTAACTTTCCCAAACAAAAAAATATATTGTCCTGACCAAATACCAAAATCTGGTTTTGATAGCACACACAAATCAGTTTTCTCACCCTGTAGCATTTTGCACCATGTTTAAATTGTATTAGTGTCATATTTTGTAGTCAAAATCATATTGCTGAGCTGCCTGCTGGCAACTGTCATTCTGGAGCATGACATTTCTAACACTGGGAGTCCAATATGAGGTTGCACACTAATTTGCAAACTGCTCAAATGGTGATTTAACAATAGAATCTAATGGTTAGTATTTGTACCTTGACTTCTTCACATTACCTCATAATCAAAAGCATAAAAATGACAAACTGTTTTCATGAAAAACACTGTCTCAGTGACTACCGAGGACACAGATCATGAGAAATCTTTAAGATGGTAGTTTTTAGAAAGTTGCGCTAAACTAAATTAACAACAAAACTGCAATGTCAGGGTGCTTTAACAAAGCTATCAAGTCAATCCAGGCTTTCAGACACCACCCAATAAGTAGCAACATCCTACAGATCAGTATTCTATCGCTCTTACTCTCTGAGCTTCCACCCAAGATGTTTGTTGTCTTTGCCCCGAGTTCTAAATTTTTTAGGGAATTTACCATCTTTTAATTTTCTGACTAGAGCTTAACAGTGTTATGATGCTAGAAATTATGACAGCAAAAACTTTGTTTACCTGCAATTCCTTTCAAATCAGAGTATTGCACCTTTTGAAAGCACTAATCAGTATTTAAAATGCCTCTGCAGTATGTTCCACCTTCACTTTTGGCAATGCTTCTGTAATCCGAGGCTGATGGAAGACCATAAATGTGTTTAGGTACCACAACACTGTTACCAAATGCTCAAACACCGAAGACCCAGTGGAATCTGTCTGCAGTCCAGCTCTCCTGGAAAGTGCATAGGAGAGAAAAGTGCCTCTGGAGGACCTAAAACAACAGGTCGAGTTACCAAGGAAATGCCTACAGTGAGCTACTCACTTAAGACCAACCTGCCAGAAAGACAGTGTCAATCTTTTGCTTAAACAGAGTCTTTTTGCTGAAGGCAGAGACTTACAGCCATGCTAGCACCCTCCTTTTCATCTACAATGCTGTTTTAAGAGAAACTGCCCAGGACCCAGTAGGTCCATGCCTGCTTCCCTCCTCAGCCCTAGAAGGTATGACCCTGCTGCCCTACAGACTATCTGAGCTCCCAAACTGGGAGCAGTTCTGCACATGGGGTTTCTCCCCGCTTGAAGTTTTCTACTCAGGAGCAAAATGCTCCAGAGTGACTGGGTCAGAGCAGCAGCAGGAGCAAGTGTGACTCTCCAGCTTAATGGCTGATGCTGTGGCACAGAAAGCACAGAGTTCAGATATCGGGAGGCTGTGTATGAAGTGAGCGGTAGTTCAAAGGAAAAGCCCTAAAATATTTTGTGTGAGTACTGGGTCCCTAGCATGGTGTGTTTCATTCTGTAAAAATTTCACCTACTGTTCCTCAGGTGCTGCATTATTTGGTAAGGTAAACACAGGCAAAGACAGCAGAGTTCCCACCACAGCTCTACAGACTGCTTGTGTATTTTACCCCATTGCTGTCCTATGTAAAATACATAAAAAGTGTCTGGCATCTAAATTCTGTTGAGGTCGTACCATGCCTATGCCATCTTTTCCCCTCTTGAAGATTGTCCTTGATGATGTCCCAAAGACACACACTAAGTTTGCAGCAGACAGGAAAGCAGATTGCACCAGCAGATTTCTGGATCTTCTGTGCTGAGCACGACATTCCCTTGCGTCATATTATCTTGTCTTATGTGATACGCTAACCACCCTGCTGCCACAGATATAATGAACAGCTGTAACAAGCTATTCATTTGGGGCGCAGGGGAACCGTCGGGTTACTCTTGTCATGCCACGCAAATACTAAGACCCAAAAGAGGCTTTCCATATTTCAAGACTTCTTGTACTTGACCATCAAATAGCTTCTACCTTATGCATGTTAATCAAAAGAGGAATCACAGTAAATTTCCTGGGTCACATCTGATGCCATTCAGAATTCAACAAAATCTGGTTTTACCACTTTGCAAGCATTATATGACACTAGAATATTAAAAAAAAAAAACAACCACCAACCAAACTGTATTAGCAGTATGTCGTACTTATGTCGTTCCAGTCCATGATTCCTTCTAATAACGAAATCATTTCTAAGGCACCCCGATTTCAACGACTTACTCTACTTTTGAGCAACACGGTGACCCACAGCGCTCTGCCCCCGCCGCGCCTGGGGCTGCTGTGCTGTGATTAGGGCCCACGCGTGAGGAGGTTTCCTCAGGCACCTCTCCGCCCGATCCCCTCCTCTGGAAACGCACCTCGTCCCCGCTGGGATCGCCGGCTGGACACCCCCCCCGGTAACGGCTGACCCCGCCCGGTAACGGCTGAGCCCCCCCCGCCGGTAACGGCTGCCGAGCGTGAGGCCGACGCGCTCTCACGACCCGATTTCAGGCTGTCAGGCGGAACGCCAACAGCAGGCTAGCTTTTCGGAAAACGTACGTACTGCGGTTTTTTCAGCTTTCAGCATTTTACCTGATTTTTAGTATTTTTACCAAGGCCCCCCCAAACCCTGTCGTGCCACGTTTCCAACCTGGATCGCCGTGCTCCGTATTTCTCGGCACCTATCCCCCGGGGAAGGCAGCGATCGCTTCTCTTGCTCAAAAGGGGAAGCGGCGGGGGGCGGGGACCGCCACCTCCAGGGCCGCCGCCGCCGCCGCCCCCCCGTCCCACCTGAGCGCCGTGCGGAAGCCGGAAGCGGCGCGGTGCGGTGCGGTGCGTTGCCCGCCCGGCTCCGCGCGGCCAGGCGGGAAGGTTCCGAGGGCGGCCGGTGGTGGGTCCACGGGCGGGCAGGCCGGCCCCCTCAGGCCCCCGGTAGCCGGCGGGCAGCCGCCCTCTCCCGTCCTTCCCGTCACGGTGAGTGCTGGGTAGGTGAGGCCGAAGGGGCAAAGCGGGAAGGAAGCAGAGCTGGGGGCTCTGGGAGCCGGAAGGCGCTGGGCTCTGTCCGACGGGAGTTCGGGAGAGAAACAAGTGCCAAAATAGCAAGTCTGCCCTTTCTCCTCACAGAATTGCAGTGTCCGCGCGTTGGACCTCGAATGGTTGGGAACCAAGAACGGGCAGGAGTTCCACACTGGTGTGGTGGGGAAGGTGTTGCCAGAGTTTTGGAAGGAGACCTCATAAAAAAAAAAAAAATGCTAAATGTATGGATACCGAAGACAGCGCTCTTAGTTAGGCAGGAGTAGTTGGCACCTGCATCTTGTGTACTACTAAGCGCTTGGTGTTACAATGCAAACTGCATTTGCGTGTAATTGCATCTTCT
>JANZLQ010000007.1:20111107-20128208 GCA_026212715.1 Elanus axillaris | reverse complement strand
GGAGGGGGTGGATCTCTTCTGGTGTTATTTTGGGGGTCCTCATTAACATAATCTTTTTTCTCACTTAAAATATGCTGTCAGCTTCACTGTGGTTGGGAAATCATTGAAAAAGTGTTTGTAAACTGTTTGCATGAATGTTACTGTTCAGTGGTTGTTCCATCCTCAAATTTTGTTTGCTTTCCTGGCAATTGCCGCACAAGTTTTGCTTGGTGTTAAGGCATAGAAATTGCAAGAATTAGTTTTGACTGTAATTGACTAGGGTTGGCACCTGAAAAGTTATAGCTGAAATCTTTCATCAGTGGCTCCATCTGCTTTCAGGATAAAGTATTGTTTAATCTTAATGGTGGGAATACAACGTAGATTAAAAATGGAAATAATATCTGTACCATAAAAAAGAAAAAACTGTACACAGCTCTGACTCCCAAGGTTATGCAAGTCATGCTTTGTCGCAAATTAACTTGCCTTTCAGAGGGAGATATCAGTCTGTTTCTCAGCAATTTCTGCTCGTTTCCCAACTCGGCCACCTAGAAGTCTGTAACCTAGTGGTGCTTGCTTGAGTTCTGCAAGAGCTGTGAGCTCTGGAGCTTGGTTTTGGTTGGCACACGTGAAAGATACTACATGAGGTGTGAAGGGGTACAAAGTATGCGGTGAAGACAGCTGTATGGACTTGCTTCTCCCTTTTCTTTGTATGTAGAATGAGCCCTTGCTTAACTCCTCATAAATGGCATACAACACAAGTAGAAACATAAGGATGTATTTGATTTATTTTAATATCAAAAATTCTTCCTACAGACATATTTATTGCTCTTGTGCATATTGCCTAGAAAACCCTTTGTGAAAACTCATTAGGTGATATATCCTACAGACGTTTAAATGAAGATGAGTGCAAGGATCATGGAGCAGTTACATTCCAGTGTATTTCATAGTCTTTTGCCTAGGAAGGGTTTGATACATATTTCATATAAATAAGTCCTAGGGCACTGTGTTATTTCTTGTGTGCTTTGATCATCTGTTCAGTCAGGTGGGGTAGCTGTATTGCTTCACATTGTACTTGGTAGTGCACTTCTTACTGAAAGCTGGCTGCTAGTTATGGATTGTGATTCAGGCTTAATGAGAGAGGCAGGTATTTGCTGGCCTTTCCAGGAAGACTCTTTCTAACTTTTGTGAGGCCAGGGTTATATCTCCCACAATGAACAGTTTGCTTGTCATGCTTTTTCTTCAGGATGAAATCTTCACACCAGGTTAGTGGGACTCACAGAAAACAGCATTATTGTTTAAGACAAAAATTCATGACAATCACTTAACTGGACATTTCTCCTTTGTAAAAAAGCGTGTAAAGAAGTAATTTTTAACTGTTGTCAGTAGCCATGGCTACATGCTATTTAACCAACAACCTAAGTAGAAAATACAGTCTTTTGTGAGACCTTAGAGCTTTTTTTGTGTCATTCTTACTTTTCTTAATGAATGCCATTAATCATTAATATTCTTTTATTCTGGTTGTGACCATTCTAGTCTTAGGCAGACGTGATGCAAGAACACAAGGAGAATAAATGTTACAACATTGGAAGAAAATACTAACAGGAAGTTTTAATCTATTTTATAATAATTATCCTAGTCAGCTAATTTACTTTAATGAATGAATGGAGCCCTTGAAGAAAGAACTCTCATACATCCACAGATGTGACACTTATGATCTCATTTGAATGGGCATTTTTACATGAACAAACACATGAGGGAAAAAGAGGGAAAAATCTAGAAAATTCCCAAGGAGACAGGCAGACACTAAGATTTTTATCTTAGTCTCACTTAAATGGTTTTTAAGCAGTTATTTTATCTTGTGAAACTGTATCTGCCTCGATTATGTTCCAGAAACCACCTCTAGATGGCAGGAGTTAGTCACTTCACTCATGAACAGTAAAATACCTTATTTTCAGAACCGGTAAAGTGGCCTAGGGCTGTAATACAAGTGAATAATAAAAAAAAAAAATTAGATAGGAATAGCCAATTTAGAGCTTGCAGAATTTCCATTAGCAATACTGGACTACTCTCTGGGGAGCTATTGCAGACTATTGGTGTTTCAAAGATACACGCTAAAAGTAGCGAGAGTCACCCTCATTGTTAAAGGCATTTTCAGTAACCTTTGAAAGAGAAGCCATGGAAGGACAGTGTGTGTGTGTGTGTTTCTGAACTATCATCATTCCATATTACCTTACAGAGAATCGGAACTGTCATGTTTTTGCTTAATGGCCACTGTCTGTCTAGCTGAGAAAACAGGACAAGACTCTGTGAGGGCCTCCCTACATTGCTTGACAGAGTCTAGTCAGGAGTTTGCATGACAGCACAAATATTGGTGACTGTCTTAACCCTAAGCTGTGCTACCTGCTGAGTAAAAGCTGTACACTAGAGAAAACTGACAGTGAAAGTTACTTTTGTAAACTAAATGATGCAGTGACAGCATAGCTCTCTTGGTTGGTATTTACACGTTAAAGGCAAACCCTGCAGCATACATTGTTTTTCACTCCTGTTTTACTCTGCTACACTGCCACGCATCTCATAAAGTTAGTTTCACCTATGCAAAGGGCCACAGGATGCTAATAAATCAGAATCCAT
The DNA here is from genome assembly GCA_026212715.1 of Elanus axillaris. NCBI lineage: Eukaryota > Metazoa > Chordata > Aves > Accipitriformes > Accipitridae > Elanus > Elanus axillaris. The sequence continues at coordinate 20,125,598 of JANZLQ010000007.1, read as the reverse complement.
CCAAAATAAATTGCTGTCCAGGGTGCAGAGCAACAAAATTTGGGGAACTCCATTTCCACTTCGGTGCCTTTTTCGTTCACGTTTTGGAGTCATGTGGCAGGGCAGAGGAGTAGCACTATGGATTACATACTGAGTGCTGGTCAGATACATGTTTTTAAGGCAGTAAATTCACAAACATTTTAAGTGGGAATAATTCAGCAAAAAGAAGTGTTGTGAATGGTTGTCTGAGGGAAGGTGGGGGTTGCTTTTTCCAGTGACAAAGCTGAGTACCATTGCAGGAGAGTACCAGCTCATATGGACACTAACCATCTTCAGAATTGCGCTGCTCACTTCTTCGTCTGCTGTCTCATGGAAATACTTCCTTTCTGGTGAGGACACGTTTCAGGGATGGACACTTATTTATTCCTTAAGCTACTCCAGTAATAACAAAGGATTCATGCCATCTCACTTTTACTACTGAAAATTACTGAGATCAGAAAGGAAAACCAGGAAATTAAGTGTGTGCACAGCCTCTGTCAGAATGGCAATATTCTGGGAGAGACCTTCATATGCAGTGACACTGAACTGTGCTGGATGACAGTGAAACATTTTTACTGCCTTTTACTGTAGCATCTCAGTCCCTTTAAAGATACAATAAAGTGTGTTAACTGTCAAACTGAAATAAATACTGGCCTGAGTTGTTGTAATTTACTTTTAATTTAATACATTGCAATTTCTTTTTCTCTAAATAACATGCTTGTTCTGATCTAATTAAGCCCCTATTACCTACCTACCTATTACCATAATTATCTTCATTATTGCAATGTCTCCTTGCAGCATTCAATATGTTTGTTTCCCTGTGGGTTGCATTGTAAAGTGGGTGCAGCATATACCTTCTAATTGACCTTTGAAACAGCATACATCAAATTTAATTTGTTTTTAAATCCTGGCCTTGCAGCAACTGACCTTAAAAGTCATGTCAATATTTGTTTGATGTAAGATAATTTTGTCTGTAGACATTTATCCTTGCTGATTTAACTACATAAAAAGGGAAACAAAGAAAAAAACTCAAGGCAAAAATCTTTACTGATGTCTACTGAATTGGTGTGTTCAAATGTAATATTTTAAAATAGGTCTTCTTGAATTAGGTGTTGGAAATATTTTTTGCGTGCATGTTTTCTTTTCCCCCTGCTATTATAACTGATGCTTACAATCATTAATCCTATCCCTGGACAATTATTCCCCAAGAAATTTCTAATTGGTTATTTTGTCTGGTCAATGTTTGTGAAATGTAACAAAAGAGAAAAGAAAAAAAAAAGAGATAAAAGATAAAGAGATAATTTGCTGTTAAGTGATTAGAGTCCTGATTCAGGGAGCCCACTCAGTTGTCAACTTCTTTATTAAAAACTATTAATCTTTCCTATGATATTCAAGTTGTATATTTTCACATTTCTTCCGTGACTTCAACAAAGAACTGAACAGCATTTTATCCTGGTAGTTTATTGAGGCGTTTTGTTTTTTAAGATGAAAGACATGCAGTAAAGCTAATGCTGGGATTTCTGTAATGCATTTAATGTGGTATCATGTGCTAATTACCATATGCTAATTAAGATTACTGAGGTGAGGGGATAGTGCAAGACTAATCAGTTACTCATTTTCTAACGAAAGGGGTAAGCAATAATTATTTGTGATGGAAAAAGATCTTGTTGGCTGGTAGCAAGTTATTAGTATTGTTTTTCCGTGATGAGATTGTGATATCATAAACTATCTTGTTTCTCTTCCCTCTGACCCCATCAAAAAGCTGGCACATGGTGATAGATTTGCTGCATATGTCACACTGGGAGGCTTTGTGTATGAAGAAGAAGAGAGAGATACCTAATAGAAATAAACAAGAGCACCTGTGTGATGGAAGTGGAAAAAGTAAAAAAAAAAAAAAAAAAATCAAAGTCAGACAGTGGATGACTGATGACAAGAATTTCTTGCACAGTGCCGAAGGCTTGTCAGGTAGAAGTGACAGGGGAGAATGATAAATGTGAATGTTTTAATTGGTCACAGGTTAGGAGATTAACTCACCAAAGATCAGGTGTGTAATGATGAGCTCTGGGTCTAAGCTTGTTGTCTGGCCTCTCCCTCTAATCAACAGATAGAGATGGGCACCTGAAGGAGGTCAACTATCCCTCTCAGGACAGGGTGATCACTTTTTTCAAACAGCTAAAGCTAAGTGTTACAAAACCTGAAAGTGTTATGGTACCTACCAGCTGTCTGTGCCAAAGAAAGTAAGCTTCTAGGGTATACTGAAGGCGGTGTATCCAACAGCACTAGGGAAGAGAGAGTGGTGTCAAAAGGGTCTCACAAGACGGTATTTAGAATACTTGGTACAGTTACCTGAGTTCAGCCCTGATCTAAAGTGGGGGCTGCACAGCTGCAGCTGTACCACATGAGTTGAGATGTGTTACACTGGATGATGCTAAAGCAGAGAGGAAGGAGAAAGAGGGGCTGAAGTTTCTGTGGACTTCCCTCAAATGTCCCTATAAGCATGGACCAGTTAATACCTGTTTATCCTTGTTCAGGGTAAAGAATTCATACAGCTAAGTGGAAGGAAATTTTGCCAAAGTGATCAGGAAACAAAGAAGCCTGTCACATAGGAGGAAGCTAAGAAGATGTGCTGTATCTGGCAAAATGAAAGATCAAAATGGGGTAGGGTGGTTTTCCATCAGTGTGGCAAATAAGGTGAGTGAGCAAAAAGCCCGTTCTGGCACAAGAGCAAATGGGTACAAAACTTTACAGCCTGGTGCCACATGGTGTGTGAGACAGAACAGTGGGACGGTGTCAAGGTTCAGAGGCTGTAACAGCGTAATGTATGAAGAGAGCTGAGATTGTTTAATCTGGAGAAGGGAAGGCTGAAAAGATCTAATTGCTGTCTTCAAGGACCTAAGGGGAATTTATAGAGAAGATAGAGCCAGACTCTTCTCAAGGATACACAGCGAGAGCATGAGAGGCATCAGTCACAAGCTGCAGCAAGGGAAATTATGACTGATAAACAGAAAAAAGTTGATCAGCGTGAGAGTGGTTAAGCAATGGTAAAGCTGTGTTGGAGCCTGATACACTGATGAGAAGAAACCCTCTTGTAGTTTAGAATGGATATAATTAAAATAATTAGATTGGAAGGGACCTCTGGATGTCAACTAGCCAAGTCTCCTGCTGAAAATTTCCACATCAAATAAGGTTGGCCTGGGCCTTGTCTAGCTGAATCTTAAATGTTGCCAAGGTCGGAGATTGCACAACTGCTCTGGGCAACCTTTTCCCAGGCTTAACTCTCCCTGCAAAGATCCTGAATAGGAGGATCCCGTTGACTTTAAAGGCAGTTGGATTATGGCCTAGATGAGACAGAATATTTGTTTGCCATCTTTTTCTGAAATATCTGTGCTAACAAATATAGCATTTCAACTGTTCCATGTTTTTCTTCAGTTATCGAGCTGTGTGACATGCTCCTCTTTTGTGTCACTTCCTATCTAGATAGCAATTTTTCTCCTTTAATTATGGCTTTTCCTTGTTCGGTAGAATTTGGTTGTAGAAATCTTATGCAAATAGGAACTGAATGGTTTTCCTGTCTCATTATAGCTCCATTTAGATGAGACTAATATCAGTGGTACTGAGCGCTGGCTGAATTAAATACTGAATTTATTCAGCTAATGAAAGCTGAAGGACAGATTGTTTGCTTTACAGCATACAACATGGGTGGTTTAGCTCTTGGTTCAGAGGGCTGAAAGAGAATTTTTGCATCACCAGTTCACTTCTCTGATACTGCAGGGACCTCTCTCAACATCTCTTTCACAAACTTAACAAGCTCCTGTCTTGCTTGCCCTCACCATGTTTTTGAAAAGCATTGTGGATACAGAACATAATTACACCCAGTGTTTATAAATAGCATCATGCAGCAATTCATAACATACTGAACTTCATATTGTAGATGATGTAACACCTGTATTATAAATAAGATGTTTGATGATGTAATACCCATATTATAAATATGATGTTTGATGATGTAACACCCATATTATAAATAAGATGTTTGAATGCAGGTAATCGAGTGTCAAATCACATTTTTATGGTATTATGAATAACAAGACTTGGAGCCATTTCTAGGCATGGACATCAGTCCTTGATATGCTGATTGATTTAGAAAACCCATTTGTTTATGTTCCACTGCTTTACTTGATATTCTAACAATAGTTTCTATTCATTCTCATTTGTATTTTATTTGTTAGATTTAATTTATAGTACAAAGTTGTAATAACTGTTCTATTGCTTCTCAAGTACCTGTACATTTAGAGTTATTGAAGCGTCACTATAGTCATGTGCTCACAATGTTCACTAAACTCCTTATCTATATTTATTGTGGAGTAATGAATCTGTAGTCCTACTCTGAGCTAGAGCTTATCAACGGGTGATGCATTGTGAAATACGTTTTCATTTTACAGTAAGTGTTCCAAGTGTGGTGGTGCTAAAAAGCAGAGCAAAAGCCTTTTTGATGGAGTGTAAGGGGGAATTGAAGAGTTTCTTTCAATTATTTTATTACATTTATGTATTATTTAAAACACTGGTGGAAAACTGCAACATTGATGTACCTAAGATAAAACTCCAAAAGAAAGACAAGAAAAAAGCAAGCAGTTTCTGAAAACAGCATCCTGGACTGGCATCTGGTTTCTTTGCTATTTTTTTCTAGGTTATAGTTCTTTTTAACAAGATGGAGTTCTCTCTGACTCATTGTAGATGTGCAGTCTCCACACTGAGTGCATGTCTGATGGGTCATTGGAAGTACCATCAAGGTGTTTGAGGAGTTGTTTGTTTGTTTTATTAAGTTTCTTGCTGCTGTCATGTCACTGGACAGTCTGATGCCATCTGCAGCTAGGATGTGGCTATGTATTTTATATGAATTTAAATATTTGTCCACAAGGAATAGGGCCTTGAGGCTATGCATTTGCTATTTGTGTGATGATGAATGAAGTTAGATAGCAATAACTTTTGGTCACTGCCAGCTTTTCTTGGTCTGGACCCGCATGGAGCTTGAAGACCTTCTAGGCATCCTACAAAAGCTAGTTGTGTAACAGATTTGGGCTGGAAGATGAATGGGATGCCCCTGGCAGCCAGTATGTTTCCAGAGCATTTCCATTTGTATCATTACCCAGCTGAAGTAAAATGTTGCTTCCATTTGTGTTTTTTTCAAGTGGCTGCTTGGTGGAGTTTATTTGCATAGTGGTATTTTTGTCACTGGTCAGTTCATTTTAGATCTAATTCATTTCGGAGAGCTCAGATCTTTTAAATGAGCACACTTTTTTTTCCAATGTTAAATTCAGCTAAAACAGCCTAGAATGAATTGGAGCACTGGCCTAGAAAGGAAAGGCTTCACAGCCCATTACCACTCAGTCCCCTGAGTGATCTCATCCCCTTGACTGTCAAGTAATGTTTGTTTAACGTAAAATTTCCATATAAAGCAAAACAAAATAAAACCCAAAAAGCAGAACAGCAGCTCTTTGGAATTAAGATATTAAAATGTGAAGGTAGTGAAAATAAGATTTCCTTTCGTAAGTGCATTAGCAACCTTAGGGGAACCCTCAGCAGGGAAATGCCGCAGTGGTGAGAAAAGGCTCAGCCTGGAGAATGAGGTGGATGAGCGCGTTTGGCAGTGTGGGCTAGAGTTGCTGGGGAGTTTTGTTTTCAGCTTCAAGGGAGAGGACGTCCTTGTGGGACCCTGTGAGGATTTCTAAAATAAGTGCTGTGAGCCAGTCTGTCACTGTGCATGTTACCAAGTACATCTGGGCAGGAGTGTGTCAGTGTGTGAGTTACTGAGGATTGCTATGCATAAGTAAGCACGTCATTTTGTGAGTCACTGAGGATTTCTATGCATGAGTGACTGTTCCTGTGCTCGAATATGAATAAATAACAGCCAGAGCCTCCAGTCATTCCAAAAAGGTTTAATCAAGGCTATCAAATAACTGGATTGTCAAAAAACATAGCTTGCTGAATTTATTCATGAGGTTTCAGGGACTTAAGTAAATTCAGCATCCCAGCAGTTTCTCCCAGGTCTTTTAAAGGTCCCAGGAAGATCAAAGACAGACCCCTAATTAAGGTCCTTAAAAACGTAAAACCGAAACCAAAATGGGATCACTTGTGTGAAAGGTGGAAGTGATGTGTTCAGAGTCCTGTGCAGATATCCCCTGTTGTGGGATGCTCTCAAGTTCAACAAGTGTCTCCGGTCACTGGTGGATCTGTCTAGCTTTGCACAGTATCAGGCATTGACTATAACATTCATCCCTTGGTGAGCTGGGGATTGGAGGGACTTGGCAACGAGGAGAGTACGTGTAAAATGTGAGTGACAGCCTGCAAATACTTGCTGAAGGTACTGGGAGAATGCAAGGGAGAGAATTTCAGAGCTCGCTCGCTAAGCATGTGTTAACATTACGCTTTACCTACTTGTGTTTTCACACAGGCCTACCGAGCCCCATGCTTTCAGCGAGACAGTGGCCCAGTCAGCCACTGCATCCCATGGCCCCTGCTGCCATCATGGCCTTGCCTTACCTCCACCTTGCGCTGGGACCCAGGGGCACTTTAGTGTCGCAGGCTCCCCCGCTTGCGGGTCTGTCATTTCACTTTAACCTCTCAGATGCCATCACTCCCACCCCCCGCGGTGTGGCACAAGTGAAGTTAAATGAGGGGAGTAGGCCATTCTGTAGATGAATGTAAAGACATTCCAGGATATACAATATAAAGAATTAAGACACCTGAAAGCTATCCACAGAGGTCAAGCTAGGGCAAGATGTATGGCTGTAAGGTTTATGCAGTGGTCTTCGCACATGAGTTACCACGCTACCTGCAGAATCAGCAGAGCTGGTGCAGTGCTCGGGGCTGTGCGCAGGCCCCAGCACCACAGCCAGCCGGGCTGTCCCTGGCACGGGGCCTGCCGGTGCCTCGCTGTCCCAGCCCCTTCCCACTTTTGGAGGGCTTTCAAAATGGGGAGCTCCGAAGTCACCCTCTGCTGTCAGGGGAACCAGGTACTTTTGCGGTACACTTACAGCAGACTGAGCTCGGAGTAAGTGGACCTCTGCTATGAACTTATCGGAGCTTTTCTAAAAGGCTTTTTTTTTTTTTTTTTTTGTTTTTTTTTAAACCGTGGGTGTCACATAGTTGGTGAGTGAGTCTGAATTCAACCCTGAGAAGGCAAGATGCAGGTTTTGAAGCAGCACTCGTTAGGGAATAGTGTCATTTTTTTCATTTCATAATTGGGTAGGCACAAGTGTGAGGAGTCTCAGTGAATACCTGTGCCATGCATCTCTTAAAGAGCACTGGGAGGGTGTCCCGAAACAAAGCTAAAGAAATGATGCATTCTTTCATCTCAATAACCCAATCTGCCGTTATATCAGACTCCCTTGGATTCAACTTCAGCAGTTGCTTTTCACCCTGGTGCTGATCTCATCCAAGTGTTTGGGTAGCAGGCAGATGGTGTTGCTTGCATCTGAGGTGAAGCTGATGTAAAGTTTGGAGTGATTTTCTTATTGCTGATGCTTTGTCCTTGCTATGTGGCAATGTACACTAGAGGCTTACAGAGAACTCTGTGTGACACAGCCCATCTAAGAACAAAGCTGGAGCCGAGGCGCTAAAATAAAAGCAGTTATTTAAAGCTAGTCAAATATCTGCAGAGAGTTTGCTGCCCTATCTCTGTTGTGCAGCTACATCTCTTGTGGAGCAGTTGCAGCTAATAAATAGGGTGCAGGAATACTGCAGACATCCTTGGAAAAGAAGAATGCAGAGATAGATGCAGATAAACATGAAATACAATTATCCAGCTTGGAAATGGGTTGCCACACAATTCTTATTGCCTTCTTTGGGGAATTTTACAGAAACAGACCTTCCGCTTTCAATCTCTGATAGAAGATGGCACCTCCCATAGCCTAATACACATTAGCAGTCCTCAAAAGCTTTTGTTCATTATTGACTGAAAGATAGCATCCTTGCTGCCTACTGAATCACTGACTGACAGGGCTGTGAGATTTTCCCTAGCTGAGGCTTGTTGGCGGTTGACTGATGAGCAAAACCTCTTGGCCAGCCCTGGGTAATCCCTGGGGTGCCCCTGCTGTGACTGGCCGCTGGAGGTTTCTGCTCTTACAGGGCAGGTGGCAGAGGTCTCCTGGCTGGGCAGCAGCTCTAGCTTGTGGTGGCTGTGCCGTGTCTGTTGGCTCATGTCTGGTTTCTGTCCTGAGCTCATGGGACTTGGCTGTTATCTCGGCTTCTGTTTCTAGCCATGGGTCCTTGGCAATACAACCTTACTCCAGCCCTTGGCCTGAACAAGTGGGCAAGATGGGTTGCACAGCCTAAGGTTCACTTCAGTCCCCTCTCAGCCCCCATAGTTACAGGGTTATAGTGGTAAATCCCTGGTCACTTGTTGGTCTGTATGCCTAATCCTTTTTCTGCATTTTCAGCTCCTACAGTTTGCCTTTCCTGTTGCAGCTTTTCACGCCTTTCATGCTGATTTCTGAACAGATTCCTACAAACCCAAGGAAAAGTAAGATTGCAGTTCTTCTTATGCAAGAAATTCAAATTGCTAAATATCTTGTATTAATACTTTTTTGCTTTGAAACAGTCACTCATTCAAGAAAACTAAGCAAAGTAAAACTGTGGAAGAGAGAGAGAGAGAGAGAGAAGGAAGTCCCTGGAATATGCTAGGTGTTTGAGTACTTCCATAAGCTGTGTGAGAGAAAGGGCAAGATATGCAGCCCCCTGTCATCTCAAACTGGGGAATGTGCAAAGATCCCAGTTGTGGAAAGTCATCACACAGAAATGATGAAAGCAGGAGGCTTCTTTTCCCTTTGTTTTGAAACACGTTGCATTGAATCTTTGGCGCTAACAGTGGGACTTCCAACCCCTCCCTTTGCAATGGCTACATCAAGTCTTATTGCCTGGTAACACATAGCTGGTGTAGTAGGCGCACCACTCAAAGCAGAGGCAACAGACTAAAAGCATGGTATGTGGCAGCAAGCTAAAGTACCGCATGGCCACATGTAGCATGTCTGCACTGATCAAGTCCTGCAACACAGGCATAATGTAAGGCAGGAGAAGAAGAAACGCAATTTCTTAAAAGTGGCACTGGCTAAACCAGGGTATGGTGTAATCTTTATAGCATCCCTTTCCCTTGTCACTTGGGATTCTTTGCCACCTTCCCTGGTGTAGTTATGCCTGTAAACTTTCTAATGCAGGGAAAGCTTGTGTGGCTTTAAGAGAGAAACTGAGCTATGCTTTTTGGCTCCTCATCTAGCCATCTGCAGGGATTCAGCAGACAGAACAGATAAGTTGAGAGAAGGTGTGGCAAAGGATTACTAGATACAGATATAAGAAAGAGAGTTACTTTGGGTAGGAGACGTTTGGGGTCAAATGCTGGATTGAAGCCATGAGCAGAGAAATTTGGGGGTAGGAGGTTCCCTTGAACACAGAAGGAATCAAGATGTGGTACAGGATTTGTGAATAAAAAGGAGTGAAAACTCTGTCATCAATTTTTCCTTGTTTCATGAAACATGCAGGGGATATTGAACTTTGAACTTCCTAGAAGGGCCTGGATTCAATACTGATTGCAGAGCTCTGCTGGATTCATCTGTCTGGCATAAAATAGCTGATTTAGCAGAGTAATGAAAGCTAGCATACTTTTGTAACACTTGGGCATTCATTAACAGATTATCTGTGCATATGCATAATATGATTTAGCAGACAATGGTTATTTGATGGAAGATGGAAGATATGAAATCTTATGTTAAAGCTAATGTTTGTTATAAGAATTAAGAGAAGTTTGTCTGCATAAAGTATGTTGCAATATTAATGGGAAATACAATAGAGATGTAAAACAATTGGAGTTGGTTTCGTTACACTACAGGAAGTAGCAATAATGAGTTAGAAAATTTTAGACAGTATATTTTTGTATCACATTCTTCTTGATGTAACAAAAAATTATTTTTTTAGAGTATTCAGAGGAGTTGAAAGTTAGACTATGATTCATAGTGTGTAAAAAAAATAACCAACTCTACATGAGGAGAAAGTCATCTATTTGATATAGCTAGTCAGCATATTACAGCTTTCAAATGTAAGCCACAATACTGTGCTTTTCTTATATTTTAGTTGTATACAGTTATTCAGAATATCTAAAACATTTTGTCTGTACTGCAAGTTGAACGTACATCAGCAGTACACTTATTTCCCTAACATAATTCATTTTCAGTTTGAATCTCTGTTTCTCTAATGTTAGTTAACAGCAATGCAGGTTAGAAAAAGTGAGATGAGGATAGTCATGGATAAACTATGAAATAAATATTAATTGTGGAATTCTTTATTTTAAAATAATTTTAAAGTACAATGACAAATATACTCTATAGCTAGAAAACTTGCATGTTGTAGTGTATCCGCAAAATTAATTAAGTGGTTTTCTTTCCTTTTGCAGTATCTGTCCTGCAAGCTTTTAGTATTTCAATAAATCGTAGCTGCTCATGAGAGTAGCCTGACACTGGTGCTAATTGAATGCTGCTGGATTGTTAGCTTTGATCTGTGATGAGGTTTCCATGGTGATATCACCAGACAAGACTGTGGCCACTACAACTATTTCTTTGTGCTAATATGATTCTGAACTGCCTACCTAGCTGAGGATGAAATCCCAGCTCTGCTGAAAAATGATGGGAGTTCGCTGTTGATTTCAGTGAATTTGATACTGTCTCTATCATGACTGGATTTGGAAACATGCTCTGGAGTCATATAGGTCCCAAATGAAGGCAGTCTGTACAAGATAATACTTTTGTTTTAAACTGCTCACTGTGTTGCTCGAAACCAGATGGAATTTTCTGACATTCAAGCCCATTCCCAGACTGACCATGTCTCCACATTAAATAAGTTATGCAAGCCATTTTCCTCATAACTTAAACCCTTAATCTGTTCTTATTTGATTTCATTGCATAGAAGCCCTTAGTGGGACAAGATTGCATAAGGGATCATAAAAATATAGAAGATGGTTCCCCTTCAAAGAGCCTACAGCTGGCTACAGATGAGCTTATGAGAAAGACTGGGAAACAATGAGGTAAGAAGACTTGGCAGTGATCAAAGCAAACTGGTTGCCTGACTACATTGGGTTTGATATTTTTCCATTTGAATAATTGATATTGGTTTTAAGGAGGCTTTTGAAGGAAGTCACAGTGATTTCCTCTTCTGCGTGAGGCAAGTGGAAGAAAGCATGGCAGTGGTTTTTGGAAATTGAGTGGGCAGCAGAGACTGGCAGCATAGGCAGAGGGATGGCAATCTGGGTAAGGGTGCAGCGGCAGCAAACCCAAGAGAGATTGCGATGCCCCTCAAGGTGAAGTTGGTAGCAGAAATTTGGTGTCACCAGGAAGGAAGAACTAGTGGAGGAATATAAAGGAGGGGAGGGGCAGGGCAAGGTAAGATGATGGTCTTATTTTAACAGTACTCTGAACTGGCCTAAAAATATGGCAAGATTGCATTTGCCAGGAAAGGACAAAAGGGAGCTCCTGTAAATACATGAGATGGGTTCCTAGATAAGATTTTTTAGGTGCGAGTATGGTTAAGAAAGTCTGCCATTTTCAAGAGGTTATGTGAAAAGAAATTGGCAAGCTTTAGATGTAATCAGGGTAAGAGAATCTCTGGAGGGCTCTGAGTATAGAACAGTTTTCAAGCTTTTTTACCTCCTTATGCTAGTGAGACAGCCTTGTATCAGGTAACAAAGTAGAGATGAAGCATTTCTGCAATATTTCAACTGTTTTTTAAAGTTGAGAATGGGACAAGGGACAGGGTTGATTGTAGAAAGTCAAAAGATCTCTTAAGGAAGGATGTAAGCTGTGGGTTTTACCATCCATTATTTTGGACTCATAAGTAGCTAGTTTTCCTAGCAAGAAAAAATTCCCAAATTATATCCCCTTCCTTGATCCTTGCATTAAAGTTGAACTATGAGTGTGTGGAAAGGTTCAAGAAATAAATTTAAGGAAAGTGAGAAAAGGCATATTAAAGATAAAGGTACATATTTTAAGAAATTGCTTTTAATTTATTGCGGAAACGTCTTTGTTTTGCCTTCTTCATAAAAAAAAAATCTCAGTTGTGCCAGTTTTATGTTTAGTTCTTTAACTCGTATAAATATTGAGTAAATCCAATACTCTTGAGAAGACACCGATGTTTTTCTTACTAGACTGCAGAGACTGTTCTCATGGAGCAATGATGACCTCTTGTGGTCTTCTGGTAAAGCTTCGGGTTTGTCCGCTGTATAAAGGAGTTTAATTTTTATTCAATTAGGGAGAGTCACACTGGCTGCAACACTAATTATTCTTCTACAAGTCTTTAAGTGAGGAGTACGAGCTTACTCTCGGAGAGTAGGATTTTGCCTCTTTGCTAGAATTTCACTGATTTTGAGGTTAATGTTCTAAGCTGAGATGTTTTTTTTTAAATCCATGGAAATGAAACAAAAAAAAGTGCAAATAAACTTCGTGCAACTAAAGCCTTCTAGGTAAATGTTCATATCAGTTTAAACGTGTGCAACCCAAAAGTTGTGATATTGTGCTAGTATACAGGAAAGTACCATATTTTCACTATGTATGCTGACTGAAGTACAGAGAAAGGCTGGTGAAAAATGTATTTCTAAAATTACTTTCTTATAAACTAATTTGCATTCATATTGGCTAGTGCTTTAAAGATACTTCACATTCACAGTGTTCCCTTAGAGTTACAAAAATTACTTTTAATCATGTAAAAAGCTTGTATTAAGTTGAAATTTTTTATGTTCAACCATGGTCTGAAAGCTAGAAATCTTTTGACTGACTTGAAACGTGGTTTAAACTACCACTGAGTTCAAGGAATGAAACTATCTGTCTTTTGTATAGCATTAAAATCATTGCTAGACTTCCTTTCTGCCTCTGCTAGGTAGTGAAGTATGATGTGTAAGCAGTCCTCAGTGGCTGTGTAAAGACCTAAGGTATGTCGTTCTTCTTTTGTTATACATTGCCAATGTTAATGTAAAATCTGTAGCTGGAAGATTGGGAAGGCAATATAAAAAGATACTAATCTCAATACATCAGTGAAGGAGCACTTCTAAACTTCTCCATAACCTTGGGAAGAAAGGCTTGATTAGAAACATGCAGACAGACTTCATTACAATGAGATGTCATTGTAACTGAGAGTATTGGAAAACTCAGAGGCTGGACTGTGAGGTATTTCAGGATACATCTTTCTGGTGGTTGATGCTAGCACAAAGCAAAGATCTTGTGCTTCAAGATTTAAGACAGTCATTTCTGGAAGGCAGTACAGTACGAGCTGGAGGCAATGATGAGAGGACAAATCACCTCACATCAACTTATCGTAGGGCTTTTTGTACCTTCCAGCGTGTTTCCTTGTTTTGACCATTCAGAGGTGAGATGCTGATTCACATAGATTGTATGGCTGCTAAAATACATCCATTTCCAAGGTCCTATGAATATATCACTAGGTTGAGTATCAGAAAAGAATAGACCACGAGAACAAAGCAGTTTTCTTTCTGCACAAATCACTTACATGTATGAAGGCAACACAAATATTTCCTAAATAATGTGGAAATCTTGCCACTACCTGTGGATTGCAGCACAACGAGTAAGTGATATGTCTATTTTCCACCTGTCCTGGTTGCTGTATCTCCGTGGGTAGTGGGCACAATATTCTTGTGGTTCTACATGGCCTGTTATCTAGGACTAATCAGTGTCCACAGGACATCAGAAGGTCTGTAAGAAAACCAAGTTTAGAAGCCACCACATGTGCACATTGACTTAGGCATGAAGCAGTGCCTACATGCAAGCATTGTCATGGTCTGCTCCCAACCTATGTCAGTGACAGACACCTGCCCGTTGTCCCTACTCTCAGGTGGCCAACAGGCATGGGATACAAATGATGAAGTTTCTTCTTTTGATTTGGTTTTCTTTTTACCACAAGTCAGTAGCCCTCCAGTTCTGAAAGGCAGAGAAATGTTGCACTGTGGCTACTGCTTGTAAGCTCCCCTCTTCATTTAAATTACTGTGAGGGAACATTGGTCATATCTCTGGGGTCAGCACTAAAAACACAAGAACAGCCTGAAGTTACTTATATGAGCAGTCAATTCCTCAGAGGGCTGACCCATAGCCACAGATTAACTCTGAGGATGTCTATCGAGTGCTTCCTTGCACTGAGGGATTGGCTCGTTACTAGGTACCACATAATTGCCCTAAAAGTTTTAAGTATATTTACAGAGGGAGTAGAGCATTTTCATTTTGGTGCACTTTTCCTTCTGCTTTGAAATAGAGGAGGAAGATATAGATGATTCCTGCTCAAAGTGAGGACATTCATCCAGAAGACCTTTCAGCAACATGAAAGGTGCCAAATGAATCCCCTGATCCCAAAAGATATTATTATTATTATTATTATTATTATTATTATTATTATTATTATTATTATTATTATTATTATTATTATTATTATT
>JANZLQ010000007.1:20081880-20100027 GCA_026212715.1 Elanus axillaris | reverse complement strand
GGTGAAAAGTTTGGGAGACGGGAAGTTTGGGTCTGGCCGGAGGAGCGGCTGGGACCCGCAGCCCGCGGTGTTTTGTGGTGCCCTGAGGGTCCCCTGGCAGGTGCCGCGTGGGATCGGGGGCGGCTGAGACCTTCGGAAGAGGAGCAGCGTCGTGTTGATGGGTGGTGCGGGCTTATCGGAGGTGCAATAAAGCAGGGAACGCGGTGTCCGCTGTCGTCTTCCCTCTGGTAGCGTAGAAGCTGTGGGATAGAGTGGGAACGCCGAGCATCTGATCTGGGGAGAACATCGGATATTTTGTCCAGGACTGGGCTTGGGCGGGCGTTCGCTCTCCCAGGTGAACGCTCGCTCGGATGGAGTTTGCGCTTGCAGTGTCAGCACATGGGTGCTCGGGTCCCAGCCTGTGCTCGTCAGCTAGAACCGAGCAAAAGCCCGGTCATCACAAAGAACCCAGTCCTGGGGTTATGCCCACAAAAAAACCTTGGTCTTTTAACAGTGTTTGATCCAAATTAACGTTGTTTTAGAAACAGACCACCAGGTTTCTATTTGGGGACGGTGTCTTCTGCCAGGGGTCAGTGGTCTTTTATACCAGCAGCCCATGCCATGGAGGCTAAAATGCCACCTATTGTGAAATCTCAGTTTGGTCTGCATCCAGTGACTAATCATGCCCAGCTGTTTCATGCCAGTTGAATCTTAGCAGAGTTAGGGGCAAACTGGAATACAGAAAGGCTGCAAAACAGGATGTTATTCTAAGGACACTTTTAAATTTCCACAGTAAACTAGGTAGCGTGGATGCGCTGAGAAAGACTTTGTTGCCTATGCTCTAATACTGCTGATGCAAAAGTAGCGCTTTTGGAACCTCTTGTGTGCAGCCGCTTTAAGAAATTAACCATTTATTTAGGGAAATTCATGTTTCTTTGGTAGGACTGGTGGAAGATGGGGCTTTTATTAGTATTGTCTGTTCGTTTTGTGACACAAGCAACTCATAACCTCTTGAGCTGCTTAAAACTGTGCTTTACAA
This sequence comes from Elanus axillaris, assembly GCA_026212715.1. Lineage (NCBI taxonomy): Eukaryota > Metazoa > Chordata > Aves > Accipitriformes > Accipitridae > Elanus > Elanus axillaris. The sequence continues at coordinate 20,099,009 of JANZLQ010000007.1, read as the reverse complement.
CCTGCACATGGTTTAGTAGCTGCTCAGATTATACTTCTGGGGACTTTAAGTATCTCAGATTATATACTAAGCAGTATAAAGTAGTAGGAGCTTGACATCCTTATGCACCCTTGAAGTAAAGCTCAGGCTGTTTCAAAACTTAAGATGCATCGCTTGTTCTTGTCGAGTGAGTTTCTCTAAAACTGCCAACATGTTGGATCAATTAATGGTTTGCCTGTTTTTAAAGTATGCACTAAGCTGGTTTCCCACACAAATGGTGTTTTATTAAGAAACAGTGGGAGTAAAAAATGTGTCTAACCTTTTAAAATGTTAGAGCTTTTGTTTGTTTTAAAGTCTAAAATGAAGTAAGCAGGGAATCTTTCTTACTGAAAGTGGCCTCAGCTTTCAAAAATACCAATGCTGTATTGCTTATCTTGAGGGCAGCTTCTTTTATGTCACATGACTCCATACAGTTTATTCTGAGAATCCTTTTTGAGTCCAGAATTGATACCTGGCAGTGTGATTGTACAGTACCAGAGGCTGAAATGGAAGGAAACTTGCAGGAAATAATCCGGACTTGTTGAACATAGCTAGTGAGACTGAAGGGCTTTGCTGATTGATGGTATGAGGTTGTCTTTGTTTTAAGGATTTTTGTTCTGTGAAGTTGAAAAACGGTTGTTGGCCTTACCTAAGGGGAAACCTGCCCTCTGCGTACAGTCAAAACTCGGAAGAGTTTTAAAGCATGAGTCTGCTGGAACGGGAGGAAAATCAATTATTCTTAAACAAATATTTGACAAACTAGCGGGGATTCAGAACTGGACTTATCTTTACTCTTCCTCTAGTACCACCATTACGCTGGGACAAAGTGAATGTACGAGCTGTGTAAAATTATCTTTCTGACTTGCAGCCTTTGACGTTTGCTTGGTCCCAGTCTAAATGATAGCACAAGATTCAAGGGAAGAATGAATCAGATTCTTGGTTTCTGAGTTCAGCAGCATCTGCGGTGCTCTGCCCACGCCAAATCCTGGAGTGGGAAGAAGAAAATTCCATCCTGAGAAATACTGGGGGGGGGGGAGGGTGAAATATGACCTAAAAAGCAATTTAAAAGTTGAAAGAATATGATGTTACTTTTTTTTCTTTTCGGCCACAGTTTTGGGTTTTGGTTTGGGTTTTTTTTTAGGTTTCGTATAAGCTTAAATAAACTCCTTTCTGTACAGAAAAACAGTATATCCTGTTGCCTAACAGTGTGGCTCCTGCTCTTTCTAAAGAACTATTACTCCCAAGAGAGATGGTTTTCCTTACATGCGTTCTTCTCTTCTGTACACTTTGCCTTCTTTCTTTCACTGTCGTTTTCTCTCTTTGTGCTTCTTTTTCTGTTCCTCTCACCCCTCACTCTAATTTCTTCATCTCTACCCCTGTGTTTCATTCCTCCTCTTGACTACATTAATCTGCTACTTCATAGTGCTTTGCCCTTGCTGCTTTCTTCCCAAAGCTCTCTTTCTCCTGCCAAAGATCCTACCTCACAGCTGTATGTTTCATTCTATTTCCTGTTTTCTGCTACAATGGATGCCAATGACCCTTTGCTAACATGGTGCCTCCTGATTTTTAAAATCTAGAGGCAGCTGTAGCAAGTTGCCATTCCTGAGTTTGAAGGAGGGTTGGCAGACGTCCCTCCACCCCAATAGCCCCACCCCTCCAGTCAAAACCAGGGTGCTATTACGTCGAAGCCCGTGGAAATCTTCAAATACAGCTTTCTAGGATTTATTTATAGTGCACTAGACAGAACAGACCAAGTGTTCGATTTGAACCAGTTCAGTCACTGTATGGAAAGCCCTTGCTTTCAGGGAGCTTGTACTTGCTTGCACTGCTCGCATATCCAGAAGAGTGAGGTAGAGTTGCGACATCTGCGTTCACAGGGAGTGCAGAGCTGTGTGGTTCTCGCGCTAGGACACACTTAGCTTTTGCATCATCTGCTACAGCCTTTGCAAGCTGGCATCTTTATTTCTATTGGCTTGAAGTATGGTATAGGAGCTGTGAGTCCAACTTTGTTTGCTTTTTGACTAAGTGGGTTTTAACCAGAGAAAGAACAAAAGCCTCCATAGAATTTCTGTTTTGGATGCTTTTTATTTCTCCTAAATCAACTTTTCTAGTAGAAAAGTACTCTAATAGTATAGAGGATGTTCTTTTTCCTCCAGAAGAATAATCCATGGTGTTGGCTAGGGTTTCTGATTGATATTTTATTCTTGCTGAGAACAAATGAGCTGTTATTTAGGTTTGAAAAGGCTCTAGCCACTGTGTCTACATTTAATAACTTAGTATTAATTGGAAGTATTCTTACTACCTGTTGTAGCACATATCCGAACGCTTCCTCTGAACTCTGAATAGATACACAGTAAGGGAGCCTTCCAGAAGATGATTTAAGGTGAGAATTTTCCTCTTTCCAGCTCTTATTTGAGAGAATCTAGGCTGACCACTTCTAACTTGGGCACCTGTCAGGTGTTTGGGGCTAGGGAGGGGTGTTAACTGCAACTTCACGCATGATTCCTATGTGGGTGAAAATCAAATTTTTAGTATTTAATACAGTTTGTAACATTCAGTTTGAACTTGGGGGTGCATCAGAATACCTCACAGAATGGGTATGATTCTTATGTGAAGTAAATTGCATCCCAAGTATTTTGCACCAGAAATGTGTGTGAGTCAGGCAGTTTTGCATTTTCTGTATTCTGCTTTTCCAGTGCATGCCATCACAAATATTAAGTCACGTGCTGTGCATATGACAGCCCATTTTCAATACGAGGCAGATACCTCGTTTTCTGTAATGGCTCATACGCACTGGCAGCAACTGTCAACTGTATCTTTGAGACATGAATCTCATATGTGGTCTAAGGTGGCTCTGACTTCTTCCCTCCCTCTTTGGCCTTCAGGTGCAGCATGTGGGCGCCAGATTGCATGAGGAGGGCACGGCCATCCCACTGCAAAACCAGGTGTGTCCCTCCACACACACTGTGAATGTGGCCAGCCCTGATCTGTGCGCATTCAGTTCAATAACAGTTTCTTCCCTTGTACTCGGATTTTTGTTCCAGGATCAATGACTAGTCTTGCCTTCTACATATTTTAGGATGTGTTGGTAGTAGTTTTGGCTTAGGGGTCCCCTGTAGATTTGTACTGATGTGCAAATTAGACACTGAGTTTGGAGATTGTTCTCTTTACAGGCTTAATTCAGTACTGTAGCTACATTTATTCCTTTACTAAAAGAATTGTTTTGCTAAACTTTTGTTGAATTCTAACGAGGAAAATGTGCTGACAGCATTTACACTGAACTTGCATACGGATAAGTGTGAATTAATCAAGGATTGGAGATTTCAGGCTTCCAGGGCCTGCTATAATTGTTTTCTGTTCCAGGCACCCAGGATTCATTCCTAATAGAAACCAACTCGATGGGGGAGGGAGATGGAGATTAGTGCATCTCTGAGCTTTATCCATCATGACATAAGGCATGTCTGGGGTGTGCTGCCATCCTTAGGAACTCAGAGGAGCTCCTGGATCCATCACGTAGGTCTGGCTTTCAGTAGTTTTTGAAAATCTGGTTCTTGGTATTTATCAAAATCAAGGTTTTAGAACATTGGTTAGAGGGAGCAGTAGTACCACTGCGTTCGCTAGTGAGCGACACTTCTGCCTACTAGTTCTGCTGTGGTTCAGTGCTAGACTTCTCTACTGTGGATGTGTTCAGTTATGGCAAGCGGTGGGGGGACTTTGTGATCTTAGGCAACTGGTTTAGCTTTAACCCAGTTAAAAGGGATAAATTCAACCTGCGAGGACTAGAGCAACAAAATAATCTTAGGCTCCGGTACTACTTGGGACAGCCGCTTCTGTGATGGGACACTGAGTTTTGTCATTAGATGAGACGCTTTTTGCCTTGTTGAATCTTGTATCTTCTTTCAAACTTGCAAGTGGCTTGTGTATCTCCTTACAGAGCCCACTGCAGTCAGTGGAAAGACAGTGAGTCCACTGAGCTTTGGATCAAGTTTTAAGGTACAGCTTTCCCTACAAAGTGGTGAAGTACTTACTGATTCATTGAAGATTGCATTGATTCTCCAAGCTTACTGATTGCAAAAGCAGTTAGATTTCTGTACACCCTTTGGTTATCTGCAGCATTTGTTTGCAGTGATGTTCATACAAGTGCTGTCTTCTGATCTCTCCAGTAAGAAGTAACACAGCAAGAAGAAAATCTTCCTCAGAAATCTGTATCAGCATTGACTCTAACTGCTGTCTGTTAATCTGGAGCACCTCCTTTTGACACACTCTCCTTAGGAGAATGGCTCACTTTTGATAAAGTGATGGTTTGTTCTAGTCCCATTGGTATTTTGGATTTAGAATGGTATATGCTAGCCTGCATCATTAGAATACCATGGCAATCTGTGGCTAGTGAGTCAACTCCATTGTAGCTCCCTGATACATGCAGATATATTTCCATGTTGCCCCCCCCCGTCATGGTACTCACAGAGCACAGGAGTGTTTTCAGCAGAAGGGGAGAGAGACCTACAGTGTTGGCACTTTAAGAGTGTCTTTTGCTGGTAAGAGAAGAGGACACTTTCTACTTATGTAAGCAAAGGACTAAAAGAACCCATTATTTTGCCGCACTTGTTCGATGGAGCTCATAGTGTATTGTCATGTGAGATGACTGAGTTTCAAGTGACCTCTCCCTCCTTACACCACGAGCCAGGCTGATGAAGAGTTAGATCTTTATGAAGGGATAGCCCAACGACTTCTCCACTTCCCAATAACTTCTGCATAGCTAACCAGCACAGAAACAGCATTCATTTCAAGACAAGCCCCACTTCTGCCCTTTCAGTTGCATTTCAGTACTAGTCACTTGATGACTTCTTTGGTACAGAAGGGAGTGAACAATACAATCATTGACTCATAGAAATCAGATATGGAAAAGACTAAGTAGTCCATGTAATCCATCACCTTACTAATGCAGGATTGCTTTCTACAGTGTTACCATCTACAACTGTCACAGTGCTTTTTGCTTAGCATCTTGTAAAGGAGAGAATCTAAGGGTCCTTCAGAACCAAATGCAGTCTATGTAAGCAGCACAATGGTCCTGAGGCAAGAGATATAAAATGTAGGAGGATATTAAATAGTAATACTTTATCTTGCAATAATATTTAATTCTCATAACTTCCACAAAGTCATCTTGGTAGAGGCATAACTGCTCAAGGATAAGGTTTATAACCAACTGCATCCATTGTACCACATAGTTTAGGGGAGTATGTGGCAACTGTAAAAAAAGTAAGAGGAGACAAAATATTTTATAGCTGGCTATATCCAAACTGGCTTACTCAGCTGTGTCTTGATTCCGTAGTGGGATGTGACCCAGGACTTCATTAGTGCCCAGCTCTCTCCTCTTTTCACTCCATAGTGTTTTGGTTTCTCTGGAAGAGAAATCTAGATGGACAGGCCGCATGTCAGCCACTGCACAGTTTGACCAGGTCCTGAATGTGAACAAGCAGCGGTCAAGGACCCCCCAGGGTACCCTGTTTGTTCATGAGTGCATTTAGATGTAGTATCTCCGAAGGTAATTCTGTTAAGTGCTGCAGTTTCTTTATCTGGAGAAGAAAACCTAAATCACTTAGCTGAAACCTCGACTTTTAAAATTTACTGTATTAAATCTACCAGCTTTATATCCACTGTCTGTCCTACTGCCCATATTAGTGGATAAACCTACGAGTTTACTAATAAATTTACTGTGAATTGAAGCTCATCAATAATTGGCTTACTGTTCTTCAGCGCATTTTGTGGACCCCTGAGAAGTAATCCTGCAGCCAGGATAGGTTGAAAATTACTGATTTAGGTGAATTTACCACCCTAGTGGAAACAATGTTTCTTAGTTCAAAAATGGATGAGTGGAGACACCTCTTCTTTCGCTAGTTCTAGTAGTTGCAGAAAGGTTGTAAAGATTGGTTTGCTTATGAAACAACAGTACTACACAGCTGTGTTTTACAAGAGAAGCTTAACAAGGGCATTATTTTTTTATTTTTTGGCTCTTCTTCAATAAGTTACTTGAGGTAAACCTTAGAAAACTGAACTGCAGAGATCTGAAGAAGATGATGAAAAGATTAACCTGCTTGTTTTCTTGCTATTCTACATTGAAATATGAAAAGCTAGCATCTTTGATTCTTTGCTACTTAAAGATGTAATAGCTTTTTTTCAAATAATTGTTCATTTCTTTTCACTCTCAAGAGTGACTTATAAATAACATCAATAAAGTGAAGTGCCTGTTCATTTGCATCTGACAGTATAATCATAGTGATATTCAATTATACTGCTAGACCTAAGGGTCTGTCAGAGTTTTGATCTCAAATTTGATGTGTTTAACTGTGTTTATGTATGTAGTATTCCCTGCTGTAAATTGGAAAGGTAGTCCATTTACTTTAACCTTCTTTTCAGTTTGAGACAAAATTGGAGGGAAAAAAATGTTTATCTTTTTAGTTCCCAAAACATAGTAACATAAATTACTGCCATGTAACTCCATAGAGTCCTGGTTTAAGTATATCTTGTATACTCCTTAAATACAGATAGAAGCATTACATCTGCATTGGAATGTAGTTCCTCCAGGGATACATGGAATAGGATGAGTTGGCAAGTGCTCCCTTGTGCTACACACTTAATGAGACGTAGCTTTTTAAAATTAATTTATATTCCATAGTGTCTTGAGGCCTTTATCGTGAGAGGGGACCCCTGGCACTGGGGTGCTCCATAACAAAGCAGTTCTCTCTGTATGCTCTTCCACAAAGACAGCCCCCTACTACTGACATAGTTGGCTATGGACGGGCATCATTTGTCCCTGAGCATTGGCTTAATTTTATGGGATATCATTCTTCTTCATAAGTTGCTGCATACCTTGGGCTTCTTTGCTTTTATGTGCTCTTTGGTTTGCCTCTAACTGTTCAAATCTTTCCTTACGAGGCATCTCTTTTCTGCAAGTCATTGTAAGAATATCTCACCAGGTAATATATGTATTTTAAAGAGAGTTATGCGTCACATTAATCTCTGGCTTCCGGCTTTATAAATCACACATCATTAAACTGTGCTCTTCTATTTATTCCTTGATCTTGCAGTCATTGTCAAAAAATGCATTTCTAGCACGGTCCCTGTTACATTGCATTGAATGTGTCTGACGTTACACAGCAGCAGTAAGAATGGATGCGAGAGCCTAGTAGGTAGAGTCATCTTTAATTAACATATATGTCTAAGATTAAGATTACTGTAAAATGTGTCAACATTAGTTGAATATATGTAGTGGGTTGCCTAGGTTCAGACCTGGTGAAATAAGCTGTATGATTTTATTGTTTTGCTTAAATTGATTTGTGGAGCACTTGAGAAGCTTTTGCACCTAGTTGTTACTGTCATACTAGCAGAGCAGTTCCAGTTCCTCACAATCAAAGCTAAGTGTTTAACAAGTTTCACTATAAAAGATTTCTTGGATTTTCCAATTATGTAATATATGAGTGTCTGATAAAGATCTCTCTGGTTTTACATCCTGTGATGCTAGCTAAAATGTTAGTATTCTTTTTCCTTTTCCATTTCAATGTATTCTGTTAGAAGACAGAAATATATTTCTGCTTTTCCCTTTCAAAAGTCTCTATTAGAGAATCTTAAATCTTTGGCCATATTTCTGGGGCATGCCTGTGTGTTTACTCAAAAAAAACCACCTTTAAAACAGAACAGTCTGATGCTGCAGTCTCATTCATGATTGCTTCTTGTACAGAATACGCTTCCCCCTCTTGTGCCTTTTTAAGCTTTTATTATGCACTCACTGTCTCCTGTTTTACCTGCCGGTATTGTGTTCCTTGAGTGAGGCAGCTTTCCCAAGATTGTGTAATCTCTGTGCCTGGTCTCTTTTTGCTCTTTATACGTCCATGTGTTTGGTTGTCCATGAAATTCATACCTTTACTTAATACTATATCAAGACTTTTCACGCTGGAAAACAAGGAGCTGTCTGAGTGAAATCCATTATGTCTTGTTATAAACCTGGCTTTGATGTCTTTCTCTTGCCTTATTTTTCCTTCAAGCCTCTATCCTCTTCATCTTCTACTTAGTTTTTTAAATATTGGGGGGGTGGGGTGCTGGTTGTGGTGGTATGTAATTTCTTTCCATACTTCTAGTAAATCTTGCCCTTGGCTTTCACACCCATTTTGTCGTCTTCACTTCTTTTTTTTTTATGTGCTCTGCACCTATTTTTCATCTCTTATAGGTTTTTTTCCTTTTCTCCCCACCCCTTACCCAGTTGACAAGAATAGCCAAAGGCTATTGCTTTACATACGAAGTTGAGTGGGAGGGGAAGCAGGGCAGGATTATGCTCTTTTGCTTGCTTTTCCTTTGCAGCTGACTCAGGGTTTAAAGAACATCTGCTGTCTGCTGCTCAGGGTCTGCTTGGAGGAGTGGGACACCAGCAATCGGGAATTGTGGCAGTGCCGTTTAGGAACAGAAGATTGCCAATCAGGCATAGCACACTTGCTATGCATAGAATGGCTTTGTGCTGAACACTCCTAAGTTTTTTCATGAATTCTTTAGACTAAATCATAGTCCCATCTATGTAAAGAGGCAGATCCTGCTCTTTCATGCGTTTGCAGAAGAGTAAGTTTCCCCGCTGGGTGCTAGAAAAACTGACTGGGAATTTTTCCATCAAAACTGTTTTTCTTTAGTAGTGAAATGGGTAATTTTTGTTGCTTTGGAAAGGGTTTGCTCTCCAGAAAAGATCTTACAGTTCTGTGTTTGAAGAAAGATTTTATTTTAGTAGATACTTAATGTCCCAGAATTTCAGGTTTGGTTTCCCTTTCCATTTTTGATGACATAATAATATATTTTAATCAGCTTCTACCAGCTTTAGAGACTTGTCCCACCCCAGAGCACAGACCTGACTTCTTCCCCAACTCAAATGTTACACTTTTGCAGGAATCAATGCATGTGTCTGATTACAAGTATTATTTAAAGAAATTGAGCTCAGGTTTGCAATGCTGAATTTCTTTTCCCTGTGACAGCGCGCCAACAGCTTTCTGTCTTCCCACAGTGCGGTCCCTAAGCTAGAAGATCTTTGGCCCTTGCTGTGTGCATGTGTATATCCTTACCAGCAGGCTAGACATGACTTTTGCACTGTCTAGATACATGTGGGATTGATACCTGGTGTGAGATAAGATTGGCCTCATAGACAAAGACATAACAAGGATCAGTACTTATCAGTGGAGGTGAGACAAATTCAGGCTTGTAGTAAGTTGCAGTTTCCTAAGTAGTTGCCCATAACTTCATGTTATTTGAGTGGGCTTGGATAGCTCTCTAAAAGTCCCATCCTGGAAAAATTATCCCATTCTCTGGGAAAGTTGTGGTAGTATGTCTACAAGGAAGGTTAGGGAAGGTGATCATGGTAGTTCTTTATAGGTTTAGGGACTGTACCTCTGCAAATACCACCCAGCTCTTTTCCACACTTGAAGACTGTCAAAACAGCTCTGGCAGAAGCTCTGCAGAAGCTCTGCACAGTGGGCAGATGTAAACCCTATGGCCTGAAGCGTCAGCTGTTCAAGATGGGATCTCTGCGTAGCGTGTCCTTTATCACTGGGAAAGAACTTAGATGGGTGATAGTGATGAACCAATGTCAGTTTGTTATTTCTTTGTGACTGTTGCTTATAGAAGAGGAAGCTGCAAGAAAACGAACTTGCAAGAAAAACAGACTGAGTGACTTCTATTTTTTGTGCCTGAAGGTAGCCAACAAATGCAGAGAGCTGCTTGTAAGCCTCCACAAAACAAGCATTTGCTGGAGCATCTGTCTCGCATCATAAAACAAGTTTAAAACCTTTCTCTTCCAAAACTTCTATTTAAGTGGTGAATGCCAGCACAAGGGAATATCATGATTAAATGCAATCCAGAGCAGCAAAGGTATCATGGGTGGGATGAAATACTTCAAAAGCCAATAGTACCATCATTCACTTTGCCAGGGAAACAGCTAAAATAGCCATTATATGAAAATTGTGTGAACAAACCTGAATCCTGAAGAGGTGAATTCATGTTGATGGGATAATAATAGCTATTGAAGTAGCTTGTGACCTCTGTGGCATCATCACCGGGTACACATTCTTCCTCTCGGAGACTATGAAACATACTTAACTAATCCATATATCTTAATCCCCATTTCAGTTCTGTACTGACTCTGATCTTTTGCTGGTACCTGCTGTCATGATCTTTGAAATTTTCTTGTTTGCTGCCTCATTTCTGTTTGTTCCAGTCCTTCCTTGCTGCCTTTACAGGTGGTGGGAACATTCCCTGAGATGATGAGGATCTTGGTCACCCTGTGCTCAGGTTTGAGCTTGCACATTTTCTAGTTGCTTTTAGCAGTTTTGCATGTTGCTTGGTGCTTTGAGTATGGAGGATTGTATTGCTCACAGAATATTGGCCAACTGGATCCATAGGTGACTTGGAGAAAGCTACCAAACAGCTTCACTGCATGGGAAAGTCATGAGCTATGCCTGAGGCAGTCAGGATCCTCTGGTGCACGTTGATTCTTCAGAGCACTCATCTGACCTTTTCACTCCCCTGGCCTGCTAACCCCTGCTGAAGAAACCACATAGAAAAGTTTGATTTTTCTATGTTTTTTTTTCTTCTAGAAACATTCTCTTTTCTTTAGCCATCTAAGTCCAAGAGAGTTGTTGTTGGGTTTTTTTTTTTCTATCCTAGTCTACTAACCAGAACTTTTTAAGATGCAATTTACGAGAGTCCGTGGCCTATTTTTAAGAGAAAAATATGTCTGTATAACTATTTTTTCTGAATTTATAATTTCTAATTGTTGGTAATTCAAGGAAATTTTTGGTAAGAGAGAATTTATATTATCTGGTTTCTAAATATGCATTACCTATCACTTCTTTCTCCAGTAATTAAGGGCTTCATTCCCGTTAACTAATTTATATAACCATCTTTCTGCTATTAGACTTACAAAAAATAACAAAGCAAGCAGTGAATTTGTAGTATAGAATATCTTCTACTGATTATCTTGTACAGTTGATGGGTAAAATTTATTCTTAGTTATCAACCAATACTGTGCTGAATCAGCACCATGATTGCTGTTGGTCTTTTCTGGACAATTTATTTTGTGCCCATAGACCAGAAATATTTTTCGCCAATGCGAAGATAACTCCGCTAGTTTTACCACAAAGCTGTTGTCTTTGGCTCTGACTAGCCAACTCTGTTGCAGATTGGTGTAAAGCAATAGGCTGTTGGTAGTAATGTTAGCAGGGCGGCAAGTGTAACTGTGTCTCACCCAGACCAATACAGCAACTCCGAAGATCCCTTACTTGCAAATGAGACTGATACTTAAAAATGACTTCTCACTTTACTAAGGTAGTGATTTTGCTGTCATAAAACTCACTAGTAGGTATTTTAAAATTTAGCTTATACATTATTTCTGATGTCTACATTACATTAAGGTAATTTGAAGAATGCTTCATGTCCCAGTTTGGGATGACATTTGCACAAGTGGTTATAGTTAAGCTCATGTTTAGCTCTTGCTAAGAGCGGGCCAGAAGTTGAGCACCTTGACTAAATGTGATTGAAAGTGGTTTATGGGGAAATGTCATCTCTGAAAGAGGTAGAAATGTCTGATGTAGCCCAGAGGTTTATTACTAAGAATGTTACTGTGGTAATTTTGGGGGATCTTATACCCTCCTGTAGCACTGTGAATAGTCAAGGTCCTTACATTAAGGTGCTTTTATTTATAATTGTAAATATAAGATATATACTTTATATATTTCATAAAACAGGTGCTTTATAAATATGCATTAAAAGAGGTGCTTTGATTGTTTTGTTTCTCTACATAGATTGGCTTCTGCTTTCTGGGTTACCAGGCATGTCTGCATCACAGTAAGAAGCAAAGGTACTTCTCTCAAGTTCCAGTGAACACTGTTCCCCTTCCACCTGAGGAAGTGTTTACCACCCAAATCCTTTAAAAGCCAGATGCTGTCTCTTATTAACTGTGTTTTATTTGATGTTTGTTACCTGTGCACACAGAGGAACAGTCATAGCTGTGAGAAGTGTGGTCAGCTGGATAGTTATTTGCAGATGTCTTAGAGATTTATATCAACTAGTCAATACTGGCTAGATGAGCTAGAGGACCTCATGTAATTTAGAATAGCCACGCAGCATTTCTTGCTAATCGGGGAGTTGCCCGATTTGGAAATACAGACATATCTTAGAACCCATCAGATACACAGCAGTGCTATACCTTACACCCATACCAGTTTGGGAGTAATTATTGTAATGTTTTGCAGATTTTGATGCAGTAGATAAAATTTTGCATCCTCCCTTGTGGCCTTATCAGTCCGTCATCTTCATTTTGCTTTGAGAGATTCAGGAGATGTTTGCTTGATGTTCCCAATGGTACATATCGATTTTGAACAGAACTTTCAGCCACTTTGACAGTTGTTGGGGGTATGTTGAGAGGATGACAAACTGTAACCAAGGAGGAGAGAAGTGTAAAATTAACAGATGTTCCTCCATTAGACATTGCTAACAAGTTAACTGCCATATTTAGTTAAAGAGATCCATCTGGAAATAATACAGTAGTTATTAAAAATAACCTTTAAGTATGTAAGCGTGCCCTATGACAACTGTATTAAAATCACAGTAAGGCTTACCAGAACCAGGCAAATATTTATGCATAATACACAAATATTAGTGATTACCTGGGGTGACTCAGTGTCAGTGTCTCAGTACTCCTCGAATCTGTATTTATCAGCACAAGCCTCAGAGATTCTTCACAGTCTCAATGTGAATGGGCATCAGTGGGAGTGGAGGTGATTAGTATCCATTTGAGGGTGCCATGCTTTTCACAGGCCTGGCCCTTAGTTTTCCTTCTCCCGTGTCTCCTTGTTTAATAAAATGGAATTGGAATCCATCCATCAGAGAATTATTGCAGGTTTGATTAATTTGAAAATAAAACTGATGTTCATGCTGTTACCCAACAGTTGTCTCCACCTGTTGGCAAGAGTTTCAAGATCTGAGAGTGCATTAGGTGCACAGTATTCAGTCAGCTGCAAAAAAAAATAATTAGAATTTCATTTTCCATCTGTAATAATGGCAATGTTCTTATCACTGAAAGGGATAATGTACACAGCATTTAAGCATCCTCAGGCTATAGCAATGAAGAGATTTTACCTTTTTCTTGTGGAGAGATGCTATGCTGTGCGGACTTGGTGTCATGGAAACTGAAAGAATGTATGAAGTTTTAAATAGGTGGATGAATTTTAAATCCACTTCTCTAGCTACTTTGAAGAAGCACACAAACGGCATGGCTGGAGAAGTCACAAGAAGTTCACAAGAAAAAGAATTCTCCAGCACCAATATGATGGTCTCCATAGTTCTTATATGGGGTATTGGGATTAGACTGGGCTTTCAGCTGACTTTTCACAGGCCATGTTTTCTTTACACAGACTGCTTTCAGGCCAGCTCAGATGCTGATTTCTGAACTTTTAGGTTAGCCACCATTACTTTAAGAGTCTCCCAAGTCCCCATTTCATTTATTTACATTTTTTAATGTTATTAAGGGAAAACCAATAACCATCCTTTAAAATTCCAACCCCCAAGTCTTTCCTTTAAAAAAAGCATTATAAGTTTACTGCTTGCCAGCAATGCACTTACCTATGCTGTTGATTTGTAACCTCTACTTCTGAAATCCTAACCCTGCTGAAGTCAATGCCAAAACTTCCTAAGGATTTCATTGCCAAGTAGTTAAAGCAAGAAAATAAATACCTGAACTCATTATATACCTTCTGCTGTCCCTATAGTATTTAACACATTGTTGTCAAGTACAGAAAAGCCCCATTCATCACAACCCAACAGAAATAATACCAGTCTTTCACCAGCAATCTCGGCCAATTATTGACAGTCTGCATTTCATATGAATTGCACACATCTATCAGATTCAAGTAATGCAACAGACAGCACCAGGACTTCATTAAGGTCACTTTGTAACTGAGTAAAATTATGGCCCCGCCTGTGAGTGCCTTGAAGCTCTAAGTATTAACTTGCATGAGTTCTCCAGCACATTTAATAAAAGGTCCACCTGGCCTCAAGTGATTGTATAAATTATGTAGCCATTGTTACATTTATGATATATAGGTAGAAGTTAATTTTCTTACCTTTTGAAGTGCCTGAGAATAGTAGGTCATTTCTGACAGCGGGCTTCCAAACAAATTTTTCTGAAATCTACTGACAGCTAAAATTGAGTTCTTGCAAAGCTTACGGCTTTTGTGTGAAACGAAAGGAATCGGGGCGGTTTGGGGGGGGGTGGTAGAGCTGTGTAGCAGGAAGAGGCTGAAAAGCTTGGCTTGCAAGATGCGTGTGCCTGCTAGCTCATCTCCGACAACAGGGTGCAGCCGGGCTCACAAGAGCTGCGAGAGATGTTGCTGCCTGACAAAAGTCATAGCTGAGGTAGACAAAAGCTTCTAGACCTCGAGCAGGTACTAGCTGCACGCACTGCAAAAAGACCTGTTCTATTTTTGGACGGTGAGAGCGGTGTGCTTTTCACACCTTTCTTCACTGACTCGTATGCTAAGAAGGAATGGTAATGATGACAGCCTTATCATGGGGGAAATGCTTCAGCGGTGGTTGTTAGGAGAATGCTCAAAATCAGTATTTGCAGTCTCCGATGAAGGGAGTGGAATCTACTTTTTTTTTTTTTTTACCATCTGTGTACCAAGTAAATGTGAACAGTTGTCACAGAAATAGTTACAGAAACAAAGTCTGTCCGCATTCAGTCTAGCAGAGGTCATTCCTTACCTGTTGCCAGTCTGGCCAAGTAAAGATGGCACTTAATATGGGCTGAATTTGTGCCAGACACAGGATTAGTTATTAGATCTTGAAATATGTGGTTGGTTGGTGAAATTTTTTTTCTTAATTTTCATGGAAATACTGTTCAGCTGAAGAGACCACAACGCAGGCAATACTGCGTCACGATTTCAGTGCCTTTGTTCTAACAGGCATATTGTGTTTTGAGTGATGCTGATCTGTTTTGAGAGCTTGTGGGATTTTCAAAACCACTGCTATGTTAATCTCATTTGGCTCCTATAACATGCTTCACATCACTCTCTCTTTTCAGGGTCTGATGACAAGATACTGAATGGTGTGATTTGTACTGCAAATGGTTTATTTTCAGTTTTCACTACACCTTCATTTTGGAAATCTGTGACTGTTTAACCCCTTTGTAAGTTTTCAGCATGCCTTATTACAGTGAATTTCTTTGCTAATCGGGGTGCTTGCTAATGACAAAGTCTCTATCTCTCAGTTAGTGTAGGCATTGCTGTATCCTAAAGACACTTTGCCTTTTGACCTCTTTGATCCAAATTGATTGTAGAAGGCTAAATGCAGACAGAAATATCAAATATACAGCTATGCTTAACAGAAATGTTACAATTACATAAAAGTATCAGAAATCAAAGGAGAGATCCAGAGAGGTGATTCGGCATAAAAATAACAGGGTAGCTGAAGTGCATGATTTAAGCTGGTAGTTCTGCTCTGCTCATACTTGGCACTGAGTCATCCAAGGCATAAAAGCTAAATGAAGAGAGAACATAAGCCACCATACAAGAACTAAGGTAAGTAGAATTACCCTCCTTTCATGTCCATCTCACACATGGGCAGAATTGGTCTCTGATGCAATCCACACATAGTAATATATGAGCAGCAGGAATATTGCCAGCAGAGGGAAATTTCCAGTAGTTAATGACTAGTACTCCCCGGGACCCTATATGTGTTTTGTTTGTTGTTAGGTTTGGGGTTTTTTGTTTGTTTTTCAAGGGGAGGGGAGGGGAAACAGGCATGTAAAATAGCATGTAAATATCCAAAACAGCATGATACAGCATCTGAGTTGCATATTCAGGGAATAATTAGAAGTTACTATTAAACTGAAGATTAGCTTAAAACAAACCTTAGTGTGGAGTCAACTGTATAACTTAAATATATCCCCTCCACATCTTCAGCTGTGCCTTGTGTACTAAAATTTGCTAAATTTGGTGCAAGATTTAGTTTCTGAACATCTTAGATCTGAAGCGTTTCATATGAAAATCTTGTTTCAAGTCATTTAAAGAGGTATGAAATTCGCATTCAGTCTACAACTCTAATCTGAAATTTCTGGCTCTGGTGCATGTTCAGATAATTAGATTTCAGTAGGGGAATATGGCACATACCTTATCTGTTGCAGATAGATCCATCGTGGAAAACCCTTATAATCAGCAGGTACTATAAAGAGATCTGCACTGGTATTCATTTAAGTATTAAAAATAAAGGCTATAATTAGCAATGTGATACCAGCATTATGTTAAGTGCATTTGTTTTCATCATCCTCAAAGCTTGCCTGAATCCCACAGAGAAATGCTGGAAACTGTGTAACAAACCATATAAGAACATCAGTCACAGCTGTACACAGATGTAGTGTGGGCAAAAAATGTGAAGCCTGCAAATACTGACAGGTAGCTCTGACAAATGCTTTGTTTTAGAAATATAAGCATGTGCAACACACTCTGAAGAGATCATTTCAGTGGAGCATCGTGAAGTATGTGCTAAGAGGAATTTATTTCCTACTGAATAGTCAGAAGCAAAGTCTGTATTGCCATGTTCCTATAAAAGGAACAGCACAGAGGAAGGACTCAGCCTGCTTAAAGCGGATTTGGACCAGTTTATGCACATAACTTCCATCTAGGCATCTAAATACCTTTCTTTAGAAGTACATAGCATGAATCCTTTTGCCCGTAGATACAGATGTGAGTGTATGTCTGCGTGTCCTTATTCACACACACACATCTATAAAAATAGTGACTTCCTCCAGGGAGATCGGCTGCAGCAGATAACCTGCACCTGGTCTTGGACTCACAGATGAGCCAAGGCATATAGATATCCGATATAGTTATTTTGCCAATGAATGATCTATGTAGACGTGAACAGCCCTATTTTGCATCCACATGGCATGGTGGTAGTACTTTTGCTGGTTGCTTTGTGGTTCATTTCAGCTGTAGTTGTGCAGAAGATGGAAAAAATGAAAAAGAAAAAAAAGTTCTTTAAAATTTCTAGACCATTTTAAAGAAGCCCCTTCTCTGTGCTCTTTTCTG
>JANZLQ010000007.1:19993367-20053064 GCA_026212715.1 Elanus axillaris | reverse complement strand
GGCCCCCCCCCCCCCCCCCCCCAAATCAGATTATCTAACAGTTAATCTGTTTTGTTGATGTGCTGAGCAACAGCAGCTCATTCAGGAGCAGACTCAGGGCGGGAGGGGGGAGCACTTCTGAGAGCAAGCTGTTTCCACCAAACATTTTCCTTTTAGCGATTCGTAGGATTAAATTTCAGGCTGTTGCCTATGGAACTTGGCATTAACAGCCAACGCGTTCATCACGTTAGCTTTTCTCCTCAACTTCCCTTATGGAAAAAAATAGAGGTGTAATTTATTGCCATCAGTCTCCCTTAACCAGCTTATAAGGCTGTGATTAATTACCCTTTTTCATCACCTTTTGATACTGATCAAAACCTAGGTGGTTAAATTCACAATGCCCTCACCTTTTTTCTTTGTGTCTGCATGTGTTTCTTTTCAGCATATACAAAATAATAGTTCTGAAATGAGCTGGAATTGATCTATGCTACTGTTAACCTCCTTCCTTTCTAGACAGATTATTATTACTTCTCAGCATATGTGTATAGGTAACCATCCATATTCAAGCTATGTAGCAAGCCTATTTCCCCTCACCTAGGGAAAGGGTGGGAATGCATGTCTTATTTTGTCAATACTTATTGCACGGTCTTTCTCTTGTTTCAGGTAAATCCATTAGTCTGTAGATCTTGATATAGCTCCTGAATTCCAGTTTATATAGTGCTTGGTAGTTTGTATAATGTCTGAATGGTGAAGCCTCTTGTAGTCATCTTTCTCTCTTTTCATGACATAAAGGGGGGCAGGGAAGACCTAAGTCTAATTAGAGTGAATGAATCTGTGCCTTGTACGTGCTGCTCAGAGGCTTTGCTGTCTCTTATCCATATTACTGTCGCAGCTGAGGAGCACATCACAAGGGCACCCTGGTGCAGAGCCCGTGTGCTTTATCTGTATAGATTACTGCAGGGTGTTTGGTGCAGGGTGAATCCAGACTCTGCAGCTTCAGCTTTCATAAAGCCTCTTCACAAGGGGAAACAAATTACGTTAGCTAACGTGTAGCAACTGTCAGGAGGTAAATGCCTGATGAAATTAAGAGTGTGTGCAGTTCTCACAGGTTGCAGCAAGTGCTATGGGGAAGCTGAGAGATAATCAGAGCCTGGTAATTGGCACTAAAACTACAGATACCTTGCCTTTTCCAGAGCTGCATTTCACTTTAGTCTATGTGTAAGTGGTGTAAGAACATATTTTGACAGGGCTGAGCTAAGAACAGTGTAGGGGACAAGCCGAGAACTAGACGATCTTGCCAGGATAACAGGAAACCTCAGTGTGGAGTCACAGGGTCACAGTGTGTGTATTTTATTTGGGAATGCTGTGTTTGCTTAGCTGGACCTGCTAAACTTGTCTTAACTGCTGTAGGGAAGCGTCCTGTCTCATTATATAGCTATGTTATTTGTATCTGGATATTTCTGTCCATGGAGAGTGTATAAATTGCATGATACTTTTCATCATGGTGTTTAGAACATCCTGAAGGCAATAGATTGAGAGATAGCAAGTGGCCTTTTGAAACGGCTCAGTGGCACAAAATGCTGGGAGAAGCTCTGATTCTGGTGAGAGGGCAGAGTGTCCATGTTTGAATGTGATGGCTTCAGGGATTGTCCGGGGCTGTGAGTAATCTGGGAGCTGCCATAGTCAAGAAAGAATTCCCTTGGACACCAGGATTGATACAGGTGGGTTTTTAGCTTCTAGACAAATACGAAATAAAAGGGTCATGAATAAACCGTCTCTGTGGTCAAAGGTGGTGGTCCACCATCTCCTCTCCATTCCATTTCCAGAGGATGGCAAACAGTGGTAGCTGGAGCAGTCCTGGTTCTTGAATCTTCTATTTGTCCTCTCTGAGCTTGCTTTTTTCCCCATGTTATTTTTTGGGTCTGCCCTGTGTATGACTTGACTCCTGCCCCAACCCTTAGCCCTCTTGTAAATGTAACCCCATCACTCTTCTTTGATTATCCTAGTCAGTCTGTTTCTAAGTCAGCATCTGTCATTCTGAAGGGTTCATCGTGGTGAGACACCTTGTACAGCGCCACATGGTATCCAGCCCCAGCCCTCATTCCCTCCGATTCAGCAAGCTGCTCTGACAACCCCACCGAAGCAAAGCACCCGTTTGGCCCTATGCGCTTCAGGCACTAATTTTATTTTCATTTGGAAGCCCAGCATCAGTCTACCTTGGCCCAAGATACAGGACTACAAAAGACTTCCTTCTTTGCAGTTCTGGATTTCTGCCTCTTTTGGGTCAGTTTCTCCGGTTCCTTCTCATGAGACTTCCTCCAGTAAAACGGGTAAGGTTTTGCCATCAGAGCACCCAGCTAATATTGTATACCAAAGAAAGACATTTTAAAGAGTAACTATCTGCATGTCACCACTATGTAAATACTTATTATTTGCCTATGTAACAGGTTCTTTTAAGTGGTGACTTTTGACAGCTACAATTCAATTTTACCATTTCTTTCTAAAAATGAAGAAAATATAGGATAGCAAGAGCAGAAATGATACTTTTTAATGTAAACAGGTTGAGTTTTAGGGAGTTAATGAATGAAGCAACTACTGAAAGATGTAAAAAGCATTCTATTAGTGACTAGAAATGTGAAAAGTCATGTGTAATTCAAATCCCCCAGGAAGAGTTCACATAATGCGCATGAACTGTTGAGCAGTTTAATACACAAGGAAGCTGAAAAGGGCAGCATTTGGTGTAATCCAGACATCTTGTTAATACATACAGGTATGTGCAGCCAAGCGAAGAACACTGTATTTAACACTGAAGTCTATATGAGTGAGAAACAAGACAGGGAATTGATAATACCACAGTGGTTAAGCATATTAGAGTAATACAGCAGTCCTTTGTTCTGTTCCTAAAACACAAGAAAAAATTTATCAAACCTCTGAAACCTTTTGGTATTCACTTACCTAGCCAGGAGTAGCGATACAAGAATTTCTAAACTGAACATCTGAACTCGGTGCACTCCACCAGTATTATGTGCTAGTAACTACAGAAGTCATTACCAATGTACAACCTGGCAGCATTTGGCTTATTTTTAACCAGCATTATAGATATCATGTAACAGTGATCTGAGAGTTTCAGTTCCTTCTGTGGTAACTCCTTCCCAGGATCCTGACAAAACGGAGAACTCTAAAAACTTCACATTGTAATCAAAGCTCCAGTGAACCAAAATTTGCTCCAGGTTAAATAGTAATGTCATTGATCCATGGAAGTCACTTTGCATCAATTGGCCCAGATGTTACTTTTTTTCACAGCTAAATCTGAAACAGGAATCACCATCCCAGCGAAAGCCACTGATGTAGATTTTCAATGTGATAGCTGAACCGCTTTCTTTTTTGAAGGGTCCTACTGCCCTTTAGCATTTTTGGTAGCACTCCCAGTCCAGCTTAATGCAGCAGCTATCACCAACTTGCATAGGCTACAGCTTCCAGTCCGAAGCAGGACTCCCTGCCTTGGGATGACTGCTCTGCCCAGTTTCTCTTGGGCTAGGTGAAAGTTAGCTTTTGTTTGTCTTTCTGTGCTCTGCTTTGTGCCGTCTAATCCACCTGACTTAGGAGAGCTGATTTAAAAGCTGCCCAGGAAATATTTTTCCTACTAGAACAAAGTCTGAAGAAATCAGACTGAAGAGAACCCTAAATTTTTGCATGCATTCTTTTTTGCGTGTGTATTTCTGGATGGCTGTGTACATCCACACATATGGGGAATGAAAATATAATGGACTGACATAGATTTCAAGCCTCTAGGTCTCACTGTGGTAATTTCCTCATGACGTCCCTCTTGGATCCTTGACAAAGCCTGTCTTTTTAACAACAGGCATTTCTGCTATGACCTCTGATTATGGATATAACAAAAGTATTCCATTCTCGGTCTTTCTCTTTCTTCTTGTAAACAAATAGGTGTTGACTAGTGTGGTCATTATTCCCCGAGGGCTTTCTGTAACCACTTTTCAAGTAAGTCTATACTGAGATGAACAGCTTTGTGGTTCAGGGCAGCCTTCGGGGTGTGGAGATCAAGTTCCTTGGTCTCCCACAGATTTTGTTTAATGACAGTGGGTGAATTGCTTTGGAGGGAATTCATCCTTTTTTTCAACCAAAGTTATCTAAAAGTGAGGCACTAATCCGAATGGGTCAGGTGGGCTTCATTTATTGTTGAAGAGGAGAGCAAGGCATCTGTAGAGGGTGAGTATCTCATCTTTTGTGACTGTAGGAAGAGCCTCGAGGTAGCTAACTTGTTACCAACTGAGGTGAGGTGACATTAACTCCATCTTATGGTTATAAATCAGACCATTCATTGATTTTGATGGGAGCACACCTGAGCACCCTTTTATTTCCTTTTCTGGGCACTGACTCATCCAACCTGAGGCATTCCATTTTTAGAGTATTAGGTTTAACTTTTCTCTGTTTTTCTGATCTTTCCTCCAACATTTAGATTGCCATATTCAGATTTTGACATGAAACTCAAACAACAGATCTACAGAAGCGTCTCAAGCAGAATGCATTGTTTCTGTGGGGTTTTCTTCCTACCTTTTTTCTTTCTTTCTTTTTGGCAAGTACATTTCCACTATATATTTTTAGGAACTACCATGATGCCTGTTAAGTGCTACAAAGTAGTAACTGAGAGAATCATGTAAAAATAGCATTGGAACGGACCTCAAAAAGTCATTTAGGCCATCTCTCTACACTTCAAGGTAGAAGCAACTGTTCTTACAGGGCACAAAGGTTTGGTTTGATTCTTTATTAACCTGAGTGCTTTTACTCACTGTTGCCCTTTCTGTACCAGCTTAAATGTTTTTCACAATGCACCAGGATTTTAAAGAAGGCACACCTTTTATTAAGCTAGGTGCATTTTACTATATTTTGTTTGTAGATGGGATAAATACTGTCTGAAATGGCTGTGCCATATGCATGGGACTGCATCTTATATTGTTAGTAAACTGACAGTGCTTCATAGAGCAAAGCAGTAGTCCATCTGCAGGGAGGAAAGAAGGTCTGAAAGAATTTACTAACAAACCTGAAATCTTTTTTGATATACTTTGTTTGTATCTCAGTGCTGTGTTGAAAGAACATTAAAAAATTACCACTGAAAGTCTGGATAAAAGAGGAATTTTCATTCAATTTGGGGTCTTTTTTTATTCTTTCTCTTTGGCTCCTGGAAATGACTGTCCAGGTTTCAGTGTCTGGAGCATATTTTTAGCATAGAAGACTTTTATGTGTTGACTTTTAATGTACCAATCTTTGACACTGCCAGGCTCACCTTCTGGGGAAATTTAATATAATTGGAGCGTCACATAAAGTGTGTTGCTTTTTGACTAAATTCCTTTAAAGTCTTTGGTATTTCCATCTTTTATTTCTGAAGTTCCTTTATTTCATGTCATAAATACCACTGAACTTGCTGAATCGCTGCCCATGAATTGCTTCAAGACTGGGTGAACAGAAACAAAAAAGGAAGTGAAAGAGGATATTTATTCAAACTTTACATTAATGTGAGCAAGTGGCACTTTGAGGCACTGCCCTAAATACTATGAACCCTGAAACATTTACAAGAATTACAGAACTGATGTGCTACTTTAACACCATCCTGAACCTAAACAGAATTGGAAAAATTAGCAGGAAAGAGCGAAGGTTAACAGTGCTGCTGTCTCATGACACACAGCTTTAAAGACCCAAGCCCACAGACAGCAGCATTATCATTATAAAATGTGTGTATAATACAGTAACTTTGCATTAAAAAAAATCCATATCCTTGTATTCTCAGAATTGCCATCCTTTAGGAATGTGGGCTCTCAGGAAACGGGGTTTGCTTTCCATGAGCTTTGGCACTTCACGCAGGCACAGCTTTGATGGAAAGTGGCCACAAGCTCCTTGGTTTCTGCTGCCCTTGCCTTGCGTCACTGCTTGCACCAGTGGTACCCCATCCGTTCTGCCTACGTGGCAGTCACTCTGTGCTCCCATGCCTCCTGCGGGCGCAGAATGATGCCATAAAAGCCATAGAACCATGTTTTTGAGCCTTTTACATTAACTGTTGGAATAACGGCAAGGTTTTTGCAGAGGATTATTGCGGACTTTGTTTTATATTTCCAGATGAAGTATGGAAGAAACATCTATATTCTTTGAGAATCTTGTATCTCTTCAAATACTGTGTGAGGACTAGGTGGTTCCTCCATATGGTAGTGACTCTTCTTGCAAAACCAGGCTAATCCCTGGGTAATAGATAGGAGTGATACAGTAATTGCCTGATTAGTCCAGAGTACCTCCCCATGGGGCAGGAAATACCGTTTTATTTCTTGCTTTCGTTTCCATCCTTTGCTTAGTAAATGTCCTGAGAGCCTCTGAATATAGGTAATTCCAGGAGAAATGTACTGAAAGTGTTTGCAAAGAAAAAACGCTTGAAATAAAATTGTTGGGTGATATTTTCACTGAAGGAGATTACTCTTAGCTGCCCTGGTGTTATAAACAGTGGTTTTAAGAAACGTAAGATTTTATTTTCCCAATGTAGCATATACCAACAGAAATATCCAGTTGTGTGTATATCCTGCATATGCAAGTGATCTGAGATAACTTGATTTGAATTGTATGTTTTCTTAAGTCTGCATTTCCAGTGAGAACACTTCAAAGGCTAAGCAGCATTGCATGTAAGCATAAAGAAGATTAATTTCTCTGTATCATGCAATTATGAAGCATACAGCTCTATAGGATTTTATAATGGTGACATAAAAATAATGGTGTCTTTAAAGAAATACAGAGATATTATATCTGAAAGGCACATCGGAGCTATAACCCTTTTCTTCTCATTATGCCCGCATGCTTTTGACAGCGGAAAAAAGATGCACTGAGCAGATGAAGAGGGATTTCTTTGTCTGCAGGGGAATGCTCTTCGGTGATTATAACTCCTTTTAAGTAACTCCTTGAAAATAACATCTCTGAAATGAGATTGTGGAGTTGCTTTAGCCAGGGCATATATCTGGCAGTGATTCATTCAGACACCATTTAAAATGGCTTTCCCTAAAGTCTGCAGTTCTACGTTGTTGACAATGACAACCCATAAAATGCTGGGACGTACTGTAGCATTTTAAGAAAATGTTTTGCCCTTACACCTGCCAGGACACTTGGGGCCCTGTTACCTTTCTCCAGGATGTCTGTAACTTCCATATATAATCAATAGGAATTGCTTATATCCTGTTCTAGGAAAATAAGGCCAGTGAGCTAGTCTTTTAAAACCTGTTGTCTAAAGAGCAGTGTATAAATACCACCAGGTTTTTCAGTGGTGGTAGATGTTTTTCTTTCTCTTATGTAGACCTTACATAGTTGCCCTTACATACTAAAGGTCTGGTTCTGCATCATTTTAAGCCAGTGGGGGATTTAACTTTCATTTCATTGTGGGGAAAACTGGCTTCACAGAGAAAAGGTGTGTGACTTTGAATGGAAGTACATACCTTTCCTCCCTGGTTGTAAGGTGGGGCAACAAGGTTTATAAGACATTTGCTTTTCATATATTATAAATGTGCTAGTAAAGTGTTTATATTACTGTCATAGCAAGGTGTGCATTATAAAGATTTCTAAAAGAAGCTGCATATCCAGGCTCCACATAGATTTAATAATTGTAAGGTCCCAGAGCATAGTTGTTTCTCTGTATTGCATTAAAAAAGCATTCCAGTGACTTTCTCCATGTGAAATCAGGAGAGATAAACAGTGTGCCTCTACAGAAGTATAAATATTTTTATCCAAGACATTTAGACTTTGACATGCTGTTGAGGGTTGTTTTTCTTTTTTTCTGCTGTGAGAAAGCCTGCATATCCAAAACATTTTCAGGCTTGATGTGTAGTTTTAGCTAATGGTGGGTGTATCTTGCAGAGCTTGAGGTTTGGTTAACACTGCCAACTATTTCTGGGTTCACACGGTTCATTCGTCTAGTTGAAGCCTGAAAAAACACTTCTCCTGTGTTTCATTTGTGGAGTTTTTCCTCTTTTCAGTTTGTTTTTGTTTGTTCTGTTTCTTGTTTTGAATCAGGATTTCTGCTCTGTGCTCGAGTTGGAACATCACTTTATGAAAGATCATGTGTGTTTTGTAATGTGCAGCTTGTGGTGCCTCTCCGGGTCTTGCTCCTGGAGCCAAGGATGACCAGCTCAATAAAAAATACTAAGGAATTCTTCAGTGAGACTGTTGCGTGTGAACAGCAGTGTCTGACGATCTTGAACTTCCCATCAAATAATCTCATTTCAGCATTTGGGTTACTTTAAGCCCAAATGCAAATGGGAGTTATGGTTGCTACGGCAGGTATTGGTGACTGTACTGAATAAACACGCGCACATACACCTCCTTGCTGAATGCTGCTTTGGACTAATGTCCACATGGAAAGAAACACAGTAAAGTTCATATTTTGTCCAACTTTGTTCTCCTAATAGCTGAGTGGGTTTGAAATTAGATCAGGTAATTTTATGATCCCTAAGTTTAAAGGCTTCTTAGAAGCTGGAATGAAAATCTAAGAAATTGCAGAGTGATTTTTACATTTTTCTAATCTAGTCTGTTTACTACAGATAATCAAGTTTCAGTCAGTTTCTCCTGCACTGCCTCAATAGGTTTTTCAGCTCAAATTACATGCAACCCTCCCAAAAATATTTTTTCTCCATCTAATCACCCTCACAATTTAAAAAAATTGTGATTTATTTCTGATTTATTTCTGATTCAAAAAGACTATCTTAAGAGATTCTAGTTATTGATTCTAGCTATGCCTTTTTCCAGGTAGTCAAAGGCCCCTTTACTAACCATTATTTTCTCTCATTCAGAGCATGTGTACATATATATATGTAGATCTAGATATATATGTATATACATATAATCAAGTCATCTCCTGGTCCTGTTTTTAATGAACCAAGCTCCTGGCATTCTTTAGGTCTTCCCAAAACGCTTTCTCTGCAGCCGCGAGCAGTTGCGTTATTCTGCTCTTCCTCTCAGTTGCTCTTTGCTTCTGCTCACTGTTTCCTGTTTATAAATCTCAGGATCGTACTTTTTTTTGCCACAAGGTTACCCTTGAACTCCTTCCTGATGTGGCGCTTTGGTTTTTTTTTTTTTGGTTGGCTATCCTGCCAGAATAACTGCTTTCCAGTTTTCAGTCTCTGTTTTTTCTGCGGGTTTTGGGTGTATTTGGTTGGTTTTTTCTCTTTTCTTTTTCTTGCCTTATTTGTTTGCCCAGTCTGGCTTCCTGGTTCCTAGAAATACCGCCTTGCTTGTAGGGCCTGTGTTAGGAAATGTGTATTGCCACAGGGAGCCAGGTGATCCCTGGCAACCCTCTCCTGCCATTCGGTCTGCTTTGTCACGCTATTTCATATAAGAAGCAGGCTCTATTGTGGTATATCGTTGGCTGGGTTTTCCTCAGGAACATTACTGGGTATGTGTTGAGACTTGCACAAAGTAAATGTAAGAACTAATGTATCGGAAGATATTCCGTATTCTGCATTGAGTCATTTGTCGGTTGGATTGCTCTCTCCTGTGCTTTAGTGGAGCCAGAAAGCAGGACTTGCAGACTAGAGCATGGGTGAGTCGGGAAAACCAGAGCTGCGTTCCTGGCTCTGCTATTGATTTTTCCATGTGACTTGCGCACTTTGCCGCACTCTCAGCTGATAATATTTACCCACTACATTACAGCCGCTGGAGAGAGAAGATGATGGTGTTGCAGCTGAAGAAAATAACATCCAACCTTTAGGTGGGATCAGAAGCAGTTGTTTCTAGACAGGGTCAAATGCAGAAAAGCAGAATCCATGGTGCTAGCCAGGTTAGTTCAACTTGCTGGTACTGCTAAAGACTGGCATGGAGAGAGCTCAGTGGCTGTGATGGTAAAGAGAGAATCTTTGCTGCTTCCATATGTTCTTTTGCTATGTGAGTCAGGGCTGAGAGTGCTTATTTGAACAGTAGCAGACAAGGTTAAATCATCCCTGCCCTAGACGACAGAGCTGACAGTTGAATCAGTCAGAGGAATATTAGCTAACACCAAGATAACTCAATTGGGCAAACAAAGCCCTAAACAAAACAGAACAAAGATCTAGGAGTCTACTTAACCAAACCCTCTGCCACCCCAAAGCAGCTTTTTTAGGTGGCTTGTTCTCAATTTTGTCTCAATTGTTCTTAAAAAAAGACAGAATAACAGGAATAGAGACATAATTATCATATAAACCAAACTGTTACTGAACTTTGTCTTTAGAAAACCCTGACACCATAGTTAAAAAGGAGTTCATTGCCTCCCAGACATTTTCCATGACATACAAAGAGGCCCTGAGAGTTTTGTTTTACTCTAAAAGCTCTCACGTTCTCTGAACTTGATGTTCTTAAAAATTATTTTAACCTGCTTTGCATTGGTGTAGGTATTTTAACTATATCAGTTTGAAATCCAATTTTAGTTAAGCTTATGTCTGTTCATAATGTAGGAAAGACGTAACATTTATCTTCTGCTTGCTTGATTTTATTTTTTCTCATTACACATTTTAAGTGTTGTTTACCCTAAGGGATTATGGGGACAGCTGGAAAATTGCAAAGCTAACAGTGTTAGAGACTAATGAAATAAAACTTGATTACTTGAGAAAGGAGGTGAATTTTATTATTTGAATAATATGGTTTTGCCCTGATTTTTTGTCTGATTTATACTGTTTTACCTTTTTGACTTCAGTATGTGGAATAGGTCCCCAGTTCTAAGTGGCTTTTAACCACACTACCTGAAAATGAAGGCCAAAGATTCAGCAGCTCTGCCTCATCCTCAGGATGGAAGGTTTCCCTGACAAGGTTCGTGAGCAAACAAGATCTCTCCAGCAAAACCAAGAGAGACTTTATTAGTCCTGTTTATGTCTGAGGTAAAACGAAGTAAGGCATGTCCCCCTCTATTTTGAGGTGCCTTCTTGATTTTTGTTTCTTTATTTAATACAGGAAGTCAGTGACATTTGGGTTTTTAATAGCTCATGAGCAGACAGAGGCTACAAATGTTCCCTCCCCAATTGGTATATGGCCTTGACCAGGCTGGGCGCAACAAAGATACCTCCTGCAGTTGGGCCGGGTGATGTTTCAAGGGAAGCAGCTGACGCTGCACTGCATGTTTCCGCTCCTTCCCTGCCTCTGCTCCTCTTGCCTCAGCGTGCAGAGGGTGACTTCTTTTCCCGTTCCCCCTGGACATGGCAGGCGTGCAGTGCTGAGTGCCTGCCTTGCTGGCAGGCAGAAGGTTGCTTTGCAGGTAACATGTGAGGATGCTGCTGGACCCGTCGGAGAGTGTGTTTTTTTCCAAGAGTTGGGAAGGCGTAAAGAGAAGGGTTACTTGAACTGAGAAATGATACATTTCAATATTTTTTTGTAGTTTTCAGAACGATTTTGTTATTGCTGATTAAAAACAAATGACGGCTAATTCTACATGAAAGCTAGACTGCCACTTTTGCTGGAGGTACACAGACCTGTGCCATCAGTCATCCATGTGATGCTAAGGTGAGGTGAAAAGAGGAAGGTTCAGGCTTGTGGCTGCAACTTATGCTGAGTATAATCACTGGAGGCTTTTTACTTCCTGGGAAAGTCTTTAAGATGGCAGCAACTGGAAGAAGTGTTGGCAAACATGCCATTATTAATCAAACCTCTCCATCCCCTGTATGGGAAAGTATGTTCAAAGGTATGGAATGGCTTCCATATGAGGAATGGCTTCCATATGAGGAATGGCTGCCATATGGGGAATGGCTGAGTAAGACAGGGATCATTCAACTTGGAAAAGAGAAGTCTAAGGGTCTACAAAACTCCCATAAAAAGCTAATGGCATTGAGGGATGTTCAGCAAATTTGGAGGGTTTGGCAATGTGCTGGTGATACTCTGTCTCAGATTTGGCTTGTTTCATTCTGCTGGTGTGTTCCTAGCCCTGTGCCCAAGGTTGGGCTTGTTTGTCCTTTTGTTTTGTTTTTTACCATTTGTTTTCATTGTTTTCTTTCTTTTTGCTCCATTTTAATTCATTGTTTTTATCAGTTATTTTTAATCCCATCCCCCTGCACAGAGTGATAAAAGCAGTTAGTGGTTTTGCACCTCTGGGGAGGTTTTATCTGAGTGAGGACAAAGGAAATCCCCTGGAGTGATTTTACAAAGTTCCCAGACTGCTGCTCCAAACCCATTTCTTGCCCAGCTAATTCAGGGTCACTTGAACTGGAACATGCCCAGCAATGTTGCTTTAAACCACACCAGATGTGCTGTGCTGTTTTCTAGTTCTTTATGCTTTCAGTCATCTGTGCTTTTTAAATTGCAAACCACTCTGGCCCACACAGAGCCACCAGAGTTGTAATATGTGGCTTCAACCAGAGTTGTCTTTATCTCTTAGTTTGGGGATTTTGTCTGTTGGATTTGTAGGCAAGGCTGTCTGAGGGCTGCTTCTGTGAAGCTTCATCTTCTCTGGAGAAAAACGGGTGCCCTGTAAGGCTGCTCTGACTAGCAGGTTTGACGGTACAGGAGGAGGTTGTGGGCAGTCATGCCTCCCCAAGCAGCAGTCAGTGTCACCTCGTCCCCTTTCCCCCAGCCTGCAGCCCGTGGTGCCCAGTCCTTGGGTCACCGTGAAAGAGGGGCTTGCAGGGAAGCCAAGGCAGCCTCGAGCTGTCCCTGTGTAATAACTTGGGTGCCAAGGTGGAAGACCTTCAGGAGCAATGCTGTAGCTGGTGGGCTGAGCTGCTGCACCTAGGAAGGTGCTAGGAGAGAGATAGGGAAGGTGCAGGAGAAATCAAGGGTCAGAGCAACACCGGGGTGAGGGTTCTGCAGTGCCCTGGGGACCTCAAGAGCCCCCAGGTGCTGCAGTGCCTTTGAAGCTGCTCGGACTTGCACTGGGAACAGATATAGTCCCAGTCATGGGGACGGGTGATGAGAACCGGTGATTAAGAAACCCTCATCTATTTCCTTTAATGAACAGTTTTCAGCCAGAGTTGTAGATGAAGCCTCTTGGGTTTAAGAGGTATTTTCAGCTGTGTTAAAAGTGTTTGAAACATCGTTTTAGAACTCAGGCATTTCAGTTGAAATGAGATTTTTGCATACGTGTCTTTCTCTCCCTCTCTTTTTTTCCTTTTTTAAGGCTTAGAAAGTTCCTAATGGTACCTTACTCACCAGGGTCAAATGTTGTTTATTTTGTATAGGGTACTAATATCTTTTTAACACTTCCTCTGACGTTATGAGTAAATGGGCAGGATTTGTCACTATATAAAGAAAAATAAATAAATCGCTGGTTCTGTCTCTAAATTTAGACTAAAAGCTGTAATTAATCTTCATAATAATGGCTACATTTTTTCTGTGTATACTCTCATGCTTACTTCCTAATTTTCTGTGTTTTCAATATTCTTTGTTCATGAAGCCTGCAAAACACAAACAGCACATAACTCTACTAGCATGACATAATTCCATATAGGTTATTTAATTATGCAAACAACAGCTTCAGTTATTTCCAGTGTCGTTGATTTGTTTCCCTCGTTTTATCTTTGAGTAGTCCATGCATCTTTGCGCACCTGTAGGTTGCATTTCTACCAAATGCGTTCCTGTATCGTCAAGGTATGGGATTAAAGTTTGGAAGGAGGGATTCCAGGTGCCTGCTGCAGTTAGCTGTGCTAGAGGCAGCTGGCCTGGTGTTTGCAGTGGGAGGCTGCGCTTCTTGCCAGGTTCCACCAACTCACAGCCCTCCCGGCCGCCGGCATTTCCCCATGAGGTGTGTTGTGGGAGCAGTCCCAAGCAGCAGGGGCTACTGCCTTCCCAAACCACTCGAGTATGATCAGCTGACTGGTTTTACGCCATATTCTATGCAAGCATCCTGATTCCCCCAAATACAGGCTTACCTGGGGAGGGATCCGTAGTTTGAAGGGAGGAGGGTTTAATGCAGGGGAACAGTGACAAACTCGGCATGCCTATCCCCATGCAGGGAGTGGACAACGACAGCATCTACCAGCTCTTGCCGAATTGCCCTGCTAGCAGAGGGAAGGGCACTTTGGGCAGGCAGGGCTGTGCTGAACCCTGCCCCTGTTTCCAAGGGAGACTTGAGCAGCTCCAGCCATTCTGCTTATTGATCCTGCCTGTTTGGAGGAGTATCGGTGCTGCTTTCCTGTTGGGGATAAGGCTGTGATTCAGTTGCTCTGCCCTTATCTTTCAAGGATCTTTAGTAAGCTGTTCAACACACTTGCTCTAGTTTCCCCATTTGTAAGTGAAAATGTATTTATACCTGTTCTAAGAGCGCCAGGCACAGTAACTTGCTTGTGTTTGCATTGTACTCTACCCTGACTACATAAGATGCTATTTAAGACATTTTCTTTTGGCACAATTCCACTGAAGATAGCAAAGCAGCTTCTGCTTTAGACAGTGGGTGTGTTTTGCCACAACTCTGAAAAGGTTGTGTTTCACTAATGAATTAACCCCGCAGCATATTTTGCTATGAGTTGGAGGATATCCTAGCTGTCAGGCCTGCATGAAGGAGTCTGTCTGGCCACCTTGTACATGAAAAAAATCATAAAGCATTGCAGTGCAAATTCTAGATCAGAGAACTTCTAACAAGTGGCATATGCCATTAACAGTGTATATTGTTTAGAAACTAAGGGAGATTTCTAGAGTGGTCTTCAGTGCAAGTGATTAGCAGTTATAATGAAGTACTATCTTGGTTAAGATAACAGTCTCGAAAATTTGTGCCTTGGGTTGGGTTGGTGTCTGAGGAAACTTCTCGGAGAAGCCTGTTTTCTGTAATTAAGTATGAATAAGTAACAGCACATTGGTTCATTAGCATTGGTTAGTTCAGCAGACCGATGAGCTGACACTGTGGGAACCAAGCCCAGGAAAAATGCAGCTATCATGCTGAATTTGATTTTGTGAGTTTGGTAGTTTTTTACCTCTTTTTCCTTTGCTGCAATTTCTGCATGAAATCAGAAGAAGTCAATATATTCTGAGCTCTTACAGCCTTGGCAAGATCAGCATTGATTACAAAAATATGAACAGAAATTTCTTTGTCCCTAAACAGTAATAAACAGTGGCTGAAGCTGCTTTTCACAGGGAAGATCACAGCCAGAAGCATCTTGCCTCTCCTGGTTTTAGCATCGCAAGAAATGAACTGAGAACAGCTCTGCTGGAGGTTGTTGTTGTTCACTTCAGGGACCGAATAGAAAACTTTTGTATCCTTTACTTAAGTACTGTAGCCAGTTATTAACATCAGTAGGTCTTTTTTCTTTACAGGTCACTTAATTATCCTACTAGATATTTGTGCTTCTGCAATGAAAAGTGTTTTGTGACAATAAGGTTGTCTAAGAAAAGAAAAAAAGTAGTTTGCGTAAAAGAGTTTCCTTCTTTTACAAATGGGAAAAGTGCTGTAGGGAAAAGGTGTCACTCCTCTCTCCATGGTTGTTGTGTTTGCCATTTAAGGAAACCTGATTTACAGTTAAATGTTTTGGAAGATGGGCAAAGGACCAAGGCAAGTGCTAACAGTGCCAAGGAGAAGCGGGAAATGAGGGAGAGGATAAGTTGAAGGAAATATCTCTGCTTTTAAACAGAGAAGGAAAACAAATTGGAAATGTGGGCAGGGGATGTTGAAAGCACCTACGTCATTGCAGAGCAAGGGCCCTAGAGTAAAAAAGAAAAAAATTGATATGGTGAACACTTGTGTTCTGATAACTTCAGTAGCTTGATATCCACAAAAACAGGGCTACGTGCTGCTATGCTGTCCTTGCTTCTGGCCTTCCCCTGCATTATTTTTTTCCCCTCTCAGGCTGGACACCCTGGGAGGGGGTTAGCTCTGCCTGCCTGGTGTGTCTCAGTTATAGCAGCGGGGCAGAGAATGGTCATGCTCTTGCTTTCCTTTCCCAGCTGGTAGCTCTCCTCCTCCACCCAGGAGGGTGTGAGGGCAGAGTGGGGCTGCTGCAGGGGGGGCACCTGGGGGCAGGCACTGCCTGTCAGCCCCGCAAGTGGGTAGGCGAAGACTTCTGCATCCCGCTCTGCAGCCTTCCCTCACCTCACCATAAGGTGAGATCCTGCCCCAAACCTCAGTGATCCCTTGCCCTTGGTGACAGTGAATCCCGTCTGGGCTGGGCATGGAGAGAAGAGGTGGATGGGCCCCTGCAGCACCCAGGTGTGATGTGCAGCACGGGGTGATGCAGGCTGTCTCTCCAGGCCAGCAGCTGCATCTCCCGTCTTGCTACTGGTTTCCTCTGCTTGGTGCCTCTTGTTCGTAACCCCGTGGCGGCAGCTGGACACTTGATGCTCACGTATGTGGTGCACAGCTCTGAGCCACCAAGCCACCCTCCTGCCTCCATGTCAGAAAGTGAACTTTCTGCCTCGGGTCAAGCCCTAACTGGGGCTGTGAGAAGCAAGAAGCACCAGCTCTCTCAGCCCCACTCCTTTCTTGTTCATCAGCGGTCGCAGAAGCTGGTATGGTTTCCCTGCTCTGGCTCAGAGAGGGACTTTTTGGCATAATCAGACCTCTGACTTTGGCCCTGTTTCTTCGTTGTCACAACTTGACTTAATCTTTCTTCTCTCCAGGGCAGATAGAGGTGTCAGTTCCCAGTTAGCATAAAAGCAAGTCTATGGTTTGAGACCAAAGGTCCATCTGTCCCAGCATCGTGTTTCTCGTAATGGCAAACAGCAGCCGCTTGAGGAAGAGTACAAGCGCAGGGTGAATGTTTCGTCCTGCCTCCCCAGAATCGCCTTCCCACCCTCCAGCAGTTTGTGTCCCCTGGGTGTCTTTTGTACTTGGTGGCTCTCTGATGTTTTGGCCAAAATCCTGTCTTTTAACCCTTATTTTCTCATGGGAGGCCCTTGCTATTTTATTCAGAGCTGTCTTTTTTGCTTAAGAGTCTTTGGTGAGGGACCTCACTAAATACCTTTGGACAGCCACATCTGCAGTTGCCCATATCTGTTATGAAACCTCATTAGAAATTGGTGTCCTTTCTAGTCCTCTGGCATCACGACAGTTTATGCAAGAGATTATAGTTGACAGTTTGTAGTCATTTCACCTATGATATGTGATGTATTGACTATGTATTACTGTTACTTACTATATATTGCTTTTCTCTTTGCCAGTTCTTTCCATAGTCTCATTTACTGATACTTAAATTTGCGACCAATGCCATGAAGGCCCCATGAGGGAGAGCTCCTGCGGGGAACAGTCCTTTTACCCAGTTTGATTTCTTACCAGTAATGCATCCCAGTTGGCCTATGTAAGAGTTTAGGATGTTGTTTAAACAATAAGACACTGCTGCTTCTCTGAGATGGGTGAAACTCATCAGCTTTTCTAAAATACTGCTTTGGCTTCCAAAAGTAAATTGTGAGTTCACCAAAATGTAATTTAAGTCTATGTTTATTTTTAAAGGAGAAAAATAGGTAACAGCTGATATTATGGTCAATTTATAACTGTACCACACAGAACAGAAGAACTGAGGTTGAACTCTCATTGGATGGTCTTAAAGTCTTGGAATCCTTGTTGCAACTAGGAAAATATTAGAACAATTTACACGGCATTAAAATTCAATTGAAATGCCATCCGATTAACCTATATACCATTTCCCATGTAATTTCATTGTAAAGAAACCAAACACAACTATAGAGCAATAGTATTTTCAAAGATAACAAGGTCTGTAGCAAAAGGTAGTATCTTCTAATAGCCCAACAGATGATTCTTGGGTATAGCTTAGAAAATCACAGCTACAGCACCATCACCGTGGATTCCTTTTCATTCTCTTCAGTACTAATTTTTTAGCTGAGCTGCTGTTCTGGAGAAAAAAAACCCAATAGTGTTCTTTAAATAATAATGTCTGTGCTTTGCTCCAAATTTGCTTCAAAACGTTACACATCATCCAGATCATACTGTAAAAATCCATTCACACAGACGCAGGCAGCAGCAGGAGCTACGGCAGGAAAGCGCTGGCATGGCTGGCAGCACAGTAAGTCCCCGTGCAGAGCGAGCACTGCTGAGCTCGCAGGAAGCGCCACGGCCAGACTGGCTCGCGCTGCGTGGGGCTGGCAGGACCCACAGACCACGGGCTGAACCCGGGGAGGGTGCTCCAGAGCTGGGCACCGGCAGGCCGTCAGATCCTTCAGATCTGCGTTTTGGTTTGCTTTTTCCCAATAGCTGCTAGTTACTGAAATTGATTCCTAAAAATGGAATTATTTCTTCAAGAAGTAAAGGAACAGTTGCTTAGGTTCATGGCACCCTCCTGCGAGGTTTCTGTTCCTGGGCTCTGAGCGGGACTGAACACTGTCTTTTTTTATAGGGGAATTTCTGAACTCTGGAATAGTGTTTGAGTTTTCAGTTACAAAATTTGTAAAAGGAAATATGCTAGTACTTGATTCTGATGTACAACGTAAGAGAAATCCTTATTTACGTCTTGATAGGATATCTTGGAGAAGACTCTATATGCCTCCCAAATTGGAATTCTATTCAAACAATTCTATTAGTTATTTCTCTGACTGACTTCTGGCAGGTGCTAAGCAGGAAGAATTAAATCGTCTCTTCTACGATGTGTCAGAAACATACCACTTCTTAGAGTCTCCATCAAAAACTGACAAAGTATTTAAGCAGCAGCCCGCCACTGCTCGGCCTGACTTCTAATGAGGAGAACAGAGGACCGTTTTCAGTATCACCCCTGAAGCTCTTGGAGCAGAATCAAGAAATATCACAGGTTTGTCAGCACAGCCTGTGGCCAAGGTGGAGAATTTACGTACAGCTGGCTGTAGAATCTGTTCATTTTTTCTACAAAAGCCACTGCTACAGAACTGAAGTCTTTCTTTTCCTCTGTCACCAGTGAAAAGAGTGTTACACTTGAAAAAGTTTGCAATTTTGCATAAAGGCATCCCAGCTGAAATGTATTTCCATAGCCAAGTACTGTGTGGAGGAAGAAAGGTTTGGAGAGGGTCTTCCAGGTCTTTTCCAAAGTGCACATCTTGCCATTGGCAACGCTCTCCGACTTCATCACTGCTTCGCAACCCTGTCGTCCACCGCCACGCGGAGGTGTCGGAGGGCGGCTGGTGCCTGCTGCAGAATCGCTCTCCGTCTCCCCTCTCTCCGTGGTTCCTCCTGCTGTTAGCTGTTTGTTAGGAGATGTGACAGGTGAGGAAGAGCCCGGGATGACTCACGCAGGAAGGTGTAGTGTGTGGGGGATTTGCTGTATCAAGAACTGTTAATTCCAGAGCAACTCTTTGTAAGTGAACAAAGTAGCCACAGCTTGGTGCGGCTGTTGTGCCATCGACGGATTAGCCACAGGGCCACACATTTGGCCCCAGTGAGTGGGAAACAAGCTGAGCCTGTCCACAGCTCTCCTGCACGCACCTCTGGAGCCAGCAATGCCCGGGCCTGTCCAGCGCCCACTGACAACTGTGCCGATGGCCCTCCTGCATAATGCCATGGGATGCAGAACCCTCAGAAGCAGAATTAGTTCATTTTCTCTACCCAGAAGTATTTGATTAGGCAAATACACTTCAGCAAGTTGAAGTGAGTTAAATCGTCCCAAATGCCTGCAAGTTCTACCTTACTTTTTTTTGTTATTGGCTCACGAGGAGAAAGCACTGATGTTAAATATTTCCTAAGCCAAAAAAGAAGAAAAAAATCCATTCACTGCAGCCTGAATACCTTTGATTTATGAATCTCTGATTCATCCTGACAGCTACTTAAAAATTCATGTCAAACTCTGCATTAATCTTGGCCAGAAAAAGAAAAGAAATGTTAGGTAACAAGAGTGCCACAAAATGCAGTTACCATTGTGGGTGTGTTTAATGAAAGGCATCGTTAGCGTTTGACTCACCAGAGAAGCATCAGTACCTATTACCAGATACTTTCTCTTTTTTGAAGTCTGTTGAAGAAATGTGTCCCTGGGCGTAGAAATGCGTCTCTTAACGTTGATGTCTCATTACATTATTTCCCTTCTTTAATATGTATAGTTTTCACGTATGTTGGAGCTTCTTGTGTGTCATTAGATACCGAAACCAAGATACACAGACATTTTGATGTATAAGGGAGGAAAGGGAAATAAATTACTTTCTTTTTTTCCTTCCCAATATTGAGAATATTTGAGAATAAAAACTCAGCTTAATGACTTGATTGATCAAATAGCATTCTCTATAGTGCCTTGGAGAAATTAACATAAACTCAATAAAATGTTTAAAAATAAATTCCTGATTATTATTTGTTGCTGATTTGGTTATTTTTTTCCAAGAATGCTTCATTACAAATGGTAATGTTTCCCAAGAAAATAACCAGATAGCCTGAAATTTGAATATATTAAGAGTTTGAATAAATAAAAGCAGCTGCTTTCCTCTTGCAATAGCCACGTCTTCTACTTTGCATTTCTAAACACGATTTTACTTATCTATGGCAATTTACTTAGTATTTTGGGCTTTTTAAAGTGTCTTAAAAGGCCTTGGGCCCAAGGTAGCAGTTGACCACCCTAGCAGGGAGGTGCAAGGAGGAGAGAGCAGAGAAGGGAGGCGTGTGGCTGCACTCCTATTCAAAACCAGTTATGTTTCCACCATTAATTGAAGCCAGAAAGCTGCCCTGTAGCTTAATCAGAAAGGGCAGGTGATGGAAAAATAGGAATGAGGTAAAATTTATGCAGGAGATCACAATTTTTTTCTCCATCTTTTTCATTACTTTACTATTAAAGAAAGATAAGACATTACTGTCGGGTGCTTGTTTTGTTATTACAAAAATATTAATTTCATAGCTGAACAATTGAATGTGATTCTTTATTTGCCTGTTATTTACAGTTCTCCAGAAATATACTGAGCTATATTCATTTGAATTCCACAAAATGAAACTTGTTGTTAAAGTTTTTAAAGAAATGTAAGATTCAAGAAAATTAAACAGTTAAGATACTACCTGTATTTTCTACTGAAAATGTTTCTGTCTGTATCTCCCATTTTTATAGGCTTTCAGGTAGCATCATTCATACAGTGTCCAAGATTGTACTAAAGATGATGTTAGAGGTCTGTACTGGACAAGTGAATGGGTCAGAATGGTGGCTTCTGAGAGGAGTTGATGAAATTCATTTCAGGATTTCTGTCTGTGGGATTTTTCACCATGGGTTCTTTTTGGCTATGTGTGAAGTGGTTGCTATGTTTTTGTTGCAGAGTGATTTATAAATTTTTATTTTCTTTAAAGAAAGGGAAAAGAACATAGGCAGGCATGTGGACAGCTAAGCACTGCTCCAGAAAATTTGTCTTACTGACTGCAGGAAAAATTACTGGCATGGCACCAGTGCCCTTCTCAGCCACTTTGAGACTTGCCAAATTCTCCCTAGGCTCTTGGGGTAATGTTTGCATTAGTCTTTCATAATAAACAGGTATCAGAAGAGTTTGCTGCTGAAGGTGGGCTCTTACTAGCCAGATAAAGAGAAATAGCTGAAAATTATTAATGCTTTGTGGAAGGTTATCATTAGAAAGGTTAAGTTTC
Organism: Elanus axillaris; assembly: GCA_026212715.1. Lineage (NCBI taxonomy): Eukaryota > Metazoa > Chordata > Aves > Accipitriformes > Accipitridae > Elanus > Elanus axillaris. The sequence continues at coordinate 20,031,643 of JANZLQ010000007.1, read as the reverse complement.
CTATCACGCGTATCTAAAATACTTGACTCAGCCAAACTATTGATTTCCCCCTATTCACTAACTGGCCTGTTCATAATCAGGAGACTGTTATCATGGAAAGTCTCACGAGAGGAAGAGTGGTGGTGTTTGCACTTCTACTCCGGGACTTGAGAGAGGAGGGTTCAGTTCCCAGCTTTGCAGCAAATTTCATGTGTGAGCAGCAACACGTCACAGCTATTTCAGTACCTCCAATTGATCCAGGCACCCAGCAGAATTTGGTAAAGTTTCCACCACGGTTAGCATTTTCCATTGAATGCCACCCACCTGTCTGCTTTACTATATCCAAAATCCTGCTAGAGACCTCCTGGTCTTTAGCATCTAAATACCTTTGAAAACCTGGTTTATACCTCCTGGGGGGGTTTGTGGAGAAATGTCTGAGCCGGACCATGAGGACCAGGGCACAGTGCTGCACTGGTGAAGCTCAAGTTGGATATCAGCTTGGAGGGGGATGCTGTTGGAAACATAAATTGCCCTCTCACATCTCCATTCATGGCCGAGTGATACCTTCCCACCTCCACAAACGTCTTGAGGCAGGCAGCACTTCGTCCTCCTGCCACAGTCAAAATGCAGGTAGCTGCAGGGTTAACAATATGCTGGCTGATTTCCTGGGATTCCAGCTGAAATTCTGAAACCCCACACTAGCACTGTCTCTCTGACTTCAGACACCCCTAGTTTGTACCTTTTTTTCTAAATGTCAGTTTGTGTCATTTCATATGATGTTTTTTTCTAGCATGTTTCTACATTAAAGTACATCTGTTTGTCCTTAGCCACTTAGTGCAATTCAGGATTTGACTATTGCAAAACATAGCTTAGATGTAAAAATTGTCTACGTACTTGTTTTGTGAAGTGGAAGAACAGCCTATCCCTAGCATTAAACCATAAAGCAATGATAGTTTATTTATAAATATATGGAGATGTAGCTATATATAAATACACATGGATCGGCAGAGGGCCTGTTTCACAGGGTCGTGGCTTCCAAAAGGTTGACAGGGCTGTAGAAAGTCCCTGCCCCATCCCATTAGTGGACTTTCCTTTGCCGCCTTGGCAGTGCTGACTCGTGTCCTTGTGGGCCATGCTGTAGACTGCCTCAGGTGGCGATCTGGGCTGCAGTAGCATTTTCTTGTGGAATAAAACAATGCTTTTGACTTTAAACTTGCATTGTTGGTTGGTGAGCCCAGCTCCCAGACGTGTGCGAGGGCTCAGGCTGTGGGCAGCCTCTGGCGGCACGGGGCAGCCGGTGAGCTGGGAGCCTGTTGAGCTGCTCTTGTCCCTGCAGCTTCCTCCTCTTGCCAGCCCCGAGCGAGGGCAGTGATGCTTTGGTGCCTTTCTTTGAAACCATGCAGGGATCTGTGGTTGCAAGCATTTCTGGTCTGACCGTGGGGTTTGGAGAGGCTTCACTGACAGACTCATGACCCAGCAAAATGGGCTATGATTAATGTATATGGACAGAAGGATGCTGCCTGCAGCATGTCTCCCTTTCTGCAGTGCTTACAGCAATATTGCCTAGATAAGCCTCAGTAGTGCAGGAAATCTGTGTTTATGTCAACCCATGAAATACATTTTGCATATCTCACTGAGATTAGTTTTTAGAAACACGGTGTGTAACTGGTTCCAGTTGAAACCTTCACCAGATCCATCTGACTTACCTCTTGGTGAAAACTAGCAGGAGAAAGGGGACCTTTTTTTGTTACTGTTTTGCCCGCCCCCCCCCCTTTTTGGGGGGGGCCTTGTCACGTTCTCTTGTCATTTTATTATGTGGCAATCACTTGGTTTACTTAAGTTTTCTTTTCTCTCTCTCCTATCTGACAGGCCTAGAAGATGTTGTAGCAATAATGATTCCTGAACCCAAAGGAAAAGAGATAGTGAGCCTCCTGGAGAGGAACATTACTGTGATGATGTACATAACCATCGGGACACGCAACTTGCAGAAGTACGTCAGCCGGACCTCTGTGGTGTTTGTCTCCATCTCCTTCATTGTGCTGATGATCATCTCACTGGCATGGCTGGTCTTCTATTACATCCAGCGGTTCCGCTACGCAAATGCCAGAGACAGAAATCAGGTGAGTGGTGCTGGAATGGCTGTTTGTGTTACCAATGAATCACCATGGGATTTGGCTTAAAAGTAAAAGTTGAGGAAATTGTGAATGTGTGGTAAAAAAGGCAAACCAAAACAAAAGATGAGGAAGTGAAAATAATGGGGATATAAAAACACCTGTGTTTGGGAAAAGCCAAGACTTCTGTCAATATAGATAGGATCCAGGAAAAAAAGAAAATAATAAATATAATGTATATATATTACAGGGTTTTTCTCCCATGCAAAACACACAAGAAATAGACAGAAAGTTAATAATGTTTATTAGTGAAAAAATTGCCTTGGTACATATAGCCAAATGACAAAGAAATGTATATAACTAATGACCCTTAAGATCAAAATGATGACTAAAACATGGTGAGGTATGTGAATGTCTGTGCATGAAACAAAGGTTCACGATAAGTGAAGAAACAAGAAAAGAACAGGATGTGTTTTCATTTTAATACTTACTTAGAAGGGTTGTGGGCTTGAAAGGTAAACATGTCCCTCTTCATTTGACAATGATCACTGAATATGTAAGTGCTGTACTGATAGCCACCAATATTATTAAACCATTGCTTTTGGCTTTGGCATCTTGTTCAAACCCCCTGAAAGAGATCCAAAACCTACAGAGCTGGAGAGAAGTCAACAGCAGTGGGAATGAGCCCTAGGTCCTGAGGCCTTCTGGATTTATAAAGCACTGTGCATCTTTATGGTAGTTCAGCAATGAATAATAATAGCAATGATAATAATAAATTTAGTCTTTTCTTGTCTGGATGGAACTATCTCAGCATCAGCAGAACTGTGAAGCTGAGGCTTCTACATTTCATTTTAATGGTACAGTAGAAAATGTTATCAATGTATGAAATCTGAGGAGATAACCATTTTACTGCAGAGGGAAAAATGCACTGTAATTCAGAGATGTTTCTGGACCCTTCATAAATTACTGTCAGGGCAGGGAGAAGGTTGCCTTGCTTGCTCTGCAGAAAAAGTAAGACTGAGAGCGTTAATAATCATCTTGTAGAGAAAAGTGCTGCCACACACTCCATAATGTATACTTAATGTATAGGGATCCCTTACCCTCCCCCACTGAAATTCAGGCATCCTCTGAGATAGTGAGCAGCTGCTCTGTATTTACAGACAGAAAGAATATATTTTCCTTTTAAATATACAGTATGAAATTTTGGATGGCAAGAATGAGACTATCCCAGCTGGAATTTGAACATCACTGGCAGCAGATTCCCTGTGACGGCTGTGATAATTTTTAGATGCTTTGGCTGCAAAAGCACATGTGTGCCTAATTTCTGCATGTGGGTACCGTAAGTGTGCTTTCAATCAAGTAATTATACAGGCAGATTAGCAGTGTAAATAGACATACATAAACATGAAACCCAGCAAAATAAGAAGCTCATTCAGGTAATATGCTATAGTTTGGAACTGATAGGTTTATATGTGCAAGCAGATTTCCTTTTCAGTATTTTCTTTCCAAAGTTTGAACAAGACTAATGTGTGCACAAGCAGTTGTCCTGTGCAGAGGTTTTAATAACTTTGTTATTATTCTAGTTCTGTTATTTAGAACAATAAGAAAGCATGCCTCTTAAGCAATTATTTATTATTAATTTTTTCGCCGAAGCTGTAATAATGATGTGGGGCGAACTAGAATTTCTTCATGTACTTTCTTCATCCAGCTTTGCCTGACATCTCCTCTCATCTCTTTGTTAGTTATTCTCGTATGAAAAATGGTAGCGATATACAGACAAAGCGCGACCATTTGTGTTAATGAGTTGCTGTGGTTTGTTTTTTTTTTCTTTTAGTCCTGGCAATGGAATATAATGGTGTGGGTAGTTAAGAAGAGCTCATCTTCCTCTTGCCCTTTCCATGAAGGTTCCTCTCCATTTCCCCTGAAGTTCTGCTTGTTTTGCTTTTTTTCCTTTGACATGTTTTCTTGTAGCACAAGGGTGGGATCACAAAGTTAATATCTTGGATATTCAGATACATACAAGGAAAATTATGTTGCTTTGCTGGAGCAAGATTCTTTTGTCATTGCGCTCAAAAGCTTTTGACATTGTAACTTGCATTTGTCTTTTGTATGAAGGTATAGTGTTTACTTGGAAAGCCTTGCATGTGTTGTAAGTACCTTTCTTGCTGGCCAACTTTAGTAAAGATGCTTCCTTCTCTCTGTATTTGATGTACTCAGACTAAAGTTTATCCAAATACTGACATGTTTGGATAAGCAGAGCATCAGATGAAGGAGGAGCCTGCTGGCCTATTCAGAGAAAGTTGTGTTATCAGTTCCTACCCTGCAACGCGATAAAATCTAATGTGCAGACCGACCGCCCTGTTTTGAAAGTGCGAACAGCTGTGACTCTTCTATTAGACTTCAGTTAAAATTAAAAAAAAAAAAAAATTAAAAAGCTTAAATTCATTTTGACATCTGAATGATCTAAAATCCCACAGTTGTTCTAAAACTAGGGCTTGTGAGGGCTTATGTTTTCTGTGTCAGATAAGAACGTATGCCTACTTCTTTGTTAACCTCTGTCATGCATGCCCTTCCTAGGTTTGGCTGATGCTGGAGTTGCTAGCAGGAGCAGTTCAGTCTCCTCTCGATTAGTAGTCTGGGCACTGTGCCGAGGGAATGGAACAATGTGGCTGACTGCAAAATATGACTGGCAGAAAAAGCTGTTGTCTCTAAGCAGGAGGGGTGTTGCACTGTTACATGAAAGCAAGATTTCTGAACACTTTTCCTTGGTCACTTCAAGTCTCCCTAAGTCATCTTCCATTTTGACTCTTTCAAGCTGACCTATTGCAACTATGTCTTCCTCTCATGAAAAACAGGTCAAACCTCATAACCACCTTTGCCTCCTTGTCCTCTTTTATATGGTGACCCTCCTTTCCAGGTCCACTTCCCTTCTTGCACACAGCATAAGTTGCTGATCAAGTAGTAAACCCAAAAGGAACTGATGTAATTATCCATCAAGAAAGCAACAAGTCCAGCTAGTGAGAGAGGCAGCTAGAAAGAGTGAAGAACCTCCTGAAATCATTTCCTGTGACTCCCCAGTGAGATGAAACCTGCATACAGCATGTACATCTTCAGCCACCAGTCTTCCTCACCACGTGAGCAAAATCCAGGTTCATGTGCCAGAAGGAAGACACAGCTCACTCCAGTTAGATCCCTGATTTTCATGAGTGGAGAATCAGGACTTCAAGGATTCTCGCTGCATGTCCTGGCCTGTTCATCCCAACTTGGCTGGGAGTTAATGCAGCAGAGCACAAAACTGTCTTCTATTATGGGCTTGTGCACCTGCAGCCAGGGTGTCAGCTACAAATATGGTTAGATATCAATTTTGATTTTAATACATTGAATTTTTAAGAGTATCTCTACCACAGATGACTGTGCAGTACATGTGGAAGTAGAAGGTAGGTAGTAATAATCACATGGATGAAAATCCAAGGCCGCCTCTTTTTTCCTACCTAGCAAGATGTCCAGCAAGTAGATGGTACCTGATGAATACACCCTTTTGATGTGAAGAGGATAAATTTGTGTAAGGAAAGCATAGGCAGTCTGCTTCCTCGGCAGCTTGTTCCTTGAGCCCTCCTGAAGATGAGAGAGTTTCTCTGTGAAAGACTGTGGGAATTGCATCAAGAGACATCAGGTTGCAGAGCTAATTGAAAGCAGTTTGGAATTACATGACAAGTCCTGGAGATAATTCAGCAAAATGTGACTTGCTGTCTCAGCCCTGTAACAGCCAGGACACAAGCTTAAAAAAAACCCAAAACCAAAACCAGCCCTGTCAGTGTGTCAGATTTCATATTTCACCAGTAATAGTAGAGTTCTCTTTTTTGTCATCTGTGGGACATGAGGTAGAAAGATGGCAAGGGAATGATGTTCAAGTGCCAGACCTGTTGACTATATTTCTTCTATGTCGTTTCTTCCCATTGGTTTCTTGTTAAGAAGTTTTCTGTAAAGTCATTTTGAAACCAGGTGGGCTCCATGAGTTTTGCAGGCTAGTGAAAGCCAAAGCAGGCCGTGACGGCACTGGGGCTGAGGAGGGTCCCATGTCTCCCGGGTTAATCTCCAGTGAAGGATCTACTTTAGTATGCAGTTGGCAACATGTGGAGGGCCAAGCAATTATCTGAGAAGGAAGACTGCTGACTGTGGCTCTGGATGAGAGTCTTGGGCCATTGAGTAGAGACATCAGTCTTTGAAGCAGATTTGGGAAGATGCTTCACACGCTGGAGTCCCCAAACTTTATCTGTGGTACAGGAGATGTGTCTGATACCTCGTCCTGATGGTGCGCTTCCTTCTGCGCAAGGCACAAGGCAATCTTCTCCCTGCAAAGGTGATAGTTTAGTGAGGCCATTAAGAGAGACGCATTTACTATAATTTCTGTTCCACAGCATCTACAGTCATTCACTTCCTCAGGAGCAGACAAGTGATGCTTTCCATGCTACTGTCCTTTCTTTTTAACTAGTATCACCCTCACCACAAGACCACTGCATCTGATATGCTTAACTCCTTCCAGTCCAGTACTGAATGTTGCAGCCTTGCTAATGAGATTATGAGATTTATGGTTGTAAATCTCTAAGCCTCATCTTAAACCCTTAAACTATTGTAATGCCTCTTATCTTTTAGGGGAAATTGTTGGTTAGTGATAGCGTGCCTTTCGTTCAAATGGAACGATCCTTTGAAAGCATGACTTTAGTCCAAGATATTCCTGTTCTTTCAAAAACTTAATTATTCTCATTTGCATGTAAGTCATGAACTTGTCTATTTAAGATAGATAAGAGAAAGCAAACATAAAAACAAGCAGATCAAAGATGTACGTAAGTCTTTAATCTTGTCCTTTTCCCTTGAAGAATGTACAAAAAAGAACAGACATTTCATTAGTTTAAGTAATAATAATGATAAAAAGGAATCACAAGCAATTCCTGAAGCAGGACATAATGGCTTTTGTCTTGCTGAATGTTATCAGTCTGTCTTTGATTTACATTAAAGAAACAAATAGCTGGCAAGAAATGTTTCCAACTCTCATCTGATCCCTTTATTTAAGGGAGACTGTGAGAAAAATGTACCACAGAAGAGATGTTGTATAACTACAAGATACTCCCTCACATGTAGTAATTAGTTATGCTGGAAAGCTCATATCTAAATCTCATATGATAGCCAAGATCATTTTCACCTCTTTAGCCAGATCTGAAATTGCCCTCTGCTTTCCGTATTGCATGCATTTTGTCAGTCTTCATGTCTTTCCAATCCAATAAGCTTACTCTCTACATTTAATTTGGTGATTTTAATTGGATCTGAAGAACGAAGTGGTAATTTATTAATCGTATCTGTTTGGTGATTAGGTCTCAATTTACAAACTACATCCAGCTTCCTTCCAGTTTTGGCTTCGTGCTCTCACCTCCTCCAGCTGGAAACCCTTCCCGATGACAGGCCCCTCTGAACTCTGGCACAGGCGGTGTTCCCAGCCCAAAAAGTTGAATGTCTTCTGAGTCACCAAGGCTCCTAAGTCTCCCTCCTATGTAACAACACAAGGCTGGAAACATGGATGGGGAGGGGAGGTGAAGAGAAGAGTTTAAGTAGGTCATTTGTTGGTGGCAAATCGGGATGCACTGTATCATGAGCTGTTATAATGCTGACAAGAAGATATCGGAGTAGGTGTTGCTGCATGAAACGTACAAGAAAGGCATGAAAAAACAGGAGAGAGCCCAGAGGAGGCTCACTCCTGGGGACAGGAGCGCATGGCACCTGAGGAGAGGCGGAGGGAGCTCGGCGTGCTAAGCCAGGAGGGAAGCAGAGGAGGAGGAAGGGCTCTGCTTGCAGCTTTCAGCGGCAGAACGGGGGATTGGAAAGGAGGCGGCGTCAGACTCTTTGAGGGGGTGCACAGAGAAAGGACAAAGCTAATGGCCACAAGCTCCAGCAAGGGAAATTCCATTTGTATGTTTAAAAAAAAAAAAAAAGACTGTGAGAGTGGTTAAGCACTGGAACAAATTATCCACAGAGGTTGTGAAATCTCCCATCCTGGAGCCATTCAAAACTTGACTGGACACAGCTCTGACTTTGAAGTTGACCCTGCCTTCAGCAGGGGGTGGGAGTACATGACCTCTCAAAGACTTTTCCAGCCTGTGAGTCTGTCTCCAGATCTCCTCCTTGTTGGGTCAGCACAAGTGAACAGCCAAGTCCTTGGACCGCCGGTACAGGCACAAGCCCAATAGCACAGGGTGCAGAGGTAGCTCTGCTGAGCAGTGATTGTATGAACTGCCCCATAATGTTCTCAGCCTCCTGCAAGAGGCAGGCATCTCCATCTTCAGCGTTTGCGAACAGGGTGTTTTTCGTCAGGCTGTTATTACATACTTTAATCCTGAGTGGCTGTGACCCTGCCAGCACAGTAACAGTGTTCAGGAAATACGGGAGAACAGTCAGAAACATCACGTGGTTAAGCAAATCATGGTCTGCTGGAGGCCAAGATAGAAAGGCAAAGAACAAGCAAATGGTTATGTATGGATAGGATGTTACTACAGGACTATATAGTGGTTTACCTGTAAGAAACTGCAGATGCTTTCACCTCATTTTTATACCTTGCATCGCTCCTATAAAGTAGGCAACTCTATTGCAGGAAAAGAGAACAGCAGATAAGATTATTCATGGGTTTTGTGGCTAACAAATTAACAGCTCACTTTCAGCACTTTTATCTTGCTGAAGATTATTAACTAGTTCTGGAACAATGTAAGAATAAAGACCTTCTGAATCTTAAGTCCACCGTTCACTCTGCTTGTTAGCCCACACCTCGTTCAATAATGTATTTTTTGCAGGTGTCATTAAAAAAAGAGAGGGAAGAAGTAGGATATGCAAATAGTAGATTTGTTACATACGTTGCTACTCACTGGAATAGTAAAGGTGGGGTAGTGTAGCATCCTGATGGGCTCACATGCCATCTCCACTGGAACTCCATTAGACTAGCTTTGCCTCATCAGCTGTGGGTTACCAGCGAGCCTAGAATACCTGCTGTGCCCTTATTGTGAATAACAGTATGACTGACCTCATCTGTTTATATTTATACAGCACTGTCCTGTTTCATGTACAGTCACTTCAGATTATTAAGAAGCCTAGGGAGAAAAGGTGATGATTTCTGCATGAAGAGATACTCTTTGCTTAAGAGCACATTTTTTATTACAGCGCCGGCTTGGAGATGCTGCAAAGAAAGCAATCAGCAAGCTACAAGTCAGAACAATCAGGAAAGGTGATAAGGTAATTTTTTAAATTGCTCATTACCAAATGAAACTCTGTGCTGAGGATTCCTTCAGACCACTGGCACAATGAGGCAGAACAGAAATGGCAATTGCTTATTTAGCTCCTGCATGTCCTTCAGGCACAGGAGGAATACTGGTAAGCAATTTACAGATGAAATGGAGTAGAAAGAGAAGAAGGTGATTCTGTGAAGATGCAGAAAATCCTGAAAGTTAAAGCACGCTAACTAAATCTGCACGCTTCCCAGGGCAAGTTTCCAACTGGAAACGTGTTGGAAAATCTGACTTGCTTGTCTTGAAATGCATTATTGGATTTGCAGCAGGTATCAAGGACCGTTTTACTTTGTCACATAGGCTTTTGAATGAAGAGATTAACTGTCAAAATCAAAATACGAAAATTATGAATGTTCTCTTTCCTGTAGGAAACTGAGCCAGACTTTGATAACTGTGCTGTTTGTATTGAAGGCTACAAGCCCAATGATGTTGTCAGAATTTTGCCTTGCAGGTAAGTTGAATGTTGAAGGTGCTTTTAGCTCCAATAGTCTCTCTAATTCAAGACAGGCTCAGTTCTCACAGTATCATGCTGATGAGATTACTTTAGAGCTTGGGGAGGGAAGGGTGAATTTATCATTTTGATTTATTCAAAATCTGTTGGTAAAGATACCTGAAATGCCTTTGTTCAGCTTGAAGTGAAGGTAGTATTAATGGTGGTGAGAACCTGAGTTTGGCATGATAGAAATTTTATTTGATCTGGACCTATTACAAAGTCATCTGTAGGATTTTTAAACTAAAGGTTTTGATTCCTCTGTTTTCCTCACTGGTTTTATATCAAGCATTTGATTTCCCTAGAAACAGGAAGCTCCAGTGCTGTGTACATACAGAGCAGAGATTATTTTTTTAAATAGAGTTTCTTTCTTTTCCTGCAGACATATTCACTGGCTTGAGAAACTGAAATATTTGTTTCTTTTCCTGCTATGTTATTCCCTAGTAGATATTTGAATGTTACAAACTGCCCATTTCTGTTCCTTCATGTGACTCGCTAAATCTGTTTACTGCCATCACTAAATGGCAAACAAAAAGCAACAGATTAATCATAAATTTGACCTACTGTAAATCCCCCACAATGACAAATTGCTTGTGAACTCCTTTTTTTTCTACAAACAGACACAAACACATCACTTCATGAAGCAGAAATACAGGAAAAAGAGAAATTACCAGAAAATGTGGACCTTGGTTTGACATCAAGCCTGTTTTCATAGAAGCATAATAAAATTGGAAATTTTGCATGATGGAGACAGGTTTTGGAGGTAGTTATGCAATAGCAAAAAAATAAGTCTAAGCTCTAGCTTTCACTTGTGTCTTGCCTCATAATTCAATGAGGCTCCAGTCAGACTTTGTCATCCACATTGTTGAGTCAAGCAGAGTGAATAGGAAACACATAGTTAACAGGTGATGTTCAGTTCTTGGCTGACTTAAAAGGTCGCCTAGAAAATGACTCATGCTAAAAGGGTAGTAGCAGCAGAACTGTCTTGTAAAATACAGTTTGAGCCTCAGCAGTTTTGAATTATAAAAACTCAAAAATCTTTCTCAAGCAGCTACTTCACTGCTTCCTGGCTTTCCTGCTACACAAATTATGAGGGCAGTATTTTACACATTTGCATGGGTTTGGACTTCCAAAACGGGAAATAGTAGTCATGATTTTTTCTGCTGTTCTCAGTCCCATCTCCTCATAAAAAAAAAAAAAAAAAAGTGGATTAATTTCTGTCTCTGTTAAGTGAGTAGGAGAGTGTTATATCTTGATAAAGACCTATGGATTGTAGGTTTCTTCCTCCAGCATCCTCAGTTAAACCATGTGCAGTTTCTAGTATGGGAACCTCATTAGACTGCTGTTTAATAAGAGGCTGGCATTCCACCAAGCCTTACAGAAACCAGCACCATATGACACCCGTGCTGGCTGACCTTAGTGTTTCTACTCAGGAGGTGCTCAAGATGTAGAACTTTTTTACCTGCAAAGCCAAATTCTCCCCAAGAGCTGCACAGGGAAGTGCTGCTTTGTACTGCAGGCAGTATTGGGAAAACCACTGCTAGCAGGCACAGTCTGTGTAAATCCCTGTATATCTTGAGATTTCTTTTTAAGGCTGGTGGAGCCTGAATTCCCTAAAGAAATTGGTACCAAAAATCCACCAGCCAGTATTGCGGTGGATAAGCTCTGTAGTCATATAGATACATGTTTACTAGTACTTATGCTGTTTCCCCAAATATCCTCTCTTTTCCGCTGGCAGAGAGCTGGCGCTGGGATAGCCTCTTCTTAAGTATCCCGCTCTGGAGAGCTAGGAGGAGAATTCCAGCAAACTTGTGCTTCTTCCTGCCTGTCCTCTTTAGCCAGCTCCCACAACTGACTGCATTAATGAACTTCACTCTACAGAATGTATTAAATAGATAAGAACTGACACTTGATAAAAAAAATTGTTGGCTTGCAGCTGGTTTTATGTTTAATGGTAGCAAGCATCACTGAAGTTATCTTTGAGGGCACTGACACCAAGTTCATTGTTCCCAGAGTGACACCTCTTGTCATGGCCCCAGTTCCTTCTGCTTGTCCTCCGTCTCTAACTTCAAAACACCTTAGTCTTTTCTGCTCTGGCTTTGGAGAAGTTACTGGTGGTGCTGCTCCCAGTGTGTGGCTTTTAGTAAACTTTTACTGACTTTACTAAACTTCTACAGAGAGGCAAGACAGTTCTTTCAACCTCATCTCTACTGAGTTCTTCATAAGCTCTTTTTTGGGTTGTTTCATTTCTGTCACCAAAAAATGGGCTTTCTGACCCCGTTCCAGGTCATTCCCTTCCCCTGAACCTTCACTCCATGCTCTGCTGTGATTTCAGAGACTGCTCCACTCCTCCTTTCTCTTTTCATTAGCTTCCTGTGAAAATTATTTCATCACACACATTCTTCCCTTCGATTGCTTCCTCTCTCTCACCCTCATCATCATCATCTTCTTTTGTCCTTCCTTCTTCCTCAGAAATAAACAAATAATACCATACATGCACCCCCAAAGGCCCAAACCTTCTCAGTAGATACTATGGTGCTGCTCAGTCTCACAACAAAACCCTTCTCAATCCTCTGCTTCAGCCCTATGTCTTAATCCAGGCAACTGATGCTCTTACTCAGGATCTTTAAGGATGTACTTCTCTTTCTTCTCTTGCCTCCTTTTCTTATAGCTCACATTTTTCTTCTGAGAAAAATTACATGACTGCTAGGTTTGTTTGCATGCAGTTTGGTAAATTGGGACTAGGAGTAGAAGGTGGGAGGAGAACAGTTTCTCTTAACCTGGAAAAAGAGCTTCTAAAAATTGTTGGCAGGCTGAAAGCTTTACAATAGTTTTACAACAATCAAATTATTATTACAATTTTGGGCTGAGCTGGAAATGAAATATTTTTTTTCTTGTATGATTAAAATTGCAGCTTTAAAGAAAATTGAAATACATTTCAAACAAAAGTAGTCTCCAGTTAAAAAATATGAAGTCCCATTTAGATAATAGTAAATTTAAATGCTGTGGGATTTGCTCTGGGTTCTTCTTCTTTCTTTGTGCTCTGTGAGCTTTACAGAGCTGCATGCAGTTGCAGAAGAGCGCAGGAGGCATCCCAGGAGGCCACCACCTCTAGAACGGCACTGGGGCACTGGCCATGCACATGTCATTCTTGGGAGTTTTTTCCAACACACTCTGCAGTCTCCTGGGATGAAGACTCTGCAAATTCCCCTGCTAATTTATTGCAGAGCTTTGCTACCCTGGCTGTGGTGAAGCTTTTCCTATTGTGTAACCTGGATCTCACTTGCTGCAGTTTAAACACATCCAAAATGAGACTGAAATTTGGTGTCTCATCCCTAGGAGAGGTGAAGAACAGCTGTTCCCTTTCTCCTTTGTTTTCTACGAGGATTGTTACAACATCTCCTTTCCTCTTGCCTTCCTCTCTCAACTAATCAATTACAGTTCTTTTGAGAAACTTTTCAACCCATGCAAATCAATATAGTTTTGCAATGCATGTGGTTGCACACAACAACAACAAAAAAAACCAAACCACATCTTTTTTTCTAGTTGACTTTGATTGTCAAAGCCATGTCCCAAGCCTGTGCTTGAAACATCTCTCTTAATGTGTCCCTCTATGGGTCATTACTTCTGAACGCAACCATGATGCCTCTACCCTCTTCTTCCCTTTAAAACTTGTATCAGTCAGAACCACGGGGGGGAGGGATTTTTGTTGCAGCTGATTTTTTTAGATCTTTCTCTTACCCTGTAAGAGTGAAATATTGCAGTTGCTTTCTCATATTACTTTGTGCTGACCCTTATTTTGCCTCAATTTGGATGATAAACTTATCAGGACAGCAAACAATTCACAGTTTCTTGAACGCCATAAGCACGCACATGGTACTGTAGCTAATAACAAATAAAAGAAACTTTCAAATCCAAATCTGTAAAGCTTGCCACCTCACTTCGCTGCACAAATGTTTACATTTGCAAGAACAGATACTATATGAGCGCTCTAATTATGTAATGTGGTATAAAATTTAAAAAATGCAAATCTTTATCTGATTTTCAATAACATTCATTTTTCTATAGATTTCTGTCAAATAATCAGGTTACTTATGTTGTACATATTAAATCTGAAATCAATAGAGCCATAATACGCAGTACTAATTTAGGATTGAGAAGTGCAAAGTGACATGATCTGTCATGTATTTAAATTACTCTGCATTGGTAGGATTTCTTTTAGAATATTGCTCTTTGAAGCAAACTTTAGGAACACTAAACTTTAGTTTTTAAAGTCCTTAAGGCATGAAAGTTCCAAGCTTTTGGTGATTAACAAACATTATGAAATGCTGTAATATGAACCACAGCTTGACTGATGCTTGCAAAGCTTGAACCTGAAAACAAAAGGAGACTTTCTAGTCTATGGTAAAATGTCTTGATAGAAGTTACTTATGTTTTATCCAAAACAGATTTTGCAAATCTGTTTTTTTCAAGGGAATAATAAATATGTCAGGTTCTGTAAATGTACGGATTATTTTGGCAGAAATGTGCTTCAGATGTTTGCAGTTAAACATACTTATTTTTGAATTTGAGTATATAATTAAAGAGAACCAACCACTATCAAGAATTTCATAGTTATTTCAAATAGCTGAAAAGCAAGACAGTACCCTCCGTGAATTAACGCATCCAAGGAATTCTGTTGGTTAGATGTCTAAATGTAAAATTACACATGCCTGAGAACTGTATCTTTATGTTTTCACCTGTTCAGAATGCTTGCCTGATGATGTGCTGAATATATCCCTCCTGAGATAAAAGGAAAGAAGAGTTATGCAGGACAGAGACTGAAATTGGGTGAATTGTTTTTTTACCCAGTAAAGCAAGACTTGTTTGGAAAGAAGGTTTTGTGAACTTTAGTAGCCTCAGTAAAGCAGTGGTTTGAACTTCAAGTATCACGATACTTCATTTGCGTTAATCATCTTGACATACAGGATCAGATGAGGTTTGACAAAGTTTGGTATTGCAGCCAACTGATATAATTAGAGTAGGTCGAACTTCCAAGAACAGATTTGCCCTTTCCCATAGTTGTGTGAAGTGAGACCAAGTACAGGAATGTGATGATTTGCCATGTAGCTTTGTTTCACAAAGGACCCATTTCTTCTAGAAGTAGTGAGAAAAAAACATTGCAGTAAAAAGAATAAGATTCTGAGATTTCACGCAGTTTTGGCTTTGAATTTCTGGTGTTAGGACTGAAGCCAGCTAGTAAGCCAGCCAGCTAGTATGTGGGCTGCTACCATGTTAGTAAGAGCCAGGGTTACAAATCGATATTGGTGAAAGTGCACCTCAATATCTTCCACCAAGTTGAAAGACCGTGTGTATCTTGCGTGAGAGAGGCCATGACGCAATACAGCAGCCAACCCATTCAGCTGAATACATACCACTTAAATATTTACAATTATTTTGGTCCATTAAGTGATGCCGGCTTTCTCAGAGATTGCATTTCCTCGTGGAGGCTGGTACGTGCCCTGCTCCAGGCCGAGCCTTGGGGCAGCTGTGAGCTGAGCCCGCGGCAGTTACCTGGTGGGTTTGTAGGGCTGTGCTGTATGAGTGATACACGTGGCGGTGGCGGCACAGGGAAGCACAGGCTGGGACTGCTCAAATATAAAAGTTCAAGCAGACTGAAACGTGACTTTCAGGCTCTGCCAAGTAAAATGTGGGACACCTGTTGCAAGCCTTAGAAAGGAAATTTAGAGCTGATCTATATGGTGTTTCAAAATAAGCAAGTTAGTCTTAGTTTTCATCTTTTGGAGCAGGACTGTGTATATTGAGCCTCATATTTCAGAATAAAATGCGCTTTTTCAATTTTGCCTAAGTTATTACTCTTGTTAAGTTATATTAGGCAGTTGGACTAGGGTCCCTTCCAACTGAACTATTCTATTCAGTGTATTGATTAAAAAAGATTTTTGAGAAGGCAAGTCAATTTTCAGTTTCCTACACGCCAGTGTAATTTCTGAGGCTATGTGCATGGCAGGAAACTTCCCTCCTTTTCTTCAGAAAGAGTGGGGCTGAACAAATTTCACTGCCTTGGGCTGAGTCCTGACTCTTCTACTTGGCCTATTCAACAGCATTTCTTAACTCCCGAGCCCCACATTCCTGCCTTTTATAACATTTGTCCTCTGTAACCACAGGGTAACAGAATATGCTCGCAAGAGAAAATACAATGTCAGTCAGGTACGTGCACTAAATATCTCTGTATTCAATCTCAGTTTGTGTCAGACGAAGCTAGGCAAGAAGCTTTCAGTTCCTCCGCCTGGATAATGTCTAAGAAAAGTGGCCCCCAGCAGCCCCTGGGCTCAGGTAGTTGCTTAGTGGTCACTTCAGACCAAGCACGGGATTAGGAACAACCCCTTCAGGGCTGGAATTGTTTAGGAGCTCACTCTGATGGGCAGCTTCTAAAGAGCAGGAAAGTCAGGGAGAATGTTTCAAAAATACTTGCACTTTACTAAATGCAGAAGAAGCATCTGGTACGAAGTGGTAAATTGTGCTGTGATGGATTTGAATTAAAATATCCTGTTTTTCATTGCAGGCATCTTTTCCACAAGTCCTGCGTAGACCCTTGGCTGCTAGACCATCGTACCTGCCCGATGTGTAAAATGAATATTCTAAAAGCTCTAGGGATCCCGGTAAGCACGTCGCAGAGCAGCTGGTCGGGGCAAAAGGGAAACAGCAGCTATGTTGGGTATATCCCTAGCCCTTTGCCTGTCTGTTCCCATCCTACTCTTCTTGCCATGTTATTGATTTATTAAGGGGAATACAAACTGAAATGTCTGATTCTACCTCTCTCCTGCACCCTGCTTTTATCAGCAAGGAAGAGTGTTGGGTGTTGGGATTTGTGCATCTGTAGTTGCCTACTTTGTGGAGCAGAGGATTGTTTACTGGTGTTTTGGTGGATTTATAGGTTCTTTCACATAGCTTTTGTCTGTGTTTTAAATCAGGACTGGATTTATTTTTTTAATCATGCTCTCAGTTCAAATCTCAAAGCAGAAGGTCTGCAAATAAAATTTTCCCTGCTGTACTAGTTGAGGACGACTACTTGCTCATTCTGGGGAGCCAAATCTTTTGTCTGTCAGATTTCTCTTAAAGTCTATCTGTAGCAAGCTCTGTACTCCTAATTCCAATTAGGGAGCATTGCTCCCAGTAACTAAGCATGTGGCACACCACATGACATACAAGAAATTGTTAAGCTCTTTGTTATTCGGAACATTCAGATGTGCTTAGAAGCTGCCAAAGCAATTGATCTTTTTAGGTTGCATGTTTACATTCAGATAGCACATGTCCTGATTGCCATGCAGTTTCCTAACTGCAGTTATTGCAGAGATCAGGGGCTTCTCCAGGAAGAAGTGAGTCACGTTCTCACACCATGCGAGGCTTGCCACATGATAGTGAAGTTCGATACTGAAACACCACCGGTCAGTGCATTAACAGGTGCTGTAAATACCCTCCCCAGTTACAGATGGTGACATGCCAGCTCACATATGAAAGAGCTATATAAAGTAAAATAGCTCATGTGAACATGTTAGGGGAGCTGATGCAGCCGTACCCCAAGAGTTCATTTTCATGGAGACTAGGAAGCCAAGCAGGTTGCTGCGGAAGAGGTTCCACAGCAACTGGTGAAGTATGTTTTTACTGGAGTAGGCAGATATGTTAATCAACCTAATATAATCCAAGCTAAAAACATGCAATGGGAAAAATGAAATAGAGCATTGTAGTTAAGGTAACATGTCATTACAGTTGGGCTACTTTTTCCGCTAAGCATGTATATTATCTTTAGAATATTAAAAGATGATACAACTGTTAAATCAGTATTTGAGATGTCAGGAAAGGCTGGAAGGAAGGCTGGCTCTGCCATTCAGCATCTCTGCGCCTAGGCTTAAGTACAGAAATTTTTCCCCAGGTTCCATGTCTCAGTTCACAAGCCTGCCAGTGAGCAGTTAGCCAGGATTTTGACACCTCTTCTCCATACCCAGTATATTGTTGAACGGCTTTCTTCTTCACCTTGCAGGACCACACAATTTCTGCTCTCACTCTGGTCCATTCACATTTTTGCCCAAGCATTTCATTAATATGCTCTTCGTTCTGCTTCATAATCAAGGGATACACGCAAATCAGACCTCCACTTTTTGGAGGCCTGCCATGAGATGTTAAGGTCTTTCCAGAAAGTGTAGTTCTGGTAGTATTTACATCCAGAACACAGCTCTCACTGACTTCACTGGCAGCTGCTGAAGGCTAAGCGTGTCCGCAGGCTGTCTGAGGCTGTATACATCGAGGGAAAGGGAAAACATGCCCAGAGGCCATGTGTAAAGGTTTTGGTTTACATGACTGGCTTTTGCTACATATGAACAGCTCTGGAGTGGCAGGTATAGAACCTAATTGCCAGGAATAATTTAAAGTGCCATTGAGTTTCTCTTCTCACAGCTCCCTGTCTCATTCCCTCTGTACCGCGTGGAGCAGAAGGGAGATCCATCATGCTCCCCTCACTTAGAGTTTTCCGTGTGGAGCTTCTGTGGAAATAATTGTACTGGGCATGTAATTAAAGACACTGCTGTAACCAATATAAACAACTGGGTCAAATTAAGATTTCAGAATCAGCCTTAGTGCTGTTCTGTCTGAACACTAAAAATCAAGCGCTTGGATGTTAAAGTTCCACTAGCAAAGTTTGTTTAGAGGATTTTATTGTATGACTTTCTGTATGTGGTGGGTTGGCCCTGGCTGGATGCCAGGTGCCCACCAAAGCCACTCTATCATTCCCCCTCCTCAGCTGGACAGGGGAGAGAAAATACAATGAAAGGCTCATGGGTTGAGATAAGGACAGGGAGATGACTTGGCAATTACCTTCACAGGCAAAACAGACTCAGCTTGGGGAAATTAGCTTCATTTATTACCAATCAAATCAGAGCAGGATAATAAGAAATAAAAACTAAATCTTAAAATACTTTCCCCCCACCCTTCTTTTCTTCCCCTCCCCCCCAGCGGCGAAGGGGGACGAGGAATAGGGGTTGGGGTCAGTTCATCACACCTTGTCTCTGCCCCTCCTTCCTCCCCAGGGGGAGGACTCCGGACTCCTCCCCTGCTCCAGCGTGGGGTCCCTCCCATGGGAGACAGTCCTCCACGAACTTCTCCAACATGTGTCCCTTCCCCGGGCTGCAGTCCTTCAGGCACAGACTGCTCCAGCGTGGGTCCCCCACGGGGTCACAAGTCCTGCCAGAAAACCTGCTCTAGTGTGGGCTCCTCTTTCCACGGGGACACAGGTCATTCCAGGAGCCTGCTCCAGTGTGGGCTTCCCACAGGGTCACAGCCTCCTTCAGGCATCCCCCTGCTCCGGCGTGGGGTCCTCACTGGGCTGCAGGTGGGTATCTGCTCCCCCGTGGACCTCCCTGGGCTGCAGGGGCACAGCCTGCCTCACCAGGGTCTTCCCCACGGGCTGCAGGGGAATCTCTGCTCCGGCGCCTGGAGCATCTCCTCCTCCTCCTTCTGCACTGACCTGCAGGGGGGTCTGCAGGGCTGGTTCTCTTATATGTTCTCACTCCTCTCTCCCAGCTGCAGTTGTGCAGGTTTTCTCCCCTTCTTAAATCTGTTCTCCCAGAGGCACTACCACTGTCACTGGTGGGCTCGGCCTTGGCCAGCAGCGGGTCCGTCTTGGAGCCAGCTGGCATTGGCTCTGTCGGACATGGGGAAAGCTTCTAGCAGCTTCTCACAGAAGCCACAGCCCCCCTGCTACCAAAACCTTGCCATGCAAACCCAATACACTGTGAAAATTTCCCTGGGCTGTTCTAAGACAACAAACTGCAAACAGCCTGCTCCATCGTTTGCAGGAAGCATACTGACTCCCACCCGCATGGATCGTTGTTTAGGTTTGGGGAGGGAGAGCTGCATGCCAGAGCCTTACCCCTCGAGGTGACTTACAGTAGGAGCTGTTGTCCATGGGAACTAGGAACAGGTGGTAGCCTTCATGTCAGGGGTTTCCTCTGGCAGACAGCGAAGGAAGTGGGAGTCTAAGAGCATCTGTAGCTTGGGTGTTAAAAGTTCCTATACTGCTATCAGTTGCTCCTCTTCCCCTGTTTTCTCTGCCTTCTCTTTCTAAAATATGCCTCAACTCCTGTCTGTCTCTCTGCTACCTCATGCCCTTTCCTGCTTCTCCTCTGCGTAACCCCTCTTGCCCAACCTTTATCCTTTTGAGCTCCTGCCCTGCTGTCACTGCCCATGCTCCCTGCTCAGCTCTCAGGACTTGTTCTCCACCTGCACAGAAACTGTGCGTCCTCACCCTTCTCGCTGCCTCAGGTGGGCAGCAGTCCTGTGGGGTGCTTTCTGGTGCCACCATGAGCTTGCAGGCACCATGCAAAGCCCTTTTCTCTTTGGAGAGTGTAGTTGTCAGTCTCGCATAAGCCACCAGTCTCTATCAGCACGCCTGAACTGGTATTTTCAGAGGCTTGTTAACTTAGCCAGATGTCAGTAGGCTGTTGTGGGAAAGGACATTTCCCTGGAAGAAGTTGTAAAGCTCTAGGGCTTCTCAGTGAGAGGTGGCAAACACTTCTGTAGAGTGGGTAAAGCAAAATGCCATTCCCTAAACACATTCTTGAGCCTTGCTGAGCCATCTTAGCTGAGATTTCCACACACAGAAAAGCAGCCTTAGGCAGGCAGCAGTCTCTGATGGGAGACTTGAGTGCGAATTTGCCAAAGTCCTTTCACAGGCTTTTACAATGGGATGAATGAGGAAATCTTACCATAGGCAGGGCTAATAAGGGTTTTTTTCCTGCCAGCTCCATGTTTGTCCTATGGTTGTTATTAAAGAGCTGGCTTGCATGACTGTGGATATATTGTGCTTCATTTAGCAGGAAGACTCGGAATTTTCCAGGAAATGATTGATTAAAACCCAAATATCTAAATGCTTCAATTCAGTTCACATCTAAACTCTCCATTTACTTTGTAACAGAGTCTTCAGATATTATCTGCCCTAAAACCCCAGATTCCCCAGGCTGCCATGAGGCACCAAAATGACTGCACTCATTTTCACGGTAGCCAAGCACCCTAGCATCTCTGCTTTTCACTGTGGCTCTCTGCAGCTCCGGAGGATTATTAACTAACTATCTGTCAGCAAATGGTTGGCATAACCTTTTCCACTGTCTCTTTGCTGGTGAATTCAGCTCAGACTATATGTCTTTTGGCTGTAATATTTGAAGTGAATTATCAGTGAAAGTGCCTTTCGCTTTCAAAGAGTTACATTGCTATTGGGATGATCATATCACAAAAAATAGTTTCCCTCTGCTTCTCCCCCTTTTCTGCAAATATCTGCTGGATATGCAGACAGCTGCATTTTTGGCAGCAGATTGGATGACTTGAAGCTATTCACTAAGAGCCTTAGCCAAGCCCTCAGAAGTCAATACAAAGCCTTCCCTTGACTTTAGTGGAATTGTGCCCTCAAAGTACTTACATGCAGGGAATGAGTGAAACTGATATAATTAAACTTAGCAAATGTATCTGGGTCATTCTGACAGCAGAAGCCATAATGTATTTTTTCGATCAGTATTTTGTATCATTAGTTTTATAATATGCTGCTTAGTTTGGGGTATTTTTTCCAACTAAAATGATTCAGGAGTAAAGGGATTAATTTTATCGAGCAATGCTATTTTTGCATCTTTAATGTTTGGGTTGGCTTTTGATTATAATCCCCCATTTTCAAAGGTTTAAAAGTTAGTGATAAAACCCCATTCTAGGAATAACTGGAAGCAGAACAAAGGTTAGACAACTAATCCCCTGAAAAAAAATTGCAATAGTTTTTTCCTAGAGTAGAAAAGAAAAAACAGGCTTTTTTTCTTTAAGATACACTGCTATCAAAGCCAAATTTAAGTTAAAAATGAAATTCTGAAAGCATTTGTTACAACAGCTAAGGGTGAGGGAAAGAGTGATAGATCTAAGGAATAATTTTAGATCCTAGTCCTACAGATAAATGATTGGTATTTTACTTAGAAAAGTGCAGGTTCAATGAGTTTCATTAAAACCTGGTATAGCTAAATGTGCCTTTATCCCAGTTCTGATGAGCTTTCACTGCTTGTAGGTTAGACTGGAGCCAGACAATGACAATTCTCATTTCTATCCCAAATTTCAGTTTGTGGATACAAGTCACCTGAGAATTGTTTAAAATGCCTGCCTTTTTCAATAGGAGCACTTGTGAAAAAATATTTGTGAGGTGGCAACACTCAGACAGGGAATGCATGTGAAAAGAGAAAACATGGCAAGTTCCTGGTTTTACATTTCCTGCAAGAAATGTAAGCATATGGTAACCTTATATGCCTGAGTTCAAAGGGATTACTCTTGCGCTTAAACCTAAGCCTCTGTTTAAGGCTTTGCTGTATCATATTTTGCTTAGTTTCTAGGTGCCTGCTGTTGAGATAGGCAGGTAGTGAGATTTTTAAAAATGCCTTAGCAAGTGAGACAACTAAACATGGCAAAAATCAGATCCGCAAAGTACATCTGCTCTGACTTTAGCCATCCAGATGTTGGATTTCCAGTCTAGCAGCTTAAGCCCCATCTCTCCTTGGTGCTGAGCAGTGGGAAGGCAGAGGGGGGAATTCATACCACTTACCTTAGGGTGGGATGAATCACACAGTGAAATTGTCTCAAACCATTGACGGTAGAGGAAACCTAAGTGACAGATCCAGATTAGCTGTCTGACTCCTGGACAATAAAGATAAATGGAAATAATTTAACTTTACATTTCCTAACTTAAAAAGGTATCTGTGTAATTGCAGCTCAACCTTGCTATATCCCCCTGTCATTTTGGAAGCTTTGCACCCTGACAAACAGCATTGTCCTTTCTGAATTAGCCTTGGTTTTGTTACAATATGTTAAAACTTCAAAACCCAGTTCTTGAAATAGCTATGCAAACAATTTTTCGCCATGCCCTGGTGAGAACTAGACCTGGTTCTATGGGCAAACGGCGCAAGAATCTTACTCATGTGTTTGTCACCAATGTTTATGGGTAGCTTCGTAGAAATCACTGCTGTATGAATTGGAGCATCAGGCTTATAACAGGCCCAGAGAAATCAAGGGTACAAACTAATCTTGGATGTAGTGTCTCTGGACAAACAATGCTCTCTGCTGCCCAGTGCCCACTTGAAGTCTCAGTGCTCTGTGTGAACAGGCGCTCAGTGCTAAAGATACTGTGCAAAAGGTGGGCGCCATAACCCCCTCTCATTGCTTCCCTATAAGGTCAGTGGAAAGGCAGACACTTGACTTGAAGAGCTTGGCTTATTCTGGAGGTGTTGGTGCATTCACTATGTAACTGCAAGAGAGAAGTGTCTAAATTCCTCAGAACTGGGTTCCATCCTTGGTTTCTCTGAATCAGAAAGCAAGGAAGACTATGGGTCGAATAATACTCTTCAAACACCCATTAATTCTTGTTTGTTTCTTTTCTCATAATTTTATTTTGTAGGAAATACAGCATTAGCAAAGGAAAAGATCTTTTGATGTTAAAAAACTTATCTTATAAACAGCTTTAGCTTCTGTTTCTGCACCCCCCACATAGATGCGCCCACAGGCAGTTCCCTTGAATTCCTATTCCTGAAAGCTCTGATATCAGCTCTATAAAATGTATATTTAGGGAAATGATAATCATTCCCCTTCAGCTACTGTCTCTGTTTACATTTGTAATCTGACTCAGCAATCTGCCTATGCTGAGCAGGTCTTATCAATAAGTGAGTTACTTTTTTTAATGTGCACTCTCCCAAACCCTTTAAAAAGTATAAATAAGAATATTTAGAGATTGTAGTTGATACAGGTTAATACTGAGTATTTCCAATGCAAACTTTGGGTCTCTCTTGCAACAGATTGTATTAAGAAGTTTCAAATACATGAAAACAAACAAACTGTGCATGCTAATTCATCATATGTTGCTATTTACAGTACTGAAAAAAAGTGAAAAACCTTAAAGAGGTGGGAAGAGATAAATAAGATCTTTTTATCAGGTATAAGCTCAGTTTTCTTCTTTTTCTTCCCATTAGCCAAATGCAGATTGCATGGATGATATACCTCCAGACTTGGAAGCATCCATAGGAGGACCGCCAACCAACCAGATAACGGGAGCCAGCGATATAACAGTGAACGAGAGCTCTGTAGCCCTTGATCCCCCGGTGCGGACTGTGGGAGTACTACAAGTCATCCAAGACGTAGACTCCTTTCCCCAGGTTGGGGAGGGTAACTTCACAACAAGTAGTAAGTTCCTCTTTCTGGCAGAATTTGCACTGAAATAAATCTTTAGAAACCCAAATCACAAACAGATCTCTAGTGTGGGAAAAATGGTCTTTGAGGGCTTTTTCACTGGAGCAACGGCCTTAGTTTATGGAAATCTCCAGGGCAAGTAAATTTAAATAGCATGTCATTCTGCTGCACTGCAAACACTTCCAGCCTGTGTGCAAATCAGTGTGTTGAATAGCAAGCTCTAACTGGAGTCCCCTGCATGGACAGAACAAGCTATTTCAGTCAACACAAAATAATATAAACTTATGGTCATCTTCAGATGTTTGTTTGTGGTACTTGTTTGTAGTAAGTGATCCCATTCACCATGATAACTGGCCATGTATCACCTGGCTTCTTTGTGAAGCAGATTGGTGCATGTCCTTTGGCCTGTCTTTCCTCACTGGGCTACATGTTACTATGTTGAAGTTCTTCTTACTTGCATATCATAAAATAAATAGTGAATGCAGCAATCGCTTTTACTGCCTTCGGCCAAGAAAAAAAGAATGCTGAATTCTGGTTTTGCCTTTCCTTTATCTTCTCACATCAACTGAAGCTCATCTGGTTATTTATTCATACTTGAACTTCTCTTTTCAGAGGGATTGACAGTGAGAGTTCCTGTACTTGAAAACCTGAGCATAGTGAAATAGCGCTGCCAATTTGTAAAAAAAAAAAAAAAAAAAAAGCAGAATTTTGGATGTTTTCAGTGTGTTTAGTTTTCACTTGTTTAAGGGGCACCATTTGAACCAGTAACTCTCAAAATGTCTGCATGTGTCTCTGTTCCTAAAAATGATGTTCTTTGTTGAAAATGTACTTCTGACAGTTTAAAAAGAATGTTGTCAGCTGTTTTGAGTGAGGATTGTACTACTCTAAAATTCTCATTTTTAGGTAAAATAGCAAATCGGTAGAAAATACATATCTGTTTGGTATCAATTGGTGTATTAGTATTGACAAGACTATTGTAGCAAATTATCAGATATGCTTGAAGGGAGGTAGAAGAATGTGATAAAATATGGGTTTGTGTATGCAGTCAGCGTAGGTCCTGGAAAAAATTACACATTTTCAACCAGTTCTAGGTAATTCTATGGGCCTGGGCATGAAAAAGAAGGCAAGTAATAATATGGTGTGTAAAAGGTAGGAGAGTGATGATGGGACTAGGCTAAAATGGTTTTACATCAGTCTTCTTACTCCGTGAGGAGACTTGATAATCACATTTTCCCTCATATTTCAGCCAGTGTCATGGCAGTGAAAATAACTTCTGGAAACACTGGACTTGAGACCTTAGCCACAAGTGACCCAGAAGTGGATTTTTAAGTTCTCCCTTTGTGGATTAAGTACTGGTTTCAGGTTTGGTCCTTTTAGGGTCTAAGTCCTGGATCCAGCAAGGGGTGAGCAGTAAAGTTACAGGCGCAACTGTCGTCCGTGGCCAGCCTGTCAGCTGGTGGCATACAGCGTGCTCAGGCCTCCTGGAGTGCTGGCAAGAGCTGTTCAAAGCGAGATGTTGTTTTGTTCCTTCGAGTAATTGTTTTTAAATGCATTTGAGGCTAATTTAAACCATGAAGGAAAGATTTTACTTTATGGTGGTACCACAGTGTAACTAAAGGCTGGGCTAGACACTGGTCTCAGCTGTACCCTCTTAATGCTCCTGAAGGGGGTAGCTCCTCTGGCAGGTAATTATCCTCGTCCCACTGTTCTTTACAAGGCCAGCTATGGAAGTTGGGAAGGAGGGCTGTGGTGTGCCCTTTAGACCCACAGCTGCATGGCACATGCTGAGAAGAGCCAGCAAAGCCCAGCACTAGGGGTAGTCCATGCTTTTCACCCCAGGATCTTGGCAGACCGAGAAGCAGTTCTTCTGGTTTGTCATCAGGGCAAACAATGGTGTTGAGGCAGCCAGGGAGCACAAGAGCTCTGTAACTCTCCAGCCACTCTCTTCCCCTCCAGTTTTGTTTCCAGAGTCTGCAGAAGGATCAGTGGCAGTCCAAACATATTTGTTCTTCATTTTCCAAGTTGCCAGCTAAGTAACTGGGTGAAAAACTTGCTCTGAGCCAGCAGAGAACTGCAGGGCCTGCAGAGATGCTTTATTTTGCCTTGGTGCCCTCTGTTTTCCCCTTACCTTTAATATCATTGGGCAACAGACCCTAACACAGGACAATCCTTAGGGCTGACAGCAGAAGTCTGTCAAGAAGGACAAGGAACTCGCACCAAGGCCAGTGGTCTGTCCAGGCACATGAGTAATGAGGCAGCAAACCATGGAGCTTCAGGAGATCTCCGTCACCTGAAGAGGCTGGCCGTGTGGCCTGGGGAAGGGCTGCGAAAAGGGGTTTTCCCTGGTTATTTGAGAAAGGGAGAAGAGAGCAGGGAGGGGAAACTGGCAGATGGTCTGAGCCTCACACCATCACAGGGGTGGCTGGGGACCCACTGCTAAAACCAGACCTTTCTGATGTTTTGGGAGGAAAGAGGAGTCCTGAGGAAAGTTCAAAGGACCTTGGGAGCTTCCAAACCCTGGTGTGTGCCTGCCTATGCTGTGCCTGTCACACACAGGCACTCAGGGAACTCTGCTTTAATGCTTGGTTAGCTGTTGTCACTCTTCTATCATTGATAGGTAGACATGAATCTTCATCTGGATTTTTATCTCAAAGTGGAATACAATACTTGAGTATTAGTCAGTGGTAGGTATGAAAGTTTACATGCTGTCATCAGCACATCCAAAGTGGTGCAATTTGCAGTAGCTCCCAGAAACAGAGCCATTTGGTCCCTTTTTGCAGCAAAGCTGCAGCAAAGAAGAGGTCTTCGGTTGAGAGTTAGAGGCTGAGTTCCAGCAGTGATGGGAATTCATCCCTCCAGTTGCCTTTGTATGGATTTAGGGTGTTCAGGCACTCTGAAAGGTAGAACTTAGCATCTTGGGCAGCTTGAACTCTTAAGCCAGTGAAAGGGGAACATCTAGGGCCACTGTATAGTTGCAGTATGAAACCAAATGCTAACTAAACCAGAGGGCAACTGTAGGCTAAATAACTGGGTCGTAGCTGTCATATAGATGGGCTTTATAGGCATTGTGTCTGTTTATTGTATTCGGGCATTGTATTTCTCATTTTCAGAATGCTCATAGTTACACAACTGCAGAGCTTGCTGAGCGTGCCCTTTCTGTGAACTAGCCTGCCTGGGAATTTGTAAGCGATGACGCTGATTGCTCCTAGGAATCTTTGCTGAAGTTGCTAGGTTCTGGCCTCTTTATATAGCATTAGTGACGGGAACATACTCCAAGGCTGAATCTGTGCTAGTTGTTTTTCTTCCTCTTGTTATGGAATCTGTGCAGACTGCCTCCTTGACGTGGCACCCTTGACCCAGCACCATGAGTCTTTGCATCCCTCCTTATTCCTGGCAAAATTCAGTGGTCCAGGAGGTAAAGGACTTGCCACCTTCTTTCCATCTACTTTTGCAATACTTTTTGCTTAATTGTTGTTGCATCCTTTTTGTTTGTTGATTAATCATTCTGGTATTGTTGTCTTGGTTTGGGTTTAATTTCTCTTTCTATGTTTCCAGTAAGTATTCAGAGCCAGAAGAGCTCCCACAGTGTGTCTGGAGGGAGGATATTTCCAGAGTACTGTTCACATTGGGTGAAATTCTGTCTCCATTGAAATCTGGTGGCAAAGCTCCCACCTACTTCAGCGGGGCCAGATTTTCATTTCTGGAACTCAGCCAGTGCTTTTC
The DNA here is from genome assembly GCA_026212715.1 of Elanus axillaris. Classification (NCBI taxonomy): domain Eukaryota; kingdom Metazoa; phylum Chordata; class Aves; order Accipitriformes; family Accipitridae; genus Elanus; species Elanus axillaris. The sequence continues at coordinate 20,003,765 of JANZLQ010000007.1, read as the reverse complement.
TTTTTATTTCTGTGTATATGCTCAACAGACATTTCCTCTTCCCTCCCCCCCTTTTTCTCCCCATGCTCCTGAATAGATAATGTCTTCCATGGGACCCTGGAAAACATAGTGTATTATGAACATCTGGATGAGACTTCATTTGGGGGCCCATCCCTAGAGTTCCTTGCTAAACCAAGCACCTCCTGTGTAGTAGCACTGAGCACTTAAAAATGGACCAGCAGTTTCTCTCAGCTGGCTTCTATCAAGATCCAAGCATGCATCAAGTCCCTTAGGCATATCTACAGCCTGAAGTCTGTTCAGTATTTACTCTTAGTGACTGCTCTCTGTGGTGTGATTTTGTGCAGTATCCTGGGATAGTGTCTTGTAATGTGATATTTCTGTAATGAGTTGCTGAAAATGGATGGATGGAAAAATTGAAAAACTGGCATTGGAAAAAATAAAGGGGGTGGGGTTGAAAAAATTGTGTGAAATACATAGGAGTTCATCTCAGCTGAATTTCCTGCTTAGACCCTATTACTTTTCAGCTCTCCAGAGGGTATGAAATAAGATAAGCTAATAATCTTTTTTCCACAATAATGCATCATAGCAACCTGTGTTGCCTAATTTTAAGTAGTGAGTTATGCAAAATGCTAACATCTTTGGAAATTTCAGCACAGGTGGAATTTCCTGCTCTGCAGATGATGTGAGTGTGAGCTGGACTTGGCTAAGATCTGAATTTGAAGAAGCTCTGAGCTACACCAGCTCTGAAGGAGTGGAAGGGATGGGATTTGAGAAGGACATTGCAATATTCTTTGGGTCGGGCTCAGCTGGGATTGAAAGATATGGTTAAAAAAGTTAGTTTGCTGGAAAAGTAGCATCTAGATATTTTAAAGGTTGTATGGAGACACTCGCAGAGGAAAAAGTTATATCATTCATGGTCATTCATCTCCCTCAACCTATGTGGCCCTTGCTAATTTCTGTAGTAGATAATGTGCGCTGCCTGAGTCTTTGTCTTCTGTTGGTAAATACCCCTGTTTTTTCAATTTAAACAGGCTTTTATATTCCCTTCAGCAGGATGTCTCATCACACTGCATAAGGCCTCAGAAATCCCACCAGCACTGACTCTGTAGTTGGAGGAAGATCCATAAATAATTCTGTTGCAAACATGGGCAGCAGTATGGAAAAACACAAACTCTCCCCCAAGTTGCCATATCACCCGCAAAGTCCACCGAGTTTGGCGGGCTGTACAGCAGAGTGGGCAGTCTAGAGAATACCAGCAGTTAATTTTCTGCCCCTCATTTTGTTCTTTCCATAAAACCCTGCCAACATATAGCTCATCGTGACTGTTAGGACACTTTCAAGTCTCTTTGATAGCTCTTCATTAAATCTATTCATATAACTTCTCAAGTAATTATTTTGATCTGTGTATGTCTAAAATGTCTTTGCGAAGAATGATGAGCCTTTGCAAGTGGATCAAAGTGCACGATAAGAATCTGATCCTCTGTTGTCTTGCAACCACTTGACTGTTCCTCTTTGCTATTAATAGGGGTTTTTTTAGGCAGAATGTAAAGGGGGAGGAAAAGGTGGGAAAAACTCCCTAGACAGTAGTTAATACAGAAAGTTATTAACACTTGCATTAGCACCTAACGCTGTCCTGGAGACAGAATACTGATGGGACCTAGTTAAAGATTGAGCAGATTGCATCCCATGTGCCTGTAGTATGACATAAGTCCTGGTGGCTCTATTAAAAGCCTGTGCCGATGTTGCACTAAATAGTTATCATGACCTGAAAATTCCAGTGAGCTGAGGTCCTAGATTCATTTTGAGACTCACACCAGTGCCAGCATAGCACTGGTGGTTTGAAAGGCCAGCAGTGGTTTGCAAGAGTCAGCAAGTGAAACCTAACTGGCACTAAAAATATGTTCTGGATTATTACATACACCCACAAGATGCCTGCCAGGCTCTGTGAATGGACAGTGAAGTTCTCCTGTTATAAAACTGCTCTTCCTTCCCATATGTTAAGATGTGAGATACAAACAAAGTGTTTCTGTACAGCACATTGCAAAAAGGGTTGTACAAAAATGCTGTGAAACAAGGAGCAAATTCTAAATTTTTTGTTTGTTTGTTTTCTGTTTCACATCTGCTATGTACATTGACATTGTGTACAGAGCAAGGATGAAACGATCGGTTCCCAAATCTCCCTTCTTCCCCACAGACACACAGAGCTGTGTCTATGTTAGTCTGGCCTAACCTTGGGTGCCAGAAAGGCTGCAGGTCTTAAGTAACTTACTTAATAATTGACTCTCAGGAGAGATTTAGAAGAAAATATTCTCCTTCTAGTAGTGGAAGCTCCATTTGTAAGCCTGTCTCTACATATAAATGCTGCGGCAGTTACCAGCTTGCCTTTCTCTGTCCCAGATAGCTTGTTCCTGCCTCTGTGTTGCCCTTCTGGTGCACAGCTACCTTGTAAACCCAATCCCAAAGCTAACCAATTTCTTCCTGGTCAGTGTTTTTATTTGGAACAGTTTCCTGATCCAGAAGTAGTTGTGCCAGTACAACAGGAGGAAAGAAATGTGGAGCACAAGAGAAGAGAGGGACATATAAGCCAGCTTTCACAACACTATTGCCAAAAGCAAGCACACTGTATCAAGCACAGCTAGACCCTACACAGCTGTCTGTTTTGCCCCCAAATCAGGATAAACGAATAGGTAAAGTAAGCATGAAGCTTCAAATCTCATTTGAATGTTCATGTCCGAGTACACAGGCATTTTATTAATGGTCAGTGAATATGAGACACATAAGGGATTTATTATCTATGATGATGAAACTCAGTAAGGAAAAGTGCCATTGTAAAAACTGCGATAACACACAAGTATGTGCTTAGATGTATCATTCCCAGTTGCTCTGAATGCACATTGCATGTGTGCAGGGGAAAAGGGGATCTGAGGACTGGGATCAGTGATAATATATTTGTCTTTATTCTTCACTGTCTGAAGCAGACAGCTAGATAAGACATTGAACAACAACGCTTTTCAAGCAAAATGGACAAACAATGTAGATTAAAATACAAATCTGAACTGCAGAGAGACCAGATGACTTAATACTAGCTGATCTCTTTGATTTATACTTGAGAATGAAAGCCTTGCCTTGCAAGAGATGTTCAGCATCTTGCGTACAATCTGCTTGATTATTTAGGACTCATTCTCACATCTCTAATGTCTGTGGAGTTTTTATTCTCATCAGTTTTTACACAAAAGCCTCCACTGAAGTCATCAGGAAGTGCTGTTTGAGATACAATGTGCTACTGTGATTCTGAATCTTTTTCTGAGCAATTCAGGAACAAAGACAAATGGGAGACATGAGGATCCTTGGAGCAGGATCTGAAACAGCTTGGAACAGCACCTGAAAGTAGGAATTAAGAAGTAAGACTGAGCAACAGCTTTCTAGCCAGGCAGGCAGAAGAAAGGCAGGATTCCAGGGTCAGCGCTGCTGGTTGCTGCCATTATTTCAGAGAAACAATGCAAAAGTAATGCTCGCCTGTACTGCACAGACCCCAGACGCCCCTACCAGGGTCAAGCTCTGCTGTACACAGATAGTGACCAATGGACCTACTTCTGAAAAATTCCCAGGTAAGAGCAGATTATAGCAAGCAGGCAAATCTATTAGATTTGGTGGGAAAAGACAGTGAAAAGGCAGCTGTGCCTATGGGAGAGTAAAAACACGAGGCTGAGGTACAGGAGGTGGTCATAGAAAGTACTGCCATTTCTGCAGCAGTCACCCTTGATTCTGCTTGCATGTATTTTGTTCTGGTTGCTTTGCTTCGTAATGGGGTGTGCATTTGCCTTAGTGCTCCCATAGTGTCATGTCCACTTTGAAAGTAACTGAAATGAAAGAAGTAAGCCAGGCAAAAGCTCTGCTGATGTACTGTTTGCAGTCACTGGTATATATGTTTTTCTCCTTATTCATCTAGGCTTTGAGTCTGTGAGTGTGCAAGAGAATCATTTGCACATGGAAGTCATCTGGTTTCTCACAAGTGTTTAAAGGATCATGTGCATGCTTACACCTGTGTTTCTTGTGTTGCAACCAGCAGTTTTGATTTCTCAAAAAACATGAGAGAGTTGTATTTGGAAACAGATTAAATGAAAGAGGAGTGTGTGCCTGTACCTGTGTGGCATTTTTTGTGTGATAGATAGTCTTGCAGGAGATGTTTGGCCTGCAAGAAGCATCCAAAACTGCTCTGCTTTAAGTTTTCTCCAGATTCTTGTAGGGGCAACAGCTCAGATTTCCACATATGGTTACTAGTACTTACTATTTCAGCCTGGACCAAAAAAAAAAAAAATGGTATTTGCTCATAAAATACCAGCCAAGCCCTAGTGTGTTTTTTGAAACAGCTCTTTCTTTTGTTATTTACCTCCAACTCCGGCAGAAACTAGGCTGCTTCAAGGATCCTTTAGGGTTACTGCAGTAACCAGGTCACTTCACCTAGAAGTGAGTGTTCACACTAGATCTTTAGTAATTGGCCTTACATCTTTATTGTTCTGGATGTGGGCAATTTTAAGTGAAGATAGTGCTTGAAACTGATGCTTTGAAACTGATAGGCTGAGTGGAGAAACTGGTTTCTGAGTTTTTATAGAAAACATGAATGATCAGAAGAAAAGTAGGTAACAAGTCAAGCCCAACATCCGAGAGGAAATATCCAACTACTGGCTTGAGTGTTAGGAGAGGATTTTCTCCTGCCTCAGAGCCTGTGGGGGACAGGAGAGGTGAGTAAGCCCTCACATTTAGGGATGCTGAAAATAGGACTCACACGGTTATATTCTAGCCCAACTAGATGCCCTCTTTGCCAGTCCAGTGACAAGGCTGATATCCTGAGGAATATACTCAGGCTGTACTCAGCACAGTGCACAGTAGCATAAGAGTTGCATTAATGAATATCTGGGCTTCCAAAGTGCCCAGGAGATCTATAATGGAATATCCGCCCAACTTGGCCCTTTGTTGCAACTGTCTTTTGCAAGTGCCAATACCATTGTCTGTTCTTTTCATTTTAACTCATGTTAACCTATTTGAGGCACTTAGAGAGTAGGAAAGAATGTACGCTCTGTTGTGGCAATAATTAAACCCTATGTTAATACACATATTAATGTGCAAAACAACTTACCTGGAGATCTCTGTGGTGAATTTCTGCTCTATTTGCCACTGTATAGATAGCATAGTGCTGTAAGACAATGAAAAACTGTACTCCTACAGGAAAAAATGCATAGAAAATGTCTAGAACAAAGATACCACCAGAGGAGTCAGAATATGAAAAGCACTTAGCTAAAATAGCTTTATTAAATCATAGCATCCTGGGGGGGGGGGATCACACAAAAGAGGTTTTAACTACTTGCCAGTTCCTTATGCAAGTAGTTAAATAATGCTATGTTTTCAGCTGCTAACGTTTCTTTGGGAGACAGCCATCAAATGTGGTATGTTGGGTATTGCCCAGATTTTGCCCCCGCGTGCATGGGATATTGAACTCAACTGAGATCTTGCTAAACTGTATTACTTTTTTATAATTGCTTTTTGGAAATGTAGTGGCACCAGCAATTTGTCTTTCTGTGCCTGAAAAGCTATCAGTCTGTAAGACCACAACAGTCTCAGAGTAGGAGATTTTAGAAAAACGACCCTCTACCAACCTGCTCTGGGAGATGTAACGTGTGCTCCCAGCTGCTGAGTAACCTGCAGCCTAAAGATACACTTCAAAGGAAACAGTTTTGAAGAAAAGCTATGATGGAAAGATTATATTTTCAGTTGTTCACCCTCAAAAGTGCCTTGTTAAAATACCATAATGGCTGCATATTCCACAGGGTGGAAACAATTACATTTGTTTGCAGTAATTCATTCCTTCTGTATCTCTTTTTCTTTAAATTAATCCTTCAGGTTTTGCCTGATTATGACTAAAAGATGTAAGTACACTTCCCTTGTAAAAACTGAAAAATTACTGTAAATTTATATTCAGCTTCTAAAAGCCCTCCTTCCAGACTAGATAAATAATGTAACAATATTTTAATCTTTAATTTTTTTTAAAAGCTCCTGAGGTCTAAATATTCTTCTGGAACTGCCTGGGAACCTTCTGCAAACTACCACTTTTCAATGAGAGGAGTTGAAAGTGAAGAACTTGAATAGAAAAGGAAAGACAGAAGGGGTTAAAACTGAACTTAATGTCACAAAATTTTGACTCCAACTTTACAGTAGTGTTCCCAAGGGAAATAATAATGAACCAGGGCAAAGACATTTACATTTTTTTGAAGTTATATGGTTGGTTTCCAGGTTTTCAGAGAGCTTTTGTTATTTTTACTTTTCCAGGTATGTATTGGTGCATAGGGTAATATCTTTTTCTTCTGCCTCTCTGAAGAGTGTGAATGCTTAGAACTGAAAAGAAAGTGGAACGGGAGTCACTGAAAAGATTGAAACAAGACAAAATGTTTTAATGCAGAGAAGCAGTGTTTTAAAATTACTCTGTTCCAATTTGAGTTTCACTTGCAGAGTGATAGGGAGGTCTTGATGGTAGTGGTGGTGTCCAAGTGACCTAATGAATGTGTTTTCTTGTATAATTCCAGCTGCAGTTTGTTGAAATTTACATCGGCCTTTCCCCTCCACTGGTCTGAGAAGAAATTCTGAAAACAGATGTCTTGGTCTTGGCCTTTCTCATGTTCTTGTGAGCATTTCAGCAAGAGTCCATGATAAAAACAGTCGCTTGGAGGGGCTTTTCTGATGCTAGAAGTTGTTCACTTGAAACCAGGTTGTGACTGCAAGCTTATTTGAAAGGACATGCTAAATGGCCCCACATTTATATAGCCTGAGACCAGTTTCTACTGTTGTCCCTACAGGGTTTCCTACCAGCCAGGCCTTCAAGGGCACTTGCCCAGTGAGAAATTACCCTGGGTGCTCGGACTGAGGTGCCCTTTAGACACCTTTAGTCGCCTTTAGGTGAGATCAAGTTCCCTCTTTAATGTTAGCCTTGCTGCTTATTGCCCTGGTTGCCCCTCTCTGGGTTTTAATTGTCACATTGAGCATTTTGTAAGCAAGTAAATGGAACTTACTTTTTTGTGATGTTGCTGGTGTGAACCACGAGCAAGGAAAGCAAAAGGAGCCAGTTGAATAAGGAGGGAGCGTGCTTGCAGTCCTGCTTCAGGCTGGTGAGACAAGGCTGTTGGTTTCACATCTTGGGTCAAGGAGTCAGGTCGAGTAAAACTGTGCTATGTTCTTTTCCATAAAGGCTCATGTTGGTCAGAAAGGGAGACAGGAAGGAGACAGGATCAGAGGGAGACTCACATTAATGTAATTTAAAATCTTTAACTCAAAATACTTGTTAGTTTGGTTTCAGTTTTTGTAAAGGCTGATTTTTTTTTCTTCTTTACATAAGCCATATTTATAAATGTGTTTTCAGACAAGATTTGAATGTAGCAGGCCTGGCCTGGCAGATCAAAGATTTATTTTTTAATGGGAAAAAACCAAAAATGTTGAGCTATTGCAGCATTGTCAAAGAAATGTTCCAATTAAAAGGAGATTGGCATCAACTGATTTAAAATTTCTTAAATGAATGTAACAAGGGATAAACTGTTGACCTTTTTCTTTATGAATGCTTTTCTCAATTGTTATTCTGTACTCCTGTGTTTCTCTGTGAATATGCATTAATATATACAGCTTAGCTTGTTAGAATTTTGTCTGGTGCACTAGCCCTGCTGCAAGGAACAGTAACATTTTGGACATTTCTGTTCCAAATATACACTGATTCTGTATACCTTCCAGTCATATTTTAATCCTCATTTCATGTGTTTGTGATGAGTTTTAAATGTGCTTATTTTTCTTTCCTATAGAATGCTTTTTGTTACATCAAAAATACTGCTAAATCCTTTAAGCAAACTGTGAAAGCAACCTTAAAGGAGATCCAAAGGACATTTAAGTTTTACTTTTCCAAAAAGAAAAGGTTTTGATACAGTTTCTGTTTGATGGGGAGGGGGGGTGTCTGATTTCTAAACTAATGAAAAGAACCACGTTTCTCATAAAAACAACTATGCATAGATAGATTAAATCGGGGGGGGGGGGGGGTGGGGGTGCCGAAATTTGCTGGAAGTCCCAGGAAATGTTCCTGCTGGAAACTATGAGCTGCTTCTGGCTGCATAGATCTCTTTTACTCTTCCTGCTAGTACTCAGTCACAGTTATACAAGATCTATAGACTATACAAGCACTGACAATGTCATATCCCACCTGCCAATCCATAAACGTCAGCAGCAGTTTGAGTCAGAACACCGACCCACAGCCTGGCACAAGGCACGTTCTGCTTACAACTGCCTAGTGGCACACAAGGACCTTCCTGGTGCATAGGCCATCCAAACAGGGGGACGCTCTCCTTTTAAGAAGTCTTAAGTACAAAAGTTCGCATTTTGATAGGGAGATTTCTGTTTGTGGCCATGGTCAGATTTACTCCTCAATCAGAGAACCGGCCACGACCATAGGTAGAAAATGTTCCTGATAGTGAAACTATTGAGTAGGCTGCAGGGAAGATCAGAGCTGGAATAATTTCTCTTCAAAAGCGGCTAATTACACTGGAATGTAAAACATGTTGCAAGGTTTGATAGGCTTGTGAGGTTTAAGAGAAAGAAGCGTTAACAGCTGAACTCATCTGTCATCGTAGGATGTAAAAAAAAATCTAAATCTCTGTGGGTTGAAGGGTTCTTTTGAAAACCAGGTATTAGAGCTTTTAACTGACATCCGGCTGTGGTTCTGCACTGGCAAAGAGACGAACTAAGTAGCTGGGGAGCTTGTACAGTGAGTGATGCTAATTGCTAGCAAATCTGAAGGGTTTATATCGTGCAGCCACTACAATAGTGGAGAGTAGACTCAACTACCCAGGACATCCCTTCCAGCGCAAGTCTCCGAAGGCTCCTTCTTTAAGTAAAGAGTAATACTCCATGTGTTAAAGAAATTGTTTTACTGCAGCTATCTTGAAGTGTGGTTTCTGCACTATCCACCCTTTCTTGCTATTGTTTTAAAACAATGTCATCGCTTAAACTCCAGAGAAGATGAAAAATCTGAAAACAGCAAAGCATTTCAGGTTACTTATTTTAAAGGAAACATTTATGGTAGCTCCAGCAGTTGGTAGTGACTCATCTTAAGTGTTTGCCAGTGCTCAGTGAAGGTCAGGGCTGTCCTTTCTGTGTGTGTATGAAGGGAGGATCAGACACAAGTACCTACCAAGACTGCATCTGAACACAGGGCACTAGAAATGAAGTGTACACTGTTTTCAATTAGGGTAAAATTTCCTTATGTAAAGATTCTGTGAAACTGGATATTAGAGAAAGCTTCCTCACAGAATTTTTAAATTATCCTAGGGGCCTCAAAAAAAAAAAAAAAAAGTGTATGAATGCCATAAATACATAGGAAGGAGATTCAGAGTAGTAGAATATGTTACTTTGAAAGCATCTAGAATTTATTTTTAAAAACTGCTGCAATTCTAATGAAATTAAGGGGTGACACTTCAGCTTGTCACGTTATTTTTCTTCATTGCTAATGCACATATAAATGGCTGAAATTGTTTATTCTGTATGGAAAACTAGATGTTCTTATTTTAATTGACATTCCATTATTTCTTAAATGTTTTGTGTAAACATAAAAAATGCCTGGCTATCCAACTGAACTGTCCCCTGCATGTATTCAGAAAAATGTCTGTTTACCTATGTGCCCAGGTAAGCATAGCAGAAATAGTATAGCTATAGGGTAGGGCTGTAGTCATCTGTTCAGGTTCTTTCTTTGTTCCAGTACACGTATCAGACCTGTCTGCAGAATATTGTACTGTTGCTGATGCCACACTATCAAGAATGACTACATCTTCCAGTACCTGGTGGCATTTGTGAGACTGAAAAGCATGTGCTTTGCTTCTAAATAGGGGATTTCTTTACAGGGTCACTGAGACACTGTACAGTTGAGGCTTCATGATTCTGGTTTTGTGTGTGTGTGTGTGTTACAAGAGATTTTTCTACAGCTGAATTGCACTTAAATCAATCTTTATCTTTTGAACTACAGTAAGCAGAAGCTATAGCCTATGACAAATATATAATTCAGCTGTCCAGTTCAAATCAGGTTAGACAGCCCTGTAAAGTTCAAGAACATATTTTCTCTGGGTTATTGTGCTATTTCTGTCAAGTATTCTCTGTTTTTAAGGACTTGTGACAATTGAGCTTTAACCTAGGCAGTGTACTTCAGTCAAATGTCTCCCAAGTTTTTTGGAGGCATGTACCTGACAGTCCTGTAGGAACATGAGCATGTGACAGGAGACTAGAAATTGTCAAATCCTGCAAGTCCACATGTGGCTGGTGGGAGGCAAGACACTGATTTCACGGCAAGGTGTCAGAAGGAGGGGGGGGGGGGGGGCGGGG
>JANZLQ010000007.1:19968726-19993267 GCA_026212715.1 Elanus axillaris | reverse complement strand
CCCGCCCCCCCCCCCCCCCCAAAGCGTGACACACAATGTTACGGCCTCTGCATATGTCTGTTGTTTGCGGGGAGCCCTTGGGTAGCACAGAGGATGCTGAAGCTGTGTGGATGGATGACCGCTGAATGCCATACTAATCTGCCCAGACTTGGCAGGAATGGTGGTCCCACAGCTGTGCCCTGCTTCAGGCACTGGAGCTGTTGCTGCAACAGAGCCAGACCCATTCTCAGGCATGTTGTTTCCTTATACTGAACAAAAAGGAAGACTGTTTTCCCCTTAAGGTAAAAGTTACTCTGTTAAAAGTTGTGTTTTTCTAGTGACAGCAGTGGAAGTGACATATCCAATACAGGAGTTCCTCTACCACCACTGTGGGATTTCTCTCTTTTAGCTTCATTACTGTGTGCATTTTTTTCCATACCTAATGAGAAGACATCCCTGGGTAAAATTTTTATTATGGACATTTCTAGTGGAATTAAATTTCAGCCAAGCATCACCGACACCAACATGCACGGAGAGAGAGGGAGAGAAGATCCACATGCACTTTATTCAAGTAATTCCACCATTGTTGAGCTTTTCAGCCCCCTCCTTGTGTGTTTTCTCATTAAATCCTCTGATATATGCATAGGCATTTTTGTGACGTCTTTGCACAAGGATGTTCATTGTAACTGCTCTTGAAAGTTCAGTAAATGATTCCTCAGGACTGTGCTTTGCTAGCGACCTAGGTTTTTTGAGAGCTTATGCAGTAAAAGGTACTTAAAGATACAGATTTGAAAATCATGCACATGCTGCCATGACAGGCACACTCAGCCAGACTGAGATAAGCTTTTTCAACCTGCTCATTCAAAAATTAACAGGAGTTGTCTTTAAAGCAAGCTGTTGTTCCCTATTACAGCTGTGTGTGTGCATACTTGTAATTGAGGAAGCAGTTCATAGTGATTAGGCAGAAATGTTTTTTTTTTCTACTTGTCACAGCAGCCTACTTTCCACATCAAGTTCTCAGAATTAATTGCCCCATGCAGATTTTCACTGGCTAGTAGCCACCTTGTACATGAGCTGAAGTAGGAGCGAGAAACTTCTAAGATCCTTGAAGAAAACCTGCAGTAATCTGAGATCTCCTACAACGGCCTAGCGAGGCCTTGCTCTGCAGGTGCACTTTCACGTCCTAGTCTCATCGTGTGCCCTTGGTGGGTTGCTCTTCCAAGCACCAGATGCCCCTTCTTGTGTTCCCCTGAGTGCCAGAGGTGGTGTTCCCACTTCGTGGTCCTGGCTGCCTTTGCAGGATCCAGCAGTGCTGAAGCTGGGAGGCAGAGGTCGTAGGGATGGGTTGCAGTTTCTCCCAGGCCCTGCTGTGTGCCAGCAGACCCTGCCAAGCCTCAGCTGCCACCCAGCCACCGGTGCTCTGCGATGGGCTCTTCGGTCGCCACAGCGGGAAGGAGGATGCCTGTGGGTTGAGCATCCCTTTTCTCGTTCCTCCTGGCTGGGAGCAGGGTGGGAAGCAGCAGGGCAAAGCAGAGCTGCTGTGCGAGTAGGCTCAGCAGGGATCTGCAGTCCTGAGAAGGAGTGGTCTCGGGTGGCTTTGGGCAGCTGCTTCTGCCACGGGGTCCCCCAAGGAGAGGTCGCAGCCCTGCAGCGTGATCAGACCAGAGAAAAAGGTTTTTGAAACCACTGGCTTACATTGGCTCCTCTGGCTTAATATTGTCTCATGCTTGGACGTATTGCGATACCTCTCAGGTGTGACTGCTCTGAGGGATTTGCGTGGCCGGTACATCTCTAAATCACCCCGTGAAAGGATGTTTCTTCGTTTTGTTCCTTAAGAACAAAACAGAAGTTTCTCTCACCATTGCAGTCTCACTCATTCAATCCAGCACATTATGTGTCTGAGTCAGGCTGTAATTTCCTTCTCCTTTCAGCCTTGCAGGAAGCAGAGCACACTGCTGACATGGGTTTTTTAAATATAAATAAGCAAGTTCAGTCACAATAGCAGTCACCAGTATAGCCCATGGAAACTGAGATGCACGTGATTCAATTGTGTGATTATACTTCTTGGATGTAAGTCTCTTTCTTATGACTGCCTGCCAATAGGCCATATAGCATGTAACACATGCTAGTACATACAGCATTTAACTCTCCTTTTGTCACATACCTGCTGTCCCTTCAGATTTTTAAATGGCTGGCAGTGTGATTAAAGATGTTTGCTCACTGCTCAAAGGGTGTATGTCTCCACACTTCTCACTTTGGCTACTGGAAGAGTCCTTGCAATATCCCTTATACACTATTAACATGACAAAGCATGATTATTTTAAATTTTGTCACTTAATGTTATTTGTTTTGCAGTAACACCAAGGAGCCCTGGCTGTTTAGCAGCTGCTAGGAAAACCAAGTAAAAAAGTAGTCCCCATGCCACACCTGACATTTTAATCGTGTAACATCATGGTACCACAGGGACAGCTTGCAGATGTTGAACGTGGGGGGGGGGGGGTGTCCCTTCCCTTCCTTTCTGTCTTTCTGTATGCTTCTTTCCTGAAGTTGGCTGCAGTACTCACCTTGTGACTGAGCCAGCCTGTTCAGCTGCTAGCCTAGCAAAAAAGTGTTTCCAAGGTAGTTTGCAGACATTTTTTAAAACTAAGTCGACTCCCTGGCCAGTCAAAGGAATAGCAGAGCTGACTCGGGATAGGTGGCAGGAGGGTGAGCTAGGGCAGGGGAGTTGGACTTCCACTTTTGGGCTCTGTCATGTTGCTGGTACATGGAACTATACTTCAGCTAAGTCAGAAACTCATTCTGCATACAGGGAAATTAAATGGAAGAATAATAGACATGATCAGAGAATAACATCTGCATGAAGTGTTTGTAGCAGTGCTTGGAACTGCTCAATAACAGTGATTTTAGTTCAGTCTGGTCCTAATATTAGGATTTTTTTGTGAGTGAATTTGGTGAAGAGTTGAATTAGGCTTTTTGTTTAACATGAAATGTTTCTTGGGGTTCTTGGAGTGGTGTAGGAAATGACAAAAAAGTAGCTAAAGTCTTTCAGAATTCAAGGTCTTTGACTATTTAATATATTACCAAAGGTAGCTAAGGTACTTGAGAATCAAAACTGTCATGTAGTTACAGCCCTGTGCTTCCATATTTTTTAATCTTTTCCCTTTTTATAGGAGATCTCATTTTCTGATTTTCAATCAAATACATGAATAATTTTGCATCTTCTAAATAATAATAATTTCTAACAGGCTGTACATTGAATCAAATGCATTTAGATATTTTTCTGAAACTTACTGTGGGCATCAGAAGAACGTGCTGTCCTGACCAGAGGTGCCCTTGGTGCAGTATTTGGGCACTGAGGATGGCCGGTGGTGAACAGTAAGGAGAGTGTGCAGTGGCAACCCCCTGGTGCTCTACCCTTACAGACAGCAGGAAAGCTTAGAGGGAGAAAAGAAAAGCAGCTTTGCGAAGGTTTAAGAGGATGGATGCCCTGTTGTGAAGGAAGGAGGGTGGTTCTTGTCTTGCAATCAAAGTAGGGGAGAGTGTGGGACTGAAGAATGGGGTCAGGCAAAGATGGAAGAAAATACTTTGTAGTGACTAAGAGCACATGTGCAGATAAACTGTGAAGGACCTTGAATATGGGGATTAGCTGATACAAGAGCATAGTGGTCGGTGCAGGAGACCTTAGTGTGATGACTACATTGACTGTTCAGGTAATCTTTCTGATCATATTTTCACTGAGTTTCCAATAGGAAGGAGAAAAGACTAGTCATGGGAAGAGAAAATAACATTGCAGTATCTAGGCCACAGAAGGAGTTTCCCTGCTCGTCCCAGAGCAGGAATGGGCTGAGCATGTCCTGTAAGAGAGAGAGGAAAGTATACTGAAAGCAAAAATACTAGGTTTTCTTGTGTCATACTTGGCAGAGGCATGTTTCTTCTGTCATAGAGAGGATTGGCAGCCCCCCTCTAACACAGCTGATCAAGAGTTCCCAAAACGTCAGCCAGCCTCTCATAGAGTGAAGACAGATCTCCAGAGTGTTGACTCCTAAAATAATGTTAATACATGCTGTGAATTTCAAAGGTCTTGTCTTCTGATTCATGGATAAAATCCTAAGGAGCTAGTATATGCTCATTAAAGATAGATACAGAGGTATATTTAAAAAAAAAACCCACTTTGCTTTTCCAGCCAGTCAGGTCCAACTGTCTCCATGCAGTAACATCTGGTATGTGTTCTTCCCCTTTTGCTTAGTGTCCTGAAAATGTGCTTGCTGTCTCCTCCATGTGTTTTATATCATATATGCTTATTTGGACAGATTTTTATTTTTTTCCCTTTTGGGGGGAGAGAGCATATGGGTGCTGATACTTTCTACGCTGTCCATGAAAATGAGTTTATTGGTCTTGCAAAATACAAAATGTCTTCTCAGGTAACTGGTGTCAAAGTTTATTGCTTAAGTACAACATGTTCCAAATTTAGGCTTCAGAAAATAGGTTGTATTACTAATAATTTCCCCTTAGCTTTTTGATGCTTGTCTTGAGATACTGGGATATGATTTCCAGAAGTGCTGAGTACTTACAGCTGTAGCTGAAGTTAGTAGAATTTATGCTTGGGGCATACAATGTGCAGGTTAATGCTGTAACTGAAAAATCAGGTTTACTGTGTCTTAACTGGGCACCCAGAATCAGTGAGTGCCTTGAAGAGTTGTGACTCTCCATCTTGTCTAGAGTGATGACAATGGTGTCACCCCTTCATAGTGCAGGATATTTGAAGACAGGGAACTACATCTTTGGCTGTTTTCCATTAAGAGATGCTGTATGTTCTCCCAAAATATATATCCTAGAGAAAGATTAAGGGAAGAAAGCTTGTTGCCTTTTCACTCAATTAGAAGAAAAAAACAAATTTGCTTTGGGAGATAATCTAGTGTTTTATGTCATATCCAGGCCCATCTATCAAGTCTCTCAACCATTTGGGGTTTAATCCAGTTAAAGACATTTTTTTAATGTTGTCTCGTATGAAACTTGCCAGGTCATGGCATTTGGTTCTTCCCGGTGTGCTGATGTTTGGGTATTCTTTGCAATGTGTTTCAGACATCTTCTGCTTTTTCCTCTGGATGAAGCCCTATTACCATTAGAACATTCACAGAGCCTCTGGCTTGTTATTTATGGAGAAGACTCTAACCTTTTCTTCCAAAAGCAGCTATCATGAGCAAGTACTTTTTCCCCTTGCTGCTCAGATCTCTCTCTGATGCTAGGGAACAGCAGTAAAATATTTCCCCAGTACTTTGTTCTCAGTTGTCGCCAGCCAGAGTTCTTCATCCATTTTATTAGCCTCTGTGTACAAAAGGACCGCATTAGTAACAGGTTTTTTACAACCCTTTCTCCTCAAACATATTCCCTCTGCTTCTTTTGCATTAGAGATTTTATAGGCATTTTTTTCTGTGTGTTTTATTTCAGTTGTGTTGTTAGTGCAGTTACGGCCTGTTCTAAAGCGTTACGATTATCAAGATGACATTGAAGTAATTTGAGACTTGCTTATAAAATGATCCAGTGAGAAGTATTGATGATTAATTTGAGAATAATTTTAAGAATCAGTAGTGTTTTTAAAGAAGAGGGTCTTAGAGATAAAATAAATTTGATTGGTACTGTTGTGGAAGGAGTTGCCATTTGAGGTACTAACTTCATAGAACCATGTTCGTCCTTTTAGACTCTAAGCAGCAAAGCAATGCTGTGGCATGGCTGCAACAGGAGGGAACAATAAACCCTGTAATAGTAAAGGGCATTCTTGGGCAGACAAAGAAAAACAGAGGGCTCTAGAAATGTCTCTCTCCCTGTCATAAATCAAATGTGATGAATAATGTTCTGGTCGTTCCGATGCTGGAAACAAAATCTGAGTAACGCTGCTTGCATTGGCAGTTCACTGTGACTTCATGGTGAACAGAATCCATTTGATAAAGTCCCATATCAATCCCTCTGATGACCCTGGATGTATTTTCCTCTCAGGTCCTCAGAGCTCCCTGAGATAGCCACATTTCTGCTTT
This sequence comes from Elanus axillaris, assembly GCA_026212715.1. Taxonomy (NCBI): domain Eukaryota; kingdom Metazoa; phylum Chordata; class Aves; order Accipitriformes; family Accipitridae; genus Elanus; species Elanus axillaris. The sequence goes on along the minus strand of JANZLQ010000007.1, from coordinate 19,987,256 downwards.
CTTCTGGAGCAAAATGCTTCTAGACACATCTGACTGGTGGCAATGTTTGTTTAGTAGAAGTAAGCCCCAGACTGGAATAAGGTTCATGCTAACACATAAGGTTTAGATATTTTTCTAGATCTGAGAACATACCTGTCACCAGGGATTTCATGTTTTGGCTTAGTTCTATCTTCAGAAAATGAAGAGTTCTGAAATAAGGTATATTTCACAGTAGTGAGAATATGAAATGAACAGTGAAATCAAGTCCAAGTTTTGCTGTGTATTTATTGTCAAAATGAGGTTTTAGACAGAGTCTCATTGTCTGCTGTACAATTTCTGCCAGCTAAGGATGGGATAATAACTGATAAATTTTTCAGGGCATTTCATTAGATGACAAAATCAATAATTATTCATTTCTCCTCAAAGTTGGCATCTACCATCAAGAATAGAAGTTCTGCGCAAAACAAGATTTATTTCTTGTGCTAAATGCTTGATTGTATAGCTAGGCAAATAGGTTACACCTAAGTTGGTAGCACGGTAGCAGCTTTTTCTTACCCTCTGATTCCTGTGACTGCCATAAGAGAAAGAAAACCATTAGCAGCTGCAGAGCTCTGTGCAAGGGTTTAATTGTGTGTGGAGCAGGACTGAGTATGCTGAATTAGTTCACAGAGAGCTGATAATAAATGAGGGGAGGGAGACCAACTCCCAGCTGAATAGTTTATTGCTGTGGCCCATGTTTTTAAACCACAAGAATAGGAGATTGCTGGCTTTAGTTACACTTTCAGGAGATGAATTACACACTTGGTGGCAGCTCTCATTTGACATGTAATAATCGATACTTCTCTGCTTACTCACAAATGGGTGTAATAGCAGAAAGCTACCTGAAGGTCCAGAGAAAGAAAAAAGTCTGCCATCTTAGACAAACCTTGTATGCATTCAATGCTGAGAAGCCTTTCCTGTATAACATTTTAAAGTATTCTTATTCTTCTGCTGATTCCCTGGATGCAAATTGCTTGTGGACCTTTTAGCCCAATCATGGGGTTCTGCAGCTTTTCCAGCTCCATGAACCTGGGGGAAATCTCAGCCTCTGGGGCAAGCAAGAGCAATTTTAGGCACTGCCCATGTCCTAAGGACATCAGAGCACAGTGTCGGATGCGGCCTCCTTGGGAGGAGCACAGTGGTGAGCAGGAGTGAGGTGTCCATGAGTCCCACCACAGTTATATCAGCTTGTTCCTCATCCTTGAGTGGGTCATTACAAGTGTATCTTGATTTGTGCCCATGCCTGTATGCTTACCTACACATGGCAGATGAATGGTTTTGTAAATGCACTTTTCACTCACTGTTGAATGCTTAGGTCCCTCCCAAGACTCCTGCAAACAGTATCAAATTCTTAGAAACCCGTCGTCTGACCTTTTTCTTTTGGAATATTTATTAGTGTAGAACAGCTACAGACTTACTCAAAGTGTTAGTGGTGGCAGCCACAGGAGATAACTATTACTAGTGTGCAGTCGTACTGTTTTTAAAGCACCAGTGTAATTTCCTGGTTTCATCCTTGTTTGATTGCAATTAAATATAAACCTCACTTAATGAACTTTGCAACAGGTAAGGGCTGTGCCACTGTTATGTAAGGCAGCTCCATATCTATGTGGTGATATTCTTCCTGCATTAGCATCATTAAATTTAAAGTAATACTGGCTAGAGAAGGAGTTTCTTTTATTGCACCTCTCAAATGAGTGTGTGTCAGGGAATATGAGTGAGTGGAAAAAGTCTGTCTGGAAGTAGGCAGCATGCTGTGGTGTATTGCGTTTCGCTGATGTGAGAGGAATGTGGCAGTGAGGTCTACAGTTGCCTGCTGTAGGCACTAGTGCTCAGGCTGAAAAGCAGTTTGGGATGTGCCTTTTGCTTCATTAAGCAAAAGGCTTTATGCCTGTGGCATGAAGTGCTATAAAACGCAGTGGAAGTATTACAGTGTATGTTGTTAGACAGGATTGCCGGTCTCAAACATCTAAAATCACAAGTCAGATATTCCAACATAAAATCTGCCTAGAAATTAGGGATATGGGTTTTTAAACTCTTTGTTTCCTTTTTTACTTCTTAAGATTTATTTAATTTTAAGTGAAAGCTGAGAACTTCACTGAAAGTTGCAATCCTCACCTGACTTCAGGGCTTTAAAAAAACCACCAAATTTCAAAAAACTTGCAAAAAGGTCATAAAAGTTCTTAATAGTGAGTCGGGCATCTCCTGTATAAGCTGTGTGATTGCATAAGCTTTGTCATTGTAAATAGGTTCTAAAAAACCAGGGATGCAAAATGCAGGCTAAGCTCCTGGCACTTGCAGTTTAGTTGAGGTTTGCTTACCTTTAAGAAATGTCACTAACTGTTCTGTCTCACATTATTGAGCAGCTGGCCAAAAAAGAAAAAAAGCAAAACCCCACACCACAGTCCAGAAAGCCTGTGTTGTGTGGGGGAGCCGTGGTGAGGCAGTTTGTAGACCTTGCGGCCAGCATTACCTACTGCTGATCCGTATCTGGTATAACTTCTGCAGCCTCCTCAAGTTTCATCCTGTGCATGTTGGGGTCAGTAGTAGGACTCCTGTTCACAAGAGCAAGCATGGAATGCTGAGGGACACATTAATTTCCTTGTGTTGTCTGTGTCTTCCAAAGAAATGTCAGTGCTGACCCCTTCCCTCAAAGGGAATGTGTAAGGGATGATGATGCCCGAGTTTTTCTCCCCACTCTGCTGAAGCAGCAGGCTGTAGCTTTAGGATTTTGAACCCCACTGCACTCTTAGTAAGCAAGGAACGTGGAGATTTCATGTTTCTAAGCAGTTTTGCAGCGCTGGAAAAGCAATGCCATAGGCACGGGCATTTTTAGGATCCTTTGTTCATTGTTCCTACTGACCTGTACTTCAGTCCCAAAGAAGACAAACTACAGAGCCCACGCTTTGGAAGGACTAAGATCTAGAATTTTAATAATTGTATATGATTTCTAATGTAAAAACTCCAGCTTGGTGGTTTGAAAAATGGGTGCTCCTGTACGTAGGTTAGACTGTTGGTAGGTGAGCTGTAAATCTGCTTCTGTTCTATCTGCCCGTCTTGAACTCAGGTGAGGTCTTTTTCTGCTGTGCAACCACAGAAGAAACAATTCTTGAAAGAACATTTCAGCACCATAAACGCTTCTTATTTGACAGTCTGACATTTGTGTTGGCAGGTCAGCCTACCTCTTCAGCACACATGTGGCTGTCACCATTCAACCAGTCCTCCTTTCCTGCACAGCTAGTTCAGATGAAAATCACCTTTCTGTCAAGAGTGCTCCAAGCAGCTGCTTAACATGGCTAAGCCTCAGGAACTCTGTCATGCAAATATAAACTTGCCCTTAGGTCAACATTTAAAGCATTATTTTCATTGTTTTTAAGAATCCTATTAGTAAGAGAGGAATGATAAATAATCCAGTGGTCTGGAACCACATCATTCTGGCTCAGGGAGCTGTTACCACTACAGATGATGCTTTAGGTCTTGGAGGTGTATGTTCTACGCTTTTTTACTCTGGGATCTAGCAGATCACCTCATGGGTCAATGTAATTGAAGCCCACTGAAGTCTGCAGGAGATATCATTCAGTTTGTAAGTAATTCTTTCACCTTCAGTGGAAACATTTATAGTCAGAAGCAATGCCTTGAAATGTTTTACTACTGTCATTGATAGGAAAAAAAATATACCAATATAAAGAGGTTGTATGCATTAATTATTTATCTTGCAATCATGAAAGTATAAAAATAATCCAGGGTGAAATTTGGGAGGTGTCATAAAGGAAAGCACTGGCTCTTGCAGTTTGAGTAATGCAGACTCCACTCAAGCTTTCTCTGCAGAACTTGAGGTCTAATCCCAGCACAAGTAAATACGTGTTTTTTCTCTACAGCAGATTTAAAAATCATGCAGCTCTTGAGAGGAGACTAATTGTGCTTACTTAGCTTCAAGTGAATAATTAAACTGTGAGGAGTTATTATTTTCCTGGCTTCTATGTAATGTTTCTCACTTATTAATTCTTAGATATTCAACTTTTAGACCTTTTAGCATCAATCAAGCTCTGCTGCTATTGTCTGAAAAATAAAATATGTAAAGGAAAAACTGCCATGATTTAAATACATTGTATTGTTACAGTATAAATATCATCATTGTAATTAAACCGCTTGAAAATATGAACCATCGACTTTTTCTCTCAGGGACTCGCCTGCCTATGGGATTTTTCTGCCTTTGAAAATCTCCCCAGAGATTCAGTGTGCTTTGCTTCTCCTGATTGTTCTTGAAATAAAATTAGCTTTTAGTCCTTTAAAATCCGTTGGCTTTATCTGCTACTAAATACACATGTAGTAAGTGCTGTGGGATCAAAACAAAAACAAGTTCCTCCTCCTACGCTTGCAGTTTTGATAGGATTTGCAGTTTGGCAAAAGTCAATGATCTGACTCTTACTGTATTTGGGATCATGGTGGATTAAGGTAGATGCCTTTGGCCTGGATCAAGAACCTGCAAGGTATCTGCAAACCAGAGGAAAGGGTGAATAGAAAAGAGACTAGAAAAGGATGAGAGAAGACACCTGAGAAAGCAGGTAGCCTGGTTCTGAGTCCTGGGGCAGAACTAACAAGACCCATGTCACTCCTTCCAGACATTAGCCTCGCACCCTCTTAAATGTCTCTGCTAACAGATTCTGTCACCTAATGAGGGTTTGGGCAGACTTTTTTCCTGTTAGAAATGTTTTCCTGATGGCCTACTTGCCCCACCAGGTGCCTGTGACTTTGTCCATGATTTGCTGCCTTTGTGGGAAGAGAAGGATGATGCCACATTGAGGAAGTGAAAGGGGATGGGGAGGGAAGCGCTCAGGTCATGGGAGGAAGGGCATGGAGATGAAGGGCATGGAAGGAGAGCCCTGGGAGGATTAGGAGGAGGAGAAAGTGTTACCCATCCAGGCTCCTTGTCATCGTGTTTTCTTGCTACTGATGGCTTGAGCTTTCTGATATTTTTTTAAGTGCTTTGGTCAGATATTGAATAAGAGCAAAGTTTGGAATCTAAGCACAACCTCAGTGGTGGGGACACCTCTGGGTCACACCTGCAGAACTGAAGAATAGTAATATGTTGACAGAAAGATGTGACCATAATGCCCTTTTCCTCTTTTCTACCCTCACAGATGAACAGGAGCCAGCAGTCAGCAGTGATTCAGATATTTCATTGATTATGGCCATGGAGGTTGGACTGTCCGATGTGGAGCTTTCCACTGATCAAGACTGCGAAGAGGTGAAGTCTTGAAAAACAAAGATCCAACACTAAACTACAGGGGGGGTGGGTCACAGGGAGGGACCGAGTCAGCTTTCTAGGATTTGGACCAGTCATGCACATGCCTCCAGAGCACTGTCACTCCTGCACACTCCATTCTGAGATGGTCACGAAAAGCAATAGCAACAGTTGTGTCTGCCTGGATGCAGTTTCATCATCTACATATGTTCATTTTGTTCAGATGGGAGATGAACACTTCCAGTTTACTCACATGCTTGAGAGCAGTCATGTAACTCTTCAGTGGCTCCTAAATACGCAACTGAATTGACAGCTTGAGTGTTTTCTACACTTGTTTGATTGGGTTTTTGTTTCTTTTTTTTGAAAAGACATATGTTTGTTATGTTTGTTTGTTTGTAGTTTGTTATGGATGGACACTCTGGTTTTGTTGACTGACCCCAGCTTTTTCAAGAGTTCAATCCAGAAATCTGAATTCCTGTTCACTGGTCACTTCATGGTCTGACTCCAGGATTTATCATTGCCTTGTTGTTTCTGCATGAAGTACACGTGGCTTCAGAAGGATGGTGCACCAGCACCCTGCATTAATGTGAAGCCTGCTTTCATTAAGTGGGGGCCTTGGAAATGGTATATTCTGAAGGCCTTTATTTGTAAGAGAGCTCTGAATTAACAGAGATTGCTGAGATTTGGGTTAAAACTGCATTATGTTGGCTTTTACTTAGAGCTCTGTTCTAGACAAGTATTGTACAGCGTGAAGGAGAGAAAGAAAAGCTTAAAGCTTCACTCTGTCCTCGTGGTCCTTTGCTGTATTTTATGCTGTTAGCAGTTGACAGTACGTTAATGGCCTTGCTTCAAGTCACACTTCAGTAGCTGGAAAAGAAGATCTAGTATGACATCATGACTTTTCTTAATTTTACAGACCAAAATCTGACCAGTAGGCTAAAGGAGTGTCTGAGAGGTTTCCAGAGGCTTCTTGTTAACAGCTGTGCACTAGGCGGATGAGAATATTCTTACAGAGGTTCTGGAGATGCTGATATCAGTGTCAGAAATTGCTAATGAAACAAGAGGCAGCTGGTTGAAATGTTTACTTCCTGTTTTGTTTTGTTTTGTTTTTTCTTAGTGTGCTTCACTTCTTAAGTTTTGACAGCAGTTTTTGCCTGCTTGTTATCAAACACAAGAGTTCAGGTGGTTCATTGCCCTCCAGAGTCCCTGTCAACATTCAGGCAAGCATAATGGAATACTTACAGTTTTTATATAGATATATATATACCAAAAAACTTTGGGTAGAGGGGACAGAATTTGAAAATAAACAGAACATAAACCAAAACACCTAAATAACAATGACCTGTGGTGATTATTTAGTTCATCCTGAGCTCTGCTTTCCAGGGAAAAGCTTATCGTTACTTGTTCAGTAGATGATTTCATTTTTCAGTCAAAATACGCAACTGTGAAGAAGCATTTTTAGCTTACTGTTATACAAGAGTAAATGGTTTCTGTTGACAGTCAGATGATTTGAATCACATTACTGCCTCCTGAGTAAGTCCATAGAATCAACAGTTCATCTTACATCAAAATTTCATGGAGAGGTCAAACATTTTGACTTGATGGTGTCATGGCAGCATCTCAAAATGCAACTATTAGGGTTCTTGCTGCATTTAATCTCCTTGTGGATTTACTTGTTACATGTGGAAACCAACTTCCAGCCAAAATTCGGTTTGTCAGATCTTATTCAGGAAAAAAATGTGTTTAGAACTATCCCTAAAATTTTGGCTGACATCCTCCTCTAGTACAGGAAGAAGGAAAAAAATATACTCCCTGCTTTTCAGTCCAGTTAGAACTCAGTTCATTTTATAGCTTAATTTTTTTGATGTTCTTAGTCCCTAAATTGCAGGGTAACTTTGAGACAAAGGAGCACAGCCTAATCATCCTTCAAAACCATGATCCGGAAATGTGCCGTTACATTTTTATAAGGCATTTGAAAGGACATCTCTTTTTAAAGAGATACAGGCAGCTGGAAATCTGCTTGGTTTAAAAAGAAAGTTAAAGATCATTCCAGAGGGCGCAGCTAGGTCAGTCTTGCCAATATTTGTGCTTCTGTAATTGTATTTTCCTTATTCTTTAACGTCTTCTGTATTCCTTGCTGCTATGGGAAAGGGCCACAGCATCAGGGGAACCGATGCTGAAATTCATCCCTACACAAGAGGGCTTGCACAAGGTCATGTGCACAAGGGATGCACAAGCATCAGCTCCACTTAAGCTCTGGCAGTAACGCTGAAATGAGATTTAAGTGGTGCTTACACGAAATACTGGCCCTTCACACAGGAATGAAATTCATCTCAAATGACTGCAGCGGGAGAGCAAAGCTGGTTATATACACAGTCAGGTCTCCCTATGGAAAGTACACACACCGGTACAATTTCTTCTCTAGCGCTGGAGCCTGGGTGCTATGTGTCAGAGGAACATCACGAACATGATGTCCGAGTTGTTGGTGAGCCTTTAACATCCGCCCACTGCAGCCCAGCACAGACAAAAAACTCCTGGCTGAACTGTTTGGGTTTCAGAGGAGCTGTCACAAAGTCTTCATTTTATTTCACAAACTTAATTAAGTTAATCTCAATTAATAGATTGACTAATTATCTGTTGCCATAGCAGTCACCTACAGCACAGCAGAGCGAGGCCTGTGGAAAAGCACGGCAGGAGGTGAAACTCCCAGCTGATACTGAACTGGGTCCTTTGCCCAGCAAAATCATTGAAGAGAGCTGTGCTCAAGGGGGTATCACATAGATGGTAACTGAGACCCTGCCCCTATTTCAGAGAGGGATTGCACCCTGCATGATCTTTTCCCAAGTATCTCGTACTTGATGTGGTCCCTCAGGGTCCACAGGTGGCCCCTGGCAGAGACAGAGTGCTAGGCTGGGCGAGACGTTTTTGCATATCACCATACTGAAGTCTTTCAAAAGAGGTGTCTTAGTAAATCTGGGTCAGGAGTCTTTCTGCTTTTGTTTTCCCAGTTCTACCTGCAGTTTCACTCAGGAAAGATGTTCTTCCATCCCTGTCCTCAGGTGTTCTACGGCTCTGAGCACTGTTAAGCGATAACGAGTGCAAAGCCAGGTTACACATCACTGAAGCCAGAACTTAGGAAAGCACTTAAGTAAATGTTTTATTCCGTCCTTCTTCCAAAAAAGCACTTAAGAGTAATTTTGGACTTGTACTAAAATCACGTTATTTTCAACAGGTCTTCTATGAGTATAATTGAGCCCCTGTGTCAAATTGAAATGTTTTCCTAAAGCAGGACCTGGCTGACAATATTCTTTGTATATAAAACCTGTGAAATGCCTTGGGAATTTGAGGTGCTTCATAAATATTAAGACACCCAGATGTATGTTCATAACACATATGAAAGCCTTAATTCTGCAGATCTCCATGCCCTTGTACATTTTTGCTTACATGAGTCTCTCCAGTGAGATTTCTCGCAGGGTAAAAGCAAACCTCCCGATTTGCAGCTTTGGGCAAGATTAGTCCCGTCCTGAGCATTGCGTGAGTCCTCAGTACTGCTGCCCACTAAGCTTGGGCTCTGGCATTAAATACATGGGATTCAGACACTGGGGACACAGCCCTGCCTGTTCAGAAGGGAAAACAGCCTTTAGTATGCAGCCAGGAAAAAAAAACAAATCCTCTGGTGCCCTCTGACGAACAAGTGCTCATGCACATAATTCTGCAGGCTCATGCGGTGACTGCCCACCCACGGCACCGGTGGCTGGGCAGAAGGGCACCTCCTGCACAGGGCCAGTGGCAGCTGTCTTGTCGTTAAGCTGATCTTGTGTCTCTCCGAGCTCTTCCTGCCCCGTCATCTGAGGCGCTTTCCTCTTTTTTTCCATGTAGTAGGTGGGAGAAGCATTCACCTTAGCAAGGCTCATCTTCACTCAGGCTGGGTTGCAGGATGAAACTTGGACAGACAGGGACTGCGCTCTGAGTATCCTTTCATTTTCATGGGGCTTATAAACTGCATTCCCAAAGGCCTGTTCAATAGGTAGGATGCATAAAAAGTTATATGGGCAGAATTTTGCACTCGCAGATGACCTAATGTGTGCATGCAGATGTGCAAGGCACCAGCTCTGCATCCCTTCCTCGCAGCTGACCCGTTCTGGTGGGGATGCAGATCTGGCAGTCCCTGAGGGTTAGGGTTTTTTTCATTTTCTGAGTTCTTTAGAGCCTCAAAACCAGGATCAGGACAATCATAGCAGTGCAGTTCGTTCTTTAAGCATTCTGAAGAATTAAATTGCCATGTGTGCATATAAAAGTATATTGATATGAGTATGGAAACTATTGTAGTGAAAACAGAAGCAGCTGCCATTTTTAGACTTTTTATATGAGGGAGATTGTGGCCCTAAAGAAAAAGGCTTTATAAAGGCAATTTGAAAGAATTCTTGAAATTGCATATGATAAGAGATCCCTCAGATCTCACTAATGACCTCTGGATCAGATCCAGAGGTAGTTCATTTCAAGAAGGGCAATATTTCGTCTCTCCATTGAATGACCTGTTTGGGATACATTCTTATTTTGTGAACAAAAGGAACCCAAGCAACAGAGGTGGATCTAGCTCCAAATTTAATCTTTCTCAAAGAATATGCATTTTGTGATCTAAAGTTTTTGTTGTCAAACCTGTTAACCCACCCTCTCTTTCCCCCTTGCTAAATAAAAATAAATTCTTGTCCAATTTGAAAAATGTCCAGCTCGGAAAACCTTTGCATATGGATGGGTTGCCCTGGCAGGTGTCTGCAGATGACTTAACACTTCTGTGTGCTTTTAGTCATCAGTACAACAGAGTTACAGATTTTCCATAAAGTGTGTTATATTTGCTCTTCTTGTTAAACCTGGAGTGCAGTCATCGTATAGATTTTCCAGAGTTTTGCCTTTACGAACTTTTTCCTTTGATTATATGCCACAGCCCTTTGAGCGGATTCTGTGATTAAAAGTCAAAGATTGGGGCACAAGTCTTTATATATAAAATCGCTGGACTGCAAGTCCTTATTGTGACAGTTGGTCTGTACTGAAATGACGATAGAGGTTATGCGTAACAGCAGCAAATGCCTTTCAGCCCAGGCAGCTGGGAATCTCCCAGGCTTTGTTTGCAAGAAGCTTGTTCCTTCGTGGTCTGTTGTCTGTAGAAAAAGCTCACGACTAAGCATCTAGTTTGAAATAAGCCAGGAATAGGAATTTACAGGCTGTGCAAACCAAGAAAACCAATAGTCATTTATTGATTTCTATTCATTAGCAATAATGGACTTTTTTTAACCATTTGTTGTTCTTGTAGATCGCTGTTGTAGGGCCAAAATTACCGGTCTGCTAGGAACAGGGGCTGGGACAAGCTGACTCTCTAAACAGAAGAGGGGGGGCTTGCTTTGCTGTTGGGATACATCCGTTTTGCAGGACTGAAATGGCAGAGAAATTCAGCCTGTGCCTTCCCAGCCCCTCTCACTCTAGCACGAGTCTTTGTTACTGGGGAAGAAGATCATGGGATCAAACTAAGGCTGTGCTGCTTCCTCTCCTGCGTTTTGTGCTGCCTGTATCTCTCGTAGCAGGTTGGACTGCTACGATTCAGCACGGAGGAAAGAAGCCAGCCTAAGTTCAGCTTAAGGGCTTAATGAAAGAGAGGCCATGGGGTTTTGGCGGGTTCAGGAGAGCCGAGCTTCTTCATAACCAGCGCTGGCCAGGATCGCTGCTTCATTGAAGAACACTGAGCATTGACTCCTTTGTTCTATAGGTGCAAAACGTGTGAGCGTATATGGGGCAACCAGTGTGACAGAAATGACTCAGTCTGGTTAACCCAAGCGGTGAAAAACAATGTCATGAAATATTCTAGGGGCGGGGGAAAATGAGGGTGGAGGTGTTGTTCTTGCAGACTTTTTAAATAGGGACAATTGATCCAACACAAGCACTTCTTTAATTTTACCAAGCTGTTACCTGAACTAATTGATAGTTTCGCAGTTGAAAGAGGAACGCCAGATGGACTTTTTAGGCTGGATTTGTTCATGTAGCAGATGGCAGCTGCGGGCTGGGACGGCGAGCGAGGGAGGCGGCTGCCCTCTGCCGCGCAGCTTCCCCCGCCGGGCTGGAAACCCGCTCAGCTCCCTTTCTATTCTTTGGCACTTCTTTTTCAAGAAAATAAACCTTCTGAGCCAGAGCTGTATTTCAAAGGGAGAAATAGAGAGGAAAGATGAATGAGAGATGTTGTGGATTTTGAATGAAAAGCCAATGGATTAGTTTTCCATCTGAAGTTAATCTTGTCCCTCTCAACTATTTTAATTGTGAATCGGTGGTAGTTACTTTTTTCTGGAATGAATAAAAAAAAAAAAAAGAGGAAAAAAATTGCATTTTCCCTTTCTTGTTTATTTCTTGATCCTTCAGTCCTGTGTAGCATTAAGAACAATAGCAAGATCAAGTTGCTTGTTTGCTCTGAATGTATACAGTTATTTCAGACATCAAATAGCTGAATGTTTTGTATGTGTACGTAATACCATCCTTACTTCTTGTTTCATGTTAGGAATCTGAAGTGACTGTACCATTTTATAATTAGAAATGTAAAGAGGGGACAGTGGGTGGGAGGGTCTGTTATTTTTATAGCAAGATGTTCCTTGTATTTAGTGAACATTTAAAATGGTTTTGTACTTGTCGAAATATACATTCCATCCATTTCCAGAAGAGAATTATTTTTATTTAGAGTAGTTTATAAGCAAACCAAAAAAATGTGGCGTCCCATTTGTACACAGTTCATGAACAGAGCAGAAGTATCCTAGTTTTCAGTGATGGCTCCAAAGCTTTTTCCAGCCGTGTCTCTTCTCACACGCTGCAGAGCTGTACCAGCAAATGCCACTGTTAAAAAGGGAAGAAAAATTCCGAATGAAATAAATACCATGTGGATCAGTGCACAGCTTACCGAAATAACTTCCAGTTTGGAGACAACGGTCTGTCCCAGGTTCTCCAAGGTAATCAGCCCTCCTCTGGACAGCAGGAGTGGATTTACTGGGAGGCCTTCAGCCCTGCCTCTCCCCTGCCGCTGCCGGGGCTGTCACACTCACGCACTGCGTCCCCGCTTGCGCTGTGGCTCCCTCAGCTTGGGAGTTTTGACTGAAGTTGGTTTGCTGGTAAGGCAGTTGTGTTTCTTTAGGCTGTGGAAATGACCCTTCATCTCCACGTTAAAAAAAAACATGTTCTTTTCTCCGGAGAGCTGCGCTTTGGTTTGTGAAACACCTAGAGAAAGACCATGGCAAAACCACACAGTGGCATTTGCATAGGTGGTTCTTTTTCTTGTAGTTAGCTTCCCCCCCAGCCCCGCTACCTGTGACTTGCTGCCAAAACAGTGCAGTAGCAGCTTGTGAAGCGAGCCTTTTTTTCTAGCATTACTTTCTGTACAGTATTGCAAATACACTTTAACTCTTTGCTGATATTTTATAATGTATACATCTTCCCCCTCCAAGGCACTTTATCTCTCTTGAAAAATGTGGGAGTCGGAGAACTACCATCTTAAAGGGATTTGCCTGAAATCATGAGGCACACACTTCTTATTTTTTGTCCTTCTTGCTTTGTTATATACTGTAAATGCTAAAGAGCATGGACAGTGACTCAGCTGGGGGAAGTACCGAAATGTTGAGACTAATATTTGGAAGCATTATTCAGTAGTACAACACGGCTATTTTTGTTATATAGAGGATTATAATGTAAATATGTGAGACTGTGTTATTATGTACTAGTAAAATATTGCAACTCTCAAAGTTAAGATGGTGAATTCCAAGGAATTTTATTGCAAGTTTTTTAATAAAATGAATCCAATTACTGCGTTGTACATATTTTCTAACAGACTGTGTAAAACTGGCATTTCCTGATGTGTGAAACTTGCAGGTTGTTTCTTCCTGAACTCGGCTGCTGCAGACTTTGGCATTCACAGGAGGCAGAAGCTACAGCGGGAAGGGACCCGAGTGGCAGCCTGGCCTCCGTGCCATTGCTCCAGCCCAAGTCACTGCTCTGGTCCCCCCTGTCCTTCAGCTTCTTTTGATCAGAAAGCAGCAATAAATGCCTCCACTTCCCCGAGGCAGAGCTGCAGATGCTGGGCACGATGTGTTAAAATAGCTTGAAAAGGTGACAGCTCTCCCATGTGTCCGTGGGAATTGCACCACCGTTGTGAGGGGTCATCCGGCTGCTCTTCCCTCGCCCGGCCGGCCACCGCTCCGTGTCCCTGGGAGCCAGGGGCCGTGGGAGAGCCCCAGGGTTTGTCCCGCCATTCCAGCATAGGTGTGCTGCTGATGGGAGCTTTGAGGTGCAGTGAAAATCCTGCCTAAAAGAAGCTTTTAAGAGACTGAAAAGTTTTCCAGTAGGTGCAAAAGGAGGCAGACAGAAATCCCTGAAGGAGGGCCGAGCCCTGGCCCGACCCGCAGCCCCGCAACGGGGGCCCATCCTGGCCCACATTTTGTGCTTGCTGGCCGGTGCCGCCAGCGCAGATGCCTCTCCCAGCCACGGCAGCGCGTTCGAGGCATCAACGTGCCAAATCGGTTGGGGCCCTGACTTGGATTTCACCCAGGAGCGAGGAAGCAGCAGCCGTGGTCTAGATCACACCCAGACGCCCCGTGCCTCCATGCGCCCACCCTCCTGTTGGGCTTTACTCTTGCCGTTCACGATGGAGGGGCAGCAAGCTGGCTCAGAGCAGGAAAAGCACGTGTGATTTAACGTGGCTTTATCAGCAATGCTAGGAATTATTTTTCCCCTGCCAACCCGTGTCAGCCGGTCAGTGCCGCAGCCTGGAGCTCCCGGTCCCACCAGCCCTGCTCTGAGGGCAGAAGCCCTCCACACCGAAACAAACCCTGGGCTGCCTTCGGAGGGAGATTTTAGGTATTGCTAGCCAAGGAATCTGGTCTCGCTCTTCCCCACACATCTCCCTCCCCTCCTGCTGCTTTGTTCTCTGCCTTCATTTAATAACTGGCCAGGGGAGCGAGCGAGTGAGCGGGGCCGGTTTGCCTTGGCAGGCAGCTGTGCGCAGTTGCTATGTGATCTGCACACACAACACAGCTGCCGCCGGTGCTGCAGATCTGGCAGGAGGCAGCAAGCCCGAGTAGCACAGCCCAAGTAACGCAGCGTGGAGCTGCTGGGAATGGCATCAGGGCTATAAATAACAAGGGGCGTAAGGCAATTAATTCCAGGATGCAAGCACATACTTAGAGCTTGTGTTACATCACTCTTTTTCTCTGCTTTACATGAGATTCATTTCTGGTCAAAATATGGAAATAAAGCTGTGCTGCTCTGTGCTCTGTTGGGGGGGGGGGGTGTCTCCAAAAGGAATAAGGTAAATCGTACTGACTCCTGCGATTCAGGGAGGTGACCCTCAGACCCATCACAATCAATGGAGAGGACTCATGATTCCAAGGGAATTTATGCAGATTTGCACTGTGCAACGATTTGTACAACCCAGGGTCCCTTCTGTCCCGTGATACCCAAACTGTGCTAGGAAAGAAAGCAAGCTTTGTGCTGCACGCTCAAGGGTGCCCGAAGGGGAGCCACAGTCATCTGTGCCGGGTCTTGGGGAGCCTCTCTGGAAAAACCACTCTGAGAAGGCAGCTCTGTAATATGAGGGTATCGGGTCTGGGGGCATTCCAGAGGGAACAAGAGGACTTCACAGCCCAGAAGAAAGCTAATGGGTTGGTGCATTTATCATAGCTAAGTCATAAGAAAGCAGTGCTCAGTAGGTGAGGGCGTAATTTTGCAACACGCTCGTTCCTCAGCCTTTGATCCCCGTGCAAACAAGCTGCCCGCAAGCCCTGGCAGCAGTGGAAGCCGGCAAAGTGTCACCACCCTCATGTGCCTGGGCCAGCCTCTGCTGCAGGCTACCCCGTTGCTCCTCTGGACACCTTCCTGGACATCTGCATCTCCGCAGCTTGGCTTTACGGTCTATCCTCTCACCTGAGAGCAAAGACAGGCTTGCAGAAGGAGGCCGGCAGCGACTCGTGGTGGCTGAAGCCCAGGCAGATGTCCCTCGTCCTGCTCCAGCTAGGAAGCATGGTTGCCCCTGGCAGAGGGACAGAGCAGCCATCTGGGAGTGGAAACGCCGTGAATGTATTGGCAGAGCCCCAGAGCCCATTGCTCAGATGAAGTTGTTCCTCTGTCCCTGCTTGGGGCAGCCGCGCTGGCTCCGACCAGCAGCCCCTGCGAAGCCCATGTCTGACCCAACCAAGGCCGGGAGCAGACACCCCCTCCCGCTCCACATCGCTCCTGGTTTTGCAGAGGTCTAATATATATCCCTGCGGTGTCAACGCTTCCCGGCTGCAGGGGCCAAGCTCCATCAGTCGTGTTTTGTGGGATGCTGCTCCATGCCTCGGCCTTTCCTTGCTGCCTTTCTCCAGACCCCGCTGCCCTTCCCGTAACTTCACAGCGGCGGGGGGGTCCCGGCCGGAGCACGACAGCAGGAAGGATGGAGACAAGCCCCACGGCAGGGTCACAGCCAGGGTATCACCCAGCGCCGTGGCAGGAAACACTCCCACGGGGTTTGGATGTTTCCTCCGTCCGCGGCCCCAAAGCACAAGCTGGGCACCCCAACAGTGCTGCGGGGGTGCCCACCCACGTACTGTCTGTTACGATGGTTGTGATATTTGGTGTTTTCTGCCAAGCCTCAGCTTCTGCAGGCAAAGGAGTGAGGGTTAGAGGGGAGGGGGGGGCGAGATAGGGCTGCCGGCCAGATGGCTGAGAAGAAAGTGGTTCCAAAAATGAGCGATAAAGGGCGTTTATGGCTCCGGGGTTGGGGGGGGGGGAGGCTCTGCAGCTGCCTGCATCCGCGCCTTCCCCTCACCGCGTCTCTCCAGCAGGAGGCCCCCCCGCCTCGCAAACGCATCGCCCAGACCCCGGCGGGCACCCGTGGGTGGACAAACAAACAACAACCAACCAAAAACACCCGTGGGCGTGCGGCGGCCCTTCTCGGCCCCCCGCCCCGGGCACCGCAGGGCCGGCTGGGGCCGCCGGTGGATGGTACCCACCCGGCTGGGGTTATATCCTCGGCCGGCGGGATTGTCTTTTATTTATTGGGTTAAACAAGTGAAAACCACTGGGGAGGTTTTTTTCCTTGCTCTTTTCCTTGAGCGTTCCCCCACTTTGCAGGTAGCCCAGGCTCCCCGCTGTCTCCCCCGGCCCATGACGCAGACAGAGCCATGTCGGGCTTCCCACCGTGGTCATCGTGTCGGTGGGGAAAAGCTCTCTGACCTTCTCAGCAGGCATAAGGAAGAGCAAGGGGACTCCCCCCGCCCCCCAAAACGAGCCTCTCCAGGTTTGGGGCATGAGTTGGCAGGTGCTGGAGCAGCACAGCCCATTGGTGAGATGGTGACCTAAGGCTGGAGGTCACTTAATTAAAGGGCTGCAATTAGCCCTTGACAGCCACGTGGAGAGGTTCCCCCACGGTCACCTGGGGTGTATTTGCAGGAAAGGTCAGGAAAGCTGGAAGTGCAACTGGGTTTGTGCTTGCTGCTGCCGTTGTCTGGCCCAGTAGATTTGGCAGAGGGGAGCAGGACTGCTACCCTGGCTCATAGCCAGGAAAACCGAAGCCAAACCCAGCAAGGACACCCACTGACGTGGCTTTAGTAGCAGGTGAGCAGCAGGACGAGGACAAGAGCGGGGCTGGAGACCGGCGCTGCAGCCCCCCACCACAGCCCGAACCCCTGGGTGAAGGAAGTGGCACGTTTTAGCTACACATTAACTAAAGGAGTGTTTTTAAAGCAAATTGGTTGAACTTTTGCTTGTGCACGCTCTTACACCATTTAAAAGTGGGCTGTTTTGGCATGGCTTTGGCTACAGCTTGGTCCATGGAGGAACAGAGCCAGGCAGGAATTGCCAGAGTCACCCTGCATGGGAAATTGCACTCGAACGGGAGTGGGACTTTACGGTGGGGTGCAATCCCAAACTGGAACATGATAACCATTGTAGGGTGCTGGATCTCATGTCCTATTCCAGCCCAACTGTGAGAAACCCCCATCTGTATAGAAACACCTTTAACTGGACACAATTCAACCAAAATCCAGATCTGCTTTAGTACCGTTCATCACTTTAGCCAACATCCTGACCTACCCAGGCAGAGTTTCACACCCACAAACAAGGTACAACACATTCAAGGTGTGAATTACTTCATCCCCCCAACCCTGGTGCACATTCACCTGCGAAGAGATGCTTGGCAGTGGCTCTTTTCTCCCAGCAGCGCTGCCCAGGAGCAGAGGAGGTTGTTCACACCCAGGCAGCTCCGGAGGAGCTTTGGGGAGGCAGGAGATGAGTTCTGCTCTCAGCCTGGCTTGGGTGTGAGAATCAGAAAATACCAAGTAGTGGATGAGGAGAACCACACAAACATGTGCAACTTACAGTGGTGTTTTGATAAGGATGGTGTTTTTAAAATAATTGTCCTCATGGACAATAGAGAAGGGGATTTTCTTACAGAAAATTGACCCTGACTGACTTTCAGCTGTGAAGCTGCTCTAAAAAGGACTGGTAGTGCTGAGGAAAAAAACTTCTCAATTTGCTTATGCTCAGTGAAGTCCTGAATACAAGCAGCTGCCAAAATTCCCCAGATGCATGTGATGATTCGTTAGCAATGACCAGCCTAGGTCATTCCTGCTGAGCCAAGTGTGCGGGAGGGGGGATGCCTTGCAGGCTAGGAAGGCAATTGCAGTATCTTGGGGGGGGGGCTGGTAGTATAAAGAAACTCACTGAGGTTGTGAGGGGGAAGTGCTGCTTGTTTGTTTTCCTTTTGTTTGTTGTGCTTAGGGGCTCCCTTTGCCTTTTGGGTGGAGGAAAAGGGTCAGAGCAATGCTTAGGCAGCCGTCTTCAGGGTGTGAAGAAAGGACTTGCCTCTGCTTTGACTGGTAGGTAAATCTAGTTTTTTCCTGAAACTGGTTGTCCCTTGCTGGAGTGGTCTGCCCAGCTCATGGTCTAAAATGCTTCTTGACTGCACCTGGTGCATTGCTACCCAGGACCCTTCACTTTGCTTGGGTTTGTCATGCACCCCTTATTAAAAGCCAAGTTATTTTTTTCCCCCAAAGTAACTTGGGGTGAGGGACTCTCTGGCAGCTGGCTCCTTGTCAGGGTGAGGAGGGAGCTTTACTCTGAGCTGGGGCCCTGGTTTGCTGTGTGACACACACACACACCCACACACACACCCACACACCCACACACACACACCCCCCAGCAGCCACAGAGCTGAGCTGTGCCTCCCCACATCCCACGGTGGAGGAGGACTCGGGGGGGGGTTGGGGGG
>JANZLQ010000007.1:19947234-19962584 GCA_026212715.1 Elanus axillaris | reverse complement strand
ACCAGAGTCACTAATTGCATCTGTGGGTCTTCTCTTCATGACAACAACTCATAGGGAGACCAGGTGAGAGCTGAGACTCAAGCAATGGACTTTCATACAAGAAGGGAAGCAGGGACTTCAATTACCCATAGGACTGGCTGTGAAAAAACGCTCAAAATTTCTCTTCTGGGTTTTCAGTTGCGCATCTAGGAGCAGGCATTCCTGGTTTTGTTTCTACCAGCCCAATAATGCATGATGGAAATGTTCATGTGAGAGCCAGGTAAGAGGATTTCCCTTCCAGTTCCTAATATCCCACTATGTTGCCATAACATCTTGTTTCCTATGTTTTCTTGCTTTTCTAAAGAGAGCCCCAAAGGTGGGTGAACAAAAGCATTTGCCCACTTTGGCTCCCTTTCCCTCTTGCATGATGCTTCAGCACAGCTTTGAATGAGGCTCTGGTATCAGCCCACAGGGATTTTGCAGGCTCCGTAGTGCAGTGTCTGAGTCATACTCTAAAAATAGCTGGGAAAATGTCAGCCCAACCAAAGTCATTGGCTGATTAACAGTGAAGTTTCATGATTTCAGCTACTCCCAGATACATTCCTGATCTTAACTATATATCTGAGCATTAAAAATATATATATATGAAGAATAAAAAAGAAATTATGGGTAGGGACTTCATATTTAAAGAAAAAAAATGTTAGAGGTAATGCAGAAACAGCTTTCCCTATCCTTACCAGGAAGGTGTGCGATTAACACAGTGATTAGGTAGCAAAGGGCTAGAGGGACTGTCCAGCTAGAACTGCAGCGTGTCCCTTCTAGCAAGAAGAATGAGAAAGAAATTAAAAGCCAGACAGGACTGAAGATGAAGCAGATCTTTGGTCCTTGATGGCAATGCGGTACTGTGGCTGTGGTTTCCCGTGGGAGCAGATGGTCTGTGGACAGCCAGAAGCCAGGCTCTGGGATGCGGTGGAGGAGCAGCCGCGGTGCCGGTCCCCAGCCCTGGTGGCCAGCCGGGCAGAGGAGGGTGGAAGCCCCCTCGTCAGGAGGGGCTGGGCTTGCCCAAGGGGTCAGCTCTGCTTTACAAAGACCCATCCAGTTGAAATGTCCCTCCAGCACTCGTGTGCAGTGTCATCGCGGTGCCTGCGGGCGAGCGGCCACTCTCTGAGCTGTGGTTAGACACGGGAGCTTGGCCAGAGGTGATGAGAGAGGCAGAACACCCCAGCGCCAGAAAAGTCTGTCTGCTGCTAGGGCTGAGGGCGTACCTGAAAGAGCCTTGGAAAATAAATAAGGTGAAACTAATCACTAACTAATGTGGTGCCGGTACAGGGGCTGCAACGCTGCAGCAGCACCTTGTGATGGCTGCGTGTCCCTTGGGCCAGGCACACCAAATGGCTCACGGTCCAAATGTGGTACGGACAGAGGCCCTGGGGAAAGGAGCTGAAATGCCTCATCTGGAGAAACAGGGGCATGAGTCAACAGCGAGCAGATTGAGCGCTGGTGCCTGACTGCTGTTGCCAGATAGTGAGCACTTTGGTGGCTGAGTTCACCTGTTCCTATATTAATTCTGGAAAAGTCTTTGTTCCTGGTTACTGAGTTCTTACATGGAGGCTCAACCAAAGGCTGCTGCCCACATGGTCAAGGGGAGAAGAGGAAGAACACTTAGACAGAACCAAGCTGTTGGAAACGGCAAGGACAAGTGTGGTGACACCGACATCCTGTCCAGTAATGGGACTGCTTCGTGTGCCAGGGAGGGAGTGTTATTTTAATGCAGCTTTGGCAGTCCCATCACATCCCCCTGTGAGCTCATCACCAGCACGGTGCCAAGGCTAGCTATACTGGGAGTCAAGGCCATAACGACAAAAGTATGAATGGGCACATTGCCCCTGCACAGTCCTTAAGTCATCCTGTCAAGCAAATGAGCTTTTCTATAGCTTATTTTCCGGCAGTGAGTATGTTCATTTACATGAAAAGATGTCTACCTAGGGTGAATAGCTGAACAATATTGCCATTAAAGGCAAAGAAGGGAAGGAGGAAGCTTTTAACCTGATATTTCTGAGGAGCTTTCCTTCAAAAGAGGAAGGAGATGCGACTCCCCACCAGACCTCGTCATGTTTGATGCAGCGCAGCAGGATGCTCTCTGCAGGCACACGCTGCAAATAGCTTTTCTGTCTTGGAAGTCGTCACCTCCCCCGGCACATCACAGCTCTGGCGGGCACATGAGGGTGAAACCGTGTAAAAGAAACAGTGCTGGAGTGGGGTCACCCTGTGAGAGGCCTTGGTGCCTCCATGGTGCAGATGTGCCTCTGCATCCAGCCAAGCAGATGCTGGTGGGAGAGCTGCTGTTGCCCCCAGCATCACTCCCAGTGCTCACCCTTTAATGATGGACCCATGGCATTGCCTGTCTGAGCCAGTGGGTGGGAGGGCTGGGCTGTGCCCACCTAGGAGGGGTCACATTGCCACCCCACGGTGCTGCAGGGGTGTCCCAGCAGGGCCACAACAACCGGGCTGCAAGTGCCAATCCATCCCTTCAGCTGATGGGTCTGCAGGGACATCCTCTGCCCCAACACGGGAGCTTCATGTTCCTTCTGAGCTTGTTGCTGCGCTCCTTTTAAATTTAAGGTCACTGACCCATGGAAGAGCTACCTTCTTGTCAGCTTGCCGAGCCTCACAGATGAACCAGCAGTGCCTCCAAGGCTGATGATGCTCAGCTGCTTGGCGCACGAAACAGTGAGGATGTGCAACTTGCTCTCCTGGGTCCTTCCTTTGCCCAGTAAAGGTTTCCAGGTCTTGCAGAGGAAGCCTGACTCCTCTCCAAAACCATGTCCCTGCCAGTGCACCCCAAAAAAGCTTTGTGTGCCCCAGTGAGGGAAGGTGGCAGAGCTTGGTTGACCCTGTTCTGGGATTTTAAATCTGTACCCCTTGTTCCCAGTACCAAAGAAAGGTATATTTTCATGCTAAGTGGAATGGCCGCCCTTTCCAGCTCCTATCCAGGCCTAGCTGCTACAGGAGATTAAAGAGAGGTGGGAGAGCAGCTATATGCCTTGCAAACAGGATGCAGAGATGGGGGTGGGTGGATTGCTTGATGCAGCCCGAACTCCAGGTCTTCTGGAGCAAGGACAAAGCTGGGGGTCTGCATCAAGCAGTACAGCAAAGCCCGTGGAAGTCACCTGGCTGGTATTGAACTAATGTAATTATTAGAAAGAGGCTTAAATGTTCAAAGGGATGAAATGTTTAAATCTTTCACTGATGCTGCTTACCACTGAAATGTATGCTATGAAAAAGAAAGTATTTCTCCTGAGGAACTCATAAATAAGTATTCTTCCATGACCTCTGAGCTTTAGTAGATGCATTTTTAGAAGCCAAATAAATGCAAATTAGCAATAATGTTCCCCTGATTCGGCACTTCTTCCTCTTGTACTAAGGACAATGGAGGTGCAGCAGATAATGGGATGTGTTTATCTATGCGAGGAAAGGCCTCTTCCTTCTCAATAATCAAAGAATAACTTTTCATGCCATCTTGTTGTGGTAATATGCTCTCACCATCTATCAGTCTTCCCCTGCACTGCAATCTCATCTGTCATCCCTCAAAAATAAGTTTGAAAGATGCAACTGGTTAAGCAGGCAGTGCAGCTTTATCAAATAAATATTTCAGGGACGCAGATGATAAAGCAGAGCGAGGCAGGAGGAAAGAGAATCTCCTCTGTGATGGGCCTTGCTATTCCGGCCATTACCAGACCACCTTCCAGCCGAACATGTGGTTGAACAACTGGAAACAAACATGTAGGCACCCCTGGCTACCCAGGCCATCAGCATAAAGGGAGACTGGCCAAGTCGGGATGTGTGGAAACAAAATACCATCATTAAATATAGATCCTGGTAGTCCAGAGACACATCTAAAATACATCAGCATAAGCCTGTTGACATGTTGATTTGCACCAGGTGAAAGCTGCTGTTGTCTTCCCCATGGTGTCACTCCACTTTCACCCTGGGCTGGCTCTGTTGAACCTAAGCAATGATTGGCAACTGATGGAAAATTCCCAAGCCTCTGTATTATCCCCGCTGCCATGTTCATTAACTAAGACACAGCCACTAAAGTAACATTTGAAAATGTTTATAATAGCAATCACTTTTAATTTTGTCTTTCTGCAAAGCACAGGTCTACACATGAAAATTAAAGTAGGTTATGGGAGGTTGTGGATTTATACTGCAATATTTGTATCTGGATGATGCCTTGGATCATAATCTTATTCTGGGGGAAAAAAAGGAGTCACTTCATCCAGATCAGTATAATCCACTTTCAGATTTATGCTTTATGAAAGCAAAGTTACTCTTAAATACATGTGGCTGAACATGGAGTTATTTTAGAATGTTTACACAGGCTCTTCATTACATTGGAGTTTTGTCCTTTGAACAGTTTACCCAGATTCCACTGATTTTAATTTATATTTTTTTCATCCACCTATTTTTCTCCTCCTCCAATTACATTGATGCTCAGCTACTAACGAGCACACAGGAAATCCTGGGAGACTGACTTACAGCTGGCAGCCAGCCCATGAAACCCTCACCAGGTCAGAACAATTCTTCTTTAGCACTGCTTTTTTCCTGCTTTTTCAAACTAGTACTAGCACTTTATTATCAAGACTATCTGAGGGTAAATGCCTCTCTACAAATCAGCTGAGTTTGGGTTGGTTTGGGTTTTTTTTACAGGAAAGGTAGAGGAAACAGGTATGTCACTCTTTTGCATGTTCTCCACTTGTGACTGGACCTCCTGTTTCTTCTATATGTTAAATGTCATGGACTGACTACGTTACCCTCTCGTTATCCTGATGAGGGCCCGCACAGAAGAATGCTCTTGAGGTCCTTCAGCATTAGGAAGTACATTTCTGCATCTTTTGAGCCAAGCAAGAGACAACTCTAAGTTTAAACAGAACTTACTTTGTTGATGACCACCTATTACAGGAAATTACCAATGAGGGTGGGGGTTAATTCATGGATCCCTTCAGCGTTGGTCTTGCTATGGTTTGTGTTTGAGGTCTGAAGATGTGAGAAGTTCCCTTTCTATTTTTGGGGACACGTAACACTCTCACAAATTTGAACCAAGGCTATCAGGTACTTTTGCAGGCACAATCAGAGGGTTGGGATCTAAAGCAAGTGGCAAAGCCATGTTCAACAGATAGTGCATTTAGTGTTACAGACGGCTAAAATGCTGAAACTTGCAGGGTTGGCTCCAAAAGGCATTCTTGACTACATCACCAGTTTTTACAAAAACAGTCCAAATGAGAAGAAAAAACTCTGAAAATATAGATGGGCGAGAAAGCCTGTGACTGCTTTGCTGAAATGTGCATGCAAAAACAGGACCTTCCTTCAGCTACCCAAAATTTGTCTGTGTACATGTTTGTGTGAGCCTATCTTCATCTACCATAGCTATTTCCTTCTGTCTCAAGAGTTTGCTTCCTTTTTTTTTTTTTCTTGCCTTTTTTTAGGGAAGAAAAAAAATATCAGTCTGATCAAGACACACGTGACTTTCCATGTCTGTTCTTGCCTTGAGAGCAATTACACTTTGTCTTTTCAGGGCAAACCACAAGTAAGTCATGAAGCTGTACAGAGAATGAAAGGTATTCCTGGCGGCTTCTCTCAGATTTCAACAAATTGACTTCTGAGGTTTTTCCAGTCAATATATATATATACACACACACATATTTTGAAATATGTTAGGACTGTAACTAATGATTATTTTACGTAAAACTGAATCAATCTTTCTTTTTTGAAGTTGTTGTGCCAGATTACCTTCAATACTTTTCAGTCCAAAGTTGTCTAACTTCCTTGATTTCGCACAACTGGTTTTCATGGCTAAAGAAATCTCACTTCTGCACACAGATAAGCTGTCAGAAAAACTGAGTTCCGAGATATAAAATAGTTATTTCTTCTAAACTACTTGTAAAATCTTGGAGATGGAATGCTTGAGCCTCCATCCCACAGCACAAAACTGATACATGCAATGACACAGGCTTTGATCTTTATGCAGAAGCCACCTATGCTTCCATAGGACAAAAAAAAAAAAAAAGTACAATACTTCAGTACTTTGCAGTCACTATTTTCAACCATAATTTTCTGTTGCCTGCAGTTGCTTACATGTGAAGAGCTATGAGCTGTGGACTTTTGAGATAGTTGCTGCATGTGAATGCTTCTGAGTGGGGAAAAGAGGTGGTGTCCGCTTCCCTGCTCACACAAGCACCAGGCTCATTACACAGGCTGAGATTTAAGGTGCAACCACCAACATCTCTGAGGTTCGGACTCACAGACAAGGTGCAGATGCTTTAGAAACAAAACTGTATGTAGGGACTGTGCGTTGGTCGTGTTTGTGATTGATGATTGATTGATTTATTATCATCAACTTTTGTTTTTATTTTAAAACATGCATCCAAGTGATGCCACCTTTCTTATCTCAGGGGAATAGACTGAGCTGGCCACACAGGTCCCAGCAACTGGGTGTGCAGAGGCTTGACCCTCCATCCCTTCCAGCCAACGTGCGCGGGGCAGCGTGCCGCGGCCTCCCGCCCCCCCCGCGGGCGCCAGGGATCATCGGTGTGTGGCACCGGCAGTCTCGCCGCCCTCCTGGTGACACCATCTGCCCTTTCACTCCCAGCGCAGAGAAGGTGGCGACAGGAGCTCTTCCCGCTCATCCACTGCTTCTGGCTAAAGGATCGCATAAGCTCTTTGAGGAGGAAAAAAAAATCCACAGGTCATCAGGTATTTCACTGGCATTTGGTGGCTTCTGGAAGGGGACCATATCAGTGTCATTAGCAGGGATTTACAAAGCTGTTAATAATGCATGTGCATACAATGTAAATAATAATACATAATAAATTAATTTACAGAGAAACTAATGGAGTTTATCAGCGGGGGACCTTTAGAATAGTATAGAGTTATTTCAGAGTATCTAACTGGTAAAAATGTTCGCTTGTTAAAAGGCTGCAGGCTGTTATTAATAGAAAACTTTAATGTTTTGTACCTACACTTGTTTCAGCCTTGGAATTGGTTTACGACAGTTTATGAGTTACTTAGAAAGGAGCTTTATCTTTTTGTAGGTTGGTATGTTTATGGACTGCTCTGTATAATCCATAGCTGATATTTTATGCGATAGTGTTTCCAAAAAAAGATGTTACATTTTCAAAAATATGTTTAACTATTCAGCATAGCTGAAGACTAAGTAACGTCTCTGGTGCTTTACCTGTTGTGAAACAATTTCATACTTAGTCATACCTAGAAAAATTAATGAAAGTGTTGAAAGTGGTTTCCTGTTGTGGTTACGTGCCACTAACAACTCTGCTTCCGGGATGCTGCGTAGAAAAAAAACCCACAGAAGCATTTTTTTTTGTGTTTTAATGGAACATGCAATACTACTTTAAATGTCTATTTCTTGACAAATTATTTTGAAAGATTCATTCAATACATCCCCCTCTTTTCTTTTAATTCTTCTTTTTTTTATTTGCTTTTCTGTACGTGAAAAGATAAAGATTTCAAGAATAATTAATTTCAGTAAGACTGCCATGGTGCACACACTGATATACTTCCTAGCTGTGAGATAATGACTTTTCCCCATGAGTTTGTTAAGTAAATTCTTCCACTGTCAGTCTTAGATAATGGCATATTTTATTCCTTTCCTTTTTCATTGTTATTGTCATCTGTCATTTATTCTCTGTCTTCTTTGGTCTGTTAATTGTTTTCCTCCTTTTCTTTCCAGTGATACCTTTGTCCCTCCTGATGTGAAACCCTTTCTGCACTGGTTCCTTTAATTCTTCGTTCTTCTGGTGTCTCATCACCATGTTTAGTCATACTTAAGCCCCCACCTAATCTATTTTCCTTTTTCACTTTAATTGAATGACTCCTCCTTCAACTTCTGAATTATTTATGTTCTCCAGATCACGATTGGTTTTGCTGTTCTTGGTAGGTTGGTTTGATTTTCCCTTAGCCAGTAGCATGTCTCTTATTCTTTTCTCTGCAATAGGCAAATTATTATGCTGCTCAAATTGGGCTGATGCTAAGCAGCAGGATTAATGGGGATAAGGCTTTCTGTGTGTGAAGTGATCTCTCATCAGAAGCTGCTTGGGGGTTTTTGTTCGTTTTACCTTGCAATTGTGCACTGAAAGCAGGCAATTTAATTCTGCTGTGGCAAAGTGAGCCTGACCCTGCTTAACAGGCAGCTGAGCAGCCAGCTTGTACCAGAGGCTGTTCCCCTGATTTCAGTGGCCCTCCCAGGACAGTACTGTATTTGGATACCTCACTGGTATAAATCCAGATAATTCAGCCATCATACTTACCTAGGATTGGTACGTGGCTTGTACAGGCACAAAACAAAGTTGGGTGATCCACAGCTGTACTGGCATCAACAGTAACCTTGTCTAAGAACAAACACATTGGTTTATGATTTTTCTATGATAAATTACCATTTTTCATATTACTTAACATTCCTTTCCACATTACGTCCAGCTCCTATATAAAAAAGTGACATACAGGTGAAGTTTGTCACACCTGTGTCTCCCTAGGTAATTTTCAGCATCCCCATTCATCACCGAAAATAACCACAAGTCAATGCTGTCTTTGGGGATGCGGTTCAACAATATGGTACTTGTAACTTAGGGCTCTGTACTAGATCAGATCCTTTGGAACATCTGATTCTTCAAATCCAGTCCAAAACCTGTGACTGATCAACTTTGTGACAGGCTTGGGGCTGGATCAAATATTTTGTCCTTTGGAGGCAGCACAGAGCTGGCATTACTACCATGGTCTAACTAATTTGATAGCAATATGATCCTGTGGGCATCGGACCGATACTGCTGGGTGGGTTGGCAGTCCTGGACCTAGAGTTATTGATCTGGGGAGTGCAGCTCCTGCGTTAGGCTGACATTAATTGCAAGCTCCATCTCGCAGGCAAGGATGCTCTGCACAGAGGCAGCTGCCTGGGAACAGCCTTGGGTTTCCACGGGGTACATAGAGCCGCTCAGTCTGCCACGCGGAGAAACAGGTCCTGAACTGAGCAGAGGATTTTTGACACTTCTGTGGGCTGTTTCACATCTTCTAGTTGTATGGGAAGGCAAAGTGAGGTCAGCCTATGCAGTGCATACTGATGTGGGAGCAAGAGTAAATTGGCCCAGAAAAATGAGAAAAATCTCTTAATTTTCATGTCTCTAATTTTGTGTGTGGAAATGTTGTTTGAGATGCTATGGGTACCTGGTTTGCTTCCATGCCTTCCCTAGAAGGTTAAGTAATACATGCATTGCAAACTAAGAAACAAGTTAACTCATTAAGTGAAGAGCTTTAATTCTTTTTTGTTCCTGTTCATGTGTGTCCACATTCAGTCATGATGAAGGTGAAAAATAATGCAGTGATAGAGAAGACAGTGGCACTCCTAGGATGCTGTAGGCCTATGCAATCACTAGCCAAAGTGTTATCAGTTAATATGTATAATATGACTGAAATAACCAGGGACCTGCTAAAGTCCTGTGTACAACCCCCATCAGTTAATATTTAAAATAGGGAAACAATAACTAGACATGATTTAGGGTTACTAGACAATGGGGCTCTATTTCAAAAAAGGTAATGGGTTGTGGTCTGGTCAGTAAACCTTGAAGAACTGCCTGGAACTGCCAAGATTAGGGAAGAAGAAGGTAAAAGGTAATTCCTATGGGGGGAGATCGTGACCACCGACTCATTGACCACCTACTCAAATGATACCACCTAATGGCGGGCAGCCAGGAGGAGCGGCGTGGAGGGAGAGCAGCAGCCAGGAGCCTGCCAAAGAGCTGCTTTTGTCTGCACTGCTAAAATTGTGTGTGACTTACTGTGGCTCAATGAACAAAGAAACCCAAATGAAGACAAGCTTCCCGTAGCTTTTACCATGCAGCAGCTGCGCTGCATCGGTAGGCTGCCTTCATCATGAGAAACAATAGTGGGAGCTGGTTTTTTTCCTGGGGTGGCAAGGTAAGGTAGCAAAGTCTAAAGCTGTGCTGGTTATAAGCAGAACAAAATGAAAGCTACTAGCTTTTTAACTGGATATTATTAACTTAAAATGACAGCTTTAATTTTACCTTGGAGGTACCTCAGTTACATCAGTAGCATACATGGCGCAGAAGTCTCCCAATTCTTTCTTTCTTACATTTGAACTTTGACCTTCCTGTTTGTCTCAGCTTTCTGAGACATCTAAAACTGCAAGTTTCTCCAAAGTGTTGCAATTCAGGACTGTTGGAAATTCTGTCATGGGAATGTGACCATAGTGTATGCATACTACTAAACTCCTTTAAAAATAAAATTAGCAAATGGTTCACTAGACACTGACTGTCACCCTTTATTATTGGCAAATGCATCTTATTACATATAAATATATCTATATAGATTAATAAAATGTATATCCATATGTTACAGGGCTGTTTGTGGGGATTCCCCCCACCCCATGAAGTGTAATGTGTAAAATTAAAGTTCAAATTGATATGTAAGGTTCTCCAGATACAGCTTAACTTGCAGTGGCAAGCAGGGTGGCAGTTCAGCTGAGAGTACCTATCATCTATACTAGATTTCTGAAAGGGTTAAGAACAGATTTGGGTATGTGTGGTAGAAAGCACAGGCATGATCCTCTCTGCTACAGCAGATTTAACTTCTGTGATGTCCTAAAGGCCTTCTCTAACACAAATTTCCACCCCTCAAAAAATTAGAAAAAGACATCCATCTTTCTGACTATTGATTTCTAAATCTCTCTGATACACTGCTCTCTAAACTATTGTAAAAATGTACTGGGTTTTTAGAACAAAAACAATTTTAAAGCTTCTGACATGTTTAACAGAAGTTTCATTTCTGATACAGATCAACTTTTACATATCCTTTCTGGATACATCAGGGTAAGGGAGCAGAGAAGAGTAAAAGATGTCAGAATTACTATAGGACATTTAACAAAACTATACAAATCACTACAAATGTTGTTGTCAAGCTCATCTTGGACACAACAGTCCATGTGAACTGCAAATCAAATAAAGAGCAAAATAAAATACTAATTGTACTGAAAGCTCTTGGCATAGTCCATGTTGTAGTTCAGGTTGTAATCCAATTGCCATAGCTGTGCATGTTCATGACTCGTCAGACGTGTGACTTTCTCAACAGATTTCTTTCAGAGCTGGTATTTTCTACAACTGCTTTCCGTGACTGTTTTCAAGCAAAAGAGGAAAATTTGAAGAAATTCCACTTCTTGGTTTTTGAGGTCTGCACAACTGAGAATATCCACCTGAAAATGATCCAAACTATACTTTTCTATAGAAAGCTACTGCTAATACACCTGATCAACTGCAACATTTGATTTATTGTAGATAGTTTTTTCTAGACAGTGGGATGGAAGGGAAATTGTTAAAATTACTGAAGAATCATTTTTAAGTATTCCTGAGGGGCAGCTTATTCTCACCAGCACCTACTGGTCCCTTATTCCCTCACTTCAAATTCTTCCTGTACAGCTCCATCAGTACAGGGAGTACAGAGCAGCTCCTTCCATAGGAGCCATTAGCACAAGAGATAATCACGAACAAACACATGAAGTAATCACCCAGCCCACAACAGCAACTTCTTCCAGGGGGAGGGGGGCTGTGAGTTGTTGTATTCTGCAATATACCACTAGTTTTGCATTTTTATTTTCAAACAATCAGCTTCTGTATTTTTCCATAACTTGCACAATGAAATGTGCATGCTGCTAATGCGTTCCTTGGCCAGCAGGGAGCTGTGCAGAAATTGCATCAGCTGTGTTGGTTTCTACATTCATTTGGATAGACACCCTCATTTGAGCTGTTCGCTATGGATATATTGTAGTACCAAAATAAACTGCCACTCTCTTCTGCCTACAGGGAGAAGACTTGGTTGCAAGGAAGTAGAGGATCCTAGTGAAGAAACAGCAAATTTTACATGCTGGGACTAGAGAGGTGAGAATGACCAGATTAAACAGAAGGACTGAGGGGTGATTTTATGACTAGATCCCCTCCCTAACATTCACCAAAGCACAGTAATGGCCACCTGTAGTGACCTCTGCAACTCCAGACAGCTCAGGAGCCAGCCACTGGTGCCAAGGTGATGAAGCACCATGCCTGCGGCCAGGCATATTTCAACTCATTTCCCATCAGCTGTCACCCTGGAGGGAGGGAGTTTGAATCTGGTCATTGAATGGAGATGGGGTAGGTCTGAACTTCAAGCAAGCGAAGAGGGGCAGTTGGGTGGGTTAGTTGGTTGGTTGGTTGGTTGGTTTTGAGAGGAATCAGACTATGCCTTCCATGCTGCTTCACAAAATTGTTTCATACCTTTTCTCTTCCTGTGGTAATCAAAGAATTTTAATCTCCCTTCCCCCAAGTATCCTCTTCCAAATTTCCTAAGAATTAAAGATTTATTAAGAGTCCAGTTGGCATCGCATTGTCTTGCACTGAGTACCACCTCATCCCGAAGTTACAGGTATGCATTTCAAAGCTTCCTTTGACCACGCCTTTTTGGTGAACACTGAAATGTACATATTATTTTGATCTACAAAGCCAATAATAATAATAATAACAGCAGCAATAAAAACTTGCATGCTTTCTTCTACTTTTAGGTTTCAGACAGCTAAACACACAATGTAGTCTTGTAAGCATGGAGACAACAGTGCTCTAAGAAACTGAAAAATATGTCAACATTATTCAGGTCAGTGTTTCTTTACATGGTTCATTCAGAAAATTAGCATAAACCAACTCATGGATTTGGTTTTGTGAGGCTATGTGGATCAACTGCTACAGCAAACCTGGCCTTCTGGGTTACACCAAGTACAATATTATTTATGGGAGATTTTAATGTGTTCAAATGGAACTGATGTGATGTTTTCAAAGAAAGTCAGCTCTTCAAACTCCAGTATCTTAACTCATCTTGGTGTTGTCTATGTTATTTTCAATAAGCAGGCGAGTAACTGGTAAACAGTTTATTACCCATCATTAAGATGTCAAATCAAGCATACTTTATCAGCATGTCAGAAAACATCTAGTTCTTTTAAGAACATACAACAGAAATTTTTAAGTACCGATGCAAATACCAGCTGCCACATAATAAATTTTTAAGCATCATCAAGGAGTTTAATCTAAAAATGATGCCCCTAGTTTGACCCATGTTCAACAGACTATTGTAAATGTGGCACTGCATCAGAAATAAGTATCCAAGATAACTGGTTTTCTGAAGAGCATGTTCAACAAAAGAGGCATTAGTAGAACCCACAGCATAAATTTGTATTAACTTCTTCTTTATTAAAAAAAAATCCACACACACCCCAACCCACAAATAAACAAAACACCACCTCCATTTACAGACTTGCTCCAAACCGACATACCGACACCCACAAATTATGTTACCATCTCTATGCCAGTAGTTGTCAAATTAACTTCTCTGTCAACTCCCTCCATGATCACATCGGATTATTTGGTAGAAGGTAAGGGCCATCACAATTATACAGAAGAATTACAATTATTATAATACATTACTATGACTCTTATTTATTAACTGAGTTTGTAAGCCAAACCAGGGGGGAAATTTCTGTATTCTGCTTCATGATGTCTCCCTGCCCAGTTATGCTTTGGAGATCTTTGAGCCAATTTTCATGTTTCTGGTTTTAGCAACCAGAAACATTGCTGGAGATCCCAGACTAACAATGAGGAAAGCACTGGAGTAAACTAACTGCAAATTAAATTAACTCTGTAAATCATTCAAAACACAAATGAGTAAACAGATAGACCAGTATCCTGGCTTTTCACTGTGTCTCTGTAGGTCTAATGTAATTTCATTCCTCATCTTCAATGGAAAGTTGCTTCTCTAAATAATTTCAAATCAGATTGTGCATGCTATTTTAGCATAACACAGATATCAAAAACAATGCATAGAAAAGCAAGGAACGTCATCAGAGGGTAAAAAAAATTATTCTGAAGTTAAGGATAAACGAAACGTAACCAGTTTATGAATGGGCAAAATTAATTAAGTCTTATGACACATACTAAAGTATTTAAATTCAGGTACTTAGCAAAAGTAATTAATGAAGAGATTCTGGGGTAAGTAATTACTGAGTATTAACAGTCTTAAAGCCAAATTAAGTCCAGCATTTCTCTGTTGTCCAACCTAACTTCTGTAGTCCCCCAAGAAATCTATCATTTCCAACTGGTTCAAGTTATTAATTACAAGAGCATGTAATGAAGCCATCAAAATCTCTAAAAGAAACTTCATTCCTTGCCAGTGTTTTTCTTCAAACTTTCTCACTCCTGTCATGCTGGAGAAGCAGTGCCAACGAAGCCGCTTGCTGAACTGGTTCAGTGACTTCTCATCCGCCTGACTGCTGCTGGCTCCTGAGGGTGCTAAAAGGAAGGTGCAAGATGAAGTTGGATGGCTGAATCTGAGAGAAAAGGGCAGATTGTGCTGTTACCAAGATGTATACCTCCCTTCTTTGCTAGCGTCTTGGTGAAGTATGATAACAGTGTCTTTTTCAGGGCACTGTTGCGCTTAAAGTATCAGCTGCCATCAAATGTTGGCTTTCCACTTAGGTTAGTAACATTAACTCAGCTCTGTGTAGCCTCCTGAGGCATATTCAAAGGGTTGTTGTTTTATTTTTTTTCTTCTCAGTTTTATGATTATGTCAGCTTTGTTTTGTTTTAGTAACTTCTTTGGAGTTTTAATTCTTAAGCTTTTTCTCTTTTCATTCCACTGGAAGATAGCAGATGTTGAAATTTTTATACATTCATCCTTATGTTGATGTAGTTCCCACATTTAAAAACAACAAGCTTTGTTAGTTAGTTAGACCTAACAAATGGACTAGTTAGTCTATCACTGAACTTTGTTACAATAACAGAATGATTAATCTGCCCCAATGTTAACAAATAGTTCCAGGATGAGAATATAATTGCGTTTTATCTTGAGCAGTCAATATATGGTCTCATGGAAGTAGGTCCTGTCAAACAAAGCTTGTTTCTTTTTCTGGCAGGGTGAAAGCTTTGGTCCATAGAGATAGCAGAGTTGGTATCACATGTCTGGATTTTGCCAAAGCAATTTTAATTGTAAAGATGGATCATATATGGAACTGAATTGGTGTCCTGGTTTCAGCTGGGATAGAGTTAAGTGTCTTCCTAGTAGCTGGTAGGGTGCTATGTTTTGAGCTCAGTATAAGAATGTTGATAACACTCTGATGTTTTCAGTTGGTGCTAAGTAATGTTTAGACTAAGTAAAGGATTTTTCAGCTTCTCATGCCCAGCCAGCGAGAAGGCTGGAGGGGCACAAGAAGCTGGGAGGGAACACCGCCAGGGCAGCTGACCCAAACTGGCCAAAGGGGTATTCCATACCATGGG
>JANZLQ010000007.1:19894084-19940309 GCA_026212715.1 Elanus axillaris | reverse complement strand
GCCGCCGTCCCGGGCCCTGCGGGGCCGGGGCCGGCCCCCCGCGCCGTGCTGAGGGGGAAGCCGGCGTCCCCGCCGCGGTGCGGGGCGGCGGCTGGCGGCTCGCAGGGCGCTGTGAGGCGGAGGTGTCCTG
The DNA here is from genome assembly GCA_026212715.1 of Elanus axillaris. NCBI lineage: Eukaryota > Metazoa > Chordata > Aves > Accipitriformes > Accipitridae > Elanus > Elanus axillaris. The sequence continues at coordinate 19,940,179 of JANZLQ010000007.1, read as the reverse complement.
GGCGCCTCGCTGGCCTTCGGGTGCGGGGCTGCGTGGGATACGCTACGGTTTCCCTGAGGATTTACCCGCTGCGAAGCTTTGTGGGGGTGATCACCGGTGACCCACGGCTTCATGCATCAGGGTGTGTGACTTGCCCGGCTTCTCGGAGGATTGTCTTTTTGAATCCTCTAACACGTGTCGTTTAAAATAAGAGCAAGCTGTAATTCACAAATGCGTACTATGAGAACGGATTTGCTTCGGCTTCTCCGTATTCTTCGGGATGTCCTTGTAAAGTATGTTCCCCAAATGCTTTGTTTTCGATGGCTGGCAACTGGAGACGCTTTTGTAGATGTTTGGGCCACTGTAATATGGCGCATGTATATTTGTTGAGACCTTTCATCATTTTTAGGCAACGTATATGCATTTCTATGAAACTGGAGATGCAGAACCCGATGGTGTTACCACCGATTTTTCTTGAATTGGCAGAAAACAGTCAAACTCATTCTCTGAAAAGCTGTGGTTTCTTCCTTACCCACTTGCATTGCAACTAGTTCTTCAGGCTAATCAAAATAAACATATGGACTACATCTGTGTGTGGTTCAGGGTCCTGTGCATATTTACCAGGAGGTTGAGTGTTTCTTCAGCCTTTGAATGCTCTATGGACTTACAAACAACTTATAATCCAAACTAACTAATTCATAATCTAAACTAACACTGTAAAGTGTGTTTCCGTGTAGGCTCTTGAGATCTTCAGTCTTCTCCAGTGTTGTGTGTTGGCAAACCACCTCATTCTTGCGTGGACAGTGACCAGCAGCCAGTCCACATTGACTGTAGGTTTTCTTTTCCTCTAGTTTTTTTTTTACTCTTTCAAATTATGGACAGTATAGACAAATACATAAAAAGCATGTCTTGCCTCAAAAGTTCACCCCTGCTGTATTTACTGAGAAATTCTTTGCAGGCTCTCCTTTTGTGGATTACCCCCTGGCCTCTTAAGGATTTCTTCCTCTATCTTACTGTAAGTGGTCTGACAAGGCATTCTTGTACCTTTAGGACTTTATTATCTTTGAATTAGAGATCGTTTGAGATACCCAGTCAATTTTCCTAACAGTTCTCAGTTACTGGGGAAACATTTTGAGAATTTGAGGTTTTCTCTTCAACCTGTTTGCATGGTGCATGTATATATCTCAGCCTTCTTGGAACTGTATGTGTGATAGCCTGATTGATGGTACCAGTGTACAGATGGAGAGATCACTTTTGAAGAGTTAGTTCTTGAGTAGGAGTAGGATTCATAAATGTGCACCCCTTTTTTTGTGAAGATCAGATAAACCGGCAGCATTTGGTAAGAATTCAGAATACAGAAAGAGTTCTTTGTTTATACATTTTCCCCCCCCTTGGAATTTAAGTTTCTGTCCACTGTATCCACTATTATAGTATAGGAATGTGGTCTGTATAGTGAATTTGATTTAGAATGCAAAAGTTCCATGTGCATTTAATAAAAGCTACATGGAACACAGTTTTCAAGCGTCTGTACGTTGTCTGGAATGCGGCTGCATGGAGCTAGTAGCAACAAGTAGCTAAACAATTTCTAGGGGTTTTGTTTGTTTGTATGGGGAAGGGCTGGAAAAAGGTTGTAGCTTTTTCAAAATGTTTCCAGAACCATAACTAAACAGACACCCATTACTAGCATACAGAAAATTATTAGTGCTGGCAGTATTTAAAGGGCTGTATGGGCACATGTCAGACCTTGCCATTTTAGCACATGGGTTTTTGACACAGTGGTCAACAAAAGGTGGGAGAGGAAGAAAGGAAGGGATAAGAGTGTCCAGGCCACTCCTGGCTTGGCAGGCACAGTTGTAAGTGGAACTTATAATTATTTGTTTTTCATGGAAATATGGGAATTTTACACCAATTGTTCTAACAGCTGTGTCTGCCCACTGAGGGCTGAGGCAGGTGAAGGAAGCTAATGGATTGTTCTTGGTAGGTAAGACTGGTTAAAAGCAAGGTATTGAGGGACCTAGCTGATCCTGAGGGTTCAGAATAAATAAATTGGCTGAAATGTTCAACAAGGTACATTGTTTGCAATAATGATAGCGTTTAGGGTGACACTGCGGAAGTTCTGTAGATGATAATGATACAGCTCTCATGACAGAGGTGGAAGTTATCTGGTCAAAAGTAAAGAAACAGAAAAAAAGAACTTTTTGTGGGTTTGGGGGTTTTGTTTTTTGTTGGTTTGGGGTTTTTTTCCCCTTAATTGCCCTTTCTGTAGTGACATAATGCTGAAACTTGCTCAGATATAATGTAAAAAGTTACTCACCCATGAATGTGGTATAGAATTTGGCCTGGTTGCTCTGTGGGAAATGAGATTGTGTCCTTGAAGTTGACTAGAAATAGTGTATGCAAGATTTTTCACTGTGGAGTGGTTTGAATTTATATGTGCAAGAGAGGATGTAAATACAGCTGTCACTTTTTTTGTGATCTAACTTCTGCTGACTTGTACTCCCTTGTTATTGACTCTCGAAGTCATTTGTCTTAAATTGTAGAATGACAATTGACTTTCAAATTGATGAGACTATGGGTTTGATGACATGAGATGGCTTCGCGATGTAACTTAAGCAGCGGTTGGACAACGAGAAGCATTGATTCTCTGGCATTGCCCTCAAATCTAGGTGTGCTGTGAAACTAACCAGTCAGCAAACTGATCAGGGTTAAGTGTAATGCCCTTCTCTCCCTCTGCAAATATGTCAGACTTCAAAGAACTTGAGTTGGGGCCGCACTGTAATGCAGTTGTGTTGGCATGGCTGAAGGAAGAGAGTGAATGTTTTCCCGTGGGTGAATGGGCATGATGGGGGAAGGCTGGGGACAGATCTCTTCAGACAGCACTGTGGCTGGATGCTGTGACTGTGAAAATGTGTCCGAAGGCTGATGATGACCCTCAAAGCAGCTGCCAGCTTCTCCATGTTACTTGTCCTCCATCACTTACTACCATCCTGTGGACAGAGGTTACCATCACTAAAGCAAAGTCCAGAAAACCTGACCTTTTAGGTCTTTCAACATATCTCAGTCTAAAAAATACTTTATCTAGCCTTGGGGCTGAGTGAAAGTAGTTCTCAGTGGCTTTATGTTGAAGCAGAAGAGTACTCACGTTACCTGTTCTGGATCTGCTCTGAGCGCAGCAACTCTTTGCAGGAAAAGGAGTATCAGTTGCTTTGGCAGAAGGTGTGAAGAATCAGCCCTTTCTGCACTGATTCTCTCTTCTTGGCCTCAATTTATGTAGCTTAGTTGAACAGAGAAAGCCCTCTTATTTAAATACTTGCTTGGACATGGGGGATATTTTCTGCATTTATTTTAATATTGGGTTGTAACAACTTAGAAGCATGATGATCTTGTGTGTTAGGTCAGTGCCTAATTAGTGAGCCCCTAGAAGTCATCTCTCCTGACAAAATTATCCAAACCAAAAATGGTTTAACCTCAGCCGGCAACTAAGCACCACACAGCTGCTTGATCACTTCTCCCCCCACCCAATGGGATGGGGGAGAGAATCGGGAAGAAAAAAGAAGTAAAACTTATGGGTTGAGATAAGAACAGTTTAATAGAACAGAAAGGAAGACAATAATAATTATAATAATAACTAATAAAATGAGAGTAATAATAATAAAAGAATTGGAATATACAAAACAAGCGATGCACAATGCAGTTGCTCACCACTTACTGATGGATGCCCAGTTAGCTCCCAAGCAGCGATCACCTCCAGACCAACTCCCCACCAGTTTATATACTGGACATGATGTCACATGGCATGGAATCTCCCTTCGGCCAGTTTGGGTCAGCTGCCCTCCCAGCTGTGTCCCCTCCCAGCTTCTTGTCCCCCTCCAGCCTTCTCGCTGGCTGGGCATGAGAAGCTGAAAAATCCTTGCCTTAGTATAAACACTGTTTAGCAACAACTGAAAACATCAGTGTGTTATCAACATTCTTCTCATACTGAACCCAAAACAACACTATACCAGCTACTAGGAAGAAAATTAACCCAGCCAAAACCAGGACAAAAATGTATCTGATTAATAGCTTACTTAAGAGATACAGCTTTTCTACTAAGCTGTGTGGATCCATTTTTATACTGGATTAAGACCTAGACTCTTTTAAGTGGTTGTGTCTGTCGGTACTGGTCACATCAATGTGACTGTCCTTTGTAAGCATACCTTAACTGAAGGATTGTTTTGGTTTTGTTTTCCTTTTTAACAAAGGAAAAATGGGGAAGACTTGTAAACTGCATTTTAAATTGGATTTTCATAGCTGTTCTGCAAACCCATGTTATCTTGCATCACTGCATGAATCTTCCAGGACAAGACCAGAAAATGCACTTTTCTGTGTTAAAAGTATTTGATGGTTGATGAGCTTTCCCCATAATGCAATTGTTTCATGCCTTGCACATAATGCCATGCCTGTTATTTTGCTTCTGTGTGACCCTGACTCAAGAGTTTCATCTTCCTTTTCACCAACAGGGGAAAAAGTCTTTTTTTTTTCTCTTACTAGTTTTCTCAAGGGTGCAGATGTTTTTAACCCTCTCTCCATACCTATTCTGCTTCCTGCTTGTCAGCTCCCTTCCCTGGGCAGCCTAGTAGTCTGACCTGTATGAAATACTTCATTCTCTAGAGGGATCCAGTGTGTTAGATGGCAACCTGCATCAGCTGGAGCAGAGGCATCTGGAGAGAACCTGAACCCAGATCTCTCATCATTTGGATACTGTGCCCTGAATGACCATATTACTTTCATGGATGTAAGGATCTTGAACATGTCATAAAATTTATAAATAACTAAAAGGTTCGTGGTTTTGTGTTCTTAAGTACATCCTGCATTCTGATGCAACAAATAGGTTAAAAAATGTCCCTAACTGCTTTCTGCTATACTGTGGTAATGCTTGCCAAACTCTTTTACTTGGAAACAATATTGCAAGGAATTAGTGCCACTAATAGTTGATGGCAGAGCAATGTATTCACTTGCAGCTTATAGGAGAGATTGAGGGTGTGGTACCTTTAACGTGTGACTGCTGTGCTCTTTTTCCCTGTGTTGTTTTGTGTGTGGAGATGAAATTCCAAGTAATTTTGTTTAAAATATTGCCGTAAGATCTCTTTGAATCCCAAGGCAAATAAATTGTTCTTAGTTTGCAAGAACTGGTTTTAGGAGTGAATAATTTTGCAGATAGGGTATTTTTGCTTACAGCTGGGATACTGCATGTGTGAGAGATGCAGTATGAGTTTGTAAGTCCATGAGATGTTGCCAAAGATAATTCAAATGCTTAAGCAGAAGAGAGCAGATGGAAATTTGCTGACTTCTGGTGATAAATGAAGTTGATGAAGTACTATCTTTCTCCCCAAATACTTTTGCAGAAAGGGTTATCATGTAATTTCCACATTGGAAAGGCAGAAAGAAGAGATTCTGAGCTCAGCTGGCTTATGCAAACCTTCAATGTCAAATCTAATATGATTTTTAATACTGTGACAGTGTTCTAACTCAGAACACTTTTGTGCAGCCTTGCTGGACAACACAATTAGCTCAAATTTGGACATAAGATTCCATCTTGCTTTCAGCCTCTCAATTCAGAGGGTTGAGGAAGTGGTTTCTTGAAAACCTGTTTATACATAAGCTTTAGAAAAGGTTTTTGTTGGTATATCATCTGCCTGATGAAAGGATGGTATATGCTTTAACAAACTTGGCACTTTCTGTCCTTGTTGACTCAGGCAGTTAGGATTTTGCATGTCAAAGTTGGTACACTTGAGTAGAAAGCATGTGCTTTCTGATACTTGAAATATAACATTTATCAAAATGCATGCAATTAGCATAACTGACATGAGTGGTCAGCCTATCCGTCAGCTTTCCATGTTTGTTTTGGCTCATGGGGTGGAAACTAGTCTCTTCTACTCCCCTCTGTCATTTGGTGTTACACCAGATCTGCTCTGATGCTGTTGAGCTTCTCATTAGGATCTACTATGGGTGTGCTTGCTTCTTCACACCAGTAGATTTCCTCTTCAAGAGGACATGCAGATGTCTAGGGTTGAACTGCTGCTTGATTCTCCAGATTGACTCACCAGTCTTTCTGTTGAATTCCCAGATGCTTTCACGGTGCTTAATTGGAAGGTGTCTCATTTCCTGCCTAATGCTTCTGTTGATCTCTGGTTCTTATTGGCAATACACTGTTTGCACAGATATAGCGCCTGAGCTATTGCCTGGTGTAGCTCTAGTTTCTGTACTGTAAAGCTTCTTGGTCAAAGACTTTCCTTGATGATACTTAATCTTTTACACTTTGAGTAGTGTGACCCATCAAGGCCTCTGAGCTGTCATTTGCCATTTTTGCCTTCTGACATAGCATTATTGCTTGACACATGGAATTAAAGGATGGCCTACTATTTCTCCTGAGATCTCTGTTTGTATGAAACCCTGTTGGAAATGTCACACAAGATCACAATATAGTAACCAATAAATGTCTAGGCCTCTTAGTAATTTTCTCCATTATACTAGAGTTTGTATCGCTTACAGGGTTTTTGGTATTACTCTCTGGTCCCACACTGAAAGGTATAGAGAAAGTAGCACTTCACATCAGTTTCCATAATTCCATCACTCCACTGTCCAATTATGCATCCTTGTAAGAATATATCATATTTCACAGAGGTTTGGGCCATTGACAGTTTCCGTTAGAGTTCTGTAGAATTAAAATAGGTTCCACTGGTATATACTCTCAAATGCTTTTGAAAGTTAATTAAAACATATGTATTCTCATATTATTGTTCTTCTTGTAAATACTTGGTATAGGCAGAATCCATTCAGCTTTCTCTGTTTTTCCCTAAGATTTGTGACCTCTACTTTTTTTTATCCTTCATAGTATCACACTGTATATGGCTTTTTGCTGTAATAGAGGTTGTTGTTGCCACTGACTTTGCTGAAGTATGACAATACAAGGTGTATAAAGGGCTATAAGCGTTTGACTGAAATCTTGCTTTTCTTTAGCTCTTTGATCACTAATCTTGCTTCTGATGTCTGATCAGTGTTGATATCCAGTAACCTACATTTGTATTTTGCCTTTAAATCTGGTCATGAGGTGGGCTTAGGTTCTGGAGGACTTCTTCAAAATCTTTTCATTTGTTTTCTTTTCCAAAGAAAGGCTGTGTTTTCTAGGCCAAATTTCTGATTGTTCTTTTTTTTTCTTTTTTTTTCCTGAAGTTTCCAGATAGGTGTGTGAATAACTATTACAGCAGCAGTCTTGGTTTCAGCTAGCAAGTTCTTAATGTGTTTTTGGTTCTTTCCTCGCAGTTCTGTCTTGTGCTTCCCCTCTGTGTTTTCCAGTATTTTATTAGCCAAAGTTCTTGGGATTTTCTGTTCAGCATCATTCCTTTTCCTCGTAAAGTGCCTTGACTGATAACTTATTGAAATCTGACCTATCTGCAGGTATTCAGTCAGAACAGTTAGAATTTGGATAATTTTTTTCTAAAACTATTGCTTCCCTTCAGATGTACCTTGTATTTGACCATGCTTTGCTTCAACTTGTTTCTTAGTTCAAGCTGAATTTACTGTGCATACTTCAGTTCTCGATTTGTACCATTGATTTTGTTGGCTAGATTCAGTTTACAACGGTTTTTCTTAGTTTAGCGGTGGTGGTTGTCAGTTTTGGTTTTGTTTTTTTCAGTTGCTCATACTTATTTGATTTGGTCTTTAATCTTGTGTAGTTTATCTGAATCTTATGTTGGTGCAGGTGTAGTTGATTTAAATTTTGTTCTTGGTTGAAATCTGTTTAATTTGCTTATGCTACTCTGAGAGAATGGGATACCTGAAAAGAATTAGTTTTCAGTGAAATTCAGTGCCTTCCCTGCTGTTTTGGTCAACTGTACTTGATTATGCTTTTTCTAAGGGCTTTTTTTACTTAGGAGTAAATATTTAAATCATACCTTGAAGGCATTTGCTAACTCCACTTGTATTCTTCTCACTGTTTCTCTGTCATTTCATATACTCTGGTGTGATTGACAGGTAGTATAAAATTTACTTCAGGTATGTGAGATTATTTGTTTGGGGTTTTGTCCAAATATCAATTTCCTCTGTTGTAAGCGTTCACATACCTGTAACTGTCTAGCATGTCCTTTCAGCGCTTATCTCTCTACTCAGCCTTTTCCTACCTCTGCTAGGTTTTTGTTCCAGGTCAAGTCTAGTGGGTTCGTTTCTGGGAACTTACTGTTTGGAGATACTGCTGTGTGAGTTTCTGCATCTGCAAACTGGGCCTCTGGAAATAAAAACAATTCTTTTGCTCTGTGTGTGTGTGTCCATATGTAGTGATAGATATACATTGCAAGGCACATTCTGGTTTCCTCTATTGAAGAGAAAAACAGAAAAGTTTTACAACCCTAAAAATATTTTAAATGTTGCCTAGTAGATGACACTGAGAAATGCAGTTACATCTTACAATGATTAGGGCCCTTCAGCTTAGCAGACAAAGTTACAAAAAGTTCTAAAAGCTGAAAGTCTAAACCCAATCAGATTTAGGGTCAATTTAAGATGAAGGTTTTTACAGGGATGGTTGTGAGTTGTTTGGACACCTTGACATGTACTATGGTAGGTGTTCAATTGCTGGTTGATTTTAAATTAAGATATTTGGAAGGTAATCTAATTCAATCATAACTGTTAAACTTGAAGGGTGAGTGAAATTCTTGTTCTTTGTTACTGCTTTATCCTGCAGTAGTCGAGCCAGATCATCTCATTGGCCCTTTCTGAGCTTTTTTTTTTTTTACAGACTAGTGGTTAGGTTTTCAGTCTTCTCTCATTTGTATTCATCAGCCTGAAGACAGAAAAAGCAAATACTGTTTTTGCTGCTCATCAGTAGTGTGACAGTACTTCCTCAAAGTCAGTTTCACTGAATGTGTTTGGAAACTTGTGTGCAAAGGAAATGGTGGCTGGGCAAATCGGTGCTCTATAAAACTGCATTGGTAGAAAGAGAGAACAACAAAGGCAGGCACTGAGGGATACTCAACAAATCTTAGGCCTTAAATTTCAGAGGAAGAATTTGTTTTTCTTGATACCACATTACATGTCCATATAAAGCCAATCTATATAACCCACATGGGAAGACATATTATATTAGTTAGAAGTTACAAGTATTTAGAGGTTATTTTGCTTCCGCTTAGATGAATGAACACATATAAAATAAAACTGTATAATCCTTCATAAAGTTCTAAGGGTGGTGCTCACAATGAAGAAGTTATTTTCATACCTTTGTGGATACTGTTACCAGGATTGGAAGCTTAACATTGTAATAATCTTTGAGTGGTGTATAATACTTACAATTCATTTAGGCTTTCCTGTGAAATGGAATAAAGTAGAATAGACCCTCCCCCTTAAAAGGATTTGTCTGTAGTATTACCCGTGGAGTTCATATTGTTGCTCTAGGTTGAGTTTTGACAGACAAGTAGTTGGATGACCTCATCCTGTAATAACAGATGAGAGCTAATCACATAAACACATGGTCTGCCTTGAGAAAGAATGGAAGAGTGGTGATTCATTGTAGTTACTAGGAAAAACAATAGCTTTTACTATACATTTTAGCTATGTGTTGTTATGAGTTATTGTTTTTATAGTCCAGGAAGTAAAACTTTAGAAAGAGTTTATTCATTGTCCATGAAATCAATATAAAACTGAATGCTCAGGTTGCAAATGTAACTTAAACTGACCCTACTGACTGAGGCTTTCTCAGAAATCAGCTGACATTTACAATCCAGATAGGTCCCTTGGATGTTTTGGGTTTGTGACTGGGGCTCGTTATATGTCCACCTTACTTTTTAGTGGAAGGAGAAGGGGTCATCAGCACACTTTAAATATTTGGAACTGTTTAAGCAGTATGTGTTTCATTCTGTGTTGGAATGTCATGATGCCCGTTTTGAAAAATTCTTCCTAATGACACATGTGACATTGCAAGTTTTCCTAGTTGTGGTGTTGAGCTCATACACAAATAGGCTGCTGACATCCGTGGGACTATTTGAGTGATAGCTCATGAGCATGACTCCGAGTCACAGTCTGACCTGCGTCAAATCCTAGCTCCTTCGGAGGATATACTTCTGTATTTGCTTTATGTGCTAAAAAGATGTATACTGTTTGTTTAGGCATTTTAAAGATAAAAATCTCTTAACAGAAGGTGTCTTGAGAGACCATCAGGCTGTAGACTATATTAGTGTAGAGCCTGGAGAAGGATTTGGCAGGGCAGGGCTCGGCTCTCAGGACCCAGGTGAATAAACACATGCTTGTCATCTGGCAAACTGGAGGAGGGGAAGGTGTTCCTGGGTGGTGGTATCAGGCACAACAGTGGCACCAAGTGTGGAGTGACCTCCTTCCAACTCTAGGCAAGGTTTGATGCAAGTTGCTTGTGACACTGAAGAATGGATTTATCACAGGGCACTGGTGTGTGCTGAAAGCACCTCAAGTCTGAGGACTGCATGGTTAAAGTTGGATGGGAAGTGTCACTGTCTGATCTTGTCCCAAGCCTTCTGGTAGTGTTTGCTGTGCAACAAAGCCATGGCTGCTGGTAATTTTTAAGGTCAGAAGTGTCATTATTTATTATCATTCATAAACAGTAAATAAGTTGGCCTCCATGTTTTAATAAGGTGCGCTAGAGGTAATATATAGTCCAGGTCTTCACTCTTGAATATGTAATCCAATTTAGTTTTTAGAACCCTCTGTATTTTAGCAGATAAAACACCACAGGCTCACAAACGTAATCATAAGATTGCTGTCAGGGAGACTGTAGAAAGGTGATAAAGACTACTTAATCTTTGTGTGTGTTTTATTTAAATCAAAGTATGACGTTTTGTGAAAGAGGGTTACTGTTTCTCAGTAAGAAAATCCTTTTGTAAAAGAAGAGGTTGTTCATGTGTAAGGTGCATAAACTTGCTTTTCCTTTAAAAACACCAGTAACTAGTGTTTTGCAAAAAAAACCTTGCCAAATCTTATGAAAGATTAAAAATAAAGAAATCAGTATTATGTTTCAAAAAAAAAAAAGAGAAGAAAGAGGGAGAAATATTCCTGCAGCAAAGATCTGTGCCATGGATATCCAAACAGCTGAAAACGTTGTGACTTATTACAGGTATTTGAGTCCATATACTCTAAATGTGTGTATTTTCAATGGTGGTAACTTACAATATACCAAGTTGATTCTACTGCAGGTCATCCATTAATTTCATTACCATTTGTGGGCCATTTGTAATCAGTCTGCCCTGCAAGCCATCTGGAATGCTGGTGTCCAAAGAGCAGAGTGCAGTGGTGCTTGGAAGGGTCTTAACTGGCTGGATCAATTGGCTTAGTTTTCAAATCAAGATGACCGATCTTTCTGGAAAATATCCTTTGACAGGCCTCCTTTAAGCCAAATTATTTCTGTGTTATGCAGGAGGTCAGGCTTCATGGGTCATAATCAATCCCTTTTAGCAAAAACCAGTTTGAAAATGGGTTGCTAGTGTAAGGATACAAGTACAGTACATCATAATCTAATGCATGAATGCCCACTACTAGTCTGTATACTTTCTGCAGTGGTTATAGGCTTCTCCTCGAGCTTACGACTAAATGTGAGGCACAGTGGTCAGATAAGTAAAATATAGTATGATTTCTTCCTTCAGCATAAACCACATCAAGTGACTGAACTCCTTTCTAGTAATACCCTCTAGTGCATTGTATGTCCTTCCACTAACATGATGCAAGAGCAATTGCTCAGGCCCTGTAGCCAGTTGTATTCCCTAGTTTCAGATACTACATTTCACTGCTTTTCCTCTGCTAATACCTATAATTTACAGAAAAGAAAGAAAATATTGAACAGTTTTCTGGACCTTTGCTTTAGAATTCAAGTTTGCAAAAGAGGAAGCTGACTTTATTCAAAAATTATATCAAACAAAATGAAGGCATTGTTCTTCCCTTTTCCCTGCCTGCCCCCATATATGTGTGGTTGCTCTAGGCATTTGGCATGTATGCCTGATGGGACTGTTCCTCGATATAAGGTTACTTGTGCTTGAGTGCCTTCACGACTGGGGCTGTCTTCAGTTAGCCAGGCGCTAACCCCACAAACTTTAATACATGCTTTAAACCTTTGCTCATGAAAGCTGCTTGCGTGAACAAGGGCTTGCAGATTTAGTGTTCTTACATTGGCAATTCCTTCCCTTATTTCACTATGTAGTCAGAAACCTAATGAAATAGTGGGGGAAAAAAATTGCAATTGATATAGCCACAAGATTTGATGCCTGGATAGTTCACTGGCTCTTGCCCAAGGACCTGTTTAATCTAAGGAATATGGTTCTTTGTTGCCTGTTCTATCTCTATAGAAACTTTCAGTTACTTATTTCTTAATCATGTCTCAAAAGGTACTATGTGAAGAATTAATGAACAGTATGAAAATAAATTGTGTTTTGTTTTTGTTTTAAATTTTATTATGATCACTTCATTTGAAAATTTCTCAGAGAGATTATCAGTTTGGACTGCTGTGGTTTCATTCTGGTTGCATCACATGTCTGTGTTACAAAAAAAACCAAACAAACCCCAAACACCCAAACCCAAAAAAACAACACTAGCCTACAATGCAAAAGGGAACAGTTCCTAAAGGACAGCAATCGGGGTAGTTGCATGATTGCAAAAGTAAATATTAATTGGCTTTAATGTATATAAGAACATATCAAGTATTTTTTTAAATATCACGTGTATCATCTATCAAAACAGCTATTTCATGATATGAGTAAAATTTTACTGATAAACTGTCTGTTGCAATTATCTTGGTAAGCTAGAGTTTGAATTTCCCTTGGGGTGTTCTGGAGTTCTGTAAATTTTCTTCCTTTTACCTCACTGCATGGATATTTCTACAACCTGTTTCCATGCCTGAAAAGGCACCAGGCAACTCCCACTTACTGCAGCAGTGGAAAGTGTTCTTCCTTTTCTTTTCCTTACCTGCCTCCCATGTGTTGTTTCACTGCTGGCTAGTCTCTTTTGGATTTTTTTTTTATTGACTATTATTATATATTATTATTGTTGACTATTATTATTTCTTGAATACACTGCTCTATGTTACATTGTTTCTGTTTGGTGGGACATGGGGATGTTCCTCTCCTATCTCCCATATCTCAGGGAGAAAGAGGTAGGATAGGAAGCTCCTCTTGGCTTTATGTTGCTGAACAAATCAGTAGGTTTGTCCTCTCTCTCTGACCTTACCTGTGTATCCCAGTTTTTACATCTGCAACACCCTCCTAAAACTAGTGGCAGAATTTGTTGGCAGGACCAACAACACACCAACAGATTTGGAAATACAGCAGGAGGAAAGAAATAAGCATATTTTTAAAGATTACAGGGATTTAACAGTGTATCTGTACCTCAGAGAAGATTACATTTGGCCAGCATACAACTTTATTTAGATATTAACATCATGCCTACCTATTGCATATTTAATTGTCAGTAGACATGTGACGCTGCAAAGCATGAAGAATCTTTGGCATAAGCACTTTGATTGCAGCAAACCAAATGATTAATGTAGTGTAGTGTCTGGCTTGGTCTGCACTCCAGTTGAGCAATACTCTTGAGCTCCCTAGCAGCTTTTTAAGCATTTGAGGATCTTTGCCCATTGCTGAAGTGCACATGTGCTTTCTGGACCAGGGCCATACTGGTTTTCTGAAGCTAGAATGGAGAGTATATTTAACAGAAGAAAAGCTTTAAAGGAACATTATAGCCTACTTCAGTTTCCTGAGTTCGAATGCATCCAAGACATATGTAAGATGGCTGGTGGAGGATTGATCAGAGACAGCTTGTCAGTGTACACCAGTAATCAAAATGCATGAGAGATGAGGGTTTAAGATGGTAATAGGAACAACTAAAGCTAGTAAGACTAATGAACGTTGGGATATGTTGCATTAATATTTTGTGTTCATATCCTATAATCAGCTCATAGCTCTCTTAACGCTGCTTACTAATGACCTGATGTTGTTTTCAGACTTGTTTCTCGTATATTTCAGAATTCTTGGATTAAAAAGTGGTGGATATTAATGCATCTGGCTGGAAGAGATTACATTTGATTTGGCCTGTGAAGATCTGTATAAAACAAAATACAAATAAAAAAGCATAGAATGGGGAAATACAAAATCACTGGTAGGTGGGGTATTTCCAAATATCAGTTTCAGTTTGGATTTAAGGGATCTGCTAAAATGGAAAATGGGTAGTGGTTTTATATCTTTGTGATGCATAAAGCAAATCTGAAAGAACAGCAGCAAGGGAAGCACTCTTCTGTACCAGTCATAACAGTGCAGAAGGAGGAACTAATAAAACTATGATAGTAAAAGGTGAAAACAGCCACTTTGAAAGGAGAAGGGGAATTTAACAGGAGTTATTTAATTTAACAGGAGTTAATTTAAATTTAATTTAATTTAAACTTAACAGGAGTGTTTTAAAATGTTTTTCTGATGCATGCAGTTTTTTCAGCTGTTCAAAAAATCCCTCATTTCTACCCCAATAAATATTTGCAGGAAAAAAAAAATCTTCGACAGTTCATCCATGTGTTTTCAATATGTGAATTCGCCGAGAACTTCAACATGAGAATTTAAATCTGGCATCTCTGCAGGGAGATGAAAATTCCTTGTGGAGGTGAAAAGGGGGAAAACTTTTACATCTTAAAAATAAGTAGGGCTTTTTGTGGGAAAGGTTTTGGGAGGCTAGAGTTTTGGTTTGTGTGTAGTTTCTTATTAAAATAGGATCTAGAATTTGTGGAAACATAGTTAGGAATTATTGGTAGCATTTGGTATGCAACTGTTGATGGCCCACCCAGTAGCAAAGAATTTTCAAAGCTACTTCAGGAAAACAGTATCGCTTTGTCTTTTATCAGTATCCTTTCAGCTGAAAACCAGCTTGACTGTTAGGCATTTTGATCCTTTCTACCGTAAAGAATCAGACCATTAAGCAGCATCGTTATTTTTGCTGGAAATCTTAGTTTTTCCTAGCTGACATTTGAGTTTTGAACCCTTCTAGGGTGTATTGTCTGGGTTTTTTTGTTGGTGTTGTGGTGGTGGTTTTTTGTCGTTTTTGTTTTGTTTTCCTCAGGGCTCCAACAGTATATGAAACACAGGAAAGACCAAAATAACTTTTAAACCTGATTTTATAAAACAGCTACCTTCTGCTTTGCTTCAATTCATCTGCCTTTATGCTAGGATTGATGTATATTTAAAAGTTGAAGTCTTGTTGAAACTGAAGTTTTTTACCAGCTGCGTCACTTTCCCTCTTTACCATGTGAAGCAACAAGTGCGGGGATGAATACATAGGGTCTGGATTTTGCTGCGGAGGGTAAAATGGAAGGGGGGGGGGATGCAGAGACCCCTCATGTGACATGTTGGATGATCCATCACTGTGTATTCATCAGGATTTCCTGTTCCACAGGTCTTCTTGTGGGTACTCTTGATGTCGTGTTGGACTCCAGTGCCAGAGTGGCACCATATCGAATCCTCTACCAAGCACCAGACTCCTTGGTCTATTGGACTATTGCCTGTGGTAAGGACAAACATACTGACATGTGGATTTTTATTCTTCCTGGATACTGTGCCACATACTAATAGAACATCCTGCCTGCTGAGCATAGTAATTTCAGGACAAGTAAATGGGTCAGGATGAAAACCTACTCTAGTGGTTAAATTAAGAAGCTCTAGAGCTTCTAATATTCAGACCTTGAATGCCAGCATATGTGTGTGTGTTATGCACAATGACTGACTAAAATCAGAAACAGCCATGGAGCAGGTACTGAAGTGTCTGTTATTTCCCACCCTTCATTTCCCAAAGATGTTCCCAGACAAGCAGTCTAGTATCTATCCCTCCTCCTTGCATGTTCTTCTCCACACCCATGGCTCACTCCTACAGCACTTCTAAATTGCAGCATTCCTGGGTGATGGGGTATCTCTAAAGAGTATTGTAGAAGGACTACTTGGGTTATAGCCCCCAAATTACCCAGACAGGGCACCTGGCTTCTCTTGAAATGGAAACTGGGAAGATAGATAGTAAAACCCCAGCTCTCACCTGAGTACTGAATATTGGTATGGCATTTTCCTGGATAGTGATCTCGGTCTCCTCCAGGATAAATACCATCTAGATCCCAAGGATACCTACCTCCTAGACATTTATTTCAGACAGTGTGTAGTCCTTCTAAATATGATGTACTTAAAAGTTCAGCAAGATGGTAGCTAGGTTATAGTTAAATACAGTAATGTATGTTCTTGCATAGATGCAACTACTCTTAGGTGTTTTGGTCTTTAAGGCTTAAACTTTGACAGATCTAACTGTAAGACTATTTCTCCTGTCATTATAGTAATTAGTGAAATCAATGAAGTTGATGTTTTGGTACATTAAATAGGATTTTTGCATGCATCGGATCCTCTAAATACTAAATGCTTATTTCTGTGGTCGGGTACCTATTGCAAGTAGCATAAAGCAGTATGTAGTTAGCCTCTGGTTCTCTTTGCTGGTTCTGAAAATAGTGTCTGAAGCTGAATGCAGAATGCAGAAGGTCAAGGTTATATAGCTTTGATTGGCCAGGCTTGTAGGGCCAGATCCTCAGTTTGATAATATTGCTTTTCAGTCTTAACAAATGGAAACTTCTGAATGCAACACCTCTAGCTCTAAAGCTTCAAACACTGTTTTAGGCAGCAGCCAGAACTCTGTTCATTTGAAAGAAAATTGAGAAAGAGGACAAATGAGAAGTGCATACATGCCTGTCATCTCTTCAACAGACTGGTAACTTCAAGTACCTCCAGTGCTGCCTGACATTCAAAAATACCAGTTAATGAAGCTGTAGACTACTTCTGGCCTAACAGTGCCCTCTCATCTGTGCCCATTCTCCCAACAAAATTTGACATTTAGATTATTTGGATGACTTTTCCTCCAGACAAATCCCCTCTTTTGGGAAGGGAAGAGGAGGAAGAATGGATAAAGGTTTCCCGTATCTAATAATTTTAGCAATTCAAACCAGGCTCTGTTCTTATGAGCATATGATTTGTGTGTCTGACAAAGGTGATATCAAAGCTGTGTCATGTTCTAAATCCAATAGGAAGGTTTTTAATAGCTTGTCTTAGCACAAGTATTTCTTGCTACTTTTGGTGGTATCAGGTATCAGACCTGAAAGAAGGCATCAGTTTTAAACAGCCATTTTTCCCTCTACATCTATCAGTACCAACTCACTGAAGATTTAAAAATTCATATAACATAATTTGCCCTTAGTGACAAATAGTAAAAAGAGATATTAATGAAATTGTGGATATATTAAGGTAATTTCTAAATCTTCATTTAACTGCTTGCTTTGTACTGTCACCTACTCTGCTGTGACTGTAAGTAATGGGACCTTGCATGTCAGCTTTCTGTGGATCTCAGTCATGAGAAAAAAGGGTAAAAGTACTTGTCATTATGTTTATTTACACTATTTGTGCACAAGGAGAGGTAGTTGCAAGTGCACGTACAATCCCTTCTTCCATTCATCCAAATGTCAGTGCTCAGCAACTAGTAAGCACCTCTGTCCCATAAACTTGAAAGGGAGCAACTGAGGGCACAAATTTTCTTGCTTTTTGCAGAACTCCCTTCCAAAGAAAATAACATATTGCAAAGCTCTCAAAAAATAGTGTTTCTTCAAATACATCTGTACTGTGCATATATTCGGAAATGAATTTTTAAGACTTTGGAAATAGACCATGTGACTTTTCTTTAAGTGCATTTGCAGGTTTTTTTGCATGCACGTCTAGATAATTACTATAATTTTATACCTACAATGTGTGTCCCCAGATAACCAGGGGCATAAAATTGAAGGCAGATGACTTATGGCCCCAGAATAAACAAATGTACCATACATATAGAAAATTACGCTGCTGCTGAACTATGAGAGTTTTGTTTCTCTTCTGTGACAGATATTGCAGACTTTATATAGAAATACGGTATTCTGTTTACATTTAAGCTAGTTTCAATAAACATGCTTTTCAGTTATGAATCTTAACCCTAGTTGAAATTGCTAAAGTAGTTAGTGTGTATATATATCTGTGCTTCCATTTTGTGGAGTGTTTCTTGTTTTTTTTAGTCTCCTAATATCTAGCTCATTGATTGGCTTAGTTATTTTTTGTTAAATTATAAGACTGCATTAGCTTAGTCTTGTCACCTGAGGGGAATAGTGTGCCTCTTACAGGGAGGTAAGATTTTACAGAGAGCAAATTATTTATCTATGCAACCTTGAAGCTGAGCAGCCCAGTGTTGCCTAAGGCTCTGCACTGTGGTTATTCTATGAATTTGCAACTAAAGCAATTCTTCTGGAACTGATCAAGGGTTGTTACCATTATACAGGTTACTAAGGGATTTGGCTGCATTTAACTACACAACTCTGATTTGTCCTGCATTGTACAGCTCTCCTTCCCTTTTTGCTAGGGGTAGACTGCTGGTTATTTGGTACTTGTAAGCTATTTTTATAGGAATTTGTCATAATTTCCTCTGTCTTCTGTAGAGCAATAATCTCCATCTTGAGTAAGTAGCTATACAGAGTGACTGGAAGAAATTGGATTGTTTCCTGGTTCATTCATGCTGCATGACATTTGGTCTTGTTCTGTACAAGACTATTCCGAGGGTAAAAAATAATCCAAGGGGTTTTCTTAGCTCTGAAATGACTAGGTTGTGTTTAGACCCCAGATTTACTTATAATTCATTTTGGATGTGAAATTTCTTGAGTATTAACTCTACTGATCTAGGCTGTCTGAGAATGCTAGCTGGTAGATCTGAGGCTTTTTAGCTCTGTAAAGGAGGCTTGTTAACACCACTTTCTCCAGTGCAGTGTTGTGTTGAAGATGTCACGGGTTAGAGTTCTGTCTATTGAATTATACTGGAAAGATGTTATTGGTAGCTTTTCAAGAAAGTTTTAAGCATATTAATTTTGTAATGGTCTAGAAATACAAAATGTTGTACATGATCAGCCTTGCATATTGTAAGAGCCCTTCTGGGTCCCTTGTCAGTGTCCCTCCCCAATCTGCTAGTGCTCAATTTAGGAGAAAAATGATGGTATATGTAAACTCTGTTTGGAAATGAACAACTTTATTTAGATCCTTCTCCACCAGTCATTCTTACTATGGCTTTGTGTTTTGTCATGTATAGGACCATTGCTGTAGGTTTTCTGTGGTAACAATTATATCCATTTCCATAGTAGTTTCTAAATCTGTATTTCACGTGTGCAAAAAATGAATTATGGATTATTTTAAAGCACCAACCTTGACATTTTATTACATGCCTTGGAAAAGGTTTTCAAAAGAGCCCATGTGCTTTAACAAGGCTACAAGTTTTAGTTAGAGTGCTGTTGAGTTTACCAGCTGTAACTATTTTCTTCTCCCTTTCTGTACAAATTGAGGTTTTGCTATTCCACTCCTGAACCTGCCGTTAACGGCAAGAACAATTTTAGGCTCCCTAAAGTGCAGCTTCTCTTGCAGTGCATTCTGTTGATGGCAGCAGTCAGGTTGACTAACAAGCATCTCAGGTAAGTATCTACTTGAAAGATATGACTGGACATGACAGCTTCATCAGCTATCTCAAGTTAAGCCATTCCTATTCCTGAGTCACTAACTGAAACAATACTGAGATTATACTTCTGAGTGTGTTTGAAAGCAAGTTTATATGATTTGTTAATTTTCTTGAACTTGGTCACATTCCCTCCTTACCTTCATCTCTCACCTTAGACAAACCAACCTGGATGCTAGAAGCCTAACCCTGACACCCAGAGATGTTCCCATGCTGTTGCTCTGCCCCACTTGCCAGGCAACTGCCCCTTCTCATCTTCTCTACAGCAACACATGTCCTTCCTCCATCCAGCTCTTTGGGTCTAGACCTCCCTTAGCTCTCCAACTTCTGTTTAACACACTTATTAGTTTCCTCCCTGAAGACTGACAAGAATAGCTCAGTCTTCCAGGGATGCTGGCCAACATTACACCATTTCAGCCATGGAGCACACCATAAGCTGAGTATACCATTTAGAGGAGGGGAAGGAAGTGATTAGTAGCCTAATGTATGCCTTGTGGCTATTTTCCCTTTTATTTCCTGCCAGTCCTGAGGGCTCTGTATTCCAAAGAGTAGTGATTTAACTGTTAAATGTTTTTTTGCAGAGATATTGCTTAATTTACCTAAAAGGCCAATGATGGTGAAATGGTGAATGCTTCTAATATGCTAAGATAGGTGAAATCTTGCCAGTGGCAAAGTTAAAATAGACCTGTAGTTTAAAACATTGCAGCAAACGTGTTTTTTTTAATCCTGAGTGAACAAAGCAAAGAGAAAGATCTGGACTGATGATAAATTGATGAGAACTGGGGTGTGGGTTTTGGCCCAATTGCCTGATCTGGTGTAAATGAGACTGGGAGAGTAAACAGTAAGATAGCGGAGACAAAAAGCAATGGAAACAGTAAGATGGGTTGTTACAGGTTAAGAATAATCAACCAAAGCTGTTTTATAATAAGTGATGAAAAATAATTGATGAACCGCAAACAAGAAGGAGACAGCTTTAAGAAATAGTTCATCATGATAGGATGTCTGCGCTGCTTGTAACTGCTCTTCAAGAGATGAGTGATTTTTCTGATGACAGTCTAGTTTTATATACGTAGCTCATGTATTTCATCATTGCTTTTTACAGCAGTGTAAGAGCCAAGAAGAAATAAATTAGTCTTCAGACCACCTCCTGAGTTCCAGAAAGGTCTGGTTGCATCTAGTAGTTTTAAGGAGAAGCAGCAGTGATCACTTGTGTTTCTGAAACATTGGTTACTTATGCAGGCTGTTCTGCAACATGATTTATGTATCCCTAGTACAACTAGAATTGTGAAATTCCCCTGGAAGTTGCACAGAGTGTTGCTTTCTGTTGCTTTCATTGGAGTTCTGTAAAGCTCTGCTTGTGTACTGTAGAAATACTATTTGTCCCCATCATTTGTTGCTGAAAAACAAGGAAAATTATTTTTTGATATGTATTCAGGATGGTTGCATTGGGTTCTTCTACAAACCATGTAAACACTTATGCAGAGACATGTGACAATTTGTGCCTGTAGTGAAGCTGAAGAAGACATTAGCAACAGCTTGTTATAATTTAACCTCTTTCTAATGGTTGCTTCACATGAGCCCCTTCACTTTGTTGGGTTCTGTAGGCATTAGTTAGCAATTAGGTGCATTTACTTGCTATTTCTGAGTAAAATGAACCAAATCTGTGATTTGAACAAAACGATGATACAGTATTGATGCTATTTCCTACCTGGATTGAGATACTTTTAATCAAGCTTCAGGTACAGATCTTGCTATGTGAACAGGTAATGTTTGTTTTCTGAAACTACTTACAAGTCCCGGTTTTGACATAATTCCCTCAACATCCTTTTGGGGGGGAACAATTTTTTTGTCAGCGCTTGAATTTATTCTTCCTTCAGGGTGGGCACAGAGAGATCCTGAAAAGCAGCAACAACTTTATTCTGCAAGATACTAAGAATGGGGTCAAAATGGAAGTTATACATATTACAATCCATCTCAAGTAAAATAGAAGCAAAAATTTACATATATAAACTCTAGTTCATACAAGAAGCTTTTTCATCTGTATTCTTTACTACTTGACATATGTATGCTGATTCCTCAATATCAAAGATATCTCACTTGACCCCGTTGGTCTCCAAAGCAAACTAGATCATCAAGGTTTAGTTTATTCTTTCATCATCAAAAGTAAACCACCTCTGACAACCCTTTTCCTAAAAAGACACAGCTTTCTTGGAGGGTTTTTTCAGCAGTGTTTTTTTGAGGAAGAGACATTGTAATAGACTCTTCAGGAAAATTATCCTTTTCGGCTTTTATTCTTGAAATCTTATCATTGTTTCATAATTTATAGATGTATATAATGGTGGAAAATTAGGAACCAAGGATAGAATATACAACTTGGGGGGGTTTTGTCAGTTCCTGGCAGGTGCATGTAATACCTTTGCTAACTCTTTAATGTGACATTGGGCAGCTTGGTGTTGTTATTGTGGTAAGAATTCTAAATGTAGGGTTTTTTTCCTCATGATACCTACATAAGTAGCTTGTGCTTCTCACAGAATAATCTTAAAGATTGCTACCTATTTATTATAAAATTAAAGACTATGGGAGAAAACTTTTGAATTTCCAGGGACACAGCATCTGGTGAAATATTGCATCTCCAGTTACTGGCGAGTTTTATTAGAGTCTTTTGTTTATGATTAAGAGGACGTTGACATTGGTGAATTATTTATTTTGTGACTTCTTGGGGTTTTTTTTATATACAGGTTGCTCAAGGAAGGAAATCACTGAACACTGGGAATGGCTTGAACAGAATTTGTTGCAAACTCTTTCAATCTTTGAAAATGAGAATGACATAAATACATTTGTCAGAGGAAAAATACAGGTAGTTAAATATATTATTATAACTATTGTTAATGGTAAATGTGACAGCGGAAGGAGAACTGACATGAATTCCAAACAAATTTCACCTGGTAGTTCCCAGGCTGCTACACCTTTTTGAAGGAAAACCAGATTCTAAGTAGCAACATGTGTGTAAAAATTAGGGAAACTGGGAGTAGCGCACATAACTACAGCAGTGTGATTTAAAATATACATATATAAAAATACATAGGCAGGGGTTCAAACATTACATGTTCTAAAATTAATTGCACCGTTGCTTCAGTTTTAAACTTTGAGTTTTCTATGTAACTGCTTTTCCAGTGCAAAGCTTTAATTTTATTTTTTTTATGCACTCGTATAATGTCTCCTTACCCTCTTCTGTAGTTAAATCCTGTCATGTTGGCATTTACGCTTCATATAGGTGTTAGGGGTTGCTGGTTGATTGATTATTTTTATTATTATTTTTATTATTTGTTTGTTTTTTTGTTTTTGTCGGTTTTACCAGAACTTCTTTTTCTCCTTATAGGAGAGATAGTAGCTATGCTGGTAAAAAGTATTGTATCCACACTAAGAATTATCTAAAAAGTAAATATTTTGATAAAAGATTGATTGTAAGCAAAATTACTGTGCTTACTTTGTGTGTATTCTAAGCATTGGCTTTGTCTCATTCCTCTTTTAACATTTCATGTAGTAAGTCAACTGTCTCAAGAATCCCCTAGTTGGTTTTGGTTTACTAGTGAATCAGGTATGAGGACTATAGATGATCATGGAAACACCTTATGCGAGAAGACATCTGTCTTATGAAATATAATCCTTTGAGGAAATTGTTACTTTTTAGACTTAGACAAATATTAAGTGTGAATGATGGTTCACTGTCTTATATTCTGCTTTCCATGTAAATATGGAGCAATTTGAAGGCAAGAAGTCACTTTCCTTTTTATAACTATAATATAGAAGGCAATAGAGAAGATTTATTAAAAAGACTGGGAAAATAAGTGAATAGACAAGAACTTCAGTATAGAACAGAAGGAACCATGGTCTTTGAGGTATCAAAAAAGCAGCTTTTCACCAGGCTGCTGCCACTTCAAATTTGGTGAAGGTCTTCACCTGAAAGTGTGAATGATTTTTCCATCCTGCCAGCTAATCTAATATGAGATTCTTCTTTTTTTCTTGCTCTTCTCTTTTGCTCAAGGCCCACTGAGAGGAGTCGTAAGTCATTTGATATTTTCCCTAATGAGTAACAAATCCATTTTTCCTTCTACTTTTTTCCTTCCTTTTAGAAGAAATTTTTCTGGTGAAATCCTATTCCTGTCTCCTCAGGGAGCATATTTATGTGGAAGGGGGAAGTAGTACAAATCATAGGTGTTTTACAGAGTTGTTAGGAGTATTTGAGATAGGCTAGTTAATTTAAAACAGGGTACTGGCAAGTGGTTGGTGTTTGGTTGCTTTTGACATAAGCACGGTAGGGAGCAAGGTCATCAGAAAGACAGCCTTGAATAAAGTAAATAACTATATAAGCAAAAGAATGAGAAGAGAATAAGAGATAAGCAGAAGAATAAAAGATAAGCAAAAGACTTTCCTGACATTGCAGTAACTGTTGTGGCCTCTGGCCCAAACAGCAATGGTAATAGGGATATCTGATACCCCATGGTAGCTAACATGTTATGTACTTCTTTCACTCGCTACTAGGGCATCATCGCTGAGTACAACAAAATCAATGGCATCAAGGAGGATGACGATACAGAAAAATTTAAGGAAGCCATAGTGAAATTTCACAAACTATTTGGGATGCCAGAAGAAGAGAAATTAGTGAACTACTACTCCTGCAGTTACTGGAAGGGGAAGGTTCCCCGTCAGGGCTGGGTGTATCTCAGCATTAATCACCTTTGCTTTTACTCTTTCCTCATGGGCAGGGAAGGTATGTTTTACAGTGGAACTGTGGTCTGTGCATCTAAGAACTGTTAGGAAATCTTCTGTAGTTTGTTACTGTTCACCTGCTGAACCGCTGGGGGTGCAAAGACACTGCTGAGGAAAAGAGGAGCAGTCAGCAATTACCCAATTGTCACACTGGTTAACTGTGCGCTTCTTCCCTTGTTTGTTTTGTGTTTTCAAAGTAGTTCTCTGTAAAACAATACCTTGACGTTTAGAGGCATGGTTCACTTTGGGGAATGTGCCCAAAAGGGAATAGGAATGAGATCACACCAGTGATCTTCTTTGCTCCTTCTGCTCTTATACAGTCCTCCAGTACTACTCTGGCAGGCTTTGCAACCCCAAATGCCACACTTACTCTTGTACAAAAGCAGAGCACCACAAAGGGCTCAGAGGAGACCTAGGGTCACAAACTATATAGTGTGGATGCAACCAGTCTGCTCTAGAGGGAGTTAATTCTATGCAGTGTGGAGGTGAGCTAGTCTACAGTCCTTGGTTATGGGCAATGGATCAGTCATAGGTCTTTCTATTTAGCTGTGTAGACGTACCATAGTGAATGACTAGAGGTTTGGGGGAGGGGGGGAATTGACAAAAATAAATGTAAACTTAGTCCCTGTTTTAAGGACAATATCCTAACCTGTAGTGGTGGTGGAAGAAAAGCAAAGGATCTGTCATTACTGTAGTATTTGAAACTTCTTAATGTATAAAAATAATGCAAGCCTGTCTGATATGTTTAGACTGTTTCTTTGCTTCCATAGGAAAAGAGGACATGAGAGCCTGAGCAAGTGCTGTGGCAATGATAAATTATGTTAGCCCACCTAGCTTTGTAATGCTTTTGTGTGGTGTTCTGTACAGAAGTAAATTATATTTAAACTCTTTTATCTGCTGTTTGTCAGGTGATCATTGTTTGTTTGTACAAGCTGGGTCTATTTATGCTGCCCTCCCAACTTTTCAAGATGCAAGAAAATTTCAGCTGAATACATGTTGTAGGAAGAGGAAGATAAATTATTTTGAATATGCTAATTTTTATACTGAATCTTTTTTTGTTTGCTTCTGTTCAGCGAAGTTAGTTATCCGCTGGGTTGATATCACTCAACTTGAGAAGAATGCTACACTGCTCTTCCCTGATATGATCAAAGTGAGCACAAGGTCAAGTGAACATTTCTTCTCAGTATTCCTTAATATCAGTGAGACATTTAAACTAATGGAACAGCTTGCCAATATAGCTATGCGACAGCTTTTGGACAATGAAGGATTTGAACAAGACAGATCATTACCCAAACTGAAAAAGAAATCCCCAAAAAAAGTATCTGCGCTAAAACGGTAGGTAGCACTGGCTCTTGGTCATTCATTTCTCCTCAGTCCTTTTACTTACAGCATTTTGTCCAAAAGTTTTCTAATGTTGCTGCTATTTGCTGTTACTCCAAAAGGAATGATTGATTCCAACAGTGGCAAAATGTGAATAATTATTTATGTTTACTTGGTTTCCTGTTGAAATAGGAAAGGGAAAACATTTGAATATGAACATGTTGGAAAAATAAAAGAAACATTTGAGCCAAATTCTCGTTTGTTCCGAAGCTATTTAACATACCTCTTGACAATGGCTGCATTAGGTGTCTGTTGTAAGGCCCTTTTATGTTACCAGGGGAGGGTAATATAGTGATTTAAGTGTTAAGAAATGTGCCTAACATTCATACTTGGTCCTATAACTGGAATTGAAAAGTGTCTGTAGGTCAAGGTAACATAGATACAAAAAATGACATAAAATTCCAAGGGATGAAAAATTATCTGGAAAATATTTCTACTACTTCTGTAGATACAATACTGCAGTTTGATAGTTTCTTGTTAATTTTTCCATTATTTTGTATGTTGATCATATTAGTGAACAATACAGAATTGTAACAGTGCTTGTTTATATTTCTCATTACTTAGTGACATCTGACATGCATTATATTACTTAAGTTTGTCTTTCTCACTGTTCAGTGTTTTGCAATGAATGCTTTATCAAGACTAAGTCTTGAATTTGTTAACAAACTCTAGCCCTAAGGATTCCATCTTGTTAATAAGTAAGCCTCAAAGAAGCATTTTTGGTGTAATATTACATAGGATCGTGTGTTTAATAATAAATGGGTTCACTGTATATATTCTCAGAAAGTAGGGCTGAATGTGAAAAGATCACACAACCCGTCCCCTCTGAGAAGTCAGGATCAATGTATCTAAGTCACTCATGGCAGAATGTTTTTTTTTTTCATGTAGTTTTAGGATCTTCCAGCAGCAGAGACTATACATCCCCTATATGCAAACTATTTCCACTGTTTTGCTGTACACTCAGTGCTTAACTGAGGTACAGGTAACTTGCAATGATTTGTATAAAATATATCTTAAAATGTATCATTTATTTCTTAAAACAAGAAAAGATTTCTGTGGGTTTTTTTTAGGGATCTTGATGCCAGAGCAAAAAGTGAGAGATACCGTGCATTGTTCCGTCTTCCCAAGGATGAGAAATTAGATGGGCATACAGACTGTACTCTCTGGACTCCATTCAACAAAATGCATATTTTGGGTCAGATGTTTGTTTCTACAAACTACATTTGCTTTACTAGTAAAGAAGAGAACTTGTGCAGCCTTATTATCCCTCTTCGAGAGGTAAATATTTGTATTTGTAAATTTATAGTGTAAATAATAAAGCAATATCCTATTGGAAATTACATCCTAGCTTTGATTTTTTTTCATTATTGGAGAAAAAAACTTTTCATCCCTTTAATCTCTTGTAAGCATATTATTCTGATGTGTTCTGAGTAATATTTAATGACTGTATCTTATTTCATAGTTCCAACTACTAACATTCATAGGGAGTTTTCTCTGTCAGTTTTTACAACCCTCATGAGTACTCCTTCTCCCATAATTTATATTCTGATTTACAGCCCCATGGTACATTTTTTGTGCCTTACAGGGAGGGACGAACAATAAAATTTCCTAGATTGATGAGTGGAATTCTCTTAAAGAATCTGTCAGATAAGATTTGCTTTTGTCAGACGTAAAAAGTTTCATAATCCTAAGGATTTAAATTGTCTCTTCACATAGACTTGCAATCGTTTTATTCCTGTATATGGAAAATATTTGTCAGCATTTTACAAATTGTTGTGCTTCCCTTTTTAAAGCTGGCTGCTTAAAGCAGATGTTCAGTTAAAAACTTTGATGCAATAAGAAAAATCATGTTGCGGAGGTTTTTTATGATTGACTTGATTTATGAGTTAATGGACAAATATATGAAGTAAGTCTTGGAAATAGTGGCAAAGCTGATGTAACCAAGGGCTGTTTGGATTGACTGAAGAACCATAGAAAATTTCAAGGCACTGTTTTCCCCCACAAATCATTAAGAGTAAAAACAAATGTTATTTGTTTGGAAACTTTGAAGTACAGCTTCTCCACAGCGTGTTGCAATGACTTTGGCTATTTGAGAAGAGACATTCGATTATGGTTGCACTGTTTGTCTGGAGCTCCAAGGGAACAACGGTCCTCCAGGTGAAGTGGTGGAGGAGAACAAAGTCTGCATTTAACAGCACCTCTTTTCCTGGATGCAGATTCAGCAACTAATTTTGATAACCACAGCTGCAGCAGCATGAAATTCAAAGCAGCCCTAAAGCTTTAAGAGAAAGAAATAGCTGAAGGACTAAGTGCTTTTGTACTAGTGCCCTGTACTGAGTAGATTGTGGTGTGAGTACTGTTTACAGGTTGGAGTTCAGTTAGATTTGTGACCTTTTCACTAATGGCTGAAGGCCAAACAGAAATTCCACCTCACAGGGTTAGATGTTTTCCTTTGTAAGGGAGGACATGGGGTTGGTTTCCCTTTCTTGCAGGTTTCTGTGTACCATGGAATTACAGTTGCAATAGCAGTTGTTGCAAGAGTGCGCAACTATAATATAGTAGAACAGGAATGTTATCCCAAAAATGGCTTATTCACATATATTGGCAGTAAAAAGTAAGCAAAAGCCTCTGTTGATGCAGCCTCTACTGGTGTTGGGGAGCAGGAGAGGAATTTGGAGGTCCTACAAAAAAGCAAATAGATCTGCATCCCACAGAACAAATTTTGTTTTACTGATTCTTTTAAAGTAAAGCCTGAGGAAAATAAACTGAGCAGTGTAAAGGAGTTTTGCTGGAGAATGTCCTAAAGCCAGTTGTTTGAGAGAGAACAGTCTTCATCTTTCAGTCTTCTAAGTCCTTGTATCCAAATCCTGTTTTCCTGCAGAGGAATGTCCATAATGATTTGATATAAGGGGGGAAGGGGCATGCATTTATTGTATGAAGATGGTTTCTTAGACCAAGCAATTTGATTAATTTAAGATCTTGATCAGTAGCTACTGTTTCTCCCTAGGTGACAATAGTGGAAAAGGCAGACAGCTCCAGTGTGTTGCCCAGCCCATTATCAATCAGCACAAAAAACAGAATGACATTCCTCTTTGCCAACTTGAAAGACAGAGACTTTCTTGTACAGAGGATCTCAGACTTTCTGCAACAAACCACTTCAAAAATATACTTGGAAAAAAATATTTCTGGAAGCTATATCAACTCAGATGATGAGGTATGTGAAGGAACATGAATCATTTACTGGAAGAATGGGATTTTAACTGGTGTAGGGAAGGAGAAGCCAGAAAAAGACTTTAAGTTTTTGTAAAGCTAAACCTTTGTACACAGAAATGTTACCTCTTTTGTGTTAATGCCTTTAGCTTCCTTAAGCTGAACAGTTAAAACATTACAGCTATCTATTTTTTTCATGTTAGAGGTAAGAGAAATCACCATTGCTGCAGAAGAGGTACTCCAACTCCTGCTGCCATATTATGAAATTACAGTGTATCTTATTGGAAAATGTCATGGTTAACTAACTGGTTAATTGAATAAAACTGTCTAATATCTATTAACTTGTCCAAGTCAAAATGTAATTGTCAAATTTTAATAATTTGCAGAAATTACCAGTTGATATAAAACTCTTTATTCAAGACTTTAGCTACTAAATCTTATCCTTTTGATTCTTCAGAAAATGATGTCTGAGCTGAGCAAGTTTGCATGTGCGCTGCTAGCAAACTTTGGAACATTTGAACTAGCAAAATTTAGCGGTTCAGATCTCAAAGGAGAAGAGGCTTCTGTGGTGTATCATTTTGGTTTTATGTAGGTAGAGCTCGCATTCCAAGTCTGTACTAAGCCATATCTTAGTATTGACAGAGTAGCCCTACCCTGTTTTCCATGTAAATCTTAAATTGTCATGTTTTTTGCTTGCTTTGTTGGTAGTGTGGTATAATTAGTGTGGTGTTGTAGTTGTATGCCAGAGCACCTATGCTTATATGTATAATGCTGAAACTTTATCTAGCCTTTTGCCCTAAATGGGTCTACGTCTTCTATGTACTGAATTATAAACAGAAATTAATAATGGCAAGCACTATTCTTACATTTAGTAATATGACTACTTGTGTAGACATGCATGACTAGTAATTTCAATTTCAGTCATTTGGTGTGAACTGCTATGTGAGATATTACTGGGATAAATTTTCAAAGCTGTTTGAGAAGTCAGAAAATACTTGTTCTTCAAAATATTTTTCTTCCAAATCAAAATCTGACTGTTGAATTTTCCACAGAACCTTTTTTTGGGGGGGACCAAAATAATTTGGTTTGTATATGTCTGTATAAACATATATACAGTTATAAATGCATGTGTACACACATACATAAATATGTTCTACATAAATCCTACATTGTGGATGGTCAGGCAGCTACCTGGGGTGTCAACAGTCCTGAGATGTTGACAGGAGACAAGGGGAGCTGGTTTAATTGCTCAGGACTACTTAAAGTTAACACTACTTTAGCAATTCTAATTATAGGATTTGACTACTTATTTATTGGAGGAGGGGGAGTGCTATTGAGAAACTGGAAACAATTTCATTATTCTATACTGGTTTAATTTCTGCTGTTATATGCTCAGCCTGTGAATGTACCTGGGTGATTTAATTTGCTCAGGTTTTGTTAGCTGTTAGCATGTATAAATCTTGAAGTATAATGAAGTAAAAAGTCCAGACTCTGGCTCAGCCCCATGTCTGTATTGCTTGTGACTGCTTTCTACAGGTGTTTACAAGATCAAGTAGTTTAATTTCTGCCAGCCATCATAAAAGCCTAAGTTCTGAGTCGGAGGGAGAGCGACAGTTCAATCTCAATGACAATGGCATTCCAACAGCAACTCAAGCTTTAATGACAATGTTTCGGCGGAGGTCACCTGAGGAGTTCAACCCCAAGCTGGTAAAATACACCTCAGAGTGCTGTACCTGACTGAAGAAGTTGTTAAATTATGTTTTCTTTAAAATCCATGTTTCTGACCCAGAAGTTTCATTCTGCCACAGACAGTTAAGAGGCAGTATTTTTCACTGAAATAAAGCACTAAACATACTGTTGTTTTACCAATACAGACAACTTCACTACTTAAAAAAAAAAACAAAGTTGGATGTAAATCAACTGCTCTTAAGTACAACTGCTTCAACAATATTCTTTTAACAGCAAGGTCTACTGGGATAGAAACTAAGAAATGGGAGGAGGCAGCCCATTAAGAAGAGAATTGGACTGTAGCAAAGTTATTTCTTGCTCACTTGGAAAGCTAGAACATTGCAGGCTTTTTAGCACTTAGCATTTCAGTGGGGCAGAGTGTTAGAGAAGCTGCATCTTTATGTCTGTCTTTCTTTGCTTTTAGGCTAAAGAATTTTTGAAGGAACAGGCCTGGAAGATTCACTTTGCTGAATATGGCCAAGGAGTCTGTATGTATCGTACAGAGAAAACCAGAGACCTTGTGCTAAAGGGCATTCCAGAAAGCAAAAGAGGGGAACTTTGGCTACTATTTTCAGGTAGGTATTCATTTGAACATGACTGTGGGATATAAGCAAAAGTATGAGGGAAGAAAAGATTTCAAAGATGTTTAAAGGTGCAGATAATAAGCATCTAAAAATATTTGGAGCATGTAAGGCTGTGATTGTTAGCAGGTTCCAGACTGGTTTAGATAAGAGTTCTGTTTAGACCAGTAAATACTCTTTCTCAAACAGGCTTAAATAATTAGGGAAGAATATAAAAAAGCAGAATTCATACTTTGTTACTAGAAGCCAGCAGTCTACGGGCTTCTAGATGTTCAACAACCACCAGCAGGCCTACTTCCCATCTGTTTAATAATTTCTGAATCCATTTAAGCTTTTGGCCTTCACAACAAGTTGTTGCAAGGAATTCCAAAGTTTAAGCATGTTGCATGGAACCACTATCTTTTTTTTAATAATAATAATAAAAGTTACTTTCATCACTTTATTAGGTGCCCCCAGTATGTGAAAAATAGTGAGAAAATATTTCTGTCCATCTCTGTGCCATTAAGGATTCTCTAGATCTGTGTCCCCTTAGGCTTTTTTTCAAAGTTGAAGAATTTTATTAATTTTATTATTTACATGAAATCAGTCCATACCTCAGGCTTTCTTCATAACCTTTCACTTTACTGTATGCCTTCTCTAGCTCTGCCCTTCTCTGAGATAGTTACCACAGCTACCCACTCCATTTAGGATATGAGCACACCACCGCTTTATATGATGACCTAATGATACTTTCTGGTTTGTTTTCTATTTCTTCCCTAATAATGCTTAATCTTATGCATCTTCTTTGCTGCTGGGCATTAAACAAATGTTTTCAGAAAATATACACAGGAGTGCACAGTTCTGTCCTGTGTCTGATTAATAACTAGTTTGGACCAATTTTCATGGTGTATGT
The DNA here is from genome assembly GCA_026212715.1 of Elanus axillaris. Taxonomy (NCBI): domain Eukaryota; kingdom Metazoa; phylum Chordata; class Aves; order Accipitriformes; family Accipitridae; genus Elanus; species Elanus axillaris. The sequence continues at coordinate 19,908,079 of JANZLQ010000007.1, read as the reverse complement.
ATAATTAGTATTTTTCATGTGCACTACTTTGTGTTACTGATACTTGATTGCCTTTGCTGCTGAGATTTTCATTTCCAGGGAAGTTTTAAAGTCAGCAGTGAAATCTCATAGCAACTCTGAGCATGCAATAGTATCCCTAAGGCAGGCTAAGTGCCTTGCCCAAGATGAGAAAGTCATTTTCAGGGATATGCAGGGATATTCAGCAGGGATAGAGCTCAGCAGTTCCTGTCTCTTGCTTTTGGCTGTGATATCATACTTTCTGCAACCAAGCATTAATCTGCTCCCTCCTCAGGGCAAGTAGCTTTCTCAGAGGCATGTTTTGAGTTATTTAGGATAATCAAACCCACAGCCAGCTGCAGAGAGAGCTCATGATACCATGTGACTGCACAGCTGGTTTGTTCTTCATGCCTCCTGTTTCTTTCTGGCTGAGAGAGGCTTTATCCTCTTCGTTTTAACCCCGTTATAAAATGCCTTTAAAGGAGAAGACAAGGGGTGATACCTCAATTGCCTAAGCACTTTTTTTTTTAATCACCTTTACAAAAATAACATTTAATATTTGCTTTCAAAGTGCTTATTGGTGACATTCAAGATGGAAGGGTAGCAGAAGATCATCGTGTTGGAATACTGTATCTGCTAACTCTTGCTTTTTTGCTTTGGATTTTAATACTGTTCTCCCACTCCCAGGAGCCATTAATGAAATGGCCACTCATCCCGGCTATTATGAGGACCTAGTGGAGAAATCTATGGGGAAGTATAATCTTGCTACAGAAGAGATAGAGAGGGATCTGCACCGCTCCCTTCCAGAGCACCCTGCATTCCAGAATGAGATGGGTATTGCTGCTCTAAGGAGAGTCTTGACAGCTTATGCTTTTAGAAATCCAAACATAGGATATTGTCAGGTAATTGAAATACCTTTGCACTCCTTCAATTCCTGGAATTCTAGTTCCTTCCTTATACTTCTATGTCTTCCATCATGTACATGAGTATTTGGCTGTGTAAAGTACACCGATACATGTATAATGCTGTAAGGTGATGTCTCAATGCTGCAGAATTACAGTAATGCTGAGGTCAGAGGGATTTGACAGAAGGACCTACTCTAACAGAATTATTAGCAGTGCATGCTGAGAGATGTGCATAGTTTTCTGTAAGCATATTTTCTGCCCATAAATCTGGAGACTGGATAGGGGATAACAGAGCTATCCTGAAGTGCATCTACAGAAAATGACAAATGGACCCTGAAGAAAGGTTTTTTTCTTTTAAGCAGGGGAAAAAAAAACCCAAACCTTTAATTGTTCAGCCTTAAATTTTTACCTACTTACTCAATGTATGAGTTGTAATAACCCTCCAGAACCTCATTTACTTTTTCCAAATATGCCTTTCAATCATTGAAAACTAATAAAAAAAAAATCAAAAAAAAAATAGGCACCCTAGAAGATATCTTATCGTTGTGCATCACAACCATGTACCTGTAGAGTTAATGCTGGTTTTGGAGTTCTTATGCGTGTGATTCAGGCCACTTTAGTTTCCCATCCCAAATCATTCTTTCTTGCTATGTCACTTTTGACTTACCACCTGGGCCCTTTTTTTGCCTCCTACCTAGTTTTGCAAAAACAAAACTTGAATTCATGAGTATTAAGAAGCCTGATTAATGTCTGACTGTTACGACTCCTAGATACAACACGAGTAAGTGAAAGTGTGAGCAATTCTAACAGATACCATCATATGTTATTTAATAACAAATAAAATACTAAGCAATTGCTACAGTAACTTTTTGTAAAGGTTGTTTAACAGAGGAACAGTAGAAAGACACTGCGATTCTGGTTCCTAAAGCTGTCACAGTAACTGTTAATAGCCTTGGGAGTTGGTCCATGGCAATCAGAATGCTGATTCACAGTTACGGTGTTAATTCAGGCACTGAAGTATTTCATACATGGCAGACAAGATAAAAAGGAATAGCATAGACTTTGACAGAGCTATAATGTTGTTCTGAGTTTCACTTGAAACCTTAGTTGCTGTTTCAGACAGGTAATGATCAAGCTGGAGTCTTAAAATATTACAGAATCTGAAATGAGCAGCTAATTCCTTAGGAGGCAAACTGAGAAGAAAACCTTACTGAAATAGTTCGTTTCTTCAGGTGAACAAAGGTGTAGTCAAAGGCTGTAAGCAAACAATTCAGAGGTCATTGTATGATACTGTGACATTTGAAATGGAGTGAAACAAGCCATAAAAAACTGTTGTGTACAGTCAAACATGGAGGGTGAGCAACAGTGAGAGACTTCTGTTTCACTATGCTCTGGTTGTTCATGACTGACACTATTACAGGCATTTGCCTCAGCTCACGGATATTGTGTCTTGAGCGTTCCCTAGGAGCAGAAAGCCTGCAAGGAGTGGTACAGCAACAGCCATCACTAGTGCTGTAGGAAGCATTTTGTCTATATCACACCCAGATTCCCCAAGAGCGCTTGTTGGCAGAATATCAGTAGCAGTGTAACTGGATGCAGATGTAACTGCTGGATGCAGACCTGAGTAGGCACTTGATTATGAAAAGAAATCTTGATTTACTTTTTTATTAAAAGCCAACCCCACCCCCAAAAAAACCTAACAATTTTTTTTTGTGGTTGAGGTTTTCTTAATCCTTCCTTTGAACACTGGGAAAACACTGCCTACTGTTTTTACAGGAAAATATTTGAACGGTTTGGGGTCTTCAGGGGGAGATGTAGCTGATTTCCTAACCATAGTAACCACTTATCTGCCCAGTTACTGTGCTACATATTGAATAAATGGGTCTAGCAATTTGTATTTCTCTTTCTTTTAGGCTATGAATATTGTCACTTCAGTACTCCTCCTTTACGCAAAAGAAGAGGAAGCTTTCTGGCTGCTGGTGGCTCTGTGTGAACGTATGCTACCTGACTACTACAACACAAGAGTTGTTGGTATGTTATGGGGAAATTTTCTAAAATGACAGTAAAAAAATTAACCAAATTAGTCGGTATTATTTGTATTGGAATAAGCATATGTGTAGATACATGTGTGGCATAGATACAACTGTGAATGCTAGAGGCACGACAGCTTGCTCAGGAGCATAGAAGCAATTCCCTAAACAGATACTATGATAGTTAATAGTTTTTCACTTAGGATTAGATGGCATTCTAAAGTGGGCTTAAACACAGTAAATAAAAAAGAGATGGGAGGCTAAAATTTGAATTTTAGATGATCCAGTTATCTAATTTAGGTAATATGGAAACAGGAGCTTTCGCAAATTGCAGCAGAAGTCTTTGTGCCTGTTTACCTCTGATTTGAAAGGGCACAAGTATCTGAAAGCTAATGTTGTCAGATGTCAGTTTCCTTGTGTATGTGGAAGTGAATGTCTTTTCAGTTTACTATGGAAACTGTCTTTACTGTAGCTCACAAATGCTTGAGATACTCATTCAGCCTTAGAAATGATTCTTCTGGCCTGCTTAAGACACTGATGTTGTGGCGTAAATACGTATGATACAGGGTTCTCCTGAACCCTAACATGTAGTCACCCTGGCTTCCTCCAACAGGTGATGCTGAGAAGAAGTCTTATTCTAATTAGTAATGGTAAGTACTAAGCCATCATATAACTTCTGTAGATGCTAGATGAAATGGACCCTTTGTTAGCTCTATGGAGTGTATAATTAAAACAAAAAAAGAACCCACTTATTACAGTTCAATTTGTATATACAGCTCAGTAGTGGAATAGAATCTGTTAGTTATCTGAAAATGAGAAAATGTGTGTGAGCGTCATGTAGAATATTCTTGGGTTTTGTATTTTTATATATATATAGAATTATTTTTTTTTCCCCTAAATGCTGATGTGGTCAGTTGCTCCCACATTAATGGATATCCAACCTTATTTATTTTCAACAGGAGCATTGGTGGATCAGGGTGTCTTTGAAGAGTTGGCTCGTGACTATGTTCCACAGCTTTATGACTGCATGCAGGACTTGGGTGTAATATCCACCATTTCCCTGTCCTGGTTCCTCACTCTTTTCCTCAGTGTAATGCCATTTGAAAGTGCAGTGGTGGTTGTGGATTGTTTCTTCTGTGAAGGAATAAAGGTGATATTTCAATTAGCACTTGCTGTCCTCGATGCTAATGTAGACAAGCTGCTTAACTGTAAAGATGATGGAGAAGCCATGACAGTCTTGGGAAGGTATTTATTACAAAAAAATAAAGTGTCTTCATTTTGTTTTTCTTATTGTTTACTTTTCTGATTTGTGTTCTTCTTCTATGGTGAAATACTAAATTTAAACCATTATCATATATGTAATTTTTTTACACGCTTATAGTCCCCTTTCACCCATATATGGTACTCTTTATATTATCTTAAAATAATGTTAAGTGACCAACAAGATATAAATTCTTCTTTCAAGAGATTCAAATAAACTTCCCAAACTTGGCTATAGAAACTTATTTTTGTTGATTACTTTAGTTGATTACACGGGTTTTGTTACTTCATCTTTTGTCTGCTGCCTTTTAAATGCTGCTAAGAAAAAGCCTTGATCTCAAGGGAAATTGTTTTGGGAGTAGACTAAACAGAACTCCAGAATTAGGTAGGCTCTTGAATGAATAGATTTCAGTGAAACAGGAAGCTGATAGACTGGATTAAGTGATTTAATGCAAACTAATACTGCTGAGTGTAACCTCTGATTTCTTCATGTTTGGTAGTAGTGTTTAGTTTCCAAGATGCTGCTGAAAATTTGGATTTTTTTTTTCCTAATAAGTTTCATTAGTATAGCCTTACTGAAGTCTGGTTTTAATTTCTTTGGGATTAAAGATGACTGTGGTTGTGTTTTCTCTGAAGTAAGCCCCAGTGCTTGCTGAGGATTTAAGTGTTCTGCAGCTGCAGGGTAGAAGACAGATGATCTACAGTAGCTGCACTGGAGGGAGGAATAAGCCATTAAAGCCCTTTGCAGTGCAGTTGAGCAGTAGTAGGACAGGCGGGTATGTAGGCTGAAGCACACTGACCCTTGTTCCCATGGTGCCATAATTCCCTTAGCATATTTAAACAGCCAGAAGCAACAAATTTGTTCAATAAATCACTTATTTGTGACTAGCTATATTTGAGCTATTTCTTGATAAGGATAATGAATTACCAGGGTTACCTTAGCTCTCTTTGAGAAAAAGCGGTGTTAGGATTTGTCAGATTACTGATGTAAAAAATCACGTAGTTCATTAGTAGAAGTGGTGTGATCATTTTTACATTTAATAATCTATATGTAACCCTTATTCTATTAACCCTCAAAAGGGAGGGGGTACAAATGAATCTTGTGTTTCTCATTTCTTTTTTTTTTTTCCACTAGATATTTGGACAGTGTAACTAATAAGGACAGCACTCTTCCACCCATTCCTCATCTTCACTCACTGCTCAGTGATGATGTAGAGCCTTATCCTGAGGTGGATATCTTCAGACTAATCAGGTCTTCCTATGAGGTAGGGTAGGATTTCTTAACAGGAACTTGCCAACCCACACTAGTTCTGCTTTACAGAGGAATTTGATGCTCTCTAGTTGGCTTTGCTTGGAACTGAAATAACATAAAAGAAATACAGACCTCAGAAGTCTGAAAGGGGGCAGGGGAGAGGGTTGTCTTTCTTTTAACCAAAACTTTTAACTGAAGCTCTTTTGTATAGAAGCTTGCAGCATCAAAGGAGAGCAGCCCACAACCAAAAAGTGCTTTGCAAACAAAAGGCTAAATTTGTAATTTGAAAACGGTTAATTCTCATCTAAGCTTTTCCATGCTTTTCCAAGCTGAAACATTAGTGAAATCTATATGATTTCAGATCTTTCAATTATCAGTTGAATTTGTTTCTTTTACTTTTTTTTTTCCCAGCAACTACTGAAATGGGCCATGGGCCACTAGCTTCTCTGTTATCACCAAAGCTAAAAAATTTCAAGTGAAAGGTATTAACTAATAACTGTAAAACACAGGATAAAGCCTGCAAAAAACCTAAAATTTGCAAACCAGTTTCATTGTCCTTAAAATTTAAAAATAAGCCATCAGTTAAAATACCTCTGATAATTACATTGACATATTAATTTTTTATAAAAATTAAAGAATCACTTTAAAGACTTATTCTCCTTAATTTCCTTTTTTCCTTCCATTGACATATGCAGGGTTACTTAGTATTTTTAGTTCAAGATGTAGGTTCGTACTTAGCAATATGACAGCTGTTTGAGGCACTTCCTATGTCCCTGAAACCTTCTTACTTTGATAACATGGTACCTATTTAATAAGTAGGTAGCCCTTAGTGTATTCTATGCTGAAGGGCAAATGGAATCAAGTTAGATGTATAGTTCTTCTCCTTCACACAATGTTAGAATGGGTAGAAGGATGTTTATGTGAAATTCTGTTTCCCTTGTATTTTTCTGATTTCCTCATCACGAAGACAGCTTGCATTGGCTTAACTGCTTTTAGATGAATAACCTGACTCCATGCAGAGCCAGTCTGTCTTTTGGGAGCTTATGTAGCACAGAACTTTGTAGCTCCTTCTAGATAAATAACCAGCTGTACTCCAGTATAATTATGCAAAACAAATGGCATGGGGAGTGAAGAACTGTGAGGAAAGCAGGAGCTGGTTGCCAAGAGAGAATTAGTTTCAGGAGAGTCATTGTTGCTTGATTTGATTATTAAAAAAAACCCCAACACTTCAATAGTAAACTATCAAGATAAAAAAAACTTCAAGGCATCTGTTACTCAGTGACTGTTATGTTCTTCAATTAGTTGTGTGCAGTCAGGACTGGGAACTCAGTTAGCTTTGTTGCAGCTACAAAGAGCAAAATACCAAGTAAGCAAGCATACCTTTGCTATTTTTAGAATTTAAGCTGTTAAAGGTACTTGTTGGGTAGCCATCTATCCTTAATTTTCTAGACATTTATTGTTTATGAAAACATAGGAGGACCTACAGCTGGAAAAAATGTTTTTTCTTGGGGTCCTTTGCCCTCCCTCAAACACATACACACCACCCCCAAGGGGGGGAAAGCCTTGTCGATTGCAGACTGTCCTGTGATATTTGTCATGGGAACATGATGAGCCTGAGAACTTGGTGAAGGTGTAGCACTGGCAAAAGCATAATGTTCTAATTGTTTTATGAAGAGCTGCTTTCCATCATGCTCTGATCCTGTCCAGCTCTTGTATATGCATCTGACATGATTACCTGAGAAGTCCCCAGTGAAAGCTGAAGTGATGCAGAGGAATTTCTTGGTTAGCACCCCTCTCTGTGACGATAATTGAACTGACTTTCTACTTTTAAAAAGAAACATTCTTGAAATAAGAGAATAATACATAACAAGTATATTTTACCCTGCCAGTAATTTTTTCATTTGCTGAAAATACTTTTTACTAAGAAATCTCTTATCTTTTCATTCAATTTTGCAGTTAATTCAGAACTCATAGAGCCTGATGTTATAATCATTAAAATAGAAGTGACTGAAATAATGCATAGTTACTACAGCTTTAAAAGCCTATGCATAGCTCACTAGCTGTCAATGGAGTGTAGACTCAGATATTCAGAGCTGTTATATACTTAACTCCTTTCATTTGTGTGTGTGTTAGTTTGGAGAAAAAAAAATAGGCCTTAAACACTTTAAGCTACATCTATATTAGTGTTTGGATCTTGGCCATTTTAATGAAACAACTGATGCTCAAAGGTCTGTGCTGTTGAAAGGTTTGATACAGTTTTGACCTAGAACAAGTGACATGCTTCCAACAATTCCTTATATGATTTGGAAGTTAATATGGGCAAGGCACCACTACCAGAAGGTAATTCCGTGCAACCTTCCTTTTCTGTAGGCCACTTGAGTTTTAGTTGTATGTGAACAGACCATCTCATTTGGCCTCTGGACCAGAGAACAAGCCCTGATTACTGGAATAAATGTGGCCCTAGAGCCACAAAAGACCTCTCTTTTCAAGGTTTTGTAACCTCTGTGATGCTTGATACTCATGGATGTTTATCTAGATTCCATTTTTTCAAAAGACTTCTTTATTTGCAAAATACTCCAAGTACACAGAACATCTTTTTACTCCTAAGGGACATGATAAAGGTGCACAGCTTTACACATAAACACAGCTTTAGCACTAATTTGATCACACACAAATGTGCTACCAAATTATGACCTGCTTATGTAGATACACCTGCACTGGAAATATAAAACCATCCTGTATGAAAGTTTTCTTGCCACCCTCTGTTAGTTTTACATGTGGCATACTTGATGTCTGGCATTATTGTTCCTCCTGCTGGTCATCTGTGCATTTCTAAGTATGTTACAAGTGTTTTCTTGATGGCAAAAACCTTGTACTTATAATTCACAAAATTAAATCTTAGTGATTAGGCATTTCTCTACATATGAAAACATGGAATATTATTTCTAATAGGCTTTCCCCCAGGGTACTTCTATAGCATATGCAAGAGCTCCCTGAGACTGTTACGTGCATTGTGAAAAACACTTCTGAAAACAAGACTTGGGCACTTCAGAGAATCTTCTTTCTAATGGAAGTTCTTGTGTTCTTGATGCTTGGTTTCAGCTTCTCATGAACATAAGGCCTGCTATACTGTCTCAGCCATTAGAGATCCAGTTAATCTAAATATCTTCTCTCTCTGTAGCAATTAAGAGATATTCCAGGATAAGCTGAAATAAAACCCTGCAGAAGTAGTTAAGAAATTATCTATTCATAGAGATTTGCCAAGCAAGAAATTTCTAACTACTGAGATTGTTTTGAAATGTGAAGATTTTTAACTTAATAAAGACCTCTCAAATTAAATGAAAATAACTTACTGGGAAAAATAAAACCTAGTAATATATTCCTAAAGTCTTTGCAACTTTGTTACATGTTAGAAAATGCCTTATCAGCAGGTTTTTTTAAATATACCATTTGTGGTATATCACATAATTAAATTAATTTCTCAAATACATTAAAGGCAAGCTAAGTATTCCAGGTATTTAATACACAGACTATCCTGTACTTCTTTTTCTCTTTTAAGAAATTTGGAAGTATCCAAGCAGATTTAATTGAACAAATGAGATTCAAACAAAGGCTGAAAGTTATCCAAACCCTTGAAGATACTACAAAGCGCAATGTGGTAAGTACTGAAATAATGTTCTTTGCAAAGATTAAGGTTAATCAGTTTCTGAAATAATTTAAATTAGCTTTTCAATGAGACATGGATTTCAAATCTGTAATTGTTAATGTTATGTTTCAAAAGGTACGAACTATTGTGACAGAGACTTCTTTTACTATCGATGAACTGGAGGAACTATATGCTCTTTTCAAGGTAAAGCAAAGTGAAGATAAGATCATGTGCTTGCAGGAAATGCAAATATTTATTTTTTATATGGGACTGTGTCTTTTCTAAAGACCAGGTTGAGTCTGTGAGTTACTATCAGGTATCTTAATACAAATTTGACTTAACTGCTGTATTATAAAAGCTCGGGAAATAAGTAATTCACTAAATTATTTGTCCATGGAAAAAATAATAAGCTGATTAAAACTATTACAATGAAAAAGTAAATAGAGGCTTTTGATCAGTCTTTAGCAACTTAGGTATGTCAGTCTCTACCTGACCCAAGTTTTGGAATTTAGCACAGAAATACTTTTCTTCTATTATCTCAGACAGTAAATACTTTGATAACACAATAGCTGATTTTTGCCATTGTTAATGCTTTAATGTATACTGTATTACATGGAAATTTAGTGTCACAAAGTGATGTGTCTTTCTAAGTTGATTGTACAGCAGTACCATTAGATCCACAAATTTAAAGGTGAGCAGTTAAAATGCTTTAGCTTCACCTTCATGCAGTGCCTTAAAACAAGATACTTTCTTCCTCTGTTTTGTTATAACAGATTTTTTTGGTATACCATGAAGAATTTTTCTCCTTTCAATTACTGATCTCTAATGTCAGGTCTTACAATTGTCCAAGTCCTGCAGTGGCTTCTTTCAGTCTTCCATGGAATCAGTGAGACCAAGTCAGACAATCCACCCCAGTCGATCCCTGTGCAGTACTAGGATCTCTTTCTCTAAGCCTCTGAATCATTTTGAATTAGATTCCATTGAAATCAGCTCCAGAACTTTCACTGACTTCAGTAAGACTGAAAGAGTAGGACTTTATACAGTATTCTTGAGACTGTACAGTTCAATAAAAAATATTTCAAATAAACAGCTATTTTCACATGCTCTGAAATTAAAGATTTCATGAGAGTCCCCTTTCTGACTTGACTGTGTGGTGAGGTTGAAGGGGGTGACTAAGCACAACAAGCCTGTGTGTATATGCAAGTACACAGCTGCTTATTGCTCTGTTCAAAACAGGTATTTCATGTTTCGTCTGCCTGGGAGGCAGAAAAAGTTTTGCTTTATCTTTTTTTTGTAGAGGGATGTCTTTTTGTGCTAGTTAGAGGAAAAACCTCTTGCAGAAGTGTGAGGGCTAGGTAGATGGAAATGCATCTGCTAGCCTTGTGTTGTTTTAAGAATGTGTGCTGTATGAGTTGTTTGGATTTTTTTTTTGTCATTGATAGCAATGAGTTGTTTACAGAGATAATGATAATCTCACAGCATTTGCCTTCTGTTCAGGCAGAACATCTGACTAGCTGCTACTGGGGAGGAAACAGCAATGCGGTTGACCGGCATGATCCCAGCCTGCCTTATCTGGAGCAGTACCGGATTGACTTCGAGCAGTTCAAGGGGATGTTCACTCTCCTCTTTCCTTGGGCATGTGGAACTCATTCAGATGTATTAGCTGCACGCTTATTCAGGCTTCTTGATGAAAACGGAGACTTGCTCATCAACTTCCGTGAATTCGTCTCTGGGCTAAGTAAGGAGAATTCACAGCACTCTCAAAGTAATCTAACCAAAACAGTTTGCTTCTAAAGGAGATCCAGTCCTCCAGAGACACAGATGTTGTATTGGCTATCAGATAATGAGTTTGAGTTTGACATATGCCAATATGCATAAGTCACCTTTGTTTTAAGAGCTGTTCGTGCTACCATTCAGTTCATTTTATCATGCCTGTGACAGTAGTTCCCCCTAATGCCAGTGGTGTATCATGCTTGAAGAAGGACCACACATGAACTACACATCCATTTGGGGTCTGAGGATTTCCCTGACTGCTAACTCTTAACATGAAAATGACCTGCAACCTGTATGCATAATGGTGTGATTACTACTCTTCCTTTGGGAAAGTCTTTTGTATGTTCTTCGTAGCATTCCTCTCAGTAACACTGCATTTTATCTGCTCCTTAAGCTTTCCCTGAAAGTTGGGAATTTATACCTTTTGTCAGTGCTACCAGCTCTGGAAAGGGGAGAGAGGCAGCATTTGCTTCCTTGGTTGTTCAGGAAGAAGACTTTTGAGAAATTTATGTGCACATATAAGGGGCAGGAGAAGGATAGAGTGGGGATGTTGGGTTTGTTTACCCCTGAATAAAAGTGCTTCTCTTTAGAAGTCTGCTGACACCCCACATACATGTGTCCCTGTGTGAAGGGAAGGCATCGCACCTCACAGTATATGCAGTGAGAGGTACTACCTGTATTACTTCTGAATTCAATAACCAAGGCTGCAGACTGAGAGAGCGAGCAGGATGGGAAGTCACATGAAAAGGAGAAAGTGGAGGTGCAGGTCAGATAAGGGGGATGAATGTCATTAATGGAGATTACAGCCCATGAAAGTCAGTATTACAACACAGGGAATCTGCAAGCCTCAGGATTAAAATGAAGAAGCAAAGATGAGGCAGGAGCTGACCATCCCTTTTTTGAATATAGTAGGAATTATTCCTTGTAAGTGACCAACATCTCACCATCTATCAAGTTATTTCATGGCAACCTGACATTTCCTCCAACTTTACATTTTTGTCTCTCTTGAGAGAGAAAGGGTTTCACAATCTGGCTTTCAGCAACTCTTTGTAACAGTATTTGTAAGCATTAGGGGTCTAAATGCAGCCTTGCATTAAAACCTCTGTACATCATTGGTATCACCTGTTCTTCCATGGGTGCAAAATAGCTGTGTGACAGTAAAAATGATTGCACACCTCCCCTTCATACCACTCCAAAAAACAGTGCATCCTATGATGCAGTTCTGAATTGTATTTGAGGGACTGTTGGCCAGGTAGCACTTATTGGCCTTTTGAGACATGACCTATGGATTAACTACTCCTGCTGCTTACAGGATGCTGTTAATAACAATCAACCAGTTATTGGTTGAGACAGCATTTTTTAGAACCAACAGTAATAAGAACAAGGAACAGTGTTGAGCACTGTGAACAGAAATGAATGTAAAATACACAAATATGGCTATAAGCCAACATGACTGAACTGAAATCTTCAATGGGCTAAACAAACAAAACTGCTCATTCTGCAAAACCACATTTTTTCAGAAACTAAGCAAAATGTAGCATAACTTTAAAACTTTTTTTTTTAAGTCAACACCCCCAACCCCTTTTTTTAAGAAGCACATGAATGGTAGCAAGGACAACACAGTCAACAAAACAACATGGGATTTGTTTGAGCATATTTCACCATGCCCCAGGACTTTTAAAAATTCCACAAACATCAGCTGCTTCAGTCTGCCTCACTAACCCAATATGCCTTGGCTAGGAAGATCTCCTAAATAAGGAATATCTTCTGTTGGAGCAACACACATCTGCTCAACAGGGGACTGTGTTGCCTTTTCATTTTGGCTGTCCTGGAAAGCACAGTCGGAGGATGAGCATTCTGGAGGTGACCTGTGGGCACCATCCTCTCTTACCTTACTGTGTCCAAACAGCAGCATTGGACTCTGCCCCTGGTTACTCAAGTCTGTCTTTCCTAAAGGAAGCCTCCTGTTTAAGTACTACCTAGGCATGGCCCATCTGAGAGGGTGCTTGTTGATGGCTGAGGCCGCCATGGCACCTGAATTGTTTCCATTTCACAACTCGTTCAATGGCCTTATTCCATGTAGCCATAAGGATTTGTTCTGTTGAAGCCTGTCTTTGAGCCACTGACTCCTTCTAGGAGCTCCATGAAGAGGAAGTAAAAGGGTGCTGTGTGTCCCAGCCTGGGCTCATGGCTCTTTCTTCTGTGTCAGCGTGAAATCCTTGGGCTACAACAGTGCTGTAATCGCAACCAGGAATATTAATTTCCTTTTCATAGCCCCTGCAGCAGATAGCTCAAGAACCCCCTACTTCAGGTGCCTCTAGGGCCTCAGCTGAGCAAAGATGGAACAGCCTAGCATATTCTTCTGTACGTTTACTCTGTGTCGTGTTACTGCAAGTTCAAATAAAGGAGTGATCTTGATTAGTCTGCTCTAGGAGTTGTGCCCCTCAGAAAGGGTTGTCAGCCTTGGTTATGAGCTCTTTAGGGTATTCACTCATGGAGAGGCTCACCTGTACCCTGATACCACACTGGATTATAGCATGTCAGTTGTTGACTTAGCATCCTACTAAGCTAGAGCAATTTCCCCATAGACTGTCCCCCTGCCTCCCATCATGTGTTTGCAGTACTCTCTTTTCAGAGCATGCAGCTTTTCCACCTTTCCAGTGACTGCAGCACTTGCCACAGCCTTGTGCAAAAGCTAGCACCATGAAAACTTTGTCTCTCAAGGAGTACCTGAGTGTATTTTTTTCTTTTTTTTCTTTTTTTTTTTTTCTGAAAACAGCTTTTCTCCAAGCACAGGTTGCAGGAGGATATTCAGAAAGCAGAATGTTAACCTCACGACTCCTGCAATCCTTTCAGGGAGCTAAATGCAGTATAAACACTCCGCACCCCTCCACCTGAGTTCAAGGGAGGGGCAACTGAAGCCAACACTTTTCTGTTGCTACTAAGTTTTATATTAACAGAATAAAGTTCTAACCTGTTTAATTACTTTGTAAATGGCCTCAAAGATGACGGAGGAAAACTGCACATATGACATTATGCCCAGAAAAGACATGATGCCTGCATCATCTTGTCAGTAGGAGTATAGTCTGAAGTGGGGGGGGGGGTGCTTATTAAAGGTGATTACTAGTCATG
>JANZLQ010000007.1:19876796-19893984 GCA_026212715.1 Elanus axillaris | reverse complement strand
ATGTGCTTGACTTCTGTGGTTAATGGGGGGGGGGCCCTGCTTATTAAAGGTGATTCCTAGTCATGCCATAAAAAGTGGTGTGGTGGTCAAGCCCTGAGAAGGGTAAGAGCAGATGCGTGTGCAGACAGTGGTTGCAGCATGAAGGTGACAGCTTTCACTGTTGCTGTTTCAGGTAGACAGATTCAAAGGTTGTAGTCGTGCTCTCTTCCAAGCATGGTTTCTTCTCTCATGACAAAGTAAATTTAAAACTTCTGGATAAAAACTGGCACGATGCATCATCTGAGACTCATACTGCAAAAAGACAAGACTTGCTGAAAGTTACTGAAGGTTTTAAGACCTGTGACTCCAGAGTGCCAGGAAGGAAGGAAGTATTTCTGGTTGGGACTATGAATGGTCCTATTCCATACAAAAGTCCCATTCCATTTGAAAGTCCACCTCCCCAGTGCTGTTCACAGGCCCACAGCAGGGTCATCTACTTTGCTGTTCAGGGATGCAGGAGGCTACTGAATTCTCTAGGCTCTCCTATGAAACTATCCCTGTACTCCAGCGTGCAGGTCAAAATAGTGGCCTGAGCTGAGGTATCCACTTATACAAAGGTCTCCCCTAACTCTCCGTAACAGGGGCACATCTACCAGAGGTCCATTCTTCTGTTTTCTTTATGAATGTAGCCTAAATTTTTTTTATTGTTTAATACAGCATCAATCCTGGGATCTTAGGTAGCCCACTGCAGCTAACTGTCAGTCAGGTCCTGCAAATTGCCAGTAGACTGTTCTTCCCTTTGTAAAACTTTCTGACCTTTGCCACTGGAGACCCAGAGGGTTGTCTCTGAGGGAGTCAAATAACATCTTTGGTAGACTTGTCCCACTTTGTGTTATTTTCATTCACGTACATTTTCAGGGGGAAAAGGGCCTGGCATTAGGAAGCACATGCAGATTCATCTCAGGCAAAAAGTGAAAAGCAGTAGCAGTTGAGCTTTTTCAGTTGTCTTCACATCTGCGGACAGGGAGAGAAACAAGCCTATGTGTGTCACCAGATACCCTGTGCCCTGAATCCTGTTTTGGTGAATGCATCCCTAGCCATTGCTGGAGGATGCAGAACTGCAGCCCAGTCTGTGTTTTGGTTATTTCATGTCACCTTCAGCAGTGGGGCACTTTAGCAGTGGTACCTGGCTGCATAACCTAAGACATGGTTTCACCAGAAGAGAAAGCATTATCTGCATGGTTGGTTTTGTGCTTAAAAAGGACCAAGTTGAAAGCAAAATGGCTAACATAGACATACTCAATTCTTTGACCTAACAGCTGTATTTATTGTAGTCTTAAGCTTTAAAGTAGGCTGTGATTGCTAATATTTGCCAAACCACACTTTGTAGTTTGCATAGCAGAAGCTGACATGGTAGCCTGTAAGGTAAAATAATTCTCTGCATAACCTAATAAATGAAGGTTAATTCATTTATTAATTACTTATCTTAACAAATAAGGTTTATGAAGAAGTCTGATTATTGGTTATTTCAGTACTTTAAAATTAACTAATGGCTATTTAATTAGTTGGAAGGAGGGGCTACAATTGACCACTTGGATTTCATACAGGTAATTGTAGTCTACACCAGAAAGGAATAAGCGTTGAAGTGGATAAGTCATTAGAAAGTATTGCCTGAACATCAGTTTAGCCCATGGCTAAGCTGTGATGAATGCCGTTTACTTTAATTTCTCTCTTTTTTTGGTAAATATCTTACTGCTCTAAATCATGTGATGTTATTATTGGATCCTCAGATCAGCAAGTTTGAAGTCCTCACAAAAAGGTTGTCTTAACTTTCAGCTGGAGGCCTTTCTGAGTGGTAATGTCATGGTCACAGATTATTTTTGAGCACTATAAAATAGACATTTAATGGAGGACCCAAGGTTGTAGGTACAAAATTTATGGTAAGCTGGTCTGTGTTCTCTTGCTATTTCTACTGCAGATGATATGATCTTAGAAGTCAAGTGGCTGCCTTATGATCTCAGGCTGTAAAGGGAGTGCAGTGCTTCCCAGAGTGAATATAGCAGCTTCTAAATGAAATATTGTAGCAGTAATAAATATTATGGCATTGAATGCTGAGTATTGACATACCCTATATAATGCTGTTTAGGTGCAGCATGCCATGGAGATCTTACAGAGAAGCTGAAGCTACTGTATAAAATGCATGTTTTGCCTGGTAAGTAAATTATGTTAAAATAGCTGTTTTCTTGTTGAGAACAGAAATTTGGAGCAGAGTTGTTTATGACTAGCTTTCCCAATTAAAAATTAATTTGTGGGGATTATTGTAGCTGTTTATGCAGCAGTAAAATAAGAGAGCTTCTACTATAACCAGACATGAATTTGGAAAGTCTGAAAGCACCGATGCAGCCCTCTATTGCTCCGGCCACAAACAGGCCATTTATATGTGTCTCTTGCCTGTTTAGCTGGGGTTGGTGACTTCCCCCATGCATAACAAGTACAGTGTTCTTCAGCATTTGTTGCCATAACACACTTCATTTAACAGTGAAGCTAACTTAAAATGTTCCTGCATGCCCTGGCTACTTGTTCCTGACCCAGTCTTTCTTCTTTGTTTCCCCTCTGGGCTGATAGAACTATTTGCAGAGGGAAGCTCCAGATCATTTCATAGATGTGTTTTCCAGGGAGCTGTACAAACTGTTGGACTCGGAAAAGTGAGAAAGGCAGTTTAGGGTGGAGAGGGGATGGAAACATCTCAAGACAGTTTTGCCCCTGAAGAAAATAATATCCTGGAACTATATCCTCTTCGGCTTGCCACATGTGTGCCATAAAGAACCTATTGCTGTCCTCGTTGCAACTGTTTGGATAGTGTAATTCCTGTGCACATTTACATTCTCTGGTAAAGATATCTAAAAGCTTTGAGAGGACATTCACCTTCATGTGCTTTGAACATTTGTCCCTGATTGCTCCCAGCTGGCTTTGCTGGAGGTAGGCTTGAGTGATTCACCAATTTAACTGGGGAAAAAAAAAACCAATTTTACTGAACCATAACAGAAGAGATCAATTTTTAAGAATGCAGCTTCTGGTCTTTGGGGACTGGTAAGTTCATACCATATGTTCATGACAGACTGTTTCCAGCTAGGAAGGGGTTCATACCCTGCTTAGGACATGCTGAGCTGCACAGAAGAAAGTAACGGAAGTAGACACAGGAATATGGGCAAGCCAGGCTCTGAAGGCAAACAGCTACTTGTTAGTTAGACATTATTTATTCATTATCGGGAAGGAGATAGTACAGGTCCAGTTGTTCATCTCCTGTGAGCTTAAAAGAAAGGATTCTTAAACTCACATCCTCACACTTCTAGAAAATGATATTCTAAATGTATCCACACAAATATGTTCTAGTTTTTCATTAAACAGTGGAGTTTTTAATGAAAGAATGTTTTTTGTATTGCTTAGATCCATCCCCTGAGCAAGAAGAGCCAGACTCTGCTTTTGAAGCTACTCAGTACTTTTTTGAAGACATCACACCAGAATGTACACATGGTAGGCATCTTTTGTCTCAGGCATAAAAATATGAGGTAATGCATTTCAAACAACATGTCTTTTTAGGAAGCTACTTTTTTATTGGATTGAACATCGTACGTGAAGTATTCTCACTAAAAAGAAATATGTAGTCTTTGTATATATTTTGATATCCTTAGAGGGGCAGGCATGCGTACACCAGGAACTCCCCTGGATTGTGCAGTGCAGAAGTACTCTCAGAATAATGTCCTTGGTGTGTTGTAATAGAAGTAATTTTGTGATAAGCACAGCATATATGCCTTGATGGAGAATGAGAATAAATATATTGGCTTTCAAGGTATATTTGGATCAGAACTTAAAATATTCTAAAAAACTAAAGCCAAAAGATATATCAAAATGTAGTTCAGCGGTTTGAAATCTTTTTGTGGCCTAATGAGAACCTGAGTCTCATCGCTGATGTCTTAAATGGCATTCTCAGGACATTTGATGTTAAGATTCTCTCTGATTTAAGAAAAATGTTGCCTGTCCTCCACATTACAGGGGGAAGGAAGGTTGTTTGAAAATACAGATAAGAATGGACTCGAGATTGCAGTTTTAAGTCCTGATAAACAAAAGAAGATGCACTAATATAATCACCAAACGTGTATTATGCTAGAAGCTGTTTGTGTTGTGTAAACACAGGCTAATCATTGTACTTCACAAACAAAACCTAAGGTGGTCCCTGTCTTAGTATTCATATTATTAAATACATGGAATTTGTCAGTAGATTTAAGAATAGGCAAAAATCATTATTTAATCCTATCTTTTTTACTCTGCATTTTCTGCAGTGTAAACATTTTCTTTATTTTGCACTGCACACATGAAAAGTATGTATGTGTCTAAAAATCGCACTGATCTCTCTCTCCCCCCACCCCTCCACTTCCTAGTTGTTGGCCTAGACAGCAGGAACAAACAAGGAGTAGACGATGGGTTTGTTACAGTGAGTCTGAAAACAGACAAAGGTATGCATGGTGTCTCCATTTGAATTACATCTTTCATGTCTTGTAAAGATATTCCTTTAGAAAATGGAAAAAAATATTAATTTAAGATTTCTTCATGGACTTTTCCTGCATCTCTGGGTAATTTGTTGACAATAGGCAAGAAGAGCTCACAAGAGAATCGAAATTATCTGAGAATGTGGAGCCAAGAGAATAAGTCCAAAGCAAAAAACACAAAGGACTTGCCCAAACTGAATCAGGTACTTCTGCTGACACATTTATTTTTCATTAACTTTAAACTTTCTTCATATACCCATAAATATTCAATACATTAACACTGAATAGAGGTTTTATTTTGAGGCAGATAATTTTTTACCAGAGCAGCAGTCAGCTGATTACAGAAGTTAGTTATTTTCAACATGCTGTAACTGGCATTCAGCTCCCGAAACATCCTAAAAATGCTATACACACGTACAGGGATGATAACATATTATTTTGATCTCTAGACAAAGGGTGATATGACACTGAATATTACCACCTAGCTGATAATGTCCGATACACATTACCTGAAAACAAGCATTTTATGTTCCGTAATTTATATTGTCAGTCTCATTCCCTTTAGATCCATAGCTGCTAAGGAGGAGGAGACCCATTGGGACAGCTGTTTCCTCCAGAGTACCTAGGGAAAGTTTATGCCAAGTAGAACAATGCTTGGTACTTAAGGTAGCCCTAAGCAAATCTCCTTCTTACTCTAGTTTGTGAGTTTTGAATTCCAAAAGACCCGCATCCAACTAAGTTACCACTGTAAATTAACAGAGTGCTGCAGGTCTCTTATTTAATTTTTCATTACTTCTTGTTAATCAGACCCTTAGTTATACTTAGCATCATTCCTACAAGAAAATCCACCAAAATGAATGCTGAGTGTCTCACTGCTCACCTCTGTTGCCCTCCTGTGGCTGCAGAGAAATAAATTTGTCATACGTTGGAAGAAACATCCAACAGCTTATTCTAAATAGCTTTGAGAGAAGCAAACATGTGGCTGCCCAGTCATAGAAAATGCTTTCTAGACTGCACCTAGATTATTTCCAATTTTAGTTTAATAACATAAACTGTTGCATCATACCTCCATTCCAGACTTTTTAAACTGATTTAGTAGCTCTCAGTCTGATTTGTTTCCTCCTCTCTCATTAATGTTTCCTCCCTCTGTGTTTAGGGACAGTTCATCGAACTGTGCAAGACAATGTACAATATGTTCAGTGAAGACCCCAATGAACAAGATCTGTACCATGCTACTGCTGCTGTGACAAGCCTGCTTTTGGAGATAGGTGAGGTTGGTAAGCTCTTCAGTGCCCAGCCCACAAAAGAGACAGACAGCAGCAGTAACAATTGCAGTAAAACTATTCAGAGCGAGCTGTTTCAGAAGAAAGAGCACCAGCAGTACCCCCTCGAACAGCACAAGCCATTCCAAAGCAGCCTTGTCACCAATGATGAGGAGGCCGTTTGCGCCGACAGCACCCTGGGCATGCAGATGGAAGACATTAAGCTTGAAGACTCCTCTCCCAGAGACAACGGAGCCTGTTCTTCCATGCTTATTTCCGATGATGATACAAAAGATGATAGTTCGATGTCCTCCTACTCAGTACTGAGTGCAGGCTCGCATGAAGAAGAAAAGCTGCACTGCGAGGACATTGGTGAAGACACCGTTTTGGTACGGAGCAACCACACCACTTCTCTTCGTAGAAGCACTAGCATTGACAGAGACTGGGCCATTACCTTTGAACAATTTTTAGCCTCCCTTTTGACTGAGCCAGCGCTGGTTAGGTACTTTGACAAGCCTGTGTCCATGATGGCTAGGATTACTAATGCTAAAAATGTAAGGATGATGGGTAAACCAATAACCTCGGCCAGTGACTATGAAATCTCTACTATGTCGGGATAAAAGGCAGCTGTTTTGGGGGTTTTTGGGGGTTTTTTTTATTCTGTATTTATTAGTACCTGGCACAGGCCCTGGTATTTTCAAAACGTGATTGTTTTCACTAATGTGAAAATGTTGGGGTGCAAACTTAACTATCTTGACGTATAATCACTCTTTTTGTGGGAAATGTTACACAAATGCAAATTTTATTCAAAATACAGAAAAAAAAAAAGTAACAGTTGTCAGTGAAGTGTGTGTATTATTAACCTTGCTGTCAATATAAAATGGTAAAGATTAGTTCTTAATTTCTAAATGTAAACTTAATGCCAATAATTATGTGCATTTTTAAAATAGACATATATAGACATCTGATTCTTGGGCGAAAAATTAACGAACAGGAAGTACCTAAAATTTAAAGGGACACTGTCAACCTGATTAGGACATCAGGTGAAATTAAGTTCCAGGCAACATCCCGGAATGATAATTTTATTTCATAGAACTCTTTTTTTTTTTTTTTCAAAGAGGATAATGGGTTTTAACGTATGCTTCAATATTTTATTTCTTTTTAATGTATGAAAGATCACTTCAGTGACACCTGCCTGGCTCCTAACTTCCTCTGCTTGAGACTGGTACACTCAAATAAAAGCGAGAAGTCCATCCCAAGCCTGGCTGGCACATCAGGCAAATGTGGTTGAATGTGATGATTTCAGCTCCAACAGAAGGCAGAGCCCATTTGCCTTTCCCTGTGTTCAGTGGCCTCTGGCTGCACCAAACCCAGTAGAGAGAAAGCCCTTTCCCAGCTGCGGCCACCAAGGAAAGACCTCCAGGATAACCCGGCCTGGAGTTGCATTCCTAACCACTGGACTTGGAAGCTTTGCTGGTGTGCTCCAAAGACAGTGTATGCAGGTCCCAGAACAGATTGGTAGAGTCTCTTTTTAAAAATCGAAAGCTGTTTTTAAAAGTTAAAAAAAAAAAATATATATAGATACACTTCTAAGGCTGGATCTACAGTATATATAGCTTAGCTCCTAAAACTAACCTTTACCACCAACCTATTATATCCTTGTTAGATTAAGAAAATAAAAACCTGTATTGCATAAGTCTTCATTTACAACAGTGTAAAGTAGCAGTAATGAAAAAAATCTGCAAGATAATGTAACTGAATGTTTAAGTCTTACTGAGAACACTGTCACTTTATATAAAATGAATAGTATCCTGTATCAACTTACTGAATAATATGTTAAAATGAAAACTGGAGCACCTGCACTTTGAATCCTTGCTTCTTTTATACAGATATTCAGGATTTTTTTTAAATTTTGTTACTTTTTTTAAATTCATATTTGTTCAGTTCAGGATCATGCCTACATGCCTAATCTTTATTTGCTGTTTTGAGAATATTTTCTGTAGAATACTGTTGATTTTTTTATACTCCTGTATATTGATTGCATCCATGTAACTTGCAGATTTTTTAGCAGAAGCTATGTTTAATTCTTTTGTTTTAAAAGAATGCTTTTAAACTGTCAGATGAAGTGGCTTTAACCACAAATAGGTAATGTGAACAAATAAAGTACACTCCACAGATTTGATTTTTAACTATTAAAGTCGTGCTAGAGGGAAAAGTAGGTGATGGTGTTTTATTACACAGATGAATTACCTTGGATCTTCAACACCAGATTTCAGAACAAAAACATTTGTTGTTTCCATGCCTGGTTTTGTTTAACACTTGAATATGTGTAATCCCATCTGCACCAAGCAACCCATGCAAGCTTCTCTCACCCTACCTAATTTCATTAAACAGTTTTCCCTGCTATGCTCACATTTGGTGACAACAGTTGTAATTACTTTTTAAGACCCCCCCAGATATTTTATGACCCATCTATGCTTTGCTATAGTGCACTAGGAATGCTTTTAAGGCTTTAAAAATTAGAATGTTTTTTACAGGGTACTGGTAAGCTGAGATGTTGGCCTCAAACCCGTGGCAGTGACAGAACAGACATGGATGTGCTCTGTTCAGTGAATTACACTTGCCATCTATTTGTGTGTGTATATAAAGTTAATTTGCAAAACATGGCTGTTAATTTCTGAGTACTGCTTATATAGCCCTTGTCTCAGTCAGTTTACTGTTCTTTTTTTTCTTTTCTTTTGTTGGGAGTAAAGTTCTCTCCTTTATAACTTAGCCATATGTAGACCACATATAACAGTATGAAAAAGCAATATAGTCTTTCTGCATATGAGACTATGTGGATTGGTTTACATATGTATCAAATAATGATACTGATCTGAAGCCGTAAACACCATTTTGAAGAATTTTTAAACTTTAACTTAGGATGCCAAGGTGAGAGCAGGGTGCTTTATGGTAATGCCTGGTAGCTGAGCAAGTTATCACAGAAGCCTTCAGCACTAAGGGTTAACATCCTTAAGTGGACTGTTGACCTTTTTTAAGTTTGCAGATCCCTAAAATATTTCTCTCTTAGGTGTCTGCCACAGTCAAGTGAATTTAAGCCAATCGGCAGTCTCCCACACACCCCTAGAGATGCACAGACCACAGATGAGAAACATTTCTTTATCTTACAAGGGCTTGCCAGCTTTGCTCCACACCCACCCACAGGGCTGGGGGTACAACGTATCAGGAAAATTATTTTGCTGTTACAACTGCTATAGCAAGAAGAAGCATCCACAGGTGGATCTCTGGTGTAACAGGAGCCATTTACAAGGCAACTTTTGTTTTGCTTCACTAGCCTTCCTTACCTTCCTGATCATGTCAACAAAGCTCCCAAGTGTAAGCCAGGTCATCTTTAAGAATGGCTTTGCTGTAGGTAGCAGCCAGGTGAACTGATTTTCTCCAGATTTTTGGGGGTGAGGCAGCTCACCTGACTAGGGCCACACCAGATGGCCACCTGGCAGTTGCCTATTTGATGACAAGATCTGCTGTGACCTGTTCTTTAGTAGCTGGGTGGAAGCTGCTGAGAGAAGAGCTACAGAAGAGTTCAGCTGACTGGCATACAGTGATGTGAAACCTTTGAGAAAACGTGAGTGAATATTTTTAGTCTTATCTGTATGTGTAGGTATGCTACACAAGCAAGTCGGTATGGCTTTAGGTATGCCTATGTCTTGTGCTTTGTATGCTTTGAGATCGAGTCTCTTTAATGTGTGAACTGTAGAGTTTAGTTAGGACTGTTCATCTCATGTCGGGGCGGGGGGGGAAGGAGGATCTTTTTCCTCTTCAGAGCTGAAATCTGTGACTGGACACTGCTACGTGCTGCTTTCCTAGCTTGGTAGGAGCCTGATGGCAACAGGGTGCTGCCTGCCTGCCTGCCAAGAGACAGACAGTAGATGATGGAGGAATGAGAGTTTATTTTATAGAGTTTTCTCTATTTAAAAAAAAAGCCATAAAGAAACATTCTTCTCAAGTTTTCTTCCAATCTGCCTTTCAACTTGCACAGATGCCGATAGCATATGAAAGTGCAATGGTACTTATTTCATTCATTGTAGCTTCTTACAGCTCCTGAATTCTAGGTGTTAGAGCTGAGAGTTGTGTTTGAGACTTGTGAAGGTTTGTGTTACATGAGTTTTGGGCAAGCAGACAGAAAGCGTGTTATGTGATGTATTAAGCCTACTGAAAATTTGACATCATAGCTGTTGTAAAGATAGAAGCACCTCAGGGGTTCTTACATAGTGATGCTGGAGCTTCTGTTATAGTAGATGTTATATGTCAGGTGGTGTGTCATAAATTAAAATGGCAGAAGGGGGTATGGTATATATAGTGTGGTGTGTAAGGGGGCGGTGGGAGAGAAAGGGAATAGCCTTAAAGCAGTTGGTCAAGCAAAGAGATGGTGCTTTTGCTTGGAAAGGTGTTGCAGCTGGGTCTGGTTCCTCAGCTGGGTACTCTCCAAGCTTCTGGATCCCTGCTGTCTGTACAAGGTCTTCATTACTAATCTCTAGTCTTGCAGCAGCATTTTGAAACTGGTGGTAAGTGGGTCTCGACAGTAGGTGCAATACAGAAACCGACAAGAAACTGTTGGGAAGAGTTTGAATCCCATCAGTATACTTAGAGGAACAAAAGGAAGCTGGTGCGTAAGCACTGTAAGCCTACAGCCTGCCAGAATGGAAAAACGCTAGGTCAGAGGAGGCACCCGTGGCTGTACTAGCGCATTACAGGGAGGGAGTATGGCTCGCCAAGTCCCCACCAGTTTGGGTTGTATGCATGCTGATGAGTTCCAGTGCTGTTAAGTCTCCAAACTTTTGGCATCTCTGTGAGTGACTGAACCATAATCTTGTCTGTTCCAGTTCTTGGTAGCTCAGTAATAATGAGGTACACGGTAGCTAGAAGATACTTTTTATCAAAAATGAAATATTAACTGTAAAAAAAAATACTTATATCCATTTTTGTAAGAAAAAAGGACTAGTCAGACTTAGACTAAAACATCTGGAAAAAATGAGAAAATACTGAGGAACAGCATACAGGTTGGTGGGTGAGCTCAGCCCATGGCGAAGCGTGCCTTTAGTATCCTGGCCTTTTGCTTTGCTAGAGCGCAAGGTTCCAGCACCTGGGGCCTTCGAGAGGGCTGGTGCGTGACTAGAGCTCACAAGTTTAGATATACACTGAGGTGCAACTTATAGCATGAAGGAAAGCGAAGCAGTTGTGTCTATTACTGAGACTTATCCTCTGGTTGGAAGAAAGCAGGGGGCACTTTTTAATGCTGTTTTTATTTCCACTACAAGATAGTCTCGAATCAATGTTATGTAGTGCAAGCAGCAATTATGACTTTTAATGCTCATTTTAAATGCTGATTTATTCAATCGTGAAAACACAAATTAGCACAACAGCAAATAATTAGAACAAAGCTGTGGCAGTGAACATTATATTGGAATATGGCGAATAATAATGTGTGGCACATGCCAGTATCAGCAGCGTCGCTGGGTAAGAGTGTTTCAGTGCTGGGAATGCAAGGGATGAAATGCAGGAAGTTAGTCTTAACTGCAGTGCAAGATGCTCCCGATAAATGCAGGTAATGTCTCAAAGCATCAGAACATAACGTAACTCTGGTCCTTCTCTTTTCTGTGGTACTCAAGATCTCAATTTAAATTTCCTCAATAGCTGCTTCCTCATCCCATTTTCTGAAATAACTGGTATTTGCATAACTGACCAACTTTGACATTTGGGGTTTGGCAAAGTGGGGTGTTTCTATAGTGCAGGACCTGCTCTATGCTTCTGAAGAAACAAAAATTGCTGCAGGTGAGATTTTGTAGTTCTCGTGTTAGTGGCACATTGGTACACTAATAAATAGAAGTGTTTTGTCTCCAGACTTCTAGAGTAGAAACAAAGGCTACCTGAGAAATGCAAATGGAACTGAAAAACCAAGTGAATTATTTAATGTAGTGTGTGTGTGGAGATGAAGGCATGGTGGGAGATAGAGGTAAAAATATTTTCATGGTTTTAAAAAAAAAAAAACACATACTGGAGTTTTTCTTTCTCCAAGTTTTCCAGAGTTATTCTCCAGCTCTTAGTTTTGTTCCTGAAGTTTTGCTCTCTTGAACAAAAATGCTTGAGTTAACTCCAAAAGTTAACTTCCAGGTCCTTCAAACAAAATCCTTGTAGTGGTTTGTTGGGTTGGGTTTGGTTGGGGTTTTTGTTGGTTTGTTGTTGGTTTTGGTTTTTTTTAAAAAAACATTTTAAGCTTTAAAGTGAGAATTTCAACAACTGAAATAAAGCAGTAATGACTACCACTTGCTGCAGAGTATGGCAGCCTTCCTGTGTAACGTTCTCTTACGTTCCATAATCAAAATTCTGGTCCATCATGAAAGAGAGCAATGTAGTGCTCTAGCTAAAGAAACTCAGCAAAACTACTCCCTACCTCCCTCCAACCTAATATGCTTTTCGTACATGCTGTATGTCAAGGAAGCGAGGTCTATGTGCTGTGGCATGGACCAAAAGAATTTGGAAAAAGGGATGCCGCCACTGTTCAGGTCAGGTGTAGGACAGAGCAAGACAATGGCTGGAGAAGCCCCTTGGCAGGAAGCCTTTCCCCTCACCTTGCACAAATGCCACTGGTCTGGGCCATACGCTTGAGCTGTGCCTTGGGTTAGGAATAACAGCATGATGAAGGTCGGGGGGTGAGGGAGCATTAAACAGACACAACTTTGTAACGTGTGTCAAACTCGGACTTCCCCATTGCAGTTTCCTGTTGCAACAGATGTAAGATTTCAAGTGGACTTGCATGTAAGCATGTTTTCTATGGTATTGGACTAGTCTTGAGAGTTAAAACCAGTCTCTGTATGGATCTTGCCATCAGATTTAAATCTTATCCCTTTCTTATGGTGTTTGATCTAAGGTATACATCTTGGATCCTGACTTAAAAACTATAAAATGTATGTGAGCCAGCCAGGCTTTGTTCCAGCTGTTGTTGTGTTTTCCAGTTCAGCTTCCATACATGCCTATATTCTGCTGCCTGCCATTTCAACAGTCTCTGCTATAGCATTATTCCCTAATAACGCCTTTCCTAGGCACAAACACAAGCCCAGTATGAGAACCAGAGACCTCTAAAAAAAAAAAAAACCCAAACAAAAAAAACCCACATCCAAACCAAACCACACACAAAAGAAGATAGGATAAAGCTTTCTTTCGCAGCACAGTGCACATGCGTGAGAGCATGAGGCTAACTGGAAACAGTTACGTTTTCTAGCAGGCCATAACACACTAATGTTGACGATATTTTGGAATAACTCTTTATTTGTTACCATTGTAAACATCTCTTTCTATTACACAGACATCACAGTTTACATTATTGCTTTTATATTGTGGAAACCAGAAATTTCTATTAGTATGTGGCTATCTAAGCACAGTGTGATAAGAAGAAACTGCCCACACGATGTCTTGGGCTGTCTTTTTTTTTTTTTTTTTTCCCCTAGAGAAAGACAATATACAGACTGGCACAAGAAACATCAGTCCAAAGATTGATCACCATTGAACTACAGCAACACAAAACAAGTATGACAGAAAGAAACAACAGGTTACATCTTTACCACGCATTCACTAGCAGTATTTTCAAGAATACTGACTGCTGAACTCCCACCTAACTAAATACAAACTTTTTCATCACGGTAACACTTAAAACAAGGCTAACAGTTATTTTTTTGTAAAATGTTACTTAAACTAGGATGGAAAATCTGGAAAGTGATTGCTTGGGGCTTTGTGTATGTGTTTCATTTTTTGTTTGCATCTTGTTTTGTTTTTCAGAGTGAAAATCCAAAACTATTTATCTGAGGTGCTTAAATTAGCCCCTTTTCCTATCATCCTTTAAGACAAAACACCCTATTCTTTACACTGCTCTATCAGATGACAGCAGCACAACCCATGTAAAAACATTCTCAGTTTCTTTTTTCCTAAGTAGCATTGTCTTCAACTCGCCTTCCAATCAAGTTGGTTGCGTATGGAGCACTGTGTTTACTTACTGAAGGACTAGATTTTACTTCTGCCTGTGGTAAACTTCTACTTATCTTCAGATTAATTTGTTCATGGAGTGGCACACCTTGTTTCAATCATACACTAAACAACAAAAGTGGAGGTAGCTTGTTAAACAGTTGCTACAGGAACAAATTTAGAGAACCACCATGTTGTCTTCAGTTTTAGATTTTTTTTTCTAAAATTACTATTGCATATAAGCTTTCACATAGTGAATGCTTTAAAGAAGCAGCAAGTTAGAAAACTAACAGTACTTGCAAATTCTAATAAGATAATACATACTTTAAAACACGACAGTTAATAAATAACAAGAGAATTTACCAAGGTTTTAGGACTCTTGGAATAAACCATAAGCGACAAATTCTGATAAACAAATTGATTGTATCAACTTGCAGAAAGGTGGCCTACCTCCATTTTGAATCTTCCATCACCTTAGGATTGTTGCCCTACAACAGAGTTAGTATTAAAATACCGCTGACTAGTAAAACATTGTTCTTCCCTAAAAACAATTTCACCTTTTTCCATATATATTTTCTAGCTACCACCATAATTAGCCTACCACTGCTGCAGAAGAGGGACACCCAGTACTAGTCTACATGTAGTGAGTGACTCCTAGGCAGAAGGACTGGCCTACTTGATCATACAAAACTACATGCAAATTCTAACCGTTTACTGGGAAGATGTATTGGAGCCTAACACAAACATTCACTCATTACTACAGGCAAACTAATGCATTCCTGTGTATCTCACTCATCTGATGAAGGTTGGGGATACTTTTTTCCTTGTATACTGCCACAGTTTACTCCTGGCTCTCACACTGATTTTTTTTTTTAAAAAGGGGAAAAAACCCAAAAAGCTAATAAAGATGCATCTCACATTGGGCTCAATCTGCATTCTACAGTAAAGGTCTTAGGTGTGTGACAGGAAATCTGAAAGTTGATGGTTGGGCTTTAAAAGCCTTAGCAGTAATTAAATGTCAGTCTGCTAGTGAACAAGGAGCCACATCAAAGTTTCAGGGCTGGAAAGAGGAGGGTGTAGATTATTTTTGCAGCTATTGCCAAAA
The DNA here is from genome assembly GCA_026212715.1 of Elanus axillaris. Lineage (NCBI taxonomy): Eukaryota > Metazoa > Chordata > Aves > Accipitriformes > Accipitridae > Elanus > Elanus axillaris. The sequence goes on along the minus strand of JANZLQ010000007.1, from coordinate 19,879,075 downwards.
AAACCAAAAGGTTGCAAACTCTAGCACAGGGGAGCCTTATAGAGCAATGGCTCAAGCAATTTTGTTACTTGCTTGCAAGCAGTAGACAAAGAATGGAATCCCCTTTCCTGCTGCTAAACATACTGGGGTCGCTTCTGAAATTCAACATCAGTCTCATGTTGCTTGCAAAGGAGATCTACAAGCAATAGCAAAATGAATGAAGACAAACATGACAGAAGCTGGGGCTAGAGAGTAAGAGACAACTAACCTCCCTGCCACTGGGAAAGAGTCCACTTTCCACTTCCTTCCTCAGATTTTACGAATGCCAGTATCTACAAGGGTTGGAGAAACAGTGCTCTACAGCAGGACCTGAATCCCAGAACGCTCTCCACAGGATCTCAGCTTTTTCAGTGGTGAGAATTATAGGACCAAAGTACCTGGGAGCAGCAAAAGAACTAGGCTTCCTGTGGTCAGTTTTATATCTAAGCTAATCAGTTTAGCTGTTCAGCTTACAAGCCATGGCATAACCATAAATACTCTCCCTACAAGCATATTCAAGTTGCATTTGTTTGTGGGTTTTTTTTAGTAGAATAGCATCAACCCAACACATAGATGATGAGATGAACCCTTCTCCACCCTCCATATGTTAAACTTGAGAATTGTTTAACTCTTGTCTATACCTAAGGTATCATAAAAAGGGAACAGAACTGCATTACCTCCTACATACATACTGTCTACCCTGGTCAGAAGCTTTCCCACAAATAGGAGATCACCAACATTTAAGGGGTCAAGAGCAATTGGGTGGATGCAGTGCAAGAAGTCACTAGTTACACAATACAGACTCACAGAATTACTGAGGTGGGAAAGCACCTCTGGAGATCACCTAGTCCAACCCACTGCCAAAGGCAGGGTCACCTGCAGCAGGCTGCTTAGGACCATGTCTGGTTGGGTTTTGATTATCTCCAAGAAGATGCAGTATTACATATTATAATAATACATTTAATACTTATGTAGTGTAACATTGCTCATTACAAAAAGGGGTTTGTGTTTTTCTTCTCATGTTCAATGTTTTTATTCTTCAGGAATCTCTTCATGATTAGTCATTGACCAAAAGTTAACTAATTTACCTGAGATGATTTAAAAAAAAAAAAAAAAAAAAAAACAAAACCAAGAAGAGGCATGAAAGCTTCTATTAGCATACAAAGTTTGTGCCACTGTGTGCTATTTAGGTATATACTGAAAGAGTCTTTCCCAAATAACTCAAGCTTCTAAGGCTACGATCTGGTTACAGAATCAAAATAAAACACTGATTGAATAAAGCAGAAGGCACTTATTTAATAGTAGGTTTTAGAAAATGAAGCAATGGTCATACCAAATCTGTTTAAAGTTGCTTTAAGCAATAATTAGTCACAATATAGATATTTAGTCCTATTGACTAGATTGTCTGAGGATGCCAAGATTAAGGAACATATCGCAGTTGCATCCCTTCCATGGAAAGTACATCTTTGTTAGAGACTTGTACTCAGGTGTGAATTTAGTTTCACAAAATAGGGACTGCGACTGCAATAAAAGTTTTTAATGGCTGAACTTTATAAAAGGGCTAAACTAACTCTCTTGTACTTCCCGCTGAGAATACCCCATTAGCTGCTAAAAGAAAGGGCTGACAATGGATACAAAGTCAAGCAGCCTGAGCAGCTGAAGTCAGATTAGAAAGAACTGAAATTTTTTACAGTAGGAGTATTTTTAGAATGAGTAGCTTTAGTCTGAGGATCTGATCCTCACACTGATGATTTGTGGTTCCTTTTGTTTGTTTGCAAACTAAGCTTTTTCCAAGCATCGGAATTTGCTGGTACAAACCCATAGATAAAAAAACTTCCTTAGCCAGAAGTAGTTTCTGGTAAGTACGTCAGTATGTTAATGGATTAAGCCTCTTCTTCAAAATCATAAGCAACTAATACAGCTCATTTGTGGACCTCTTAATTAGAGAAATTTAACACTGACGAGTGAATGATCAATTACGTGTACAGAACAAGAACACAGGAAGTCTAAAACCAGAGTAATTTCAACTAAAAAGCTTTTAAAAGATGATTAACAGTCAAACCTATTAATGGAAAACATGATGCGTTATAAATACCTGCTTCATGTTATTGCACCAAGAAGTATAAAAGAAATTGTGAAAGCAAGCAATCCAGAGGCTCTTGAGATTTGTGAGTAGTTTTTTGTGTTGGTTTGTTGGGTTTTGTTTTTTGTTTTTTTTTTTTTTTAAAAAAAGCTGTCGTTTGGAGAATAGCATATAAAGA
>JANZLQ010000007.1:19851673-19868971 GCA_026212715.1 Elanus axillaris | reverse complement strand
CCCGCCCAGGCCAGCCCCACCCCGCCCCGCGGCGAGGGGAGCGGACACCTGCCCCGGCAGCGCCGTGCGCCACCACTCCCGCGCCCACCGTGGCGGCGGCGGCGACTTTAGCGGCGCCCGGCCGCCCCCCGCATCCTCCCGCCGGAAGCCGCCTCCCGCCTTCCCCGACCTGGAAGCGATCGCGGGGCGGAAGTTGCCTGTTGGGAGGGTCCTTCCCCCGCCGCGGTGGCCGCTACGGGCCGTGCGCCTCAGAGCCTGAGCCGCCGGGGGAGCGCTCCTCCTTCCCGAGGCTGTCACGGAGCAGCTGCCCTGCCCCGCTGAGGGCCGGCGGGAGCCCCGGGCAGGGCCAGCCGCTGGCGGGTGCGGCTGCCTTCCTGCCGCAAGCGGCTTTCCCTGCCAGGCGCCCTCGGCTGCGGCCTGAAGGGCGGCGGGAGAGCCATCGTGGGCTGGCCTGCGGCCTGGCTGAGGGGTGAAGCACCTCCTGCCCCGAGAGCCCGGAGGCTTGGGCAGCCAGGCCGGTGTCGGAGGAGCAGGCCGAGGGGACGGGCGTGCCGCCTCGGGTCGTGGCGCAGAGGGCCTCGCCCAACACCTTTGTCTCTCGGTCGTGCCCAGCACAGGCTCGCCAGCTGGGACGCAGCACTCCTGCTTCAGGGTTGACCGCAGCGCTAACCGGGAAATTGGCACAGACAGCCCAGCTCGTACCCCGGCCAAAAAAAACGGCATACCGTCTCGCTACTTAACACCTTCAGGTCGTTGGCGATGCCTTACGAAACACGGTCAGAGGTCGCTAGTGCTTATTGTAAGTGTTCGTGAGGCCGTGCTCAAAGGCTTGTTGCTTGCCTCCGCTACAGCTGAAGGCAAGTCTAATTGGAAAAATGTTACAAATTTAGTTGGGCCAAATGCTTTTAAGGAAGGGTCCCGCTTTGCCGTGGATCCTGCTTTGCCATTGCTGAATGGAAGTTCAGCCTAAGTGTTTAATTTTGCTACTGTCAGTACTTCCATTGTATTATAATTAATGATTACTTCAGTGAACAGGGGTTGAACAGTTCCTTTGAGGACAGCAGAAGGAATTCCTGTTCCTCTAAATTGTATGCAAAATTTGGAGGTTTGAAAGGGGGTTGACAGACTTGCTTGACCACATTCTGATACGTTTTTTAATGTGAGGAAATTGAAGGACCTTTTACACAGAATCAAAAGCCGCACAGCAGGTCCAGAGGCCTGTGTCCTACAGAGGATTTCAGAGGGTGGACCAACATGTTTGGCATCATCCCTTTGGGTTTTTACACTCCTAGGGGTGCAGAGTTTCATGTGGGCTAATCACTGATACGTGAACTTCGGTTGTTTGCACATCTGATTCCTACTCTTAAAAACTATGAAGAGAGATGGTGCAAGAGGCAGCAGGTGGTAATTTTTTCAGTGTAACTTCTTAAGTGAGTAATCCGACTTTTAAAGTGTTGGAGTGCTACTGGACGAAAATAAAATAAAGAATACTAAAAAGTATTCTTACTTGGTGATGGGATGGCAGGATGCTTCTGTCACATTACCTGCATACGAGTCGGTCCAAGATAGCCAAAAACCAGGAAATCTCTTGGAAAAATGCCAAAGATCCAGTGCCTAAGAACTGATAAAAGAAATTGGAAGAAAGAAATCTGTCTGCATTGCAGGACCTCGGTAATCTACAGCTCCCAGGTAGCTTGTATGGGAAAACTCTGATAAAATAATCCAGACCAGGGAAAAAAGACCGTGCTACACCTCCCATCAATTTGGCAGCGCATTCCTGCTGCAGTATTTAAACACAGCTAGGCTGAAAGCTTCTTGTCGGGAGAATCCTGGCTTCAGCAGCTGCAGGGTGTTACAGTTTGATGTTGGGAAGGCGGAGGAGTTGTAACAACATGAAGAAACGGAAGGATGGTCAGGTCCCTGCTGTCAGTCTTCATGCCCACACATGAATTGCTCTGAGATAGTTCATGAGGAGCATGAGCTACTGGAATTACTTAGAAAGTGCAGCAGGTGCACCCTTAAAGTGTGGGTCTGTGCAAACAACACTGAGAAAAATTTGTAGCTGATGAGACTTCTGTTGATGTATACCAAAATAAAACCTTCCTACTGCTTCAAGAGTTTCACTTTCCGTTGCGTCTTTTAATGGATTAAATAGCTTCATATCAATATGAATGCTTTTTCCTGTTATTTATACTTACATAGAAATTCCTTTTCATATGGATTGTTAAGAACCAAAGCAACAACTTCTTCTGCTACAGGTTTTGGAATTTGTTCCCCTTCCTATTTTGGTTTCTGACAGTCTTAAACTTTATTGTAACAATAAATACACACAGTACACGTTCGTTGTTTTCTCAGTCAGTTCTCTTTGCTTCCAGTCTCCAGGACCAATGTGTAGAGTATCCAGTGTGGACAACACGTTGCACTGTACTTCTCTGTGTTATAATTAGACTTGTTGAGGTAAGTGTGAAAATTTTTAAGGCCTTGTTTTTGAAGTACTTCTGAAATGTGAGAGTTTAAAAGACTCAAGTTTTAATGTAGCCTCTACTTTTTTTTGCTCATACAACATTTTCTTAAATCTCTATTTTAAAGTAAAATCTGTAACCAATTAAATTTATTTATTTAAAAATATTAAAGCATGCATTTTTGACAAGTTTTTTCACAGCTTTTTATAACTTGTTAATAAAAAGATACAGAGTTTATCTACTCTAAGTAAGGCAGGAGATAAAGGTGATTATGACAAACTGTAATTTCAGGTGCATTAATTTCTCTTTAGGCTCCAAACTTGATCATCTTTTTCAGTGTATAACAAGCAAGTGGAAACACTTGACTTAAAGCTTCATAGGGTTCTTTACAGAAGCGAATCATCCAGCAGTGAGCATGTTTGATTTTACGCAAATGTTAGTACCCGAATCATGCAAGATGCTTCTGTATCATTGTGTTCAGTCAATTCATAAATTCTACTAGGACAGTCAAAAATACAAGGTGGTAGCTTAGGAAAAAAATGTTCTGGCTTCCTCTTTTTGTGTTCAGTAGTTGCCTTCCAGTATTATCTGCACAGAGACTTTGGTTGAAGGAAGGATAGTTACCTACTGTTTACCTTTTTAAAATCATATTTCTTAGGTGACAGTGGTGCAAATACAAGGGGACTTCAACCAACAACATCAGCTGGACCTCTGCACAGTCGGAAAGCTTTCCATGGCAGCAACGATTACCTGTTGTTACTGGTAGTTATTCTCTGTTCATGTACAACACCTTGTAGATGAGGGACAGCTGCAAGCCGCATGCAAAATAATCCATTACTCGTTTCACCCATGAGGCTGTTATTTTGTCAAAGATTAAAATTTTCCTTATCTCTACTGCTTACACACAAACGTGTGAAAACAGTATTGAAAATGTAAGAAGACAGTCATCTTAGCAAGAAAAGACAGACAGTTAGAAAAGCATGAGGGCAAGCCTAGAAAATTCTTTCTTGCAGCTAAACTGCCTGGATGGAACTAGTCCATTGAATCGCTCACTTAGTGTATTAGAGGTTACTCAGCAACACGTTCTGTACAGTATGTTTAAAGATGATTAGTTTGCCAAAAATGCAGAAAGTCTGCTGCTGGGAGGTAAAACTGGTCTGAAACATTTCACACCCCCAGAAAAATACTGGTCATCTTATTCCAGTTGTACATAGTTCTTGAGCATGTGAAATAACGTATGAAGAGAGCACTGGGAGGGAGGTATTAGGAAAGCATGAAGTAACTAAGAGGGTCTATTTGCAAGTAGGTCCAAGTCAGCGGAAGTTCATGACATTTTCAGTGATTAGGTATTTTGGGTTTTTGGGGGGGGGACAATTAATGCACTACCTCATCATAAGTTAATGCACTGGTCCCAGTGAAGTCACTGGACCCCCAAGAAGTCAGCATTAAGTAAATGACACAGCTCAGCATGGCTGAGTAACCGCATCTGCTTTAGAGTCAGCCCTTTATAAGTAACATCTAATGCATTCAGTGGCAGTCTCCACAGACATTCATCTATATATAGTCTGTAGGTTTGTTCTTAGTTTCTGGAAATATGTGATGTAGGGGTTTTTGGTTCTTTTCCTTACAGCCTCTGAAAATAAGCTAAAATTAAATGTGTGTGAGATTTCTGTTATTCTTATCTTCAGTAGCCCTCCTACTTGACCACATAATTTACATGTTCACTTTGGCTTTGTAACAGACAAAAGGCTGGCCAGTCAGTTAAAAGGCATTTTAGTCATTACATGTGACATTTAATGTTTATTTGTTCCTCTTAGTTCTAAAACTCTGTATTACTGCAGATGTGCCAAAATCTACATCGATCCTCCATTAAAAGAGGTGCCTTGAGCTTTTAGTTTGTTAACTTGGAGAGGGAAAAGCTGATGGGGAGGCAATAGCATAAGAGGATTGAGTCATGATCACATTGGTTAATATGAACAATTACAAATACATATTCAGACTGTAGCTTAAAGAAGAGTCACCAGTAAAAATATCAAAGATACAGTCAGAAACAGAAGGAAGAGAGAAGTTTAGAGTGAATGAATGAGGTCAAACTTGAGGTTTCAGTGATTCCTAGAGCCGTACTCAGATTTTTAGTTCTCCATTTGTATACTGATGCAGGCTACTAGCAATCTCCTGCATTATTAGTGAATAATAACATTTGTAATTCAAAGTAATTAGTAAACAGAGAAGTAAACCCATCTGTATCATCATTCAGACACAGGAAGGTTACACTAACCTTGCAAGAGCAGCAAGGTACAACTTGGAGAGTCTAAGATTAACTTTCCAAAAAGGACATTGTTACCCTGTTGGTTGTATAAAGAGTGGCACATAAAGGCAGCATTCACAGTAGGACTCCAGCATGCTTGTATCTGGGCACCAGGGTTGTCAGGTTTTGGGTTGCTTCATACAACACGATCCCAAATGATTTAGGGTTTTGGTGTAAGATGAGATGTGGTTGTTAAGTGAACAAATAGAGAAAAGGAGGGAAGAGATATTGTATTAGTAATACAAGCATATTTTTATAAACCAAATTATAGAAAATATTCTGTCCTTTGGATAAACAAGGTAACAATGTATATGCTAGTCATGAATTAAGGAAGTAGGTAACAGATCAGGTAGCAAAGACCTTACTGCTCCTATCAGCTGACCAAGCCCAGTATGATTTCTGAAGCTGTGCTTTAGCTTTTTGCAACACAGAAGGGGAAGCCCTGTTATTCCTTATTGCAGGTGGATATGTGGAATGGGGGGGTAGATTTGTGAGCAGGTGGAGAACATGTCAAAGCGAAAGCCACTGACTACCCTCTGATCGGGTATAAAAAGGAGAGCCCTTTTTTCTTACAAAATATAGGTGGTTCTATTAGAACTATGTTCCTGTAACGGCTTCTGGGAAGTTTGGCAAATAAGATATCCCTTCCCTTTATAAACTGTGTTGTAGAAGGTGTATTCTAAACGGTGAGTAATTTTTTGTTTGCTTGTGGATTGCTGAGGATCTAAAAAGGAAAAGAGGTGTGCCTGCCTCTTTTGAGAAGGCACATGTGTGAAGCAGGGCACGATGGCCGAAGTAAAATACCTTTACCGGCGTACGTTAGAATTCCATCAGGTTAGATTTCACAGCTGCCTCCCCTTGCCGCAGTCGAGAGGTTCTTCGGTCTGGGCCCCGGCACCGGGAGGGCTAACGTCGGTGGAGAGCTCTGCCCAGGCTCTCTGCCCGCCTTTTCACGGGGAATTGGCGTGGGCCCTCGTCCACGGGGCTGGCGTCAACGGTGGGAAAGCCCGGCGGCGGCAGGAGCGGCGGCCACCGCTCCCGGGGCCGGCCGGCACGGCCCGGCGGGGTGCTGCGGGGGGGGGGACACACACGACCGGGACCGGCACGTGCCCTCCCCCTCTGCCCCGGCGCCTTTCGGCGCAGGGAGGGGGGCGGCCCGGCCCGGCCCGGCCCGTCAGGTTGGCGCGGCGCGGACACGCCCGGCCGGCAGTTGCCGGGCCGGCGGTTGCCCGGGCGAAGGAGGACGGCGGCGAGGCGAGGTGCGTGGGTCAGCGTCCCGCGGGGAGATGCGGCGCCGGCACGGCCCGCTCCTGACAGCGCTGTGCCTCGGCGCCGCCTTCCCCCTCCTGTGGTACGCGGCGTGGACGGGGAGCCCAGGTGAGAGCGGGCTCCAGCCGCGGGGGGCGAGGACGGGCCGGGCGATGAGCCGCCGGGGCGGGCGGCACCTGCTGCTTCCCTCCCGCCGGGGGCACCGCGGCGCGGGGCTCCCTTCCCTGCCGCGCCCGCCGGTAACGGCCGCCTGACGGGGGAGCGGGGCCGTCCCGGCGAGGAGCGGCGAGCCAGGGCAGGGGGGCGGCGGGTCGCCCCGGCGCTTCCCCCGGAGTCCCGCTCCTCCCCGCCCCGCGGAAGGAGAGGGCCGGTAACGGCCGCGGGTCGGTCGGTCGTTCTGAGGCGGGGGGCTGCCCGCCGAGGGCTTGGCCCCTCGTCAGGCCGAGGGTGCGGGTCACCGGGTTAGGTGCTGGCCTAAGAGCTTACAGGATCGGATGCTCGGGTAAAACCTGTCCCATTTAAAAAAAAAAACAAAACAAAACAACCCAACAACAAACCCCAAAGCCCACCCGAATTTAAGAAACAATTTTAATAATACTTCCTAGGAAGCATCCTGCGTTAGGATGGGAAGAACGAGGCCAAAGGCGACTGCCGTGGCTGTCACTTCTTAAGTGTTTCTGGTGTGGGTACTACTCGGGGAGGACAAAGTGGCATTACCCGTTCTGCAGTTGTATTTGTGCCTCCTGTGCAGTCGATTTTCCGTGTGCCTGTTTGCAGCACCAGAACACAATGCTCAGTCTAGAGAAAAAATACCTGGGTTTTATCTGTCTATTTATAAACTTTACAATTCCATCATAATTTTTTAGGCAGCACATGTTGGATAGATCTACAGGAAGCCATGTCTAAGATTCTCTGAGCCTACACAGGAAAGATAAAACTGGTGCTATTTTCCAAAAATAAACTAGAAGATCTGTCCGGATAGTGGAACCTTGGAAGCCTGCAGATGTGCCTTGTTATGTGACTGTTTGTTTAGGGTGAGGGAGAGAGAGTGGAGCTTTAAGTGCTTCCTATATACACTTATAGAAAAGGTCTGGGTTTATAGATGCAGAAGAATTAGAATAAGCCAATTAGTAATTTCTGGGCTGAACACAGAACTCAGACTAGCTGTTAATTTATTTATATTAGTTGTTTCTCTAACAAATAGAAGTGGCAGTAGAGATCTTGGCCCCACAACAGAATGTGGAATAGAGTCGAGATAGTGCTGATCCTCTTGCCTTTACCATTTCTTGTCAACCATATGGTTGTTTATTTTACAACACTTGACTCTTCTCTCAGTGGCAATCCTGCTAGGAGTGGGGAAGGAGAAACAGAAGTAGAAGCAGGGTGTGTCTTAAGAAACTAAGATCAAAGAGATGATAGAATGAAAACGTTTGTCCCATCCCTGGTTACCAACCCTATCACCATGTTATCTTGTGACTCCTTGTTAACCAAAATTCCATTTCCATTCCTCTTTCTTTTTGGCCTTTCTCTGCTGGCCTTCTGTGCTGGGGTGTTCTGCCTTGGGTTTTGTTTTTTTGGGGGGGATAATATGTGCTGTGGTATATATGTGTATGTGTTGTTTTAACTTTACTCTTTCCACAGTTGTCTCCTCCTCCACAGTAAACAGAGTAACTAATTCCTCACAGATGGTGTCATTTTCCTAATTATTGTTATTACCACCTGTTTTCTTCACAAGCCTTCAACCATTACAAATGTAAATACATAGCGTTCAGAGACACATTCTCTCAAGCTTGGTAAATCTCACAAAAGTGTAAATGAAAGAGTTGTTACTAGTTGTTACTAACTAAAGGAGGAGGTAACAGCATGTTGTGAATGACTTTGTATTGAGTTTATTTTGCTGGAAGATAGTCTTTGCTCCTGAGTGGTGTTAGAACATAGAAGTCCTCTACCCACCCAAAACCCCCCAAGAACAGCCATGTACTGCTACCTTTTTCCACAGAGGCAGAAGCTTTGGGAGCAAACTAACTTATGCTCCGTTGTTGCCACACAGTATCTATTTAAGAAGGTGGTTTAAATTCATCTTTTTCTCTGAAAACAGGCAGATACCTTCACTTGGATATTGTTAAACCTCTCTTCTTCCCTTCCACACTGCTGAACTTGCCTCTCCACTGACATGCCTAGCGCACTGCAGGAGTTCCCACTTTTCTCACATTCCAAACTGCAATGTTTGTTTTCTTTTCTAATACCCTTTTCACTTATCCCACCAGTTACTGAGAGGTCAAGTACTCTCTCAGCTTCTCAGCTCCCATCCCTTTCAGTCATTTGTCAAATGTTCTTCTCTGGTTCATTTTCTTCCACACATTTGTTAAATCTCCACTTCAGTTTCCTTCTCTTTTTTGCCTATTAAAACATTTAGGCTGCTCTTGATCTTTGAGTACAGCATATCACATGAAGCAGCAGTAGCCTATAGTATTCCCTCTGGTTTCCATCCAGTTATTGTTTCTTGGGTTGTCATGACATTGAGATAGCAAATAATCTTTTCTGTTTATTGTACAACTAGGACAGGACATCCTAGCTCAAGACTAGTGGTCTTAAGTACTTCCTTAATATGAAAAGTATCCAATAGAGCTGCAAATTATTGTTCAGTTTGTCTGCAGTCTCAGAGCCTTTCAACCCTTGGGTATTAGCTTGAAGTGTAAATAAGGTATTGGGTCTGTCCTGATTTCTGTGCAAATAAAGATCAATAGCTTAAGCCAGCGACCTTTAAACACCTTGTACTAAGGGGCTAGCTAGCTTGAGAAATTTGAGTTGAAATGTGTTTGCTGTCAATGACAGCAGTAAATAATTGGAATTTTGGTACTGCTTCTAACTACTCGGTGCAGCCTGAGTGTTGACTTGCAGTTGTGAGACTTGAGTATGGGTAACTTGAACTGGCATGGCAGGTAAGATGCTCCTGCATCACTCATGCACTTAAAAATGAAAGTTCAGAGTCTACCAAAGTCACTAGACTTCAGCTATTGTGGATACTATTATATAAATTTTAACTATCCTTACAAAGATGTTTGCAGTCTCACTTTTTCCGTTGCTTTATAAATATAGGCGGAGGTTTCATTTTAAATAGGCTGATGTTTTAGTGAAAAAAAAAAAGAGATAAAAGTAATGTCGGAGACAATTGGTTATCACCAGATCTTCAGCAAAGCCTGATACCGTCTGTCTGAACTTGCATAGTGATTCCTTCAACATCCTCTAGAGCGCTTGCGAACACAGGCTGCTATTAGCAAGTAATCAGATGGACTGCTGTAGCAATACCTCTTCCACCTCCTGCATGGTTTTACTGTGAGCTTTTTGGTCCCTCCCCAGGCCCCAAGCAAAACCTGTCCGAAGCAAACAGTTTGCATCTGAGGATAGGAAAAAGTGTTTTCAGGATGATGTGGATGTTCCTACCATGGTGCAACAGAGTTACAATCCACTTGGTGATTTACCTGACCAAAAGTATTTGCTCTCATATAAATACTCTTCATATAGACTTGTAGTTACGGAAAGCAGTATACAACTTAGAATATATGTAGTGATTTTCTCACACAGTTTTAGCTACTGTTTTCCATTAATCAACAAGAAATACCACAGATATAAAAAAAGTAAAAGTAAGGAGGTAGCACATCTTCCCCCCTCCTCCCCCCACTTGAAAAACAGTAAAGGAGAAGGCAAGAGTGCATTATAAACTCATTATGAACTTACATAAAGTTTCTTCAGAGGGAAGACTATTCCTGAATAAAAAGAAACTTTGGTGTCTTGGCTGAATAACAATGAATTTTTCAGAAGTCACAGCAATGAAGTATATCAGATCATCTCACATGGCAGCATTTCTTCATGTGGCTTGTAGGGTTTACAAGATTAGATCTCTTTGAATTGATTTGTAACATGTTGCTGCCCTCTTCACCTAAATTTGTGCCATGCTTTATCCAAGTAAATTAAAACTAAGGTTTTTCTGGAGGTTAGGAGAAAGTGAAGCTAAAATATGAGGTCACATGGACCTAAGCATGTTAATGTATACATGTTGAGTCAAACATTGTGAAACCTGGGTTTCTTTAGTTATTCCTTTGAGGTGGGGTGAAGAAGAGAGGAACTGTTTGTACTTAATTGCATTCACAGAAGTATACTTCAGGTTTATCCAATTGTTTAACATAAAATTTTTCATTATTTCACAAAACTTCATCAGGAAAAGGGGTACAAAGGGTTAAAAAGGTATTTCTGATGAAAGTAATTTCATTGCAGTTGAAATACAGTAATGTACATGCTAGTCCAAACAGCTGATTACCCTTTTGTTTTATTTCCAACAATCTTCAGCCCACGGTGTGATGCTTTACTTTGGCTGGCCAACGCAACTGCTCCTGCTGTGCACCTAAGTGCAGGTTCCCAGGAGATTCTGTCATCTGTGATGGAGATCTTTGCAGGTTTCCTGTCTGGACCCAACTGGCACACTCCAGCTCAAAGCTTCAATTAAGTAGTGGCAAATTGACAGATTTGATAAGGATCAAAATGAACTGAATTGAATTACACCATTCTCTTTTCAGCCAATACAGTTTATCCAGATTTATGAACATGGAGAAGCCAATTTTCCTGCCTTCTCTAGGCCTGTTAGGCTGTGTTTAACCACCATTTTGGTGAATGGAGTTAAATCCAGTTGGTGGCCAGTCACAAGTGGTGTTCCCCAGGGCTTGGTGTTGGGGCCTGTCCTGGTTTGTTTAATATCCTTATTGATGATCTAGATGAGGGGATTGAGTGGGCCCTCAGTAAGTTTGCGGATGACACCAAGCTGGGAGGCAGGGTCAATCTGCTTGAGGGTAGGAAGGCTCTACAGAGAGATCTGGACAGGCTGGATTGATGGGCCAAGGCCAACTGTATGAGGTTCAACAAGGCCAAGTGCCGGGTCTTGCACTTGGGTCACAGCAACCCCATGCAGCGCTACAGGCTTGGGCAAGAGCGGCTGGAAAGCTTCCTGGCAGAGAAAGACCTGGAGGTGCTGGTCGACAGGAGCTAAATATGAGCCAGTGGTGTGCCCAGGTGGCTAAAAAGGCCAACGGCGTCCTGGCCTGTATCAGAAATTCTGTGGCCAGCAGGAGCAGGGAGATGATTGTTCCGCCTGTACTGGGCACTGGTGAGGCCGCACCTCCAGTGCTGGGTTCAGTTTTGGGCCCCTCACTACAGGAAAGACACGGAGGTGCTGGAGCGTGTCCAACCAAGCTGGCGAGGGGCCTGGAGCACAAGTCTTATGAGGAACGGCTGAGGGAACTGGGGTTATTTAGCCTGGAGAAAAGGAGGCTGAGGGGAGGGGAGACCTTATCGCTCTCTACAACTACCTGAAAGGAGTTTGTAGTGAGGTGGGGGCTGGTCCTTCTGTCTGGTGGCTGGAGATAGAACGAGAGGAAATGGCCTCAGTTTGCTCTAGGAGAGGTTTAGGTTGGATATTAGGAAAAACTTCTTCACTGAAAGGGTTGTCAGACATTGGAACAGGCTGCCCAGGAAAGTGGTTGAGTCACCATTCCTGAGGGTATTCAAAAAGCATGTAGACAAGGCACTCCAAGACATGGTCTAGTGGGCATGGATGATGGTTGGACTCAATAATCTTGAAAGTCCTTTCCAGCCTAAACGATTCTATGATTCTATGATTTTCCCCAGTTGTCCCCGGTGACTGGTGGGCTACATATTCCCTCATTGCCTTCATGCATACGTTTCCTTTCAGAGGAACTGAGAGCATATGGAGGTTATTGCACATCCAGGTTTTGCCCCAACAGGCCGTCAGGATGTGGCCAAAATGTGCAGCATGGTAAGGGAAGACTTTCTCTGGTCCACTGATTGCTTATTCAGTTGCTTTGCATAGTTCTGCATTTAGGTATTAAAAAAAAACCTTTACAACAACCCCAAATGAGACTTAAGACTCAGTATTTACTGATCCCACATTTTATATCAAAATTCATATCCAAGACTTATGAAAGCTGTATAGTTTTACTGGCTTCTTAATGTGTAATTTACTGAACTAAGAGTCTGCTGCTTTTTGCGGTTACTTCAGGTGGAATAGTAGCAGCCTTGTCTTCAAAAATAGAGGAACTGAGTCATAAATCCTATAAAGATTCGGGTACAAAATGAGACTAGTTACTGTTGGTTTTTGTAGAGAAAGGGATAGGGAACATTTCAGACCTCTCTTTGTTTGCTGTGAAGTGTCTCATCACAACCCATACTTTAACAAGTGTAAACAGATGACCTTCACGCTTTCCCAGTGTTGCACACTGAGTCTTGAGGAACACAGTTTTATCCAGAAATACTTTAGTTAGTGGTGAGGCATTTAATTAAATGTGTGTATAAATGAGTGATTGTTGCTACATCAGGCAGAACAGTAAAAATATTTAAAATACTAACCAGAATGAAGCAATAACCATTGCTTGAAGTGAATGAGTACTTTTTATTTATCTGATAAAGGCCATATTCAAATCAGAATTTTCCACTGCTATTAAGAGCCAATATTGTGCTATTGACATTACTATGTTAAAACCAAACTATACCAATTATGGGCAAACGCCATGCAATATCCATTCAATTTATATATTTTTCCACTTACTTTAATACTGTTGCTTTCCTATGTCGCGATATTCTGACTGAATGTTTTAAGATCACTTTTTGCTACACTCTAATATAGGAAAAGACTCAGATCTAAAATGAGGATTGGTTGCCAACATTTAAGAAAATATTATTAGAACTTAAGTTGTATGTTCTTTGAAGCAAGTTTGCTTATCTATTTTCAGTTAGATACAGTATGTAAATGGTTCAGTAAAAAGTATTCTATGCCAAACCCAACAGCAAGTCCATGTTCATTATGCAATTGAATGTGTTTTTAAAATCCTGTTATTAACTTTGATCTGCCTTTAACTTTGTAAGGTGTTTCTTTGTTCGTTTTAATACTGGAAAGCAATGCTGATTCTCTTCCTACTATATCCTCTGTATGGGCACAGAGGAACCCTAGCTGCCCCCAAATTGCTGCCACACTGCTTTTCTTCAATGTCACTGTGTTAATGCAGTGTCCCTCTGCTGGCCTCCACCGTCTTGAAGCTCCTGATGCAGGTGCTGTCAAAGACTAGTAGACGCACTGGCAGAACACCCTGCTGCCTGGTTCCTCCGCTTGCTTCGATGCCTACCTAGAGAGCTATAAAAATGCGGTGAGAGAATCCTTGCCACATGTTAAGCCCCATGCTCTGGCTTACCAAGCCTGCATGTTTGATACTGCTGCATCACAGCTGGGCAAACATTTCAGCCAGCTGGCTGAGAACTGTGCCTGGCTGAAATTAGTATTTCTCCACCTACTTGTAGCCTCCACCATCCACCATGGCAATAGCCCCAGCAGCCCAGCTGCCATCAGAGCATGGCCAGGACAGATGAGCAGAGACAATTAGAAGCTTCTTAACCTGCTCACTTAACCTTCCCTTTTCAACTGTGTAAAATAAACCAACCTCAGCGCTGACTGACTTCAGAGGCTCCTGAAGATTTAAGATGCAAATTAAGACATGCCATGTCCTATGCTTAAAACTCAACAATCGAAGCTACCCCAGTTCTGACAAACATTAAACATAATGGGCGAATGTACCTAGTGCAGGTGAAGTGGCTTCTGACTTTATGGTTGTTTTTCTTGGCTGTCTCTAACCTGTTGGGAGACACAAATAATTCTGTGCTGTAATGCTATAAACAAAATATTTAAAGATCATGCACAAATTCGGGAATGCGTCCTTACCCAGAAAGGTGCTTAAATACCCTTAGACTTTAGCACATTGTTGAATTAAAGTGTTGGCATAAGAACTGAGCGTTCTGAACTAGGAGGCATTGTTTGGGGGATTTTTTTTACTCTTTACTCTGAGAACAAAACCCAAGCTTGCAAAGTATGTACCAAGATTTAGAAAGGTTTCTCTGTTTTAGATCAGCTACGGGAAGAAAACAAACCGCCACAGTTGTTAGTGCAACACATGCCTCGGTGGTTTAACATGCTTCATTAACCTGAACAGCAAGCAGTGGTGCCAAGCGTGGAGTATGACAAGATCTTTTGCTGTTAGTGTGCTTATACAGTTTTCTTTTAAAGACGTCATTAACCAAAATTCAGTTTCTAAAATAAAGTGTCTTTAGGTATTATAAGCAGCGTGGCTTGTAATCAACAAACAGGACCAAGAGTCACTGCTATACTATGGGGTGTTTTCTTCTTTCCTTTCTGCCACTCCCAATTTTCCTTTTCTTTTTAATTTGAATACTAGGAGGAGATAGTGATGAATTGTTTCACAGCTCATAGATATTGCCAGAAATCAATAGTTAATAAAACTGGAAGCATTTATGATAATAGGAAGTATGCTTGCATGGAGCTAAGAGAAATTATCATTTGACTTTCAGAATGAGTATTTGCTTTAGAGATTAGTATTGTTTCGAAGCAGTTTCAGTTTCCGCTGCAGAAAGTTATATATATGTATCTGTTAGGATATAGCACAAGATTGCATTTAAAACTGTTTTAAGTATTGCCATCTTAGAATTACAGTAGCCATAAGTGTGTATGCCAATGTGTAGTAAACCGTCAGAGGAAATGCTGTAGTAGAGCTGCAAATTCGTTGCAAAAGCTTTGAGTGCTATCACTGCATCTCCTTGGTTGATGGGGGTTTTTTTTCCTCTCATGGCTTGTAGTCAGTGTAACTCCATTGAAATTTCCTAGAAGGGTCTCCTTAGCTCAGCAGAATGATTAATCTTCAGCTCACCAAGGGGAAGAGAAGCCTTTACCTTCATTTACTTTTTGTAGTTTTGCTGTAGGTCCTCATCTCACAATTTTCTGTTTTTCCCCTGACATTCCCCATTGCTCGTAGAACTATCAGTAGACAAGGCATTGCCAAAGCAGGCTATCGCTGGGGCCAGACATCATTTTGTACTACAGCTGAAGCTTTTTTCTCCTGTCCCTCCTTGCCAGAGTGAGCAAATGGGTGAAAATGCCCTGCTGCTTTCCAAGCAAGCTATTGCAAGCAGCTGTGTTTTAAGTTCTGTGTAGATCCTTAGATACTTAAAAAGCAACACTTTCAACACACACACTCTAAAATCCATTTAAACTTCATGAGCATTTAAATATTTAGATTATTTAGCTTCATAATGCTTCTAAGTTTATCTTCTTAGCTTCCTAAGAAGTATTGTATCAGTAACAAATACTGTTCATGACAGTACCATATTACACAGCAAAATACAAAAAGTTCAGTACTGCTTTCCAAACACACGTTTTGCCGAAGATTTACTAATAGTTAATATTGCTCATTTACATATGCTTTAATAACACTTAGAACATTTCATGTTCTACTTTGAGCTATATATGCTTATAATAACAAACTCATTCTTCACTAAGGGTGAGTGAATACTAAATTCCTTTTGTCAAACCCTTGCTTCCCCAGCAGTCAAAATCAAATGAGAGAAGCAATTACGAAGAGTCTTGTTCTACTAAGTGAACAGAGGCTTCGATTCTGAAAGACTCAAAAATGTGGTTTCCCTCTTCTGGCCTAAAGAAATAGATAAGACCAGTTACAAATGCTAGCGTCTTTGAGTGCGCTCAGTGACAGCTGAGTATTGACCCTTTATTTGCCAGAGGCTTCTATGATACTTTGGTAAGCTCACCTGTAAGTAAGCAAATAAAACTACAGTTATTTGGTGCTTGCCAAAATGTGAGCCCAGTAGTTTTGAGTCACGCTGACGCTGAATAGCTGAAAGAATTATAAAGAGAGGGACTACAATGTTATTATTCACCTGCAATTTATTTACTGATTCCTCCTATAATATAGTTGTACTGAGGGGAATTTTAGTTTGGTTCAGCAAAATCTTATGCTATTACAGCACTGGAAATGTCAGTGGAAAACCACTTTCCATCATTTAATTGTGAAACACCTCTGTTACAAAATGAGTGATTCCCTTTTTAGAAGCAGCAAGTTGCATCCTGTGGTACTGTGTATTTATCCTAAGATTGTGGGCTTTCTCTTTGTTGTTTGTATCTTCCCAGGAGCACGTGGAACTTTACTGCAGGTTAAACCTCCACTTTTGCTTAGTGCTTGATGCTATCTAACTCCTAATAAAGGCAGCTGGAATTTCAAGAAAACTCTACATCCATTACTATATCTTTAGTTTATACCTCTACATTTGTCTTGGAATTGCAAGATGAATCTCCACCACCATGTTTACATGCATTGATGCTCTATTTGGAATCACTTTCTTGCTATGAAGGCTGTCACCTAAATCACCTTAAAACTTTTGTTTCCATTTTATTCATATACATTCTAAAGCAAAAAGCTAAAAGTTAGATTATGGCATTGGAAACACATCTGCGAAAGAAAAGCATGAAATAAGAAAGCGTATTCCTACATAATAGTTGATGAAACAGATTTTCCTTAGGTGCTCCAATAATTTAGCTCTTTTGGAGTTCTAGCTCTGGAGCCTGATGCCTCATGACAGATTTGTATTGGAAACCTATTTTAGCCTTTCCCCCGGAGTTGTTAAAAGATGGACTCTCCATCTGTTGCCCTATTTGACCTTCCATTTCTTTCTTTCTTTCTTTCTTTCTTTATTTATTTATTTATTTATTTATTTATCCATCCTCAGGTTATTTTTTAGGGAAGCCTACATCAGTAAAGTAGAACTTTCTTGCTGCATACAGCTGAAATAATCCAGTTTTCCCCTCCCTTCAGCAATGCTAAATTTACATTTATAGCTACATAGTACACAATATTCCTATGCCTTTCTTGCAAGCCAAAACATTTTTAAGACTGTCAGAACATTGTAGGAAGCATTCATTTTATGGGCATTTTACTAAACATACTTTAAATATTTAAGGACATCAATAATAATAATACAGATCACATGTTTACTTCTTTTTTCTAACTACTTTCTTCCTAGGTGTTTTACACTTCAGGGTCTTCCAATCATACATTTATTGATTAAATTAAGGCCTTGTGTTTACTGCAAATAAAAGAATCTGTTCATCCAAAATGCAAATTAATTCCAGTTTGAAACGCCTCTGCAAATCCTCACAAATTTGTACTACCTGCACATTTTGCTCTTAGTCTCTTTTACAGGTGAGAATCCTTGGGAATCCTGGTGGCCAAGAAGGCCAATGACATCCTGGCCTGCATCAGAAATTCTGTGGCCAGCAGGATCAGGGAGGTGATCGTTCCCCTGTACTGGGCACTGGTGAGGCCGCACCTCGAGTGC
>JANZLQ010000007.1:19824421-19851528 GCA_026212715.1 Elanus axillaris | reverse complement strand
CTGGGGTTGTTTAGCCTGGAGAAAAGGAGGCTGAGGGGGGACCTTATCGCTCTCTACAACTACCTGAAAGGAGGTTGTAATGAGGTGGGGGCTGGTCCTTCTGTCTGGTGGCTGGAGATAGGACGAGAGGAAATGGCCTCAGTTTGCTCTAGGGGAGGTTTAGGTTGGATATTAGGAAAAACTTCTTCACTGAAAGGGTTGTCAGACATTGGAACAGGCTGCCCAGGGAAGTGGTGGAGTCACCAGCCCTGGAGGTATTGAAAAAATGCATAGACGTGGCACTTCAGGACATGGTGTAGTGGACATGGTGGTGTTGGATTGACGTTTGGACTCGATCTTAAAGGTCTTTTCCAACCTAAACTATTCTATGACTCTATTAATTCACTTTTGCTGAGAGACAGTGGTGGGTTCTAGAAAATGAGTGCTGCCAGCAGTACAGTCCACAAATAGAATGGGAGAAGTGTCTAAATAACAACATTTAACTAAAAAACACCCAAAACAATAAAAAAGCAGCGTTATAAAACATTTTTAAATTAAGTAGAAGTCCCCTTCTGCCTTCTACTTTCTTTACTTCCTATTGCAAAGTGAATGACATTCTTATGTGTTGCCTTATATCAATTTTAATAAGTCTAACAATCTTCATTCACGTGGCAATGAGGCAGTGGAGGCACTGACAGGTATGAGTCATATATCATCTGTGATAACTGAGAAGTTCTGACAGTACTTGCTTCTTAAGAAAATGGATCTTCTGTAACCATAATATTGACGTTATCTGAGAATACTATGCAGAACAGCAGCGGTGTCTGATAACCATGACTGGAGTACAGTGTAATATCAATATGATTATAGAGTATTTCATCAAAGGTGGGCTATAATTATGAAGGTATCCTTCAATCCAGAGCACAGTTTCAGTTGTTATCTAATTAAATATATCCAGGAGTTCAAATAACCATCTTTACTAATAGTTCTTAATATACTCCAGGCACTTTTTAACTCATAGATGAAGACTGAATACCTTAATATCTGTATTTTAATCTTAATAGAGTTTTTATACAAAAGACAAGCCCTTACATAATTATAAATTTCAGTGTGACAAGGGTCAAGATTTGTCACTTCGTGACAAATGTTTTTGGCTTTACTGGACAGCACCTTCCCCTGCAACACATAGTCTTTCTTTCTCCTTATTATGGATGTCCTATTCTTGTCTTCAATTTTAAGCCTTTACCCAGCTGTGCTCTCTAGACTCTACTTCTTAATACTCTTCCAGACTTCTTAATTCCATGAATGAACTTTGAGCGGCCTCTTTTGTTATTGTTTACACACTTCTGGTCATGTTGTCTTCTGAACCGTCTCCTATTCTTAAGCTTTCTCTTTATTCCATCAAATAATTCATCTCTGAAAAGAAATTATGTTCTCATTGCAGGAAATGACTTAGACGTGTACCAAAGCCAGCTGCTGGAACTTCGGCAAAGACTATTGCATGCTGAAAAGGAAAATAAAAAAAGATCACATGAACTGAGCAGTGCCCTAGATGAAATTAAACATGTAGTTGCAAAAAGAATGAACTTGACAATAAATCATACAGGTTTGTATGTATAAACATGTACTGTGTTAACGGTTCAAAGTTTTGTGTGCTCATGTTTCTTTATCACTGGTGTGGGAAGAAAAATCATTGATTTGGTTAGGTAGAAATTTCTACTTTAAAAAAAAGGGTGGGGAGGTAACCTGTAGCCCCTCTTTGAATAGGATCAGTTAGTAACTAAACAAGGAGAAAAAAAAGGGGACACAATAGGCTGCAGTGGTGTCACAGTGGCAAAGCTGTACATACTTCTAACGGAGTTTCTTACAGTGCTTATCCCTTTCCTGCTGCCAAATACAGATCACTGAATAAGCTATTTTTACCAGCTTTTACTATGCCACTACACCCTGATAAGTACCAGGGCTGTGCCTAACCTGGAAGGCAGGTACACCTCCTCAGATGTTCCACAGTCCTGCTCCCCCTCCTCTCCAGGTGGAGTGACTTTGGGGAGGGACTTTTTGGCAACGAGTGCTCTGCCATCCTGTCAGCGGACCCCAGGCACGGAGGTGCGTGTGGAGGGTGCACAGCCTCATCGCAGCAGACGAAGCACCTAAGCTGGGTGCTTGCCTGAGCCCAGGAGTTGAGAAGCCCCATGAGGTCTTGCTGGCTAGGTGCAGCCTAAGAATGTTCCCTCTAGAGTTTATTTTTGTCTTGCAAGTAGTTTGCTAATAATCTGAAGGAAACATGAATGCTTTTAAGTGATGCCAATTAAAAGAAAACATTTGAGGGTGGCTTCTCTGCTCCCCCCCCCCCTTTTTTTTTTTTTTTTTTTGACAGACACCAATATGCAATTAAACTTACTCTAGTGATCTGGCTTCTTCCCATTGTTTAATTAAACTTCTTATTTACTTAAAAATATATTAGTTCCTTGTCTTACAGACTGTTGTACATTCCCATCTCTTTGCACACTGTAGTTGCATACCATAGATGAGACAGCTGACAACAGTTTGATTCTGTCCCGTAAAATAAATGAGTTAGTAGTGCAGGATCTGCCTTCCTCCCTCTTCAGATTGGAAGAGCTACTTCCCTGGGGAGAGAAGGAAAACTAGAAGGGGCTGGAAGCATTCTACAACACACCCTGACTTCAAAAAGAGTCTGGATGCTACTGAAAACTACTTTTAAAAAATCCTTATTTACATTCAGTACAGTGGGCTGGTATCAGATTAAGATAGGGAATTAACCAGGGCTCTTACGGGGAAAGAAGGAACAGGGTGCATTCCTGCTTTGTATAGTAAGCTTCGTTTCTTACCCCGTTCTTCCCTGCCTCTTTTTGTCTGATTATTCAATATTAATTCAGTGGGGCCTTTCAGATGCGTACAAACAAACGCTTGAGTGTTGGCAGGGTTGTGGCCTTACAAGTTTTAGAATAGGGACCATGTTGTCAGCTACCAGTAGCCCCACATACTGTGTACAAAGAATTATTGCCTAATGCATGTAATAGCAGTAGAGGAGCGTGCAAGTCCCCCTTTCCTCTGCTCTTCATTCTTATTGGAGCCAGACGAATATCAGAAAGTATTAAAGCTGTCAATTCACAGGATTCAAAGCAGAAATTTCTTAAAATCACTCCATAGATTTCCTTTTATTTTTACTTACTCTTCTGCTTCCCATTCCAGCCAAGTTTTGTTATACAACAAAAAAAATTAGAAGGTTTATTGTACGCAATAAAACTGAAGTCCCTTGCCCAACCCTTGATAGGTACTACTTCCAAATAAAAATGGAAAGTCCTTGAAAAGTTATTAAGGTGGTTTAAAAAAAAAAAGTGCTATCCAGCACAATTCCAGTATAGTTAATGGCAGAGTGGGAGGAGTTTTGGGTCTCATAAACAAATATCTAGACGTTTGTGTGTGTATATATATGTTTGGTTGTTGGGGTTTTTTTAGAACTGTTTTCTGTAGAGTGGTGAATCTCCTTTGAGCCCTAATTTTCAGTGGGAATATCTTTTGGAAGTTGTAAAACTTCCAACAAATACTGCCCATTTAATAACCCTCTGTCTTCGTTGATCTAAACTGAGTGAATAAAGCTGATGATGGCCATGTGTAAGACTTGTTTTAAGTAACTTTGAAGGGTGGTAAATTTGGGGAGTTATCCTAGATGCATTTCTTAGGAAAAATAACTTTCCATCTAAGTCAGTAAACCTTCTTTTCTTTGCTGACTGAAACTGAGTTTTCAAGTTTTCTGCAGCTCAGAAGACCGTTAACATGATTTTGTTGACTAAAACTAATTGAGGTGGTGTTCTGATAACACAAAGTGCCCTGGCAGCATCCCCTTTGCACAACTGATAAAGTATCTGGAGGAGGCACCCACTGAAGTATGAATTACATACTTAGGTAATTTCACAGGAGCTTTAGTTTTCTTTCAGGGCAAAGAGACATACACATTGTAGGTAGCTAGTTAGGGTATAGAAAAATTGAGCAACAGAGAATGACAGGTAAAATTCTGGTATGAGATCCATATGCTGCCTGTGTCAGGAAAGCACGATTTAAGCCTTTAGACAACTGGTAAATAAAGTTTGGGGTGATCTTTGGTTTTGTTTCCAAGCAGTTTTTTTAAATATTAGAAAGACCATTTGCTACTCTTTGTAAATATAGTCTTCATTTTAATCTATTCAAATACCTCTTTTAAAATTGCATGGTGCATTTCGTCTCTGCCCCCATGGGTATCTTAGTTTAAGTGCAATTATTTTTGCAAGCTTTTAATTGATTTTATAATTATTTTAGAATTAAGTTGTTCTACTTTTTATTAAATTTATTTTAAAGAATTTTTACTACCACTGGAACATTCAGGAATGTTTATGTCAAGGAATATAAATTAGTAAATTAATGGTATCTGTATTCTATATGGCTTATTATAAAAAATAGGATTATTTTTATAAGGTCACACTTGAGTTATTTCAATGTGAAGAAATATTCTAATTATTTTCATCTTTATTATAAACTAGTAAAGAAAAAAAATATTCCCTAATTTTGACTTAACTACTACAGTCTTGTGTTTCTTGAGTAGTTTCTAAAGGCCTGGATCTGGTTGTCCTTTTTGCCATAGGACTTTTTATAACCTGAGAATTTATGTTTGAGCCCTGAAAATTACCATGTGTTACATTTTGGGGAAAGCATTTAAGTTTGCTAAGTAATTAAGAAAGTTATTGATCAGAATCTGTGTTTCTTTTCATTTAAAAAGTTGCTTGCCAACTGCAAAAAAAACCAATTTTTTCCTGCTACTTTTAAAATAACTGCTTCTTGTGTTTTAAAATGGCTCAATCCTGCAGCTGTTTAGGCACAGGGAAATGCAGACAGAGTTCCCAGGAGCTCTACACCATTGCGTGGGTGGGGAGGTGGTACTGGGCGATTCTCAGTTCATTACCACAGGAGGGTAATATATATGACACATAAGCACTTCTGAGGAATAGTTCTGACTCAATGACCTTGTGTGTGGTAATCTTCTAGTACTCAGTTGAGGAAAACAGTTGAAATAATAGGCTCCGCTGCTGGCTTTTTATTTTATGTGTATGTGGGGGTTTGTTGTTTCTTTAAGATGATATGAAGTGGAAAGAGTTAAACCTGACCAGAAAACTCCCTGTGCATCTTACAAACATGTACTACTATCTACCTCACCTTCGAGAATTTGAAGATGCCATTTTCCCAAACGTTATTTTTGGCCAACAGAGAACTGGAGGTAGGAAATAAAGTTTGGCTTATATTTTCTATATGTTTATGTTTTATGTTAAGTTCTAGCAACAAAGCATACTCAAAGTTTGGTGAGGGTTTTCTCCCTAAACTTTATAATGTTGCCAAACTGAATAAATTTTAACGGTATGGCAAAAGCACTTTTACTGCTCCCATCCCAATTTCAAGTCTTCCCCAAAGTATTCTGATAAACCTTTTCAAATATCAACAAAACATAGTCATAACTTAAAAGCAATATTATTTTTGTTCTTAGTTGTGGATTCATGTGGCAAAGATTCATTAGCTGACATTTTTTCCCCCACAAAATTAGTATGAGTAAGGAAGCCAGGGAGAATTTACAATTCACACAGTATGCTGAAGTTAGAAAGGTGATGTGATCATTTGAAAGATATTAATAAATCTTCAGTGTAACTTTCTCATCCACATGAGAAATCAGCTGACACCTGCGTAAATCAAAATTAATTCCAGTGACTATAATACAAATTATAGTGTTACATCTTCTCCTAACTGTCACATGATAGGTAAAAAGAACATTCCAAAGCAGTAAGCAAACAAGGAACTAGTCCACCATTTTGCTGCTGTTTGTATTTTGTTGAAATTTTGACTTTTCTCTAGGGTGATCTCATTTAAAGAAACATTGGCAGCACTTATGGTTTAACTAAAAAATGAACTTGGCTGTGCTCATGACAATGGATAGCTTTCTACAGCCTTCTCATTAGTAGGTGTAGTTGTAGCAATGTGATCTAGTGCCGTAGTTTTCACTAGAGTGCCCATAGATGAGTGTCAGCTTGCAAAAGACCAAAGGCTGACAGCAAAATGATTTGCAAAAGACCCTCAGAAAACCAGATACATTCACAAGCAAGAAAAAATTAAAAAAGAAAAGGGGGGGGAGAAAAGTCATAAGTAATAAAAGAATGCTCCGTGTTTAATTTTCATTTATTTGTACATGAAAATTACAATAGCAAGACCACAGTTTAACAAGTACAGGTTGACTTTCAGCATGTAAAACCAAACAAAACCCCAACAGTTTAGTGGGTTATGTGCTGGGAAGGAACATTGGAACTTTGGCATTTTTGAGCTGACACTGGCATGGATGATAAAGTCTGGAGCAAGTCACTAACTGCACCTACTCCTTTCCTTGAAAATCTGCTGTTTCATTACCAGCCTCATGAGGTTTTGGTGAATAGGAATCATCTGCAAGGAGGAAGAATTCCACATGTTTACTGAGTTATATTTGGTCACTGATTTAGGTAATGCGCATGCCAATGAAAAAAGAGGTGTCCTGCTTCCAATCTAATGATGTAATACAGCATAGCTTTGCTACTAGTGGAGTCTTTGCCAGAGGCAATTTTGGTTCCTTTCTTCTTAATAATGATAACATCTAAATTATTGATTATGTAAAAGCCATTGATTCATATTAATTAAACTGCTCAGAAAGATTTTTGAGTTGGATTCCTTTCTGAGATACACAGCGCTCGCCTCCTGTGAGAACTTGCTCACTAAAGCAGTGTTGGTTTAACTCTTACTACTCGGATTTCCAACTTCATACCAAAAGCTAGCACTTATTTTGCAATACTCACTTTTGAAACTTAATAACAGATACCTGTGTGTTTGCCAGAGGTAGTAATATCTCCAGTTTCTCAAATGTTGACAGTCTACACAGTGTAGACCTGGTGCTTATAACACAGACCCAGGTGCATCTGACCTAAACTTAGCTGGACGTGTCTCTTCTTCCAGGTAGTAAAGCAAATGCTGTCACAGTGCCATAGGAATATTAATTGTCACCAAGTCTCATGGTCACATCAAATCAAAATTAAAAAGTAATTTCAGTTTCCCTTTACTTGAGTTAAAATTATGTGGCTTGTGGACATCTTTCTTTGCAGTCTCACTCGTGATGGGTATTCCTACTGTGAAAAGGGAAAAACAACATTATCTGATTAATACACTGCATTCCCTAATGTACGAACTTTCTGAAGAGCAGAAGAATGACTGTGTGATAATCATCTTTGTAGCTGAGGTAAGTTTGAATGGAAAGGCGCAGTATGCTGATAGAAAGGCAACATGGAGATTTATGTCTTAGTGTAATAGTGTAGAAGAGGCTGCAAAATACTGTTAGCTAGGCCTTTGGGAGGGATTTCTTCAGAGCTGGAGGAGACAGTGAGCAGTTAGTGCCTCAGTGTTCATACGTGGAAAAAGCCCTGTAACTGAGGTGATCGAAGGGTAAAAAGTCATATTACAATTACCAACACAGTTGTCGCAGTCAGATTCTCAAATAAAACCATATGAACTTATTTCCCTGAAAGTAAAGTATTCTGCTTCAGGAATGAAATGTAAATCCTCTACAGAAAAGTTCTGTAGAACCTGAAAAAAGTAAACTTACTGAGTCTAACAAAAGCTCAGATTTTTTATCTGCTGTTCTGATATCTTTTATCTTGCAAAGTACCTTGACATGCTGGAGCCTTGTCTTCTGCATGTGTATCGGCATTTCATGCAAAAAAGAAAACTGTTCAGACACTTGGAACAGTTCCATGTTTGGGAAAGTAAACACTGCTCAAGGTAAAATATTAGCAGTAAATTAATATTTTTTTTTCTCATTCCAAAATGTCCTGATCACATTGGAAAAAGCTACAGAAGGGAACTAGCTAGTGATATTTACTTGCAGGTAAAAAGACTGTGCAATCATTCAGATGTCATATTTATTCTTCATATTTCTTTGTCCTTCCATAAACAACTTTAAATTTCATACATGTATTCATTAACAGTTTGCTATTTTTAGTTCAGCCGTCACTTAGAGCAGCTTTTGCAATTGTAATACTGTCAAACAAAACATAGTTCACTTTATTAAATTAGGTCATGACTTCCACTTTTCTATTTGGATCACAATGATAAGTAGATAGGTCCAATTTTACTGGCTTTAGTTGCTCTTCAGCATAATTTTTGGGAGCTGAACTTATTTTACAGTTGCTATTTGCCAGTGAAGAGCCCTGGCAATGATGAGCTTGGCCTAGGTGCCATTTGGATAAACCTTCTATTACAGGGCTTCAGAGAGTTCTTTGAGTTTTTAAGGGTTAACTTCTGAACAGTACAGTTTCCCACTGTGGACAGAACTAAGGTGGCACTTCTAACAAACAGTAGCTTTGGTTGTAGTAATAGTCCATTTCAGCCAATTTAAGATTAAACTGCCATTGTAAGAGTTGGTCTTTCCCCTTTCTCCCATCCTTAAAGTCATGCTCTTGCAGCTTCCATTTTTCAGCCATGCAGTAAATTAGAGCAGGCTGACCGTGCTGGTATGAGAGGTGATAAGAACATTTAATTATGAGAGGATGGCAGGTGTGTTCACTGACCATGAATCCACACCTTCCTTTTTCCCAGCAAGTTTCAGAAGATCAAGTTAAATGTTTACATCATGGGTTTAGTGAGAGTAACTTATTGACTGAAAGTGAGTTCCAAAGTTGTACTTTTTTTCTTATCACAGTTCTTTACTTACCACTTCACATTGTTTGTACTTATTACAAATTTAATATATAGCTGGTATCGATTATTTGTGTATTTTAAAAAAACCTGAACTGCTAAGACACATACTGTGTTGCTTTGGAAATCACATCCATAAAACTTAGCACTCTTTAATATAGTTAACAGATGTGTTTTACACAGTAGAACTGTTACTTTTATGAAGGAATAGCAATGAATAAGTGTGTCCTCGAAATTTCCAGACTAAGACCCATAAGTGTGTTATATCAGGAAGAAACTCTGAACAAAAATTTTAAATATCGCTAGCTTTAGAAAATTTTGCTTAGGTGACCTTTCTCAACTGCCTCAGGCCTCTTTTGTGATTTTTGGATGATCAGCCTGAAACATCTCTTTACTGACAGTTATTTGACTCTGCTTTCCTGGTGTAACTGAAAGCTGTGGAGCAGAATTTTATGCAGAAAATGGCTTGGCCTCCTGCAGAAGCAGTGAAAAAACAAAATACAGAAACCATAGCTGGAGATAGTTCAGTTCTACTTTCAACTATGTTGAAAGCTTTAGTCCTTCAGTCCTACTGTCCTTTAGTAGGAATGCTCCTGTAACATACTGCTTTTGTTTGGAATGAAAAGAATTAAAGAATAAAAATGAAGTGTTTGCATATAGATATTCCCTACAAAATGTTGCTTAATACAAAAATGAGTGACTTGAAATTAAACCTCTCTTCTTTTCTTTAGGTGAATGCAGAATATGTTAACAGCATTGCAGAAAGTGTTAAAACCAGGTAAGTCCTATAAAGCGTAACACCCAACAGCTAGCAAACACAATTTTGAGCTTATGGAAAAAGTTAGAGCATTTCAGCAATAAGTTACAACTCTGCCATACTGAAATGGAACTGCTACGAAATGAGACAAAGGTGCACTCTTAGTATGTGTATTGTGAGACACTGCAATTCAGAACAGATGTATATCAGTTTATTTTCCTTTTCTTCTTTCATAAATATGCTTTAACTAATCAAGCAAAGTCTCAGCTTAAGACTCTGATAAATATTTACTTGAACCTAAGTCTGTTCCCATTAAATTAGTGATGCAATTCAAGGCACCTGAGGTTATGTGTATTAGGTCCCCACTGACTTCACAGCCCTGCAATGTATTCTGATGTCTGTCATGGTTTCTAGGCGTCTTTGTTTCCTTGTTTGTCTCCTTTCCACAAAGACAATGGACTTTGGACAGCAATGGGATCATATTTATATTGTTAAATACTATTGTATGATGGGTAGGATGAAATGGGTATTCTTTGCCATGCCAAATTAATGTAAGAGCTATCAAATGAGGGCTCGGTTCCCACTGCAGTTTTGCTTGTTCTTACCAGTCTTTCCCATAGACGTTTACAGCACCATGTGCATGTTAAAAACCTTAGAGCAGCTTGAGAGGAACAACTGCTAAATAAAAATATTGGAGGAAAAAATATGCTCATTGGTAGATGTATTTTGTCTTACAAAAGCTGCTT
Source organism: Elanus axillaris (assembly GCA_026212715.1). Lineage (NCBI taxonomy): Eukaryota > Metazoa > Chordata > Aves > Accipitriformes > Accipitridae > Elanus > Elanus axillaris. Next base: position 19,841,295 of record JANZLQ010000007.1, on the reverse strand, counting down.
TCTAAGAAATGATATAGTGTAGCTAAGTCACAAAACAGGTAAGGCTAAAAGGCCTTGAAGCGCACCTGACTGAAAGAAGCGATAGTGAAATCTGCGTTGTGCTGCGATACTGGTGTTGCTGGCTTCTTTGAAGTGCGAGTTTATTTGTGAATTGGTTACTCTGACAGAACCCTGTTTTGGCCAGTATTTGAAGTGAAACAGCTTTTTCCCCCTCTCCTTCTTTAAAATGACTACAAGAGAGCTCTCAAACTTTGTATCAATGTCTTATTAGAATTATAGAATCATTTTGGTTGAAAAAGACCCTTAAGATCATCGAGTGCAACCATTAACCTAACACGGCCAAGTCCACCACTAAACCATGCCCCTAAGCACCACATCTAAACGTCTTTTAAATACCTCCAGGGATGGCGACTCAATCCCTTCCCTGGGCAGCCTGTTCCAGTGCTTGACAAACCTTTCAGTGAGGAAATTTTTCCTAATATCCAGTCTAAATCTCCCCTGGCGCAACTTGAGGCTCTTTCCTCCAATCGCTTGTTACTTGGGAAAAGAGGCTGATTCCCACCCAAAACAAACACAAAAACCAACCAACCAAAGAAATTGAATGAGATCCTTGGAGAGGTTGCCCTTTTCCTTCACTTTGAGGCTTTTCTGCACATCCTGCCCTACCCAAGGTTTTCCCAGACTGTATTTGGGGTGCAGGTTTTCCCCAGAAGGCTCCCGAAGCTCAGCCTGCTAGCTAAGTAATTGCAATATAATAGCAATAGCCTTCTGCCTCCAGAGGGTTTAGCTAAGGTGGGAGTACTGCAGCTAGGACATGGTGAAGAAGCAGTCCTCCTTGGTACTGTTGAGCAACACCAAGGTACTCATACGTACAGCAACTTCAGCACTTAGGTAATTTTTATGATTTCTTTCTGGATTTTGAAAAAAATTACTGCTTTGTTGGTGTTACACAGTAAGATTGAGATTCTTTTTCATAAGCATGCTTGTACTGTGGTGTGCTTGATTTTTAATGTTAGCTTGTTTTCACTGATCATAGGAAATGGGGGACTCAGTTCTGAAAAATTCTTATTTCAGTGATCCTGTACCTATTAAAAACTTTAGAATATTTTTTTTTAAACATATTCTGGAGGAAGGAGGAGATTTGGCTTCCAGGTTTGGTTCCTAAAGTTGATTATACATTTTTTCAATGACTTTTTAAATGGAAAATTTAATCCTTGGAGCAGAGACTAGACCCAGACTCCCCATACCAAACCCCCACTCCAGGCCAGTATCATTTTGGCTAGAATGTAGAATTTGAGTTAGAGCAAGCGTAAGGAATCTAGGAGGTCTCACGCAAGGGGGAACAGTTGTGTGTAGTTCTAGATAGTGGATTTGGTTGTGAATTACTGCTGCATTTTGGCAACCATCTCGGGATCACGAGTAAGCATCTATAGATGCAGGAGGGGCAGGATTTCTGAGACACATTTCTCTTCAGTGTTTTCTGAGACTTTGATGAGTTACTGTCCTGCCTGTTCTGATGGTTGTCAAAGACCCCTTCTTGGTCCCTAACAATCTGTGTGACTTTGTTTCTTTGCTCGAGTTGTGAATTCCGCTTACAGAGGAGCAGACCTAACTCTGGGGAGCTGCTGTCTTCTGTGGTTGCCCTCAAAAGTCTTTTTGAGGAATGGGGTCTCACTAAGCTTCTCTTCACAGCTTCCCCAGAGAAATCCAGTCTGGAGTCCTAGAGGTTATTTCTCCTCCTGCTTCTTATTATCCAGATCTTTCCAACCTGAAGAAAACATTTGGGGATTCGGAGGACAGAGTAAAGTAAGATAGCTGTATAAAACCTAAGAACTTTTGCTAAGAGTATAAAATGGAAAATTTTGCAAAAGTCAGCATTGTTTGAGCTGATAATGTTTTTGTGTTTCAGAGCTAATGGACCTCAAGTGTACTTTTAAAAAAAAATATTACATGAGGGGATCTTGAGAAAAGCTATGCTGCACATCAGCTTCAGGGTGAGCCAAGGCTTCTCCTTTGGGTCTTGACTCTAGGCATCCCACAGGTTTTAAACACAGGAAACCTCAGGTGGCTCCTTAGCTAACTAGTAACAACTACTGTGGGTTTAATTAATGACCTAACTTTCGGTGATCATGGACTTTTTATAAAACTGTTAATAATATATCCTAACTGGTGATTTCATTCACTCATGTGCACCAAATTCACTGAGAGATTATGACCTAACAAAATTGATTTACTGGAGGAAAGTAATTTTCTTTTGAGCAACAGTAACTAATTTATCAGAAGCTACCCCAACAATGCAGCAAGAGAGCTGTACTACTGAGAGTTTAGGTTGGAGAGAATCAGCAAGGGTCTGCATGCATGTATATTGGGTTTATAGATAAACCTTGTATCTTTCAGAGCATAAACATGTTTACAGACTTATACTTAAATTTCAGATATGATTAGATTTGTATCAGATACACTTTTATGTTAATTATATACTGATAGATTACTCTCTAGTCTTTTAGCATTGATTATCAAACATCAGCTTCACCCTCTGGTAAAATGAGAGACTGTACTTTGTAGAGAAAAATCTGTGTTTATATTTAGACCTGAAAATGAAGTTTATCAACCTGTTTTCTGTGCTGTTTGTCAGTAAAAGCATTTAATTTTTGATCTTTAAATAATTATTGTGTGTTGATCTCTAATTTTTATAATACATTGAGTAGAATCTTTAAGTCATTTGACATGAATATACTTGTTAGACATTTTGTTTCAGGCTGCACTGATACAGATAAAATTTTTTTGCTTAGTTAATGTTAACTTTTATAGGAAAGTCAAATTATTTACAAACCTTTACACTGATTACAGAGGAATTTTTATTCACTTAACAATGAGTTAGAATACTCAACCTCACAATTTTACTGAAGAGAAAAAACTGCAGAGCATTAGAAATGTTTTTATTATAGAAATAATTCTTGCAACACCCCCCCCCCCAAAGCTTATCAGATTTTGCTGCTTCTGTTTAGGTGGAGAACTAAACAGAATTTGGATTATAGCTTTTTAATGCTATATGCCCAACCTAAGGGAACATATTATTTACAGGTATGTTCATATTATCATTAAGTAGCTGCAATACATCTGTACTGATTATTAGCTTTGGCAATTTTAATTTGTCTCAATAAAAACAGCAGTCTGTTGTCATTTTCTGTGTATTTTGCCTGTGCTCTTTACAAGCATCCACATAGTTCTTTTTTTATATATGTCTTGCAGCCAGGTACTATTTGATTAAATTCATCTGTAACTTCCTGTCATTTGTGAGGTTGGATAACAAGGTAACTGAAGCATGAAATCCTTATTTGATCAGGTTAAGAAAGACAGTTTAATGTGTTTTCACTTGGTGCAGCATGACAGAATAGTGGTGGTAGGTCCAGGTTATAGCCCAGATCACAATGAACAAAAAAACCCTTACAGATAGGGAAACATAACAGTATAGTCATACTGGAGACAAGGTTAAACTGCAAGTTGGTACAGATCCTAAATTCTCTGGAAGATTGAGAGTGTTAGACTTTTAAGAAGATCCCATGCATTCAAGCTTGGGTTTAGCCATCATTCAAGATCTGTGCTAATTTGCACTCCATAAAGTTGATAATCACCATCAGAGATTCCAAAATTTATCGTGACTGTTGAATAATGGAACAGATCATAAAATTTCATGTAGCTCATGAATGTCAATAGTTCTAAAAAAATTTCAGAGCAGCATTTTGCTTAGTTCTTGGTTTTCCTGGGTTGTCTTCTGCCTGAACAGGCCTCAGACTCTGTATCACATAAGTACATCACAAGATTCCCAGAAGCAGAAGAGAAGACCACAAGAGCAGGCATCTTGTACAATTTTGTCAGCATTTAACACAAACGCATTTGAGCTGGGCTCCTCAAGAGTCTATGTTCCATTCTCAGATTTGGCATAGGCACTCAGAAGACAGGTGGACCAGGAAGAATGTTGTCTATTGAACATTAAAGGTTTACTGGGAAACAAAGTACTTTCCTGTGACTTTTGTATATTTTTAAGAACTCAAGTTTACTAAGTGCACTAGAGCATTACGGCATGGGAAACATGGTGAAGGGAAACGTTAAGCATGCTGCCAGGTACTTATTGTCCCTTTTTATTATAAAGTTCTCCAAGTGTTCATGTTTGCATGGAAATTACTTACTTATGTATTTGTATTTTTAAAGAAATTTGGGAATATGTATTTTCTTTTCTGGGATATTATATAGGGACTGAACTGTGTTATTCAGAGCAAAACCTGGACTGTGGTGGTCTGGTGGTAGTTATGGCTCCATTTAGAATTTTCTTAGAAAGAAACTATGTTTTCTTCATACCTAGTTACCTAGTATATCCACTTCTTCATTTGTGTGTCCAGTCTGCAGCTGCTTCTGTAGCACAGATGCTGGTTTGCCCAGAAAATACTCTGTAGAGTATAGGTGAAAAGAAGGAACACATGCTGTTGTGAAGTTCCTTATGATCTCCCTCCATTTGGAAGCTTTGTATTAATGGAAAGAAAATAACTTAAAAATCCCTTTCCTCAGCCTGGGACAAAGATCTACTTCAGTAATCTTAGGGAAAACTTAAACTAGCTTAGATTTTATTTACTGTTTTGTCAGGAACAGTATCATTTGGGTGACTGATACTAACTTCTCAATTTTGAAAGAAGATAAACATATGTAGTTATGGTTGATGTCTACATGATAGCATAAGCCAGGCAAGATCTTAGCTAAATAAACACATAAACACTCATTCTAGCATACTGCTGAATCAGCATTTAAGCAAGTACCTTTGTGAAGTCCATTGAAGCTAACAGGGTTACACTGTAGATGAACCTTATCTACTGATCAAATATAAACTTTGAAAAAAAGATGATAAATCCCATCAGTCATCTCAGCTCTTCTACTTGAAGCATCTCTTCTACTTTTGTTGTCTTCCCCCCACCCCCAATCAGCTACTGCTCCTTTGGGGCTTTTTTCGTGAAGTTTTCTTAATAAAAAACTAAGAGAACTTTGAAATACTTGTTTCCACTTTCACTATACTTCCTGGAGTCCACTAGACCCCTTGAGACACTTGTAATAATGTCAGAGACAAGATAATGGGATCTTAACATAGCCATAAAAGCAGGCATTAAAATCGCAACCTACTACTGAGGAGATGCATTTGTTCTTTCTGTCCATACAGACTTAGTTAATTCTGAACTGCATAAACATTTCAAATCTGAAATTATCTTTGCGAAACTCAGATACAGCAGTTTTGGGGAAGTGTTTTCTTTTAGCACTCAGGTGAACCAAAAATAAAACATTAAATAAATCTTTTAGTATCTTCAGTTAAAATCTGTTACAAACTTCAAACTTGGTTAACTAAACTACTGCTATGCTTTTTTTCACGTCCTGAGTTTTTTCCTTGTGTAGGCTGGGGGAGCTTTGTGTATTTATATATAACATATATATATATATATGTATATATATATATACTGGTAATATATATTGCCAACAGCACTTATCTATACACCATTATTACAATTGCTCTAGTGTGTTTCTCTAATGGTTTTAAGGCCTGAGCAATAGCAAAGTCATTAGGAGTATTTTTTTTGTTTAACCCCCCCCCCCCCCAGACTCTAGGTCAAGCCTGTTATTTGGTAGAGTTCCTAAAAGAAATAACTTTCATGAAATTGCATTTTTAGCTGCAGTTTTCTTTATGCTTGTACTAAAAGAAAAAAAAAGGATCTTTATGGAATGAACTGGAGGTTTGTTTTCTGTGGAAAATGAGAGAATAAGTATTTTCAGTTTAACTCTCTTCACAAATTCATTGAAAGGTGATTCAAAATATAAAAATACCCTAATATAATTTAGAAAGGAAGATACTTTCCCATCTGATGCCTATACTTCCATTGTATGCTGCCACTTTTTTGTTGCTTCTTCATTTTTACTTCTATGAGACAGATAACTCACATAAGAAAATTCACAGAAACCCATTTATTGTCTATAATTTAGGAAATTTATATAACCTTGCTATTGTGCGCATATCTTTTTCTCATCCCAAAGTACTGACGAGTGAAGGGAAATTAGCTGCAATCATGTGTTCTGCTGGCCTTCTCATGGCAATGGGGCAAATGGACTAGACAGTTCATATCTTAAACTTCCTGATCCAGGTGTGTACAGCCACTGCATAATCTTATTTGATAGATAAGAGCATATGAAAAACAAGTGGCTATAAACTGAAGCCAGAAAAATTCAAATTATCTAGTTACTGGATAATCCTCTTAGCTCATTTAATTTCATGCACAATTTCTTGTAAGTTGATGTTTTGGGGTTTTTTTTGTTGTTCTCTTCTGCATAACTGTCATCTCAAGTCAATCCCCAGATCTCAGAATCTGTTAATAAGCATTCATCTTGATCAGTTTGTCTCCATCTATCTACTTTTTGTTATCTTACCACAGTAAAAGCTGACAGGGTCAAAACAAATCTCTTAATCTTGTTTTTCAAACGTCATTCTACTTCCTTTTGGGTTCACTGTCGAGAATGCATTTCTCCCCCACCAGCCCTACACTTGTAGTAATGGGCAAATTCAGCTAAAAGCTGTGGGCCTGCTCACTCAAGCTCTTACTGCTGACTCTGAGCTGAGTCAGTTGAGGACGCAAACCCAGCAGGAAACTGTGCATTATTTTTTTTCTCATAGCATTTATTTTCTACCTATTTAGCTTTCTGAACCAGATTCCAGTGCCACCAGACAAGCACCAGGGCCAATGAAGTACAGCAGTTAGATGAAATTAAGTGTATCGTTATGCTGCACCCCAACAACATTTTCCTGAAGGCTTAGCCTCCTCTTCCTGTGTTTTTTGCAGCCATATTGAATTCATACCCTGAATTGCTTGCTCCTTAATTATTTCTGGAATTCATTTATTTCCTTTGTGTCATTACCTCTCCTTGTTTAGACTCATTAACGTCAGCTTTGGTAACTGGAACAGCTTCTGGCTTTTCAGATCCCCCACTCTACTCTGAAAGCCATGCAAAAAATGCAGCCAAGGCCTTTCTCATTTCCTTGATGGATGTCAGTCTCCTTTTCCAAGTATTCTTTAGCTGTCTCTACTGCTATATTCAGTGTCAGCCTTTACAACACCTCAAAAGCTCTATGTATTCCTGTCCTTCAGTGTGATTCACAGCACGTTCCTTCTTTCATGACTAGTATTCCCTGAAACAGCTTGCTCTCTACTAGCGTCTCAGTAATCATCCACAGTTCTACAACAAAGTCTGCCCAGGTTACTCTACAGAGCTTTTAACCATCTGCTTTTGTTGCCTCTCTTTTCAATTTGCTCCCATTGCTTATCAGCGCTTATACAACTTCCGTACAAACTGTCTACTGTTGTCTTCCTTAACCTCTATCTTTTTGCTTAACGTTTTCTTTTAAGTGAGATCTCTTCAAGATGGGGAGTCCTCCTGTCTTGGAAAAGTGAGAAGCACTCATGGTGTTATCATCACTCCTGTAAAGAAATATTTAATGAATGATACTGAAAGAGAGATTTATGTAGAAGCTAAATAGCAATCCACTGTTGTTTGGCACAGCTTCAGTACACACTGTACAGCAGTCAAATACAATGCAGTTATCACTTACGTGTGGCAACACCACCAACCCCTCTGCAAGCAATAAAGCCACCACTTTTGCCTTCTCTTTTTTTTTTTTGTTGCTTTTTTTCCGCCCCCCCAGCTGGAAGATGATATTATAGCCAAACCTGATTATATTCAGAGTATAGAAAACTTTGCTGCTAAACAGTCTCAAGAATGGATGATTCTCGAGTTCTCACAGCTTGGATTTATTGGTAAGTATTAAGACCTCAGCAGGGTCAATTGAATTTGGACCTATGTAGGTCGAGTAGGTCTCACTCAGAATTACATTTCAAAGCATGGAAGGACTCACATATCAAAACTTCCTTGGTTCTTCAGGAAAGCTCCCACTGAAAGTCTTTTACTTTTTGTGCTCTTTAAAACTGTCTTTTTAATGCAGAGTCTCCTCAGCATAGGATCTAGCAGTTGGGTTCCCATAAGAAGCCAATTTACCACCTCTGGGCACTATGTGCCCCTGTAGCATGTAGTCTTCTTTTCAAGAATGGAAATTGAACAAAAATCTGCTTCCTTTCCTTTGTGGAGCAGAATATGCATCCTATATCATAGGGAAGGTTTTTATTACTTTTAGTAGTAAGTTTCTTTTTTTATTTGGTTCTAATACAATTTACTTGTGATAAACCTTATAAGTGTTAGGTCAAAGAAAGAAATCTAACAATCTGCTAATAGAAATAGCAAGAGAACTAAATGAACAGTGGTAATATTTTAAAAGCTGTGATTTTCATATCTAGGTCTTAATTTAAAGATACTCAGTATAGTATTACCCATGAAATTGCATGTCTAGCATTTTGAGGAATTATTCAGATTTTGTTTCATCTGACACACTGATACAGGTAACTGGCAGATTTGTGTTTAGAACTAGGATCTAACTGCACGCTTGATTATTCACTTGGTTGACTATGTGAGAATATCGCCAGGCATGGGATGGAAATCTTTTCAAAATCCCAACAAGCTGGAGGAGAAGCAACTCTTCAAAGCTGGTGTCTGTGTGAAATTTTCACTAAATAGAATTGCATCCATGTGTTTAAGGCTGGAGTAAACATAAAGCTGGTGATTTTTGCACAGCAATAAAAACATCTGAATATGCAACTTCTTGTCTTGCTTTCAGGAAAATTGTTTAAATCAGAAGACCTGCCACTCATAGTGGAATTTTTTCTCATGTTCTATAAAGATAAGCCCATAGACTGGCTTATAGACCACCTGCTCTGGGTTAAAGTGTGCAATCCAGAAAAGGATGCAGTAAGTATGTCTATGAATTTATGAACATAAGTAGTACTCAAACAGTCTCAGTAACAAAATAATTTATTTTCAAGAAATGGAATAAAAATCTCTGAAACTTGACTTAGTTTGGAATTTGTGGGAAAAGATCTGCTGTGGATCTGCGTAGTGTGGCACTGGGTGTGAGCCATTAGGGCATATGGAGAGGCCTGACTCACTGAAATTCAGATTTATGCACCAGAGCTGTTTTGCCTCCATCAGCTCAGAACATGGGCAGTGCAAGCTCACATCTGCCTGCAACTGGTCACGTAGGCAACCCTGCAGCACCAAAGAAAATTTTGAATATGTAAACCTATGTGAACTATAATTTCTCATAACCTTCTGCTGACCTTCTAATATGAAAGTCAGTAAAGCATACAATTTTACAACCACAGTTGTTCTGAATTTTGCATACCAATTCATTTCTTTCAGGAAGCAGAACTTAAGTGTTTTGCTTTAAATCTTTTACTACCTGGGAAAAAAAATTGACTTTGCCTGAAAAATAATGCAGGGAAACATGTAGATCCAATGAACTCAATGATATTTTTCACTAAAAATGAAAGAAACAGCTGTGTTGAATTGCAGAAGGTGCCATTTCTAGCACTACAGGTGAGCCCAATGATATGTTAAGTATTTCTTTATGTCCTTTCACATTGTTTCTCTCACCAGTCTCTGGTGCTGGTCACTACTCATGCTCTTGTATAACAGACTGTGCCATGGAGGACCAACCAGATTTTCTGCTCCTTCTTGGTTTTTATTATGGTTCAAGAGTTTTATTTGATTAGTGTAGCCGGTCCCCACTCCAGGTGTTCGCACATGTTATTTTTGTGTTGATAAAAAAGAAGAGACAGATAGGAGTCGTCCAGAGCAGGAGACTGAGGGGAGCGGAACAAACAAACTTCAAGTTTTACTGTGTAGCAGAAGTGACTCTCAGGGATAGCAGATGGTCTCTGGTTTTACACTTAGTAATGCCACTGAGGAGTCTCAATTCCCACTTCATACAGATAGGAGTAAGCTTTGAAATCCTACTCCATGGGTTAGGCCGGCTCATAGGAGTTGGAGTGAGCCTCAACTACCTTAGGTGCTTGCCTGCCGGTGGTAACAGAATAAAAAAAAGATATTATTATGTTAACATCACCCATTCCAGATCTGCCTAACACATGCCAACCTCAGTCGGATAGATGAAACATTTTGCTTTTATTTTTTAAATGACTGTTCTAGCTTCTAAGACCCGATTCACACCTAAAATGAAACTGTGTTCCTGAAAAGCAGGCAGGCTGGCAGCTCGTGCGAGTTAGTGGTATCAGCAAGTTCCTAGTGAGTTTTTCTGCAACTGCAATTTCAGTTGCTGTGGGTAGCAAAAACCTATTGAGACAAGTCAGTGTCTCGCTGCCCTCGGGTGGGAATGACCAGTGGCATGACCTACTGGGACTGTTTGTGAGAATGCAGAAGATGAAGGCTGGAAGAAGGGCAGAGATCCCAGCTGCTGCTCCTCCTCTGCTTGACAGACTGAAGTGGTGGACTTTCCTACAGGGAAGGCAAGCTGACAGAAATCCTTATGCCTCATGGGAGGGTCAATGGGGCACCTGTTTGTGGCTTTTATGTGCCATCCTGTGGTGATGGGTGTTTGGCATGTGTTTTCATCCTGGGCTGAGTATCAACATACCAGGATCGAGCTACATCTGCTCACTGAGTTGGAAAAGACAGTTTGTGATGATCAAAGCTATCAAATCTCCACGTGGTTCAGAAAATTCATCAGGTTTACCTCCTGTGAGCCATCATCCAGTTCTGGGGTCCCCAGTACAAAAATGACATGGACCTGTTGTAGGGAGTCCAGAGGAGGGCCACAAAGATGATCAGAGGGCTGGAGCACCTCTTCTATAAAGACAGGTTGAGAGAGTTGGGGTTGTTCAGCCTGGAGAAGAGAAGGCTCCAGGGGCACCTTATAGCAGCCTTCCAGTACCTAAAGAGGGCCTACAAGAAAGCTGGAGAGGGACTTTTTACAAGGGCATGTTGTGATAGGACCAGGGGTAATGGCTTTAGACTGAAAGAGGGTAGATTTAGATTAGTTCTAAGGACGAAGCTCTTCACTGAGAGGGTGGTGAGGCGCTGGCACAGGTTGCCTGGAGAGGTTGTGGATGCCCCATCCCTGGCAGTGTCCAAGGCCAGGCTGGATGGGGCTTTGAGCAACCTGGTCTAGTGAAAGGTGTCTATGCCTGTGGCAGGGGGGTTGGAACTAGATGATCTTTAAGGTCCCTTTGAACTCAGAATGGTTCTATGGTTCTGCGATCATATGCAGTAGCATGTACCTATCAAGTGTAGTCAGGAGTAGCAGGCTGCAAAGATGGGAGCCCTGACTCAGTGAGGAGCCTTATCTCAGTTTCTGCACAAATGACCACACCAGTCCTGTGCTACTGATTATTCTCAGCTGCTGCCATAAGTAGCTCTTTTGATAGTGTAGCCAAAGCATAAAAAGAAACATGCTAGAGACTACATTATTATAGGGGATGAACTGCAAACACTGTCAGTAGAAAGATCACAGTTTATTTTCTTATAATTTTTGTTCTAGCAAAAGTATAGTGTGCTTTTCAAAGAAACAGTTGCCAATAAATCCATTTGCATTTATTGTGGTTTTCCATTGTTTTGCCGAACAAATATAAAAATACCTAGTTCTTTTTGTAGGTTTCCAGGTGGTTTTGAAATTTTAGTTGGTACTTCTGTGGAAACCATAAATCACCCATGAGTTTTGGTGTTTAAGCCAGCTGAGCGAAGACTTTATCTTATCCCTTCTAGATTTAGAAGGCATTGATATAGTTTATGTAACATTTTTCTTTTATAGAACTGAAAGCACTGCATTGATGAGGTAAACACACTATCTTCTCAAAAATAAGAGGATGTGGGACCCGGGATACAGAGAAGTTAAATGATCTTCTAAACTCATACAATAATTCTGTGGCAGAACGGGGAGTAGAACCCAAGGAGTCTCATTTCAGCTCTTTGCTCTGTTCTTTGCCATTATGCTTCATTATATGTCATTAATTATTGTAGCATGTTTGCTTCATTGTATCAAACTATGGTGCTTTATAGATACAGAGCAAAAATTACATTTAAAGAAGTAATTTGCTATCATTCAAAAATCAAGAAACTCAGAAATTAGTGCCAATTACAGATATTTAATTCCCTGGCATATGCCATGTCACAAAGGGTACTTAAAGTGGAAAATCGGGATTGAAATACAGTATCTAAGGGCTTTATGTAATTATAAGATAAAAGATGCCTAATGTATAGTATAGTACATTATAAGCCTCTCAAACATAGCAGAGAGAGCCAAAATGATAAAAATTGAAATGTAACCAGAATCTATCTCAAGAAGGTCAGTTTTAATCAAAATAGTTTAATTAGAATTATATGGTAAGGACAAGAGTTGAAATGAAATTTGCCAGAAACAGTTTAAAAAATCAATCCGTTTCAGATTTGAGGTCCATTTTTGTCACTCTGAGGTGTGATTGATGGTATACAGTGCAGAAATCCCTGAATTAGGGGTGGTTGAGCCTTCAAATCTACATAGCACCATGAGTGGAATTACAAGGTTAGGTCTAGAAACAGTGTGTTTGAAATAAGGTGACTGTTAATCTAAGGATAACTCATTTAAATATGGGTAAAAAGCCTGGACCCATACCTTCAACTATATAATGGAATTGCCAACTTAGTTTGTCTCTCCTTTGTTTATATAAAACTTCATTTCTTTTTACTTTCTTTCCAGATACACTGTGAAAAGGAAAAGGCAAAGTTGCGTATCCGTGCTAAACCATCTCTCTTTCAGCATGTGGGAATTTATTCATCATTGGCTGGGAAGATACAGAATTTGAAAGTAAGGATAAGAAATTAATGCCATATTTCTAAATTATATGCTTGTGTTCTGACTTGTTTCTCAAATCAGTTTCAAGCATTGCATCTTTGGCATTAGATGGTATTTCCATATCCAAGAACACTGGTTTACAGATTTGGGGGAGAATATTGACCTGGCATTTAAACTACAGGTGGGGCACACTGCTTCTGCGCAAATATCTTTGAGTCTCTAATCTGAACGCTTGTACCAGTCAGAGTAGCATTTCATGGCATGTAGGAACCCTCTTCACAGCACAAGGTTTCATGTGCTTTGCACTGTACAAAGCCAAATGGCTATGATGGTTTGTTTTGGCCAAATAGTCCACAATCCCAATATGAGGGACTATTAAGAAGAAGGTATACTGGTAGGACAAGGGCATGGCTATCATGAAGCAGTAGATTTTTAGAGAGAGTTTGGAGGGCAAACAGTGGATATACCATGTATTTGATAATGACAAGAGCAATGAAGCACCAGACTTCAGGGATGCCCTGATGGTGCCATGTAGACTAGGCATGAGATCATTTGAACTTCTGTATTGGATCAGACTAGAGGTTCATGTAGCCTTTAGCAGAGACCAATATCAGATGTTCTGGCAGCAGGCATAGCAGACAACTATGAAATAGCCTACTGTGAAGAAGTCTATTTTAAAATCTAGGCAACTGAGAAATAATCAGTACAGGTCTGCCTACAAACTGTAACTTTGAGTCTCAGTCATTACACTGAAATGAATATTCTATTTCTATTTGAAATAGTTTGTATATTATTTGACACTGAGGTAATTATTTTCTGGAATAGCTTCCTGTAGTAATTCAAGCACTTTTTTTCCATTCTGTGAGTGAAATTACATTTCTTTAAATCCAACAGGATAAAGATTTTGGCAAAAATGTGCTGCATAAAACACATAATAATCCACCTGCAAAAGTGGATACAAGCCTAAGAACATACCAGCAATATACCTTGGAAAAAGTTTATAAGGGAAAAGACTGTTTTTGGGCTTCAGCTCCGGTGGCAGGGGACTACATCAGCTTCACCTTTTTAAACCCACTAAAAGTTGAAAAGTAAGTATTACATGGTATGGAATATGGAAGCCTACATATATCCAGTTTGGAAATGATTGAGTCTGTTCAAAATCACCAGTGCACAACAGTTCACATAAACCATAGCCTCGTTACTGACAAAACCCCCATGATTTCCTGTTTATCTGCTCCCCTTGGATTCCCCTCCTGAAATACATTTCTTCCTTGGTAATTAGAAAGCTTCTTAATTTTATTCCTTTTATTTTTTCAGTTAAATATTTTACTTTCTCTTACGATAATTCTCAAAGGAATTTGTTTTTAACTAATGAATTTCATCACTGGAGTCAGTGAAAGCTTTATTTCTATAGTTGTCAACAGAAAGGCTGTTTGCATGATGTCAAGTCAAAGGTCATGTCCCAGACCAGACACTTACCAGTGTAGGTGAAAGTGAAGAGAAAATATCACTATTATGGGGAAATAATGAAAAGTGAATTAACAAAGGTGGGATTCAGTTGGAGATTCAGAAACCTGAATGTAAGAGTTTACAGTAGAGATGACTATGTGAGGTAGGTGTGTAGGCTCCTACTATACATGACAGATGGAGATCTACTTGATACAGTCAGTGGAAGCTAGACAGGTATTCATCTCATTCTCTATTTGGTCACCCGAGCCAGTTGCTAAGTTTCATTGACTGTATTGCGTGTATCTCCATTGCCTGTAATGAGAGCTTGAACACTTGGGTCACAGCCAGATTTCTAACTTCACGTGTTTGGATCTACAGCCAAGTCCTACCTTGAACGTTTTTCTTATGCTAAAAGTTAAAACTATCTTCTTTGTTTTCACATCATTCAACTTGGGCATCTTTGAAAGGAAGAGACACCTGTAGCTTAAGATAGAGAAGTGTTTTTCGAAAGGATGAAGGACTTTATGAACAGTACAGATCGAGGTTGGCACTAAAAGAAGCAGTCCTGCCCGGTTCAGAAAAGTTTCTTCTCTCTGTGTCAGACTGGAGAACAGATCTGAGTTAAAACTAACCTAGCAAGGAATACGGTTCTGGGAGAGTGTCTGACACAAATTACCATAATTACCATATCTCTGTAATGATATTCAAAGAGAAAACTCCTTCACTGGTGTTACACTGCCTCCCAAAACTGGTCACAAAACTAAGAGACTTCCATTTTGCAAAGATTGTAGATTTCTTATTTATTAAAAAAAAAAAAAATCTAAGAAAGCAATCTCCATCTAGTAGATGTATCTCCATCGAGTGAGCTGCACTAAATGACAGTTGCTATAATAAACACTGGTGTTCTGTAATCAACACTGTTAATTAACTGGTTTATGCTTTGAGAAACTTGGGTAGCCTATATTTTTGCATTTTCCTGTTACTGGGAAGCTGCACTGGATGAAGTTAACTTACATATGGTATTGCCTAATAGCTGGTCCCAGCCACATTGCTAACCTGTGAAAATGTATAGTTAATCCTTTAATATTTGGTGTTCTTCTTAGGTCTTCTTAGGTCTTAAATTTCCTTAGCTCTTTTTGGATCTGAAAAATGTAGAACTCTAATGCCAGAAATTTAAAACCAAACAAGGATTTATTTCTTTCTTTTTAAATCTCATAGATGTTTTTGCGTGGATTCTTGCTCTGAGAGTGCTGTTGTTCATTGGCTATAAAGGAGATTATTTAGAAGCACCTGAATTGATCAGTATTGATAAAAAATGGGATTCTCTTGGCATGTAGCGCATGGTCTAGTAGAAGCAGGGATTTTTGCTGCCATTGCATTCCAGAAGCCCATCTCACCTTGGCCTTATGATGATAGGAACAGATCAGAGGGCATATCTTCCTTAGCCATTTAAACCTGGAAAGTTAATTTATTTGGAACTTGAGCACTGAAAAGGGGGAACACTTGCATTTGTGTGTCCAGGGAAAGATGGTTTTGAGTCTTGTTCTTTTTAAAATAAAAAGTGTCTAGTACAATTTGGTCACATGTTGAAACGTTTCAATGCCTATTTCTGTTCTTTATAGCCCACCACTAATGAAAGAAAAGATATTTGAAACTTTCCTTCAAAACTTTCCTTAGAACTTCTCTAAAGTATAAAATACCTGAAAATAATACACCTTTATCATCAGGTACTTCTTCAGAAGTGGAAACATGGAGCACCCTGGTGATAAACTGTTTAACACTACTGTGGAAGTGTTGCCAGCTGATGTAAGTTTCTCATTTCCAACTGTAATAGACAGTGCTATTTCTTTTTAAGAATGATGTTCAGCATAAAATGTCATGCCCTAGAAAATATTTCTGGATATGTTATTGGGTTTTTTTTACAGGAAATGCTAAGAAAAGAACTGGTTGACAATCGAGGTAAATTTAACTACCCAGCAACCAAAGACGGATATTTAAAAATAGGTAAATTGTTTACTGTCACTTCAAAACCAGAAATTTTGTTCTTATGTATAAAATGTTTCTGCATTTGAGAATTTCATTAACTCTGTAATAAATACAGCATTCCAAGGTGAACTAGTAAGGAAAAGAAACTCTTTGCACTACTGCATATTATAGTATATGATATTTGACCAATGACTATTTTATTTTGTTTTAAATAATGAACCCTACCAGCAGTGGCAAAAGCCAAGGCATCTAATTAGAAGAAACACTAATTGCAGTCTCTGCAAGGTCTTAAAAGGATGTATTGAGTTTGCGTGGCAAGGCTTTGGTAGCAGGGGAGCTGTGGCTTCTGTGAGAAGCTGCTAGAAGCTTCCTCCATGTCCAAGAGAGCCAATGCCAGCTGGCTCCAAGATGGGCCCGCTGCTGGCCAAGGCCGAGCCCACCAGTGACAGTGGTAGTGCCTCTGGGAGAACAGATTTAAGAAGGGGAAAAAAAACGGCACAACTGCAGCTGGGAAAGAGGAGTGAGAACATGTGAGAGAACCAGCCCTGCAGACCCCCGTGCAGGTCAGTGCAGAAGGAGGGGAGGAGATGTGGGGAAGACCCTGGTGAGGCAGGCTGTGCCCCTGCAGTCCATGGAGGTCCACAGGGGAGCAGATCTCCACCTGCAGCCTGGGGAGGAC
>JANZLQ010000007.1:19771813-19807851 GCA_026212715.1 Elanus axillaris | reverse complement strand
TGATTAGTGAATGATCTCTCCTGTCCTTATCTCGACCCACAAGCCCTTTGTTATATTTTTTTCTCTCCCCTGTCCAGTGAAGGAGGGGGGAGTGATAGAACAGCTTTGGTGGGCACCTGGCGTTCAGCCATGGTCAACCCACCACAATGGTCAAGCCTCATCTGAGGACACCAGGGTCTTTGTTCCCAATGCCGAAGGAGGATGTATGTCCTTAATTAGCAAGTCTGTGACTCTGAAGTGTCGGTTATCTGGTGCCTTGACTATCATCCAAACACTCCTTAAGCATCCTCTATTTTAAGCAGAATGTTAAACTAGATAAGCTTTACCTTGAGTACACATAATCTAAACCAGTCCTTGAATAGCAAGCATACCACACTTCTCATGTTTTAGTTTTTTTTCTTTAAGCTATCACTGCCTTCTTATTTGTTAATCAGTCTTTTGAAGGCTTGAGGCAACACATCCAGGTAGAATCTGTGTATGCAGTAGAATCTCTTTAGTAAGAGCTGGTGTGATGAATTGTTAGAGTACTTTCTTGCTATAAGAAGAGCTTTCAAAGTGTGAAAGTAAGTCTCTGTTTTTTCTTGACAAATCAGGTCTTGTTATTGGTGTATTTTTTTCCTGTACATTTTGATACTGTTGAACAGAAGAGCTATCTCTTGATCTGTGAACACTCATGAAAAAAGGTGTTTTCATGTGTTACTAAAGGTTGATGGAACAAAAACTAACTCCTGTGAAGAGCCAGACAGAGAGGTGAAAGGAGATGCCATATGATACATTTATTATGGTAGAACTTAACACTGCCTATTTTTTACTTCTTGTGAGAAGACTAAGATCCAACTACTGTAGGAGTGAGGTTATACCATCATAAGACGTGTGTCTGTTGAGGATGCACGATTTAAACTGTAAAAAAAACCATGGTAGCAGGCACCAGCAGCTTTTGTAAGATTGAATCTTACTCCATTTTTCCAATTGTTTCTAAACTGTTCTCTTCTGTAGAGTTACAGGGAACTTCAGGCCACTGAACATTATTAGTCTGTCATTACTCATATCATGTTTTTTCATATTTTTCTTATTTTTGTTACATATTTAGAACAAATATTTAAGGAAGATAAGCTAACAAGCTCCTGTCTAGATTGTATCACTCATCTTAATCATATTTCACTTGTAAGTGTTAAGAAGTGCAGTACAAAAGCAGTACTTATGATGACAGGAAAAATTACTAAATAGAAGGTGATAATGGTTGTTAAAAAAAAACCAAAACCAAACAACTGAAAACCTCAATTAACAAATGCAAAAGCTTAACTTGGATACTTGAACGATACCATTCATCCCAATTTCTAGCTTCATGAGATCTGTTCAAGGATCAGTTTGTCTTCCTAATAAATCTAATATTCAAAGCTGTAGCTACAGTGCTTTTTTGGTCTAGCTGTATACATAGTTTACATAAGAATAACAAGTATGGAACCAAGATGTATGAGAAAGTAAGCAGCATGTTGCCTTTCTTCCCTAAAACTGGGGAAGAGTGTACATATAAATTGACTAGGTAAACCACCAGAATAGAGTAGCTTTTTTGAGAATGGGTGTTGAAAATCTTCTGCATGATTTGTAGAGGTGTTTTATTTCCTCATTGGACTTTCTCCTGGTAGACCAAGGATCTAGTTTGCCATTTATACTGTGAAGCTTTTCCAGCTTCTCTGTTAACAGTGTAAAAATCTGGCTGAAATTCAAGTAGAAAAGATGAAGTACTCATTCCTGAAATATTCTGTGCAGAGGATCGTTCAGAATGAATGAAAATAGTTCTTTACAGAATTAATCATGAGCATGTAGTATTGTAGTTGATACAATGAAGAGTTCAGCAACACTGTTGGCTTAAGATATTCCTGTGCATGGCTCAGGATAGAACTACTGTATGACCAGATGAGGTTGGACTGTCCTTTTCTCCCCTCCTTTTTTTCTTTTTTTTTTTTTTTCTTCTCCATACTCCATATGAACACTGTGTGTGTAGGGTAAACATATCTTTTTGATAACCTCCATTTGATAAGCTGAGTTTGCCTTGTTCATAGTGTCAAGAAGATCAGGAGCTTGTTTGCCCTGTTGGGATCCCCTGTGTGCAATACAGTTGGAATCTGTTCAGTATGTAATTACATTTGTCATTTTGACACTTGCACTTCTTCTCTTCATCCTCTGCTATGCACATATACTGTTACTGTCAGAGAGTGCTAAGGTTTCTTTAGGTGATTTTTTTCCTTTCCTTACCATATCGAAGGTTTTACACTTGAACCTTGCTCTTTTCCGTGTATCTTTTATGTTAGATGCATACATAACATTCTAACATTCTACCAGACTCAGCTTTTGTATACCAAACAAGTTTGTTCAGAATATTTGAATTACTTTAGAGTTATAATTGTATATTCATCTACATTCTGAGGAAGTATTTTGACATGCTTTATTAGACTAAGCTATTTTAATTTTTCTTTTAATGTTCTTTGAAATACACAAAGTTCCATAATGCTGTCAAAGTTATTATCACAGGTTCACAGCCTAGAAGTGAAAGCTGGTTTTCCTGTGCTTGTTACGTAATACAGCTTTGCATAGATAGTTCAATGATGAGTATGCTTTTTTGTTTTAGGTGGGTGTTGTCTAAAACCAAGAAAGAAGACACAGATGATAACATTGCTAAATATGATGGTAAGCAGTTTTATGTTTACTTCCACTATATAATTTCTGATGTTATGTTGCTCTTTGAGAAATAACTACCCTTTACGCTGAACTTACCTTTGAAAACCTAGATGACATAGGTAAAAAATGACTTATCCTGAAACAGAGATGTGAAACGTTGCTAGTTGTGTTACTTAGTGTTAAGATAATTTTTTTTTGTCATTCCAACAATCTATTGCAATGAATGATACTAGAACACCCTCTGGCATCTGAATATTCACTATTGATTGTTTATGAATAGGGCTTCTTGAGAACTACCCTCTGAAATCATGTCAGAGACACAACTTCAATATCAGTTGTTAAACATGTTTCTAAAGCAGCAAGTTCCATGTTGTTGCATCTGTCCTACTGATTCATGGGTTGGCCTCCCAGTCTAATCTCTGTAACAAAAAAGTTAAACTGAATGATGTTTCTCTTTAAAATACTTTTTCAGATTGTCTGTGCTTGAATGTAGGATTCTCCAGTGGTTCCTGTACAGTTTATTCTGTACTTACAGTACAGACTTACAGTAGTCCAAAAATATTTGGGAGGTAATAATGAAAAAGTTGTTTTGATGGTTTTTAGCATTGGGGTTTGCACTTGACTTATAAATTCCTAGGCTAGCATTGCCTGCTTGAATGTAATTTTAAACTGTTTGACAGATGTGTGATCTGTGACAATGATTTTGCAACCTGAATTTATTTCATTCAAGAGAAAGTGGGGAGAACAGAAGTTTCTGCTGCAAACAAAAAGTATTTGCTACTGCTCTTATGTCAAATGAAATCAGTTAATGTTAATGGAAAGTGGTAAGCAAACATAACTGTAGGGCCTCAGTGTGCAAAACAGTACGGAACAGATGTTTTTAGATTTAGCAGTTACCAGAAGTAACTGGTAAAAATAAAGACATTGCAGATGAGATATCCATACAGATGAGATGCATATAAGAACTGACTCTGATTACTTGGCCTCCTATTAGATAGAAGTTGTCTCTTGTCAAAACAGTTATATTTGCTTAAAGTCACCCAGACAATTCAACATTGACAAAGCCTGGTGAAAGGACCTTTTTTAACTATTTTCCAATTCAATTTTTGGGGGATCTTGTTTTGCTTGGCATTATTGCTTGGTCTTAGTTTCTAGGAAGGAACACTACTGAAGAGGAGGGAATTTTCCTCCCTCCTGTTTAGCAGACTAGAAGAAACTAGGGATTTGTTGTTGACGTGCATATCTGGTCTTCCTTAATGACGTTTAACAAATCACACTTCAGTTGAATAAAAGTAAATAGCTGTTTTGTTTGCATTTCATGGTTTATCAATCTTCTCTAAAACACATGCTGAAGAACTCTCTACAGTTTCTTCCTTTTGTTCATGTTGACACAGGCTTTTTTCAAGATTACAGTGAATTGTAAAAGTAGTCTTTCTTTTGTTCTGTGTTCATACCTGGAAAAAAAGAAAAGTGATTCTTGTGCTGCTGATCTCTGAGAAAATATAACTGCCCTTTTAGAAATCTTGTTCTTTGGATATTGTCCACATGTGTAATCAACTGTATTTTTCCCAAATGTGGAGAATTTATATCTGTATAATCATTTATTTTTAAAGCTGTAGGCTTGTTTGTTTGTCTTTAAGGTCAAATCTGATAATTCTTGGAAAGACTTTGTGGGGGGAAGCTTCATCTCCCATGTGATTAGACTTGACCTGAAAGGCTCTAATTCTATATAAGCAGGAGGGGAAGAGCCACACAGGTATGTGGCTTACACAGTACCTTGTGACTAATGTTTTTTATGGGACAATGGTAGGAATAAATCTAAAATCTGAGGAATAAATCTAAAATCTGGAGAACTATTTTATGCTCCTCTAGGCATCATGGGATACCACAGTCTAAAGATACAGATCTACAATATTAAAGTTTTCTTGTAGATTTCTGTAAATTTGAGAAGAGCAAGGAATGATGTACACTTTACACGTGTCATCTTTAAAATACTGAAAGCTAGCATTATCTTAATTAGCCAGAGCTAATACCTTCTTGGTGAAATGAGAGGGTGGGCTTTGTAGTGTAGAGCTATGCGTACCCAAAGTGTAGGCATCTCTTTAATTACCTGCCAGTTTCTTAAGGCTGAAACAGATTTTTACAATAAAACTCATTAAATATGAACCAGAGCTTTAAAACAGTCTCTATATTAGCCACACAAGCATTAGGCTAAAATGTATTAATTCTTTCATACAATATTGCAATTAAACAGAAATCCAGTGGATATTCACACATGCTGTAAGTTTGTGCAATAAACTTAATTAAATTTGTAATGTAAAAACATTTTACGTTTAAATGTGTATGTTTTTCTATTCAGTTTCACTGGTTTATGGTGGATTATGGTAAGGATATGGTTCTTTCCTACTTTGGACTCCATGGCTGGCTTTTTTTTAAGTTGGAAAATTCTGGTTTACACACAAAACTGAGATTTTGATAATCTTCTTTCTTTTGGCTATAACAGTTATGAAACTAGGATTTTTACTGCTGTAGAAACAGCTACTTGGGGAAAGAAAGCAGAAAAAGCTTGTCACTTCTTGTTGTTACAACTGCTTGCACTCTTTCCCTAAGCTTGCTTTCTTCCTTGCTGTCTGAGCCAGAACGTTGGGTTAGATGGATCTTTGGCATGACACGGTTCTTACCATCTAACTGTGGAGATGGAATTCTAGTGGTTTCTAGTTCTTGAAAAGTTCTGGTTGAAACACCCATGTCACTGATTTGACAGAAAGATGTGAGAGCAAATTTGTGTGTTGTGACTGGGGTTTTTTGTATTTGAGTGCTGTAGAGCAGTTAGTTTGGGGACGTGTAAGCTAGACTTAAGTAATGTTTTGTATCCACAGTAGAATTACCAGTAATGAATTTGATTGTTATTGTTTAACTTCTTTGAGTTATATGTCACAATTTCTTCCCTACTTTGGCAACTAGTCTTTATTTGCTGTTAACTCTTTGTTTTCAACAATGCTATGATTTCTTTACTTCAGTCGACTTTTTTTTTTTCAAAGACTCTGTGTGTGTGTGTGTTTGTTTTAGGAAGATGGGAAGTAGAAGAGCTAAAAGAAAACACAGTGCCTGGAGACAGAGGATTAGTGTTAAAATCGGTGGCAAAGCATCATGCAATATCAGCTATGCTAACAAAAGCATTTATTTTTGATAATAAACCTTTGATTGTTCAGTAAGTAATCCCTTAGACTTTACTTAATATTTATTGGTAAAATCTTTAAGTGAAAGTAATGTGAATCCCTGTACAAAAATACTGACTTCCATGTAACACTGCCTTATCATATCCAGAGCTATCAGAACTGTAAGTATGAATGATTTAATAATCAAGTAAGATTGTAGTACAAGTGTTAAGAAGTGATATATATAAACTCTTTTGAAATATTTTTGGACAGAAATCTAATTTTTTACAAGATTGCTGAAAAAGAAAATTAATGTTCAGTCTTGTTCTGTAAAGGTCTAACTCGTATGTAGTTTCAGTACAGT
Source organism: Elanus axillaris (assembly GCA_026212715.1). Taxonomy (NCBI): domain Eukaryota; kingdom Metazoa; phylum Chordata; class Aves; order Accipitriformes; family Accipitridae; genus Elanus; species Elanus axillaris. The sequence continues at coordinate 19,801,650 of JANZLQ010000007.1, read as the reverse complement.
GGTTTTCCACTTACAGAATACTTCTGTGTAGCTCCATAACAGCAACTTGAATCTTGAACATGTCATAGCAATATTAATGATGATGAGCACCATGGCAATATGACTACTTCTTTCTGATACTTAGATTTGCTTTGTTGTACTTACAGACATAGCCAGATAACTCCTCTGGCTAAATTCAGTGTGTCGTACTGGCAGTTTCAAAGGTGGCACAAATTTTCTAGAACACCTCCCCATTTCTACTTCACTTTGTTTGCATGTTGGTTGATACCACCTTGAAACTTTCTTTACTGGTGATACCAACTGTAGCAATTGCTACCGTGGTGTTTTTTGACTGACATAGCTGCTGTATTAGCTTGTGTGGCAATTAAAATCTTTTGGTCATGTTGAAACATTTGGACAGTAGTGACTAATACGCAGTCTTAATGTATTTGTAACTAGAACTACAGAAGTTAATTTGTATTCGTCTGATACTTGGAATTTTTTCTTAACTTGCTCTTTGCCCAGATACGAAGTGAATTTTCAAGAAGGCATTGACTGTGGTGGTGCGTATATTAAACTTCTTTCCAGTAGTGATGACTTGAATCTGGTATGTAGTCTTATTTAACATTTTCTATTAGTTGTTCATTTGAGGAATGCATAATTGTTCTTGTGAAATGTTAATAGGTTAATTCCTAATGCATCCTAAATTCTTGAAAGCTTCCCAAATGTTTAAGCAGAAGACTGGGCAAGATAGTAATAATGTACATATAATTTCTTATATATACACTAAACCTTTGGAGTTGTGCATTTTTTTACTGGTGGAATATTTGATAATGTTATTGTTGTTATTTCCATTGATTTTAATGAAACTTATAGATAGTGTAAAACTTAAGCTATTATGATCTATATTCACACATTAAATCTGAAAATGTGAATTTCAGAAGGCTAGAATGAAGAGTTTGCTGTGAGTAGCATACTCCTCTTAGTTCTGCACTTACGCCTTATGTCCAGAACAAAGGACTTTTGTATCTGTTTAGCCTGACTTTCTGTAATAATAGAAGCCATACTATCTGAACTTGTAACTTGTGAAACAATTTTTTTACTGCGTGGCACACAACATGGCATCTTAGAAAGAGCCCTGACTTGGATTTAGAAACTGAACGTGATGGAGAATCTTGTGTTCCCAGGAAAAGGTCTGAATGACCAGGTGTGAAAAATTAGTAAGTGCCTTAGTATGTTGGACCATTTTGTAAACTGTTTCTCGATATATTGATGTGGACTTGCCTGCCATTTCCAAACTTGTCTCCAAAACTCTTTATTACTATGCCAATGCAGTCAGGTATTTCTTGCTTAAAATGCTGCCTATTCTAGCCAAGTATTAGTTCTGGCACATGCGAACAGGTTGTTTCCACTTTTAATATTTCTGCCACTACACTGGGATGTAGATATAAGCTGTCTAGCCTGTGATGGAGGATATTTTAGCAACTTTTTTTTCTTTTTTCTTTTTTTTTTTTCCATTCAGAACTAGCAGTGAATTGTGGCTTGGGAGCTTGTGCAATGCAAATATTGGGTTGACAAGAGTAGGGATGGCTGATACATACAACGGTTGCTGCAGCAGCTTTGATGGGACCTGGTGCTTTTGGTACATAGTGGCAGTTACAGAATAGGATTACGCATTTGGACAGACTTGAAATGACCAGTGTGGATTCAACATGTTACATCCTGAGCTAGGAGGAACTTGTCTTGACTGAGCAGTACAAACATGAAGTGATAACGGTACTTCCAATCCTGAAGCAGGTTGCTGTGGCCACTTAAAAGCTCACTACCCTAAGTGCTACAGGTTTGTGTCCAATTTGTGGTGTTGAGCCAATATTCAGTAGCATAGTGACAGAAGTTTGCGAGGCAATCAGGAGTTACAACCTGTATAGGCTATGGAAGTTGTTGGGTTTGAGATGCATCAGGCTATACAATTTGCTCACTAAGATTTGGTAAGCTAGAAGGGCAAGTTCATGGGGGAAAACAATAGGGAAAATAGTCTAGAAAAAGCTTCTAACAGGAATGTGGGCAGAATTCATCATTTCCTCTCTGGGTAAGACTTTTCATCTGTGCTTTTAAACCCTGAGATGTCTGTGCCTACTGCTGCTGCCGCCTTGACCCATGAGGCCATAACCTTACTTTAAAGTACTGAGGAGAACAGCAGTGTAGTGTGATGCCCTGTGCATGTGCAAAATGAAGAGGAGATTGCTCAGGACATGCTCAAGACATTGCTTGACCTGACCTGCAAACCAGTGGTCAGGAAGAGCCACTTGGCAGTGGGACTCTTCATGAGATACAGGGGATAATATGTACCTCTGCAGGAGCCTAGAAGATGGCAACATGCATAAGAAGTTGCTTGTAAGCATTTGTAAGATGTATTAGTAAAAGCTTTAGTGCAATTTCCTACTGCTCTTCCTTTTTCCTAAAGTTTATATGCCAGTATGCATTTTATGCTCGAGTAACTTGAGTACTAATAGGTAAGTATTAAAAATGCTGACTGCAGGAGAGCAAGTAGAGGCATGACATATTTCATAATGGAAAGATGTGTAAATGATAGTAAAACTGGGAAGTTTTAAATTTTTAAAGAAGGTGCGAGACCAAGATACTCCGCTCAATTACATATGAAACTGTAATTCTCCCGTATCTGTCATCTCTTCTGGTTTACCTTCTAGTAAGAGCAAATGCAAAATTTGCCTATTTGTGTCTTGGCTCACAATTAATCCTGTACTGTTTTTGGAGTTTCACAGGATGTGTGATGAGGTAACTTTAAGAGTCAGTGTTCTCTCTTTCTTGTTTGTTTTTTTTTAACTTTAAAATTGGACATGTCTCAATGCTGTATGTATGCTTATTGCTATTAGAATAGTCAGTTAATTATTGTTAATTCTTAGCAGTGACATTTTCCTAAGACTGTTGAATTTTGTAAAAGACCAGACTTAAAATACATGCACCTCTGTAGTGCATAATGTGAAAATGTTTTACTTTGCATTAAAAAAATTTTAAAATACACAATCATTTCAAACAATACATTTGTCAGAATATATCTTTCAAGAAGAAAATTTCCAGGAATCAAGTGGTCTTCTTCCTTCAAGCAATTGCTTAAGAATATAAAGCAGCATGTTACTGTGTATTCCAAATACAAAAAATCATATAAATAATTGAAAAATACTGACATAGCTAAACAGCTTACTGCAACATACTGTGAAGAAGAATAACTATGTCTGATATTTTCAGGGTGGTTTGTTGTTGTTCAATGTGGAGCAAGATGACTGATAAAATACTGGATAATAATATCCTAGTTTTTATCTTTATTGAAAAATAAAATTCATATGAAGAACAGTAACTAGTTCCCTTCCATTTTAGTGTAATGTTTATAGAAGGCTGTAGATATTTAGGTGGTTTGATTTGTGATAGGCATTTCCACTTAACATAAGGGTAAGGTCTAAATAAATATATTCATCTTCCCTTGGAAGAGGCTTAAGTGATCTCTACGGTTAGGCTGTTCCCTGAGAATAGAGAGCACGCAGCAACTCAAGAGGAGTGTTAATTCCTTTCATGATTTACCCTAGTAGTTTTGAGTTACCTTTTAGAAAAAGGTAACTATGCTGTATGCCACAGCATCAAGGAAAGGAAGTACCCAAAATGACTTCATAAACTGTACAGTATAATACATGCTCAGCTTTCTTGCTTCTACAGGAATACTTTTTTGACAAAACACCTTATACTATTATGTTTGGACCAGATAAATGTGGAGAAGATTACAAACTACACTTTATCTTCAGACATAAGAATCCTAAAACTGGAGAATATGATGAAAAACATGCAAAACGTCCTGATGTAGACCTAAAAAAATTCTATTTGGACAAGAAGACGCATCTATATACTCTTGGTATTGTTTCATTCATTCTTATAAGTTTAAATTGGAAATGTGTTTCTCTTCACTGAAGCTTTGTATTTGAGTCTGCTTTTTTGTTTGTAATAGTCTGTTAATTCTGAGAGGTGGTTGCTTAATGATTTGGGCTTAAATAATTTAACGACTGGGCTTAACTGCAGGACATAAAAGTGGTTTTGAAATGCTGCTGTTTAATACTGCAGGAAAAAGCCTTTCAGCCCTGGCCAGCCTTTAGCATGAAGAATTGATAAAGACTTTCTGCGCTTATGATAAAAGTATTTTTATTAAGATATTAAAAGACACACAACTGTCCAATGTTCTAGGAAGGTGTCAGTTCACAGGAATTCAGTTAAATCTGTGGCCTGCCGCACACAACTCTCCTCCACATGTTAAGAGTTCTCACTGACACCTGCATCTGCAGCAGTGTGCGTGAACAGATATGTTACCACATTCTCTGAAGATGAATGAATGTGGGCTGGTTTTAATTCATGAGACATCTCTTTCTGTACCAATGAACAGTATAGCAGAGATGAAAGTTTAACTTCTTACTGCCTTTTTCCCCCCTTTTTCTAATTTCTGAGGAAGAATAAACAATCAGAGACGAATGGGCTAATCTGTGGCATACTGCAAATCCAGCAAAACTGACTACTTTTGAACTTACGTTGAATAATAATGGAAGGAATGTTCAACTGCTATGCCATGGCAAAACTTACTGTTTTTTAAAATAGATTACTGTAGTGTGCCATAGCAAACTTCCACTTTTAGATAATAGGAATAAGTGAAACAAAACACTTGTGGTAAAGGAATGCATGTGTTCCTGTATTTGGGCTGTTCATTAGAAATTATGATTAAAAATACTTAAACGCAGATTGCATTTATTGTGTTAAAATTGTTCAAATAAACTCCATAGAGCTCCATGATTCTAATGCATTATGTGACTGATAACAGAATTTTTAAAATAAATTCTTTGTATTGTATCTAACTTGATGTGGGGGGTTAATTTTTTGCAGTTATGGATTTCTTAATCCTGTTGAAAACTCTTAGGCTGCAAGAGCTTCATTAGGTATTATCAAACTATTATCATAAGACTGTTACTCTGGTTTTCATCACCCAGCTTTATAAAACTGTCATAAAAGTGGAATAGTTTTTACTTTGAATTCGTAGTCTTTGTTGTGTTGAATAGACATTCAAATATACTTGTTAAGCACTTATAAATGTGCTCTGCTGATTATAGAAATGGATCTGGATACAACGTCTGTTACTGAGTCTGACACTGCTCAGTTCTGTGACCCTGGCTTCTCAGTTACACACACCAGCTAAAATACTTTTGAGGAGAATTTTCTGTATTCGCAGTCTGGCATTTGTGAGAAATGGCTGTCAGATTTGAATCTGAGAGAAAATGTTGCTTTGATCCTTCAGCTGTGTTACTGATGCAGTTCTTGTGTTTCCATGCTATCAAGTGTGAAATTGTAATCTAGTAGCAGAGATGCCTTTTGGGGCAGAGGTTTGTCTTTCGTTGTCTGTGTTTCTAAATAAAAAAAAAAGCAGAGTTTTGGCCAAGTGGTACGTTTCTGAAAAATCTCTTAGAACATACTTGGATGTGTTTCAGCAATTGAATTTGCTAGAGGTTTCATTTTTGGGGGCCTGATGCTGGTCATACATCCCTACAGTCACAACTTTAATGTTTTGTGTCCAGATCCAGTAGCTGGGTGGGGAGTCTGTCTCCTGCTCTGCTAGTGAGGATCCTGTTTGCTGTTACTTGTAAGTCTGTGCTTATTATATAGGCTTTGGTTAAAGATATTTGTGAAATGAATGCTTCCTTTCTTTAATACAATTTTTTTTCAATTCAGTGCTAAAACCAGATGATACATTTGAAATGTTAATCGACCAATCGGTCGTCAGTAAAGGAAGTCTTCTTGAGGATATGGTTCCTCCAGTAAACCCTCCCAAAGAAATAGAGGATCCTAGTGATAAGAAGCCTGATGATTGGGATGAGAGACCAAAAATACCTGATCCAAATGCTGTCAAACCAGATGACTGGTAAGGAGAACCTTTTTGTCTCTACGATAACTTTTACATGCAGGTTATTAATTAGAAAGATTTGACTGGTTTTATTTTGGTTTTTTGCTAATGAGAATTAGGATATGTTTCACTACTAAAAGCACTAAAGTTTGAAAACACAATTGAGGTGGGTACAAGGATCTGGTCATCTTCCAAGGGAAGAAATAATTGTGCATTTTGCTGATTTGTACCCTCCAGGATTGCAATTAATAACTAAGATTACTATAGCTGAAAGATTAAGAAGAGGGTTGGGGTTTTTTCACCATATAGTGTTAATTTAAATTCAGTGATTTCTTCTGTGTGAAGTACTCTTCATATAGCAACTCAGGAACAGGAGGGAAAAACTTAATGGGAAGACCTGACTGACACCTGCCAGTTAATGGTAGTGATTCCTTGGCTTAGTAGTACTTTGAAACAATATAAATATAATTCAAATATTTATAAACAGATAATTGGATGTCTTAATTGTCATGATCAGTGTGTCTAATTCTGTTGTGCCTTTGAAAATCATCCCTTTCATGCCAGTTACAGTCTTCTGAACAGAACATTGGTTCAATGTCAGGCTGCTGTATTTTCTAACCTAAGTCTGTAATTGAAGGGATGAGGATGAGCCTTCCAAAATAGAAGACTCTGATGCTGTTAAGCCTGAAGGATGGCTTGATGATGAACCACAGTATGTTCCAGACCCTAATGCAAAAAAACCAAAGGACTGGTAAGAACTTGATCAATAAGTGCAGATTGCTAATGTATCTTGTAGATAAGCCTGCCTATTCTCTGTGCCAAATTGACCTGTGGATCAGAAGTCAATCCAAATCTCATTGCCTTGAGGTAGTTGGAATGTGCAAGGTATGGCCAAATATTTGTAGGCTTGGGTGGCTGCTTTCAGAGAAACATGAACATGTCCATTGCCTTTTGTTTTCTGAAGATATATAAACAAAAATAGAATATGAAGGACCCCTTGAAAAGAATTTGCTATGATGTTAAACCATGAAACAATTTAAGTTGGTAACTTGAAATCATGTAATAGTCTCAGAGGGATCTCTGAGCATCTTATGGAGAACTGTTTCAAGCTGTCTGCAGATGCAGGATATTATTGCATTAAATCATTCTGTGGTAGTTATGAACATGTGACAGTAAAAAAAAAAAAAAAAGGGTGTAGCACTCTTAAAAGAAAAAAAGGTGTTTATACTGTTAGGTGAAGTTCTGTGAGCTGGTCAAAATTCTGAGGTTATTATAGCAAAATGTGTATGGACCCTGAGTTCAGACTGACTGCTAGTGTTGAGACCAGTCCGATTGGAAATCAGTTGTTTGTAATTTATTTTTTTTTCTATAGGGATGAAGAAATGGATGGGGAGTGGGAAGCCCCTCAGATACCTAATCCAAAGTGTGAGAGTGCACCTGGTTGTGGACACTGGGTGCGTCCCATGAAGAATAACCCAAACTATAAAGGAAAATGGAAAGCACCTATGATAGATAATCCTAACTATCAGGTAATAGCAATACTGTAGGTTGTTGTTAAAAGGTACAGAGTTCAACAGAGCATGCAAGTCAAAGTAGTGTATTTATCCAGGCTTTTTTTACAGTATATTCATGTTTTAGAATGAGTCTGAATACCCTCACTAAAAATTTTGAGCTTTTTTGTGTTTAATTTGCTTCTTTTTTTCTTTAAGTACACTGGAAAACAGAAATGCTTCCTGTATTAAAACAATTTCTCTGTTAAAAGTTGCTTTTGCAATGTTTTGCACTGGTACCACTTTATTAAATATGCTTTGTAGAATTGTTTTCTGAATTACATTGTCATTTAATGAAATATTTCTCTTTTTTTATTGGGATTTTAAGTGTGGGTCTTTGAACAAATTTTTTTAATTAAAAAAATGAAACCTTTCAGTAAGCAGATTGATTTACTAGTCCAATTTTGGTGGAAGCATAAATTTTTCCATAATTAAATTTCCCTCCTCCCCTCCAGATATGAGGTAATCAGTTGGATATTAGAGTTACTTTGTATTAATTATGGCTGGGAAGTACTTGAATCTGGTTTCTTTGAGCTTAAGATCCTAAGCATGTTCGTAAACAAAATTTGGCTCTAATTTGCACAGATATCATAAGGCTGAATTTTCCTTCCCTAAAACTTTCCTTAACATTTTTTATTACAGTAGCTGTCAGTTTATGTCTATGTACTGGAAGGGACTGTGTAAATCACAGGATGTAGTTCCCCTGCAGTCTTAGGGCACCAGACAGTAGATACTTACCTCAGAAGATTCCCATCGCTGGCCACAAAACGCTGACCAGTGCCCTTAGAAAAATGTATGTGCTATATTGATTAACAAAAGCCAAAATTATATATTACACAAGGAGAGACTAGAGGAAGAAGTAATACCTATGTCTTATTTTCCTGTAGTATTAGGAAATTTGTCTTCTAGACTTACTCTAGGAAGTTTACAAAAATTGTGCTTGGAATTACCAGTACCAGGAAGAATGGAGATACTTTGTACAGTTATTACTGTAACCCTATATGGACCAAAAAAAAGGTTTTAAGAGGTCTGCCCTAAGCCAGAAAATTTAGACCCATCTGCCAAAAAACTATAGGCTGTTTCCAGTTCTGTTTTTATGTAGGTTAAGCTCTATTGCTTATCTTTTTAAATAATGCATTTAAAAGAGTTGGGAAGTTCTAATTATTTTCAAATTTCTTTCACAGTTTTTGTAGTGAGGTATAGGTAATGTGATTACTTTTTTTTTTTTTTCCTTAAAAGGGAATCTGGAGCCCTCGTAAAATACCTAACCCAGACTATTTTGAAGATCTTCACCCGTTTGAGATGACCACTGTCAGTGCTGTTGGTTTAGAACTCTGGTCTATGACATCTGATATCTACTTCGATAACTTCATTATATGTTCAGAAAAAGAAGTAGCAGATCGTTGGGCAGCAGATGGCTGGGGCTTGAAGAAGCTAGTAGCAAGTGCTAATGAGGTATAAACTTCACTATGTTCTTGGTAGCCAAAAGTAGTGAGGAAGATGTGCTATTGGAAGAATTTCCTGTCAGTTAATGCTGACAGAATATGAATTTGTCCGTAATTAATAGTCTTGCTGAGTAACTATTATAGGTTTTCTCCTCATAGTTTGGCTTTTTACCTTTCCCAGATCAGGATCCTTTTGAGATTAAAAGGGTACAACATTTTACTTTAACACCTAGCAAGAAATTGGCTTCACAGTTAATGAGTCTTCTGCTGTTCATGGTGATACTAGAAATTCAGTACCTGTCAGCAAAGAGAAGCTATGTTAGTTATACTCAAAGACTTCTTTCCCTCCCCCCGCTTTTTTCTTGTGGTTAATTCCATTATATTTATTCTTTAGATGTTTCCTTCCCGTGAGGAATGGATAAATAGTCAGGCGGTTTTTTTCTGTTTAATAATTTTAGGCCTTATGGCTGCTTAGATGTATATTATGCAGCTCTGAAAACAGTGTATGTATGTTTATGGAGCTGCATCTGTTCCTTTATTTCTATGTGTGTGTCCACATTTTTCTTGCATTCTGCACTTGGCCAGCTGCCACAGTTTTTTCTAGATCTCTTTCCTATATTGTAGGATGAACTTGTCCTGACATACGGGATCATGAGTCCCTCTAGTGGCTGCCTTTACTGACTACAGTTTCTTTCTAACAGTCCTGTATTTTTGATTGAGTGGCAAGAGCAGGCCTGCAGTTATGGGAAAGAAATGGTTGGTTGGTGGCAAATGTGGCCAATTCCTGACAGCTGCTGTTTGTCACAGGATGAGCAAGTAGCAACATCATATCTGCCCATGCCATTAGGAAAGCCACCTCTTCCCACAAGCTTGCCCTTTTCTGAAATGTTTGGGTTTATATCTGGACCTGCATTTATACCTGTACACAGAATAGCAAAAAATATTCCCTTGAGTCCCCTCACTCCAGTGTCCCTCTCAAACTTCCTACCATAGTTGCTGATGTATCCTTTCCAGAGGTCTTACTGGACCAGGCACTTGCCTACTTACCTCCACTATATAAGTCAAAACTGGGCTGGGAGGACAGTTTACCCCCAGAATAATTGGCTATCAAAGGAGAAAATGTGGTAGTACAGATGGACCAAGACATTGCTCTTCAGGAGGCTGGCTGCTGCTTTGAGGTTCTTGATGCTTTGGGAGCTTTCTGCTGAGTTAGTGCACTGTGGGGTAAAAATAGAGTAGCTGGGAAGGGTGTAAAGTGCGAGGTTGCCAAGATTCAAATGCCACTTTAGAAAATTGAGTAGTGGCCAGTCTAGTATGTTTGGAGTACCAGATGTGTTCCTTCTTACTTAGTACCTGCTACTTATTTGCAGTTTGTCAAGTTGTTACTTTACTAGTATTGAAATGCAATATTGTTTTAGTCATTAAAAAGCAAAGGTAAGGAATGGGTTTCTTTGGGCAACATAAACCTTAAAATATATACAGTACACTTTTATAAACTTACTGAAGTGTTGAGAGGAATGTAAATGCAAATTTTTTTTTCTAAATTATCTTTAATATAGCCTGGTATGTTCAGTCAACTGGTAACTGCTGCAGAAGACCATCCATGGCTCTGGGTTCTTTACATCTTGACTTTAGCTCTCCCTGTTGGTCTAGGTGTGTTGTTCTGCTGGCCAGCAAAGGTTAGAGAAATCTACTATTTTTTTTTGTTTTGTTCTTAATATTTTATTTGAAAACTCCTAGCATCTGTGCAACAATATGCACTTTTAATGTGCTATTGTTATTACTTAGCTTACAGTGGCTGTTGTGTTTAATTCTTAATTTGAGTTTAAATGTAAATTTATTTTAAATTTGTTGTAGAAAACAGATGAAGATATTGATTTCAAAAAACCTGATATATCTAAGCCAATTACAAAGGGAGAACTAAAACAAGAGAGAGAGGAGTTAGAAGATGATGAAATAGAAATAGAAGAAAAAGAAAATGAAGATACTGCTGAAGATGGTAAGCTGAGCAAGCCACCTTGCAGTTTGATTAAATATAAAGACTTGAATAGGACTAGCTCATTATTGTCAATAATTACAACCAGTTATCTCAGAATATGCAAAATCTGCCTTGCTCTGAGTTTTCTTTTTCTCTTTGACAACCTCCAGCAAGTGGCATTCCATGGCTAATAATAGCTCTTTGATAAACACAAGCAGAAAGTAAGGAACTCCTCAGTACTTTTTCACTTTCAAGAAATTAATGTGCTTCCAACAGTCTTTTTATGTTTGTAGACAGTGATGCTTATTTTCTCCCTTCTAAATATTTCATATATTGAACACATTTGAATGGTTCAGATATATGTACCTGAAGTGGTTGAAGTCCCATTGTTGTCTTTAAAATGTGTCTGGAATAGCTTTAAGTCTTTAACGTAAGTCTTTCTGCTTACTCCGGGGGCGGGCGGGGGATTGTACATTGAACTATTCTGTTGGGCACTGATTTTAGTAACTCTTGTTAAAGCCTGAAAATACAGTAGACTTGAAATACTGAAGTCATCTGCTTCCTTTGTGTTGTTTTCTAGCAACGCATTGCATGCTTGCAGAGGTCTGTCCTGCTGCCCCAAGGGAGAAAGAAATCAGTGATTCAGTAGGATGAGCTATACTTTGGCATCCAAGGATAAAATCATCTTGTGTTTCTGTATCAAAGATTACTGGTACTATTCAAATATGTCTTTGATGTTCAGTTAGCTTTTCCCCAAGTCTGTAGTGATGAATAAAAAGCAAATAGCTTAACTTACAGTGCATTATCTTGACTTCCATGAGAAAATCCTTAGCCTCAGACCTCTGCAAGATTCTGCCTCTTTCTTCACTCTTCCATGGTAGGAACAGAGAAGGTGACAAATGGCTGGCATGGGAAGTTAGAAACCTAGCAGACATTCGTGGTTGGTTTGTTTTTTCTCAGTACTGACATCACTTTGTATTACTGGCTGAAACTTTGTGGGTTTTGTCTGTATCTGCACTATGTTCCATGAGTGGTGATGGCTTCTGACTGCATGACTTAAAAGTTTGCTCAGCATCAGATTGTCCCATGCCAGTACTTACAGAATTGAGTACATTGTTGGCACAATGCTTGCCACACCAAACTTAGTCCATCTGCCTTACCGTTCAAGAGCCTTACCTAGGCATTTAATTATTTGAATTATGCTATATGTATTTTTTACATTAGCATAAATTGTAGGTACAGCATTTCAGCATTGTATCTTCCTACACTTTCCTTTTGATCTTACTCTACTTTACCTGCTCTTTGCTCCTGAATTACAGCATCTGTTTTCTTTTACCCAGTCTTGATGCGCATCATAGATACATTCTGTACCTAATATATGCTACTGTTGCAAGGCTGCCTGAGATACCCGAATTCCAATATTCTTCTGTTAAGTCAATCAGTTAATTTAGTTAACTACAACACATCACTTCATAAATAATATGTTAAAGTGTGTGTTTGAATGTTAGAAATAAGGTCTAGGCAATCCCAGAGGAACACTGTTTAGTTCCCACAACTTTTTAAAGAATTCCATTTGGAACAGCTGTTTATGATGTTTCAAAAGTACATTCCATTTTAAACCTTTACTTGCAGTTACTAAACTGAACACAGAGTAAAACTAACATAGCTAGCTTTTGTATGACTATTCCAAGGTTTTCAAGTAAATTCTAGGCTTGAGAGGGAAGGATTATGCTTTGCTATCATAAGACTTACGAGTTTCTGTTTCAAGAAGAATTGCTTAGCTTTCCTTAGCTTCCTGCCACTTTCACATTTGCAGGTTGAAATCTTCCCTTTTTTCCTATCACTCTTTTGCCTCTTCATATCTGAAAGCATTAGAGAATTTGTCTTCTGCCTCCTTCTACTGATGCTTTTTGCTACAGAGAGAAGAGAAATGGAGGAGACAAAAAGAGAGCTTATAAAGGATACAAAGAAGATGGGAAGGGAGGCTCCTTCTTCAGGTACTGGGAAAGGGAAGTAATTTGTGCCAGGACTTGAAAATGGTCTCTGCTTTCTGGCCACTGCCCCCACTCCCCCCACACCCCACTTCATTGGTGGTGGTAGAACTTCAAGCTGGTGGATGCCAGCTTTCACAGATACAGATGTGAGTTTCCTCTGAGATTTCTTCGTATGGTATCTGTAGTCATAAATATTTTCGACTAGTCTCTTTGAATCCTGATAATTCTTCCAATTCCTTTATAGTCATCATCTGATGCTTTGTTTTCTGGAGTTGAAGGTAGCAGGGTTTGACCTATGGAATACTGAATGACTTGAGATCCACATTTTATTGTGGGGCCATTAAAAAAAAAAAAAGTAGCACAATAGCAAATTTCAGAAATGCTTGTAGATTTCTTTTGCTCCAGTGAGAATGGAGTGGCAGAGTGCTTCTTGAAGGGCATTGTCCATGGGGTTTACTGTTTTAATTTGTTCTACGGTAATTTTTGTGACATTGCTAAAGGATGATGTGTTCTTGACTTGTCCACTCATCTGCTTTGTCTCCTTGCTTTCCTTGCCTTCTAGAAAAATATTCCAGGAAGTAAAAGAATATTGCCAAGAAATGGAATTTCAGAGGCACAGTCTGAACCTTATTTGTGAAGTTATACATTTATTTATATGAAATACTGTTTAAATTAGTGTTGGACTAAATGAAAATTAATTATTCTAAATAGGATAGTTGTCCAGTTCTGGCTTTTACTACCTCTGATGTCTGAAGTTTTTTGGTTTGTTGAAATTAGTACTTATGGGAGGTGCTAGATTTGCATCATTTAAAATTTCTAATCTATTCATTAAAATATGAGCAAAGGCTTTGTGAATTTTTGCCAAGCTCTTCTGTTAAGGGCTTACTTTTGGAACTTTTCTTTGAATCATGCTGTGGTTGCTGAGGTTTAGTTCTTCTAACGAGCATAGATAACTAAAATGCAAATGTGGGAGTGCCAGCTTGTGAGTACTGAAGCCCAAAGTGGAAATCAAGACAGCTAGGTGCCTGACCTCTTTTACAAAATGTGAAGAATATAGAGAGTTGGTTACCCTAGAAGGGCAACCTATATGCTGATCAGAGAGCAGCCTAGAATTTGCCATACTTGGTGCATGTGCTGCTCTGTAGTGCAGTGACATGGTCTTGGTAAGGAAGTAGAAACTGCCTCTGTGATGCTTAGCCTATAGTTTGTCCAGGGAATTCTAGACAGTAAAAAGGCACTTTTTTTTTTTTAACATTTCCCCACTCCCCTCTATTCTGTCAGTTCAGAGGTCTAACCGAATAGTTTTATCCTAGAAGTGCATGCTGGGCATAGTTTGAGTGAGCTGAGGGGAGTACAGGGCTTTTCTGACTAGCTTCTGCATTGCAATAATGCATGAGAAGGGGGTGAGCACAGAGCTGCTTATCCCTCAACCAAAACAGTATGCCAAAAGAATTCCCTGATGAGAAGGGGAGTTCCCTTAGGATGTGGGTGTCCCCCATGGTGGGTGACTGATAACTGCAATATTGTACTTTGCTATATAAGTCAGAATTTAGTCCGATCTGGGATACCCAAGTTGTCCTACTTAGGACTGTGGTCCCAAAACTGTCTAATACAATCCTTGGATTTAAGGACTTCCCTAAAGGAAATCAGCTTAAGGTTGTCATTTCAGCTGGTCGCTTACAAGTCTGGAGAGAGTATGTGCGATTGTGAAGAGAGGCTAGGCTGAAGCTAGTAAAATTGTTAAAATTATTAAATCTGACAGTGATCAATTTCTACTAATTCATGAGAATTCTACTTTCTGTATCGCAGAGATGTTTTTATTGGTTATTTTAAACAAGCAGTTCATTCTGAGACTGAAATTTGCTTCTTTTCCTTACTAGTGTGTCTGGATATAGTGTATTTTTAATATAGTTCTGTTTAGAAAGTAAAATTAATTTCTTCTGCAGAAGATGAGGGTGAAGGTGATGAAGAAGAAAACGAAGTTGCAGATGGAAGTCAAGAAGGTGATATGTCAAATAAATCTGGTTCAGAAGATGAGGTAAGTTTGGGGTTTCTTCCCCCCATATTCTCCTTGCCCTTGTCCAACATCCCACTTCTAATTCAGCCCAGTTACCTACAACAAGAGTTTTTCTTCTGTTGAGACATAAAACAAATCATGAGGTGGAGATGTGTTTTTATTTGACACCTCAAATGCTCTGTATAGGTTTGTGAAACATGTCTCTTCCTGTGTAATTTTGGCTAGGAGGTGATATTTATTGTAAAATACAGGTACAGTATAGAAGTGATCATGCAGGTCTCTAAACAAGAAATGTTTTTACAGTATTGTTTTTAGCAGGTTATTAAATGAATTGCAAGTGTTTGAAAATTTGGGAGCTGCAGTAGATGTCAATGTCTTTTTATCATGCTGCTTAATTGTTGGAACATGTGCTTCTAACAACATAGCCTTTCAGTGAGACCTTAATATTTCAGTTGGCTTTTTTGTTGTTGTTTTTTAATTCCAAAATAAGGTTTTAAGCAAAATGACCATACTGGTATTGAATTCAGCACCTGCAGTTTCATTTTTCTTGTGCAGACTAATCCAGTCACCGGATAATCTGTAAAACATTTTTTCAGAAAATAACACTGTAGAATGGAATCTGTGTGTGCTTTTCTTGCTCATCAACTACTCGTTATCCTTTCATTTAGAACCTCTGGTATGTCTGAAATGCTCTAGATCGACCCACGGTATTTCTATTGGTCATCTTGTGCTTGTCATTCCCTAAATGAGTCCCTTCTCAGATTAGAGGAGTTTAATGTAATGTTAAATCCTTTTCATATAAAACTCCTCTGGGAAACTGTACCTTGCATGAGGTTGCATTGTTTCAGCACTGAAAATCTTCATTAATTACCGTTTATTCAGTACTTCCTCTTCTTCCTGTAGGAAGGTTGGGTTTTTTCCTTGTACATTTACCTAGGAATACAGTATCTGATGAACCCCATTAAGATGCATGTGACTCTTTGTGAAAGTAATAACTAGATCGGAATGTGTGTATGCCATTACACAGTATCACAATGAGGTTATGGCTTGCTCTTCTCTGGGTATTTTCCAGTGTACAAGTTTCTGTCATGAGTTAGCTAGTGACCTACTGGGGAGGTGTTATGCACACCATGTCCTTACTCAGGTTGTGCCACATTATGTGAGCTGTTCCTTCTGAATGAGGTGTTTGCCATTAGGTGATGTAGGAAAGTGAGGAAGCAATGCATTGTCTGAGAATGGAGTTTGTGTTGGAAAGGCTTTTCATGCGCCTCTAAGTTAATCACTTTTAAACTGAGAAGAACACACCTGATTTAAGAACAGTTTGTTCTATTTATAGATCTCCAAAGGCAGCAGTTCAAATGTTTTAAATGCTTCTTGCTTGAGAAGTGGAAATTAAAATTAGCATAAGATGCACTTTAAGGAAGTTGCTAAAATCATTAAAAAGTCATCACTTTTAAACCAGTGAGGAAATGGGTAAAACCAAAGTTCTGACATCAGTTTAGATGTACTGTTCTTTTCCTTCTGAACGTAGAAAGGAAAGGTCTTTTACCCTCTTCATAGTTAGATTAGTATTGTGGGGGGAAAAAAAAAGTTGCTTAAGTGTTGCATTTATTGATAATATGATTGGGGGGGTTGAGAGGAGGAATAAAGTAACATGGCAGTTTCAATAATTAAAATTTAGCACTAAAATTTTAAACCGATTTTTTTTTTTTTCTTCAGATGAAAGAAGCTGATGAAAGCACAGGTTTTGGAGATGGTCCACTGAAAGCAGTGCGCAAAAGAAGATTACGAAAGGACTGAGTTACTTCCAGTTAGTATTTGTAGGTCTAGGTAATAGTAATTTCTGGTATCCCACTTCAGTGGGCCTGACCATGCAAGTTCCTGAGATTTGAATGAAAAAGGAGGACTCATTGCTATTTAACCTCCTATTTTAATTCTCTAACCTCTTCTAGCCTTCCCAAACTTCCTTGATTCCCTTTTTTAAGGAGAAATAATATCTAAGAGGAGTTAGCTGATGTTTTGAATTCAGAATAAAAGTGAAATTACAAGTTGGCCATCTAATTTTAAGGTGAAGGTTCTTAAGATTTGAAGATTCCTAGAAACTAGTTGGATATAAACTTATTTTTTAAAAACATAAATAAGTTGTAATATTTTTGCAGCTCTGGCACAAAATTAGCTGTTTATACTTTTCAGCTAAAAGAGGATGATAGTATAGATGTAGCATCTATAGCAGTTCACGTTGCTATGAGAAGTTTTTTTTTTTTCTGTGCAGAGGTTAATGCAATAATTGGTTTTGTATGATGGTTTAGTGGTAGCAACAATTTTTATTGTAAATTATTTATTTTGGTTGATCTTGTTACATTGGTGGTCACCTGTTAACTTTAGACATTGGTTACAGTAATTTATTTTTAAGAGATATTATAAAATAGAATATTCATAGAACAAGTGGTAGTTGATGTGACTTGGTTTACTTTTGAATGCAGATACCAAATCTGCAGAAGTTATATACAGATGATTTTTCAAACTTTTATAGTTCTCATGTTCCAAGCCAGAGTGGTATAACCTCTGTTTGTAAAATACTTGTTAAGTGTACATTGCCTCCTAAAAATATTTAATAATTCTTGCTAACATGAAATTTATTAAGATAGATAAGAATTTTTGATGAATTAAGTTTTTTACAGATGTGAGTAACTGGGCATTCTCATAATATAGTTTAAATAAACTGCATATTGTAAAAGAAACTTTGTTTTGTTAAAGTTCAGCTGTATATTAAAACAAAAAATAAAACTGCTTTCACCAGAAACCTCTTGCTGCTTGGCAGCTGCCTATAATATTAGTAGGATGTAAAATGCTAACAAAAGTAGTCATACATTACAAACAAGTCGACATACATTAATTCATAAGGAAGCTAACAGATTTCCTTGTGCATGGCAAGAAGTTAGTTCACTTCAAAAAGAAATATTTTTCACAACAAACTGAGTCAGCAAAAATTCCATGGAAATATCTAACAAATGAATGCTTAATTAACCTTGATGAAGCAGCCAGTGTCTTCAAGTGCTTGTGTTGAAGTGTTCAAAAGTTAATTATATTGGACTCTATTTTGTGTGAACTACACGGAAAGGCCTCTGGTTTTTTGTTTGGTTTGGGCGGGGGGGTGTTTCAAGTTAAATGCCAGTTCCCCACTCTTTATTTAGAGTCTCCATGCAAAGGGTAAGAAGTGAAGACTCCGGATTCCTCCTCCTGCCTGTGACTTTTCAGCAACAGATAAAAATTGTTACAAATGCAGTATTCTGCTAGTAACAGCTACTGAGAGCTGTCAGAGCATTTCAGCCCTTCTTTTGAATGGATCTTGTCTAAGTCCTTTGGAATTTTTACAGCATTTGGGTGTGGTTTGGGGGTTAGTTTTTGTTTGGTTTGGGGGGTTGGGTCGTGGTTTGTTTTGGTTTGTGTGTTACAGTTACTCCAGGGATTGGTCACCCTACAGCCGATGCTAGTCTTCCCTTACAGTTTTGAACTTAAGGTTCCCATAAAGTCTTGATTAATGCCCCATCAATATCTTGGCTTGTACCTCACTTCAGTAAATACGGAGCTGTTTATTATGGGTAAAATGGTCTTGTGAGGCCATGACTCAAGGGTGCTGTTTGCAGTAATAGTGACTTGTAAGGCCTGTCTCACTTTGATACTGACTTAATGACTTCAGTTACCTGGAACCTGGAGATAGACACATCCTTCTGCACATTAGCTTACTTGGATCTAGTTTTATGCTAGTCATTAGGGGTGAAATATCAGAGCTTTGGGGATTTGAGGCTCTAGATCTAGAAAGCCAGGCAAAAGGAGAACCCTGCCCCCCACTGACACTTGTAATGCTGAGATTTCACCTGCAGTTCATGCAGTTCTCTGTCTGAATGGGTATTATTTCAGGAGAAATACTGGATCTTATCATGGCTGCTTTAAAGTGCTTTGAAATTGACAAACTAGTGATAATCATGTTCTGGGATGCCTTGCTATTAAAACTGTCAGTTGTCTTTGAAACTCCATGAGTATCAGACCTCTGCAGCCTGCACTCCCACCGGCTACATCATAGCTTGGTAAAAGTGGTCTTACTGAGGACCCCAAGTCCCAGACTGCGGCTTTTCTATGTTCATGGAAGGCTAAGTAGGACTGAAGCCTTTTTTTTTTTAATTACAACTGAAGCTACTTCTCAGCTAGCTTCTACCTTCATGAAGGTATGATAAAGTAATAATTCTGGTTTCCATCTAATGTAGAGCTCATTACCTATGTAGGCAAAGGTAAAATCTCTTCTATTCTAACTTGGCTTGAAGTTCTCCCATGTGGTGAGATGCAAGTTTCAGCTTTGACAACAGTGGGTGTAGTCTACCAATCTTTTTTTCCTTTAGCCAGAACAAAAGTATACAGAAATGTAAGATTCGTGGGTGAAAATACCAAATGAGTCAGGAACTGGATCCTTGCTGAAAACAGACTCATTAACCCAGGTTTAATCTTAATACCTGCTGATTACATGTCATCTTTCAGACACTTGAGCTATGTAGAAACTATTAAGATGATGGCAAACTCTCTACTTTTCTGCCTTTTGACTATAGATAGTTATGAGAAGTTTTAGGTTTTATAGATGTTAAACCAAACTCATAGAGACAAAAGGTTTTTTTTATTTAGTGTAAAGTCAGAAATACAACATCTTTAAAATGTTCATAAGTTAAATGAAGGCCACAGTAGTGGGATGTAAAATGCTATATAGATGAAATGACTACTATATACACACAGATGGATAAAATATCACTATTGAATCTTACAATACAGACCCGTGATTTTAAGATTACTTGATCTTAGGGAAATTGCCGAAGTCTAAAAAGCGCATGCTCTGTTACCACTTGATCTCCTACAGTGCAGATGGAGATGTGCAGTGATGTGGCTTTAAAGCTAGTATGGCTGTAATGCAATGCAATCTTTTTAAGTCAAGTGCTTGGTGTGATTGTTCTTTCTTTTTTAATGCTCAAACCCTGGACTAACCATGTGATCTACTCTACCTGCTAGAAATTCTTGGGATGAATTTAGAGTTCGAGATGGGCAATAAAGTGACAGAGTTGTCCATAGAAGATTAAAAATAATTTCAGATGTTTACAGGACCCCATGACACAAATGGTATCAGCCATTTGTGCCTTGGTGGGTAAAACTTTATCAGGTTTCTTGATTCATACTTGTAAACAGCCCTCAAGACCAAACTATTAGTGCTTTATTTGCAGTCATTTGACTTCGCTGACACTGCTGAGCACTGTATAGTCATCTTAAATGGGAGACCTCCCCTCTGGGAGGGGGAACCTCACAATGTCAGCTTATGCTTGATACAGCAGTGCTTAGCTACCAAAAAACTTGGGGATTTATTCTACTATTGCATCCACTCATTCAGTTTCTGCAGCTTTGTATTACAGAATGCATCGTAGCAAGGTTGAAAGAGATCCTTGAACTAGTGGTTTCCTTTTGTTAAAAGGTAATGTACAATGGCTTCGTTACTGAAGAGACAGACCTCAGGTCTAGGTAACAACCATAAATAAGTCTGCAATATTGCTGCGTGGCAAGATGAAACAGATGCAATCAAGTACTGCTAAAACTTACATCATTTTTTGTATTTCAGCTTCTGCTCTCCCTTAATACTGATTATGCTAGATGCGCCTGCCGCCTCTACAGGAAGTACTCAGACCCATCATCTGGGCTGAGGTCCTTTACAAAACCTGCTAACAACCAGCCAAGCCAGTAAAAAACAGTGCACCTTGATGCTAGGCATTGCTCGGCAGCATGGATCTGAGAGGCACAAGCCACCTTTGTTCCACTGCCTTAAATGTTTTTGAGCAGTGCCTCAAGACGTACTTCACAAACTTCGGCACTGGGGCAGGAACGCAGTTGCTCTAAGGCCTGAAGCAAAGACAGGTTTGGCACTTCAGGAGGGAAGTAAAAGGTGGCAAGGAAAGACTTGTTCTCAGTTCCTCAGTGCAGATTGTTCCCGACGAGCATGAGGAACACTGCTGACCTGTTTGTGTAAAGCTTATTACTCAGGTTTTTATTTAACTCTTCATCGTACAACTGAAAAACTTCAGGAAGACCATACATCGTGATGCTGTGCCTGATCACTCTTTGAGGAAACAGGAAAGTGAAAATGGTTTGAAGTGTACACCTTGCAAACTATAAACACTCTGATACTGCATCAGTTTGGTATTTCCCTGATGTAAGTTGCTTATCCTTGTTCCTCTTCCATTACCCTCCCCCTTCCTGAAAAATCGTAAGTGTTTTTCTGTATGCAAGCCCTGCAGATGTCATACTGTTATTACTTCATAGAAATTCTTAACTGATTTACAGGTTTTTGTTTCAAGTTGTTTTGCAGAGCTATTGACAGTACTATACAGTAATCTAAACATATCATCTGAGGTGAAAAAGGTGATGCAATTAGACTTTAAATATTTTCATCAAATGAGGTTTCAACACAGTATTATAACTATTATTTTGCTAGTGAAGAATGCTACCCTAAGTCCTCAAAGAGCGCCAACAGACTTTTGTTTAACCTGACAAACTGAATCCGATTTTTAACAAGATATGCTCATTTTTAAAACAAATAGGAAAGTTTAGTAAGTCTATACACTACATTTGCACATTGCTTAATCTTAACAATACACAAACTTAAGTCTCCTGTTCATGATAAATGTTCTTAATTCTGTTTATCACCAAAGTTTATAATCTTCAGGTATCCAGTAAAGCCACAAACCTAAGGTATTTTAGCTCATGTACCCTACGCCAATTAAAACAAAAAAAGACAGCAGCAATTCAATGACATCATCTGAGAGTCAACCCTTACTTCCTTTTGCTTTTTGTGTCAGTTGTTTGGAAAACACTAGACGCTGACATCAGATTTTCTATATACTGTCCAAGAACTTGGTTTTCTGATTTCAGTTTCAAGTTTTCTTCTTTAACAGCATCTACTCGTGCTGAGAGATCTGCAAAGATGACATTATAAGAAAAGTATCAGACACTAGTGCATACAACAATGAATATGGTTTATGTGCCTATATCAAACTATTGACGCTTCTAATGTGGGAAACATTCCCATAAGGTATTATCTTACAAAACACCACGCTACTCACAAGTTTTATCTAAAGCCCATTTTTCCTATATGATTTGGTAGTACAGTATCCTGACAAACTTGTTACACAAATGTACTGTTAGTCTGTATCTTTATTCTTTTCTTGAATTTTTGAATTAAGCTGTTGCAAACTAAACTATTTGGAAACAGAAGTTTAGTGATAAACAGACTCAAAGACGTATGTCAACTAATGAGCCTGGGAAAGTGAACGCCATCATCCCTTCTGCTTGATGTGTATTATGAGAGTCGAGCAAGCATGCTGTTGCATAAAGAGGGGGAGAAAAAGTAGTTCTGAGACCTTGCTTATGTACCTTTAACTGCATAAGTGACATACTTGTGGTCCCTTTGACTAAGGAAGGGCAGAACAGTAATGTTCTCTTCTTTTGCTTATTCCTGTGTGCTTGTAAAAAAAAAAAAAAATCGGACGTGTCAAGCTGCTAACCTTCAAGTGTGTGCTGCAGTTCCAAAACTTGGTTAATAAGCCGTGTTTTCTCTTCTAATTCCACCTGATTCTCAGCCTCAACAGCTGCAATAGATCATATGAGTTTTAATGCAACCTCTGTAACAGCTGGAGATTATATTAAGCAGAAAAAAATAACAATGATGAACAAGAACATTAAGAACTTATACCATCCATGTCTGCATTCATCATTGTAGAACGGGTGCTTTCCGCTCTTGAAGAGGGAATTCCTGAGCGATGCTCTGCTCAAAGAAAAATAAGAGAGAACAGTGAGGTGAGCATTAATGTAACTGCCTTTCCATTTGGATTTGAGATGCGTTTTTCTAGCCGGTGTTGAAAAGCCAGCACGCAAGCCCGAGGCAGAAGAACGATTTTCAACATTCTTCCGTTATCTTTCCTGGAGCCTTCTGTGGTACGCAAATACGATTCTCCAAGCGACTATGCTTCGGTTCGCAAAAATAACCGACCCGGGTTACTCTCCGATGCACAAAATAACCGGCGGCGCGCTTCTCCGGTGCGCTGCCCGCCTTCTCGGCACCGATCTTTCTGGAACCGGCCATGAAAGAAACGCCGCGGCAGCAGGGCCCCCTCCGTCGCCCGCCCCCCTCTCGCCGCTACGGCGGCCGTCACCCACCCGCCGCTCCCCCGGCACCTCACGGCGCCTCCCCCGCCGCCGCACCCCGCCCTTCAGCTGCAGGGCGGAACGCCAACGCCTAACGCGGCAGCGCCGGCGGCCGCCGCCACGGCAGAGGGGCTTCCCTCCGCCAGCTCCGCGCCCCTACAGCACCCTCCCTGCACGAAGCCGCCCAGCTCCGGCCGCCCCGCCCCGTCTCCGCGTTTATTGGTTTTGCGGAACGCTGATTTCCCCGCCCCGTAGCTTCGCGGAGGGAGCGACGGCTTCTGGCGGAGGAAAATTGACTGCAGCTGCCACCCGTAGGGCGGGGCTTAAAAAAGAGCGGCACCGGCCTTTTCCCTGCGCATGCGCAGTGCTGTTGCCGGCGAAGTGGCGGATGAGGGTGGGCGGTGGGGCCCGGCCTCACCGTTGTCCCCGCATTCCCTCACCGGCTCCGTGGCCCCCTCGGGGCCCTCACCCCCCGCAGCCCAGGACCCCAGGCTGAGGGGTAAGGCTGGTCGGCGGCCCCCTGCTCGGTCCCCTCACACCGCTGGGCTCGCTCGGCCGGAGAGGTCAGGGCTGCCCCTGGGTGCTGGCGGTAGAGAGGCCACTGGGCCCTTCCTTAGGCCTGGCCACTTCGGGGCTTCTCGCGTGTGGTGCAGGGTCACCTTCCCTCCACGGGCAGGGCCCACCTTGGCTGGAACAGCAGCACTGCTGGCAGCAAGGCCTTGTCAGCAATGGGGACCCGCTTTCTGGTAGGGGGTCTGGCGCTGGCCCCCACAGTGGTGGGAGCTGCCCAGCTACCCCCCATGACCTCTCCTTCAGCTGGGAGAGTGGTGTGCAGGGGCTCACCCAGCTGGGTCCAGCCTGTTGTGCCCTCCTGGAGGACGTGGCCCATTTCTGGCCTGTGTGGATGCTGAGAGTGGCCACCATGGGCTCGCTGATGTTGGGAGCCCTGGTGTACACCCTGGCCATGCTGGGGGCATGATGGTGGGTTCCCCTCTCCCCAGCACAGCTCAACGTGGTGGCCACCACCAGGCTCCTGCTGGTACTTGTGGGTGCTGTGTACCTGGATGCTGCTTCCTACATGGCTCATTGGGTGCTAGAAGACTTGGCCAGCCCACGCATACCCCCCCCCCAGCAGACCACTTCCACCAGGGACATGTCTGTGAGGGGCCGGGTGGCACAGGACCTGTCCCACCTTTCCAGGCTGACCACATCTCCTTCCCTCTCCTGCCCCGCACTCTCCTTTTGCCCCTTGTGAGCTGCACAAAGCCCCCGCAGAGCACCCCAGCCCTCCCAGGGGTACCTTCCCCGTTTCATTGCTCTTCATGGCCTCACAGCACCACTGAAGCCCTGGTCCTGTCCCCCCAGCCCACGGGTGGGTGCCATCGCCCCCGAGCTGGGCTGGCACAGCCCACACGGAGAGGAGAGTGGAGCACAGAGAGGTGCCACAAACCCTTGAGGATCGTGACACACGGCACGGATAGGGGCTTGCTGTCACTGCAGGAACATTTCAGTGCCAAGAAAAAGCACGGCTCAATCAGCCCTTGTCGACATAGTTTTATTTACAGCACAAGAGACCCTGGCTGGGATGGCTGGTGGCACTGTGCTGGTGTGCATGGCGGGGGCATGTTCCTCCAGGAAAAGGCCCCCATTACCAATGTGCAGCCAAGGCAAAACATCATTGAAAAAAGCATTGATTGTCACTGCAGTGTCCCACCCCAGGGATGGGGGATGTAGCAGAAGCCAATTCCTCTGTGGCAAATCCATACTGGGGACTGAGCCTTCAAAAATGTCATCAATCCCCCTGTGCAGCCCCCCAGCATGGGCGCTTTGCTCCTGCAGCACTTATTTTTATTGGCGATTCGTGCCAGAGAGGTCCTGGCAGGGTGTCAGGGTTCGGCTGCCTCTTTAGGGGTGCTGTGCTCGGCCCCGAGCCCCCCATCACCATCCTGGCCCTGCTGCCGTGCCCACCACTCCTGCAGCTCCTGGTACAGCTCTTGGTGCTCTTCCTTCCAGCGCGTGAACTTCTCCGAGGTGAGCGCAGTGTCGCTGAGCAGCTGCTCCAAAGCCTGCAGCTCCACCAGCTTTGCCTGCCAAAAGGGCATGGTTTTGGGGTGGCCACCTGTGGGCAGAGGGCTTTGGGTGGGTCAGGGGGGTTTGGGCTCCCACCTTGAGCGTGCTCTGCAGGGCCCGCACCACATGCACCTTCTCGTTGATGTGGGGGTTCTTGTTGCGCCGGATGAAGGACTTGCGGTACTGCTCCTGTGTCAGGAACCGCTGCTGCCCGATGAGGGACACCCCACCCTGCTTCAGGCACCGCATCAGGCACTCGAGATCCTCCCCAGCGGGGTCTGGGTGAAGAGAGAGGGCTCCGTAGCAGGGGGCAGCCCCAAAATCCCATGGGACAGCCCCTCAAGTGTGACCCTGCTCCGAGAGCATCCCGAGACACTACATGGTTCACACTCAAATACATCCCGACTCAGGTTACCTCCCCCCAGCACACACACACATGCAAAAGGGTGCCCCTAACTTTGATTAAAGGTCACACACAAGGTGACAGGGTGAAAGATGTCACCCCTCCAGCACCTACCCATGGGTGAGCAGGGCCGCGGGC
Organism: Elanus axillaris; assembly: GCA_026212715.1. Lineage (NCBI taxonomy): Eukaryota > Metazoa > Chordata > Aves > Accipitriformes > Accipitridae > Elanus > Elanus axillaris. The sequence continues at coordinate 19,775,900 of JANZLQ010000007.1, read as the reverse complement.
TGCCCTGAGGGCTGGTGGCTGCACTGCTGGGCTCGCCGCTGCTGGGCTCGCCGCTGGCTGGGAAGAGCTGGGATTTCTCTGGGGTGTTTTGCAACCTCTTTGGCTGGGGGAGAGATGGGAGGGGAGGTGAGATAAGGATCCTCTGTCCCCTCCCCGGGATGTCCCCTAGGGCCACTCACCGAGTCGCATCGGTGCCTGGGGGACTCGTCATCAGGGTCCTCAGCTTCTGTCTCACTGTAGCAGTCTGGAGGCCACAGGGTGGTGGGAGTGGAGAGAGTGGGAAGCCCCAGGCTGCGCCCCCCCAGGCCTCCCCAGAGCTCAGCATCACTCCAGCCCTCCTCTCAGGGTCCATTTCTCACATTTCCCCCAAATCACCAGCAAAACTGCCAGTGGTCCCATGCAGGAGCCGTAGCACCAGGCATGGCTGCCCCACCGGGACCCACAGCTCCCCACAGGGTCCCCATCTCCTGTGGGAGAACTGACTCCATCTCCCACCCCAGGAAGGCCCTGTTACCTTCCTCCCTGTCCGGGACCAACTGGTGGGCCAGCGTGTACTTTGTTTTGGCTGTTATTAGGCGACTGACCCACCTGGGGAAAGAAAGGACAGACAGACAAACAGATGGAGGGTCATGGCCAGCCCAGTGTGATGGGACCGGCACCAGCTGTTGCCAGTTGGCATGTTACTCACATGCTCAAATCAGCCAGTGTTTCTGCGGCAAAGACGAAGGGCTTGTACCTCTGATGGGAGAGCTGGAACACACTGGAGGAGGACAAGCGGGCGGCTGCCTTTGCTGCTGCAGTTAGCTGGCACCAGAGCCAGCCCCAAGCCCCCGTCCAGCCTCCCCCACACCGCAGCCCCCCCATCCCGACCAAGCCCAGGGGTCTGGGCTTTTTTCTGCCATTGGACATGCTCTGGTCCCTCAGCCTTGTCCCCAGTAACACCAGTAGTGCAATGCACGTCTTGCTCAGAGCATGGGCTCCCGTATTGCAAGACGGCCAGTCCTGCCAGCCCCGTGGAGACCCTGTCAGCCCTGTGAGGACCGCACCAGCCCCAAGGGGACATGCAGATGGTACCCAGCAGGGCTCATCAGCACACACCCTTGGGACAGCACTGCCCCCCACTTCCACCACCAGCGTGGAGGTCCGTGGTGAGACAGACCCCACTCACTATTTCTTCTTTTGCTCCCTCGTGCTCTCCAGGTCGTAGGTGGCCACGTTGATGAGTCCCACAGCCTTCTCATCCTGCAAGGGAGACAGCCAAGTCCACCACCTGCCCCGGCACTGGGGATGGGAAAACCCGGCTGCCCCAGGTGGGGGAACGAGGACACCCAGTGTCCCCACTCACATTGGGGTGGTGGTACCAGTAGAGCGTGTGGCCCTTCAGCACAAACCAGCACCGCTTCCACTTCTGGGCCATGAAGCCCACGTGGTCCTTCTTCTTCAGGAGCCAGCCATTGCAATCCACCCGGCCCAGGTCCCGGCACGAGACCCGCCGGCGGCTCAGCCTGGTCGCCACTCCTGCCGGCCGCAGTGGGGTATCAAGAGCGGGGAAGGGGGAGCAGGGGGCTGAGCCTGAGGGAGCCCCCAGCCCCATTCACCCCAGCCCTGGCAGGGTCCTGCTCACCTTTTGGTCTGTGTCTCGTCTGGGGGCTGCCCTGGATGGGGAGACAGATATGAGCAGTTTGGGACAGTTGACACACACACACACACCCCCCAGCACCCCCAGCCCTTTAGGCACCCCCAACTCGCACTCCCCACAGCAGCAAGCTTGGAGGGGAGCCCACCCCAGGCATTTTACCTCCCAGTTCAGGCAGGACATGAAGTCCTGCGTGTGCCCCACTGATATCCCCCCAGTGTCCCCCCACGAGGCTCAGCACTCCTCTCCCACCAGCTCTCACCTCCCCAGGGAGCTGGCTGGGCTCTGCACCCCCAGTCCCTACTGTGGGGGCTCCCGTGGGGCTGAGCTCCGTGGTGCAGGGTCTGGTGGCAGCAAGGGTGCCCGGGGAGCACGGGGTGCCCGATGAGGTGCCACCCTCCCACGTCACGTCCTCCGCAGCACCTGAAACAGCAAGCAGGGCTGCAGCCTCCCATCCTGGGGGAGAAACTCCACCATCCCCAGATGTCCCCTCCACTCGTCTCCTACCGTGGCCAGGCAGCCCTGGCAGCTCCCCCACGGTCACCCCGGGCAGCCTCAAGTCCTGCTCATCCTCTTCATCAGTGACAAGGTCCGGCACTGAGTCTGGCCCCGAGTCCAAGTCGGCAGCAGCGCTGGGGGGAATAAAAAAAAAAAAAAAAAAAAAAAGAGATCCTTGAGCTGCAAACCTCTTTCAGTGCTGCTATCAGGCTCCAGCCAGCCCCACACTTGCTTGGGGCACCAGCAGTTCTCTGTGCTCGAGGAGGAGCGGGGCTGGAGGTGGCAGTGGCTTGGCACTGGCCCCACTGGCCTCCGCGCTCCCCAGCAGGGTCGCAGCCCAGCCCGACAGCTCCTGCCCAGCTCGCCCGTGCTGCCACAGGCTCTGCGCAGGCCTTTCCATTCCGGGAGAGAAGGGTCACGTCTAAATATAGTTTCAACCCCATTAAAACGTTACCAAGTGAATGGATTACAAACACAACTTTTTTTTTTTTGGTTCCTTAAGACTACTGGCAGCTTCCCGGGCTGCTCACAGGCAGCTGCCACGCTGCCAGCACCTCTCCCCTAGAAAGCGCTGGGAAGGGGCCTTGGGTGCACCCAAAAACCTCTGTGCTGGCTAGGCTGGGGGTGTCGGGGTGTCAGGGGACGGGGCTCACCTGGAGGTCAGGGACACGGGGCTGCCCGGGCACTCGCTGCTCCTGTTGCCAGGGTGATCCACAGCATCCAAAAATACTCCTGGGGGCTGTGGATGGAGCGTCAGGGCCAGCCCGCATCCCACTGTGGCCCCGCAGAGCTTTAGGGACCACCAAGGTGATGGGAGATGCCCAGCTTTGAGCATCCCTGCCTGGTTCCCAGTACAGCCCAGTGCTGCACTGGGGCTGTACTGGGAGCACTGGGATCACTCACCTGCTGCCTGGGAGAGTGGGGTGAGCTGGGCAGGGCGAGGGGGATCTTCTTCAGCACCAGCATCACCCCGCTTGCCTTCTCCAGCAGCTTCTTCGCCAGGTTGACGCGTGTCCAACCCACCTGCACACCCCCCTAGTGACCCATGGGACACGGACCCAGCCCCACGCTGCCCCACGGCTGCCCAGCCCCATGCACCCTCCCAGCCCCACGGCTCTCGCATCCCCCAAACCATCCGTGGCCACAGATCCCACATCCCCCAAACCCTCCCCAGCAGCGGCTCCTGCGTCCCCCCCCACCCACCTTTCCCAGCCATGGCTCCTGCATTCTGCAGATCACAGCTCCTGTGTCACCCCAAATCCTCCCGCCCACAGCTCCCATGTTCCTCCAAATCCTCCCAGCCCTGCAGTTCCCTGTCCACGACTTCACTGCCAAAACCAGCACCACCGTCCTCCCAGACTCACCACGACCTGCTCATTGACCTGCACGATCTCGTCTCCGGGCAGGATACGGTCCCCGTGGACGGCCAGGGCCTAGGGAGGAGGCAGGGTGGGAGTTGGGTTGCCCAGCCCTGGGCATTCACCCCCCCCACACCCTGCTCCCAGCTAATCCACCCTCAGGACCTCTCCCAGCTGGGGAGAACTGCAAGGGGATTAACCATTAACCGGCAGCCTGACCTTGCGCAGCACCAGCCGGAGTGTTTGGTGGGATCGGGATATGGAGGAGGGCTCCTACCATGGCCTAGGCTGTGCTCACTCATGAGATGAGTTGCATGGCCTCAGCTGCAAGCAGCCACCCCAAGCTCTGGGTTATGGGGGACGGATTAGGGCCCTAAGAGGCTTGCAGGATCTGGCCGGATGGGATGCAGCTGGGATGGGTGGTATTCCCCACGGCAGGTGCTAAAAGGGGGTGATGGAGGGACAGAGTGGCACAGAGCGGGGGTGACAGCTTCTCGCTCACCTCCGAGGTGGTCGCAGACACAAAGTGCAGGCAGGAGCTGGTGGAAGTGATCTTGAGGCCCTGGGGGTGGGGAGGGGGGACAGGAGTGAGGTA
>JANZLQ010000007.1:19737256-19771713 GCA_026212715.1 Elanus axillaris | reverse complement strand
CCCCACCCCACCCAAGAAAAAAAAAAGAAATATCTCTTTATATTCTTTTATTGTGAAGCCATGAGTACTGCTGTGGTTTTAGTCCTGCAGAAAACTGCAGCGTGTTAATTCAGTCAATGCCCATGTTGTTTCACAGGAAACTCATTCATAGCCCAGAAGAATATTCTACAAAAGAAATAGGATTTTTTTTTCTTTCAAAATAGTAGCAATATTAAAAGGATAGCTCCACAGCCCAGAAGAATATTCTACAAAAGAAATGAGATATTTTTTCTTCCAAAATGGTAGCAATATTAAAAGGATATACTAGTGAATAGTCTAGGAATTTTACTCCACATTTTGTTAACCCTTAAATAGTCCATTCTTCTATTCTTTAAAGGTCCAGTATTCCCATTTACTGTAGAAATCGTATTATGGTATCACGGAACTGATGACTCATCAGCACTCGTGGGATGTTCACAGTTACGGGATGCTCCATAAACGACACCATTGGGAACCAGGCAACTTCAAATGACAGTGTACTGGGTCTGGCTGGGATGGAGATATTTATTCTAAAAATGACCACAATGAGAAAGATGTATTGAGAAAAATTATCCTAAACCAACAAGCAGTGAGGATTGCAGAAATTTCCCTGAGCAGCTGGGAAGTCCTATACAGATATATCCATGCTATCTCCCCAACACAGTATCTCAAGTATATCAGGAAAGAAAAAGGAACTGCCAGCATCAAAAATTCACATCCTTCTGTTCCTCTGCACTGGCTAATGACACCGACCAAACCAAAAAGGTTAGAACATTTTGAAAGAAGTGCAGCTGGAATCTCTCCTCCCAAACTAACGCCACAATTTCATCTCTCTGCAGTCTTTCAATCTTTCTTAAATCAAACGAGTCATACAGTATAGTGTCTCTACTACTCTGATGCAGAGCTGGAAATGGAAATTTGATTCATAAATTCTACAAATACATTTGATCATAAACCAAAACTACTCTAAAGCTCTATGCATACACCAATTTGTTTAGGAACTTGAGGAGCGAAGGAGTAGAGCCTTTGACCTTCAGACCCTCTGTAATAATCCAGTCAGTAACAGCTACATTTAGCCTTTGTATAGATTGGAGAACCTTTAATAAATATTCTTTCATGCCAGGGCAGATTCTAACTCACAGTGATAATAAGCTTTTCTGTTAGATTTTGATCAGTTTCTCTAGGTTCTATATCTTGACAGCAGAAACATATGGTACTCTAAACATGCTTTATCTTTTTCTAATTTCATGCAAAGTCTATTCTAAAAATAACCTCTGTGATTCTCCATTCAGTTCCTTGTGTAATGTTTATTTTTACTGGTTGAGAATCCACTATTTCTAATGTATACTGTTGCCACCTAGTGTCAAAAAAACAGCAGTGTATTTAAAGTTCTGTTTTCCATTTTTATGAGGTTAAGCACATATTGTATGTCTCCACTAATCTTTACATTAGTTTGATCCTCTTCTGTATCCACTCTTTTCACCTTACCGACCATTTGTGATAAAGGCCACCCAGCTTCTACCACGTCTACTGCATAACTTCTCCAAGGTCAGCTAGTAGGAATCAGTGCTTTGGTTTCAATGCTGTTGGGCCACCCAGCCATGGTAAAGCAGTTGTGAACTATGGTGGGAACTGAAATTGTTCCCCAAAAGCTGGGAATAATATGGGGTGTCCTTCAGGAAAATGAAAGGTGATCACAGAGGGAGTGAATCTCACCTAAGTAGACATGTTTGCAATCTAGACATTTACCTTTTAGGCTCCTTCTCCAGTCATTGGAAAGTTACAGGCACTCTCAGTGAACAATTAATCTCCTCCTAAAGTAGAAGTGTAAAACAGGTCAAACTTAAATTGCCTTGAAATTGCCTATTTCTCCCCACCCCACTCAAGTATATAGCTAGTATCAGGTAGCAAGCTTAGGTGGAGATCTCTAAACTAGAGATGGCTAAAGTCAGATGAGATAAATCCTACCTTAACTGACTCTCATGAGGTCTGGAAAGAATTTACTAACCGTCCAAATCTGGACTTGAGCCTGTCATTTAAGTAGCCCTGTTCTGAATATTCCTCATGAGTGGTAATGAGATTTTCAAGTTATGTGCTCAGTGAGAGCATCTAGTCTAAATCTTTTCTAATCATTTCAAGACAGATCTACAGAACACTGGAGGAGGAAGGACAATTTGATTACTTAATTGATTAAAGTGAAGATACAGCAAAGTTGCCAAGACAATCCCTTTAGGCTTGGAACCCAAAGCACAATACAACCCAGTAACTCGTCATAATGGCAAGTAACTGAAGAATAGGGATCCAGTTGTGGCACTTCCCTGCAATATTTAGAAAGACAGCAGAAAGGGTTTTGGTTTTGGCCTTTTTTAAGCCAACATTTTTTCATAGAACTGAATCTACATTGAAAGAGACATTTTGGTTTACCCTAGTCCACTGGAGCCTTGCCACTGATTTCAGTGAGATCAGGACTGCATTCTCTATCAAGTAGCTAAAACTTAGGGAGCACAGTGATACATGAAGGAGCATATGAGGTGAAAGCTTAAGCCAAAAGAAAGGGTGTCTTGGAAAGAGTAAGATTCAAGAAATGTGCAACTTTTTCCTCTCTTTACTGTCAAGTGTTCCTGTCTGACTATAAAATGTACACTCCCAGGTCTCATAATTCCTGTGACTCTCCCCGCATGTGTTTAAATTCTGTTAACACAGTTAGCTCTGCTTCCATATGGCACAGCTTCCAGTGGCACTTAGTTGCTGTGATTAACTCCAAGCATTCACGGAGAAAGTAAATGAAAAGGCATGCTTTCTGCTGAAGCAATTTGTCAGTGAAGTACTGCAAGCCATATGTTTCTCTATCTTCTTCCAAATATTTGTGCTGATGTTGCTAAAAGGCGATTTCATCCAAGGAAAAGGAGATGCATGATAGATTGTGCTGTGATAGATGATTAGTAAAAATATATAGCACTTGCCTAATACATTTTCATCCTCAGAACTCGATGCTTCACAGCCACTGAGCTGCTGCTGCCGCCACTAGAATTCATCAGACTCTTCCTCCCACAACCAGGACTGCCAGTTTATGGGCCCCATTACATTCTTGCAGTGTTGGAAGCTGTGAAGGTTTTGCTAAGATCTATCTCCTGATGGACTTTATGCTCAAAGTATGTACATACTACATAAAATTGTAACAAAAAAAAAAATCAGATCAGGGCTGGTACTGCATTAAATTAAACGGACAGCCTCAAGTAAGGGTAAATAACTTCAAACTGGTTTTAATTCAGTAACTTTTCCAATGTGAAAATAAAATAAATTCTCCAGACTGGCAAAGACTTATTTGAAAAATCCTGTCTTTATCTCGTTATGTTTATAAATAACCTGCTGCCTCTATTTCTACCACACTTATATCAGCTAGGATACAATAAAAGGTGAGGATAAGGATGCACTGGTCTTAGGTAAGGAAGATAAAAACCATACAGAGCACTCTGTCAACTATCTCATTCCTCCTTCTTCACCCACAGGAATGTTCTGCCAACTTCTGGATTTGTGTTACGAGCAAATGTGCAGGCAGTTCAACTCCCTTAGCACTGAAGAAGGCTGCTAGACCAGAACATTCCAAATACAAGGCTTTGAACCAGGTCCCAGGAAAATTATGCCACATTGCTAGCTGTGTTGACTAATCAGTTAGGGCCTAATTATATGTGGAAACTGCTTTCAGCATCCTCATAGAAAAGGCACTGGACTTACAACAGCACTGTCATTGCTAATTTACTTTCTGTGATCCCATGAAAAGTACTAAGTGGATGTTCTAGAAGTGCAGCTGCTGCAAGAGCCATGGGATGTGATTGAGGCTGCGTTGAGAACTAGATGAGAGCTATTTTAAAAGTACATAGCCTAAATCTCATACCCATATCCACAAGAATTGGGTTCCATAACCTGGGGGTTCCACTGATTCTGGGTGCAGATATTTTGGCAAATAAGCTTTTCCAGTGTGACAGAACCATCATGATATGGAATAACATAGCCTGTATTCAAGAGATGATGTAGCTCCTACTTCTCACACAACAGCAGCACCATGGGGCCAGTCTTCACCCTGCCACGTTCTGACTGAAGTTACTGAGCCCCATTCATCTCTCAGATGTAATCTCTGCAGCACCACTTTATTCCAATTACTGTCATGGGATTAACACTCCCTAAACCAGGTAGTTTCCATAACAATCATGGAAGTGACTACCAAAGGAATAAGCATCCAAAATGGTAGTTATGTCCAGATGAAACTTCATCTGTCACTATAGGAACTCAACTTAGTCTAGCTTTAAGGGTTGAAAAACCACTTTTCCTGTGACCCTCTTACCTCTACTCTGACAAATACATTTTGTACAGATCTCAGCTCTGGAGCTGAAAGATCTAGTATCTAAGTTATAAATGACTTCTTCCCTCATATTTTTTATTTAATTAAATGAATAAAATATAACCACGCTATAAAATAGAGACACAAAAATAGCACGACATGCATTTATATTTTAGACCTGTCAGCAAATTTAATCAGGAAATAATCTCCTCAATACAAATGAACACAGGAAAGCAATTAACTGTTTTTAATTTAGCAACAACAAATTGTAATATCTTTTAGACAGGTAAATCAGAATCATGTGCTAACTCTAATGATTAATAGGTAACTGCTGCATCTTCCCAAAGCTGAAGAACTAATATAAGGGTAGAGGATAACAGCAACAATTAATTAGTGCAATCATAAATACGTTCTTTTAAGCATATTGATTTAAATGTGATGAAGATCCCATAGAACAGAATTCTACAGGGTGCAATCCTGCTGCCATTATCTAGGCAAAATTCCTTTCAGTTTCAGTAGTTTTCACAACTGGTAACATCACAGAACTGCACCTTTGTAACGATCATAGAATATAAAGGATCTGACTGGGCCATCTTTAAACAAGTTTGCTTTATCTTTAAACAAACTGGCTGCATCTTTACTGTACTTTATAGAATGCTCCAAATTCCAGTTCATCCCAAAGACCTACTGTTAGTAACTCCCCCATTATATGAATTCTTCAGCTTTGGCAAGGTGAAACAATTAAATACAGACCATTAGAGACAGCACATCTTTCTGATTTACATAGTGCCCGCGCATGCAGCCTGCATTCTGGTTGTTTTCTATGAAGGATCCTTAGGAGTTCTCCTTCAGGTTGTCTTTTTGCAAGAGCAGCTGAAACATCCAGAGCCTGCATAGTGCCAGACCCACACGGCAGGTGATACATCTGGGATGTTTTAAGCACTGTACACACCTGAAGTTTCCTTTGGGGGATACTAGTGACATACATCATAGAGATCTGAGATGCCTGTTATGCTACATCCGATGTAAAAGAATGCCATTTTGTCCTAAAATAATTTTCCAGATGTATACTATGACAGTGTGGATGCAGTCATTTGGTACCATTTTATCTTCTCAAAGGCCCCATAGGATGATCTAAATAGTAAACCCTGTATCTTCAAAGCAGTGCAGAATGACCACTGTCTGGGGAGACAATAAAACCTCCACAGAACCCAGAAACCAACTGAAAGAGAGAGACCACCAGCCCACAGTTGTCTGCACGGTGCGAGTCCTTTGTTTTTTTCTATTGAGGAGCAACATGTGATGTACATTGTCTGAAACCTAGAAAGTCAAGGTAGGAAGAAAGAAGCAGAAGAAGGGGAATAAAAAAATGAGAATCGAGGAAATGTGGTCCCTGTTCCATTCTCAGAGTTTTAAAGACATTTATTTATCCTTTGGGTACAGATAGGCGACCATTGCTGTAGAAAATGTTATGTTCATTTAACTAGGGTTCTTGCATGAGAAAAGTATGTAAGGAATTCTTGCCTCTAGATGGTGGGATAACAGTACACCTAGCTATGAAATGTCAGTCTCAATAGCATTCTCAATGCTATTAGCAAGACTATTCACATTGTTTATTGGTATTTGCTAGCATAGATTTCTGACTTGAAAGGCACATCGCTCACTTCCTGCTGTTTCTGTAGTCTAATATGGGTGTTAATGAGTCATTTTCTCTTAATAGTTTTTTAAAATGATTTAATTCTTTGTATATTGCTTGTGTTCAAATAATGAATGCATGAAATCTATGTGTCTTCCAGGCCTATGTGCTTCTGAAAATGACTATGTTTAATTATAACCCTCTTTTTTCTATCAAAATGCACCAGGAAAAAGAATTCTGCTGTGCACAAGGCCTTTAACTGTTTCCTAAATATTCCTGTCCATTTCCAAAGATTTTATATTTAAGATATCTATAAAATCATAACCAAAGTTGCCAATAAACATGTGAAGGACCATACACTCAGAATTAATAGTTCTAAACCTTGCTGAAAACCGGATAAACAGACTGCCAAGGAGTTCTGCTCTGTGTAGTAGAATAGTCCCAAGAGCTATGCAGGAATCTATTTGTGACACTGAATGAAATGCTGCTTTTTATTCTTCCTTCTCACAAGGCAAGAGGAAAAAAAATAAAACCACCAAGAAAACAAACCTGAAATTTGCACAGATCTGTCATGACTGTTTTTAGTACTAGACTGGCACTGAATTTAACTATAAAGTCTAGAACTGCAGTTGCATATATGCAGTTGTTTTTTTTTCTATATAAACAAGCCTGATTAATTTCCTGTGAAATAAAGGTCAAAATCCTCCTTGACTCCCTCGGGGTTTGGGTGGCACTTAAGGAACGCTGTCACACAAAGTGGTGTCCATACCAATACAGTAAGCAAAGAATAAATAACCAAATGCAGGAAATTCATCCCATAAAGTTTTACTGGACAAACTCACAATAATAATAAAAAGCTAGCATTTCAGATTCTTCAGTAGGAAATGTGAATTTAGGGATTGTAATTACATGGTGAGCAAGACTATGAATAAGGATCATAAAAGTATATTGTGTTCCTATTTCACAAAATATATTACTTTTTTAGACTTCCTCTGTTTACTGCTTCCAAAGGGAACTCTACAACCACAGATCACATAGGATTACTAATCATGAGGACTGCTAATGATGAGGTATAGAATTACTGATCATGTACTTATCTCTGATAGACTTTTGAGTAGTTAAATTAGCTGTGAATATACAATATATAGAGCATATATTATAGAGCAACCTCTGTAATAGTCAACCTTCAGGTTTTGGTTCCACTCATTAGAATCATTTATCTTTGCATCTTTCCAAGAAAGGATAAAATTATTCTGAAGCCCATCATTCTAATACCTTATCAACTATAGGCTTTATCAGCTTGCTTGCTTTTTCATCTCAGATTGACAATCCATTGGCATGACTCTCCTCCAGCAGCTCTGCAAATTGCTCTATTAAAACCAGCATTATGTTATTTATAACCACAATTTATTTCTCAAAAAAAGCCTAATAGGCAAGTTTACATGTGCACAAAGACTAGATAAAACCCACTAATTTCCAACTGATGTGAGAAGGTGGTGCACTTTAAATATGACAGTGTCTCCCTCTGGCCAAAGCCACGAACAGCCTGAGCTCAAGAATGAATAATGACTTTGAAGAGAAAGCCATCATAACTCAGAACTTCCTGAGAAAGGAGAGTGAAAATGAGAGGTTTCAAAGTCATTACAGGACACCTGAAATGGATGAAAGCATAAACTGTATCTATCCATCTATCTGTCACTATTTATGGCAGCCGTAACACATTTCAAAGAAAGTAGCCAATTGTGATTGGGATTAAAACACAATCTGATACACAAATGTCTACGATGACTCAATGCCCCAAAGCTGCTAAAACATCCCTTCTTGTCAAAAAGTCACACAATTTTGTTCTTGTTTTAAATCTTAGAATGAGGTAATAAACATAACCTGCAGTACTAACTATGTCTGTAGTAAAAAATGAGCATCAGGGCAAAGCCTGTATCCCGCAGAAGCAGACGCACACACCAGCAGAATTTACAATGCTCCAGTGTTCATCATGTGACTATCCCAAAACCCTAATTCTGCTACCTACCTCTACAGAAATAATTGTTTTTATTTCAGCATCTCCTCCTCTTCTTTGTGTCCCTGCCTCATTCCAGCCTCTTCCCTCCTTTACATTGTCAAAATTGCAAGAACATAAGACACGGAAACTGAAAACTACCAAACCCTCAAGAAATTAACCCATTCAGTTCAGCATGCAAAATTTACCAGAAAAAATTCCAGTAAGAGTGAAAAATTTTCCATTTCTGAAAAATAACATAAGTATAGCATCAAAGTAGTTGAAGTGAGAAATTTGTTAGCTTGTTTCAGAAATTACTCTGGAGTCTGCTGTGTCAGTGGAAAGACACACTGACTTTAAGGGTCTTCAACCAGAATTTTTATTTTACAAGACCTTTTCTCTTTCCTCACTATGCATGTGCAGTTCACTTCAGAAACCAAACCTGAAACAGGACATTTAGGAAGTCAGAACCACATTTCTTTGACACCACTGAGCTGAAGTGCAGTAACTGAGTGTATGCGTCAGCCAAGAACACATTTATTTTTACCTTGAATTACTGTAAGTTAGGATTCTGCACCTTATGTAGATGAAACACGTAGATTAAAATGTGTTTGGTGGCTTCCATTAAAATTTTTGATAAATCAGAGAGCCTGATTCTGTTCTTACACTACCACAAGCAAGACAACATAAGCTGACTAATACAACTATTATTTAAGGGTGCTTCACCGGTATAAGCAAAAGCTAGGTAAAGTTCAGCCTTTTCTTCAAATTGCTTTCTTGTTTGTTTTCTGAATGGTCAGGCTTATCCAAAATAATGTTACTGTTATATCAGATACAGCTTCGGCTGTTGAGATAAAGACAGTTACTGATAGCACTAGTAATTTAGTTTGGTTTTATGCAATTTCATTAAACAGTGGTTGTATCGCAGGGATAGCTAGACGGTATAAAAGCACACTATGGACAGATGTTTTAATTATAAGTAGATATACAAAAGAAGGTCCATAGGGAATTTCATCCTGTTTTTCAGACCACTTCTCCAAGGTCATTTTTAATTCTTAGCATATCCTTCCACATTCTTAGAGATCCCGCCAGTTTCCTACCATCTACCAATTTACCAAGCATACACTGTTCAGTATTCTAGCTCACTAAAGAGATCATGTTAGTTCCAGATTTTTCCACCAGCAGTGAAACTGACAAATTACAATTTCTTGTTTCTATTTTTAGGGTTTTTTTTAAATAGACACTGTATTTTCCCTTTTGCAGTTCTGCCGTACTTCTCCAATCCTCCATATGTTTTCTACATAACTGCTATCTTTAAGATTGCTTACTCTCTAAGTAATCCAGTTTATCAGGTCCAGCCAAACTGATTAACATCTTATTTCTCTAAATACTCTCTAGCTATCTTTCTATTTCTCTGGAAACCCCTATTGTTCTCTCTCTCTGTCTTCCTCTGGAAACCTACCCTTTGCAGCTAGCAGTTCTGTTACTCAACTCCTTTAGCTGAGCACTTCAGTAAACACCAACGCATATTACTTTGTAGAACAGCAGACCAATAGTTGAATAATTTTCTTAGCCTTCCTCTTAGCAGTTTTCATTCAGCTCCCTGCAGTCAGATTCAACTACATCATATACCACCCTTCATATACTGATTAAGCTTCTCTTTAAAATTAATTAGATTTCTTTGTTCCAGTTCTTCCTATGGGAAAAGCTGAAAGAAAGAAGTGGAAAAGGAGAGAGAATCTCTCTCCTGTAACAGTTAGATGCCTTCTCATTTATAGATTAATTTTATAACTATTTTAATTATTACAACATTGTCTTCAGTTTCAATCCACTTTCTCCTTGAGCTGTATGTCCCTAGCTTTTGCTGCAGCCATCACATTTCAAACGACTGATGCAAAACAATTTATTGGCTGTATAGATGCATACAAATACAGTGAAAACAGCTGGTAACTTACCAATAAGGGAAGTCTGCTTTGAAAACTGCTTTCTTCTGATTAAAGGTTTCAAGTAGAAGGTTAGAAAATCTTTCATTAGCATAAAAGCAATGAATCTCACTTTTATAAGTAATTTCTTACCAATCTCTATAGCTTGAACTGCCATGAAATTCCACCCCATACAGCAAATTCCTAAACTATTTCATTTCCTTGGTTATCTCTCTCTTACATAGGCAAAGCTTGTATTTTTTGAAAAATGAAAATTTCTTTTCCAAAACTTAGTTTTGACCTCGCATTTCCCCCACTGTGAATGAGTTAGCTGCAGTACCCAACCTACCATTGATCAAACAGTGTAATTTCTGTTGGTGTCCCAGTGCTTTCAATTAAAGATTTGTCTCAAGATATGGTACACGCTGTTTTTCAGATTGTTTCTCTGGAGTTTAACTAAAATCATGTTTTTCACTGCGACACTGAAACTTTTATTTCTCCCTTAATGTTATTTCCCAGCAAACCATTACCATTTTTTTCCCTAGAATAATTAGTTTTCAAAATTCTTCGTCCTACACTATGTAGCATTTCTTCCAACCAAAATAAATGTTTTCACATTCAACAGTGTATTATTATATAATAAAACATCTTTCATATTAAAATTCTATATCCAACACTGATTTGTGAATCTGCTGAAAATAATTACATCTTTGAGTGTAATTGTTATAACCTACTGTCTGTCTGTCAATTCATTTTTTCACAAAGCTCATATAAGAAGTTTCTTTTTATGAAGGCTTTCCATTCCCTGTCTTTGGAGAGCAGTTTGGCTGAGTACATTACATCCCTGTGGAGTGGGGAGCCGAGAGGGATCCCAGGGCCGGCAAGGCAAGGGCCTCGCCAGCCAGGGCCTGTCTGCATGAGGCAAGCCGATGAGGAGGGCAGGCTCACAGATGGTGCCCAGGTTCAACCAAGAGTCCAGACTATCAGGCAAGTGGTGAGGCAGGTCCAGGGTCAAGCTGGGAAGTCAGCCTGTGGGTCTCGGTCGGGATCAACTCAGCAGGTTACATAGCCAGGCCAGGCTGGTTCCTTCAGTGCTGCCAGGAGCCTCTCTCCACTGCTCCCAGGAGGAAGGGGGCTGCCCTGGGCAGCACCACCTCTGAGCTGGCCCTGTGCCACAGCAGCCAGCCTTCCAGGAAGGGGGATGCCCTATTATGCATCTACAGTTATCCTAACACCCCTAAATATTTATCTTTTCATAATTTGGGAAGAGTAATAAACGTAACAAAGGAAGAGCAGTAGCATTACCTCTTGTTTTCACAGTACTGATGACAAAGATTTAGAAAAAAACGATGCCAGCCACAAAAGAAACTTCTGAAGAACTGTGTAACAGACTGGAAATCACATATTAAGTAATATTTAGGACAATGAGGCCTTTGTCCAAGCTTTGCATCTTTTTACAGGTCGGAAGCTTTCCTGAAAAATGAAACTATAAGCTGACTCCTTGGAAAAATGACAACTCCTTGGATTATGAGTTCTTTTCCAGTTTTGTTTTACCTATAAAATACTATGACTTCTGTCTTCGTTATTGTCAGGAGCTCTCTTCTGCAGTCTAAAGATTTTATTGCTGCTCTATCACTTTTCTATTTCTTTCTGTTAGTATTAAATGTTGCTAAGTAAGCGAGTCAGGCTGTGGTATTATTTGGCACAACTATTCTGTTCTTTGAAATATGTGTAGACATTACTCGGCAAAATGAAAATTACTCTCCCAAGGGAAAGAAGGCCATTTACATCTACAATAACCCTCATTTTCAGATGATTTGTAAGAAAAAGTGAAAGGGAGTCCTAGAAATGCAATGCATATTTCCAAGCCAGGTAGTTCAGGAAATACGAATATTGATGAAAAATTGCTTCACCTTCTCTGTGATGTTATCCTAAGCCACCCGAAATAACACCATTTATTTTGCTTTTAATCACGAGTCTCAGCTCTTACAAGCAAAGTAGCTTGGCTTTCCATCAGTGCAAGCTCATTTAGAGAATTCACCTTTGCTGTGGCTTATTAAATAGACATCATCATTTAAGTAATTTAACAGGAAAGAACTGGGAAAGATGGAATTTGCCATTTTATTTAGGTCCCCTAATTTCACGTTAATGTGGCAATGATGTAGAATATCTCATCTGGACCTGCTATCAACAATAAGGGTAACCATCCCAATTGCAAAACAGGAGACCGTCTGAGTTTCATGCATTCTTCTCTTTACATCCCTCTGAAATAATCAAAAGCAGTAACAGTCACATTACAGACCAGTTTGTTCAATTTCCACTGCAAAGGTTTAAACTGCTTTAGTATTAGCAGAACAAAATAGAGAAGGTCCAGATGAGGACTGTGACACCAGAATAGAAAAATTCACATAGAATTTTATGAAGAATGTCTGAAACAGAATAGCATCAATCACTATTGAACTACCCAAGAATTGAGCTGCTTAGTGTTGCTTAGAAGAGTCTTAAAACTTTCCACATTCCATTATGTTATTTCAATGTTTCAAATCCCCCCCAAATGAACAATATATTTTCTTTTGTACATTTTTAACACAGACATGCACTACACATAAAAAAAAAATTTAAAATAAATTTCTCAGTCTTAGAACTTAAATCTCCACCCCCCAGATGAATTTTTTTATAGGTAGGAGCTTGGACTCTCAATACAGTAACTATTCTTTCCATGGGAAATATCTCTAAATTTGCTCATTTGAAAATTTATCAGCTTTCATTAAAAAAAATAAAGGCAGATGGACAGATATCATAAATACTAAATAGCAAAAAGATTTCTGTTAAGGAGTACAGAGAGCTAAAATTACACTTGCAGTATAGAGGATGGCCTAATGCTAATTATGGGTAATAATCACTTTACATCTGCTTGTTGAATTAGCACAAGATTTTTACACATTTGGAATGAAACCACACATACACAATGTCCTCTAACAAGTGGCTCTGTAAAAAAAAAAAATTCCACATTGCTGCAGTTCCATCTAATGTATAATTAATATAAATATCCTGAAGCCAGCAGGTAAAATACTATAATAGCTAGATATGAGTAGCAGTGAATATTCAGGAAAAAGAGTTATCATAGAAAACCCAATTACTTATGTACTTCAGCCATTAATGACTTTATTAAATTTGCAGCACAAGTCAAAAAGTGTGACTGTTCAAGCTGGGCATGCACACTTGTCCTTGCCCTTCTAGAATCCATACCATAAAAGAGAAAAAAGCTACAAGAAACACATCACCTCCTCTGCTTCCTCCTTCTATACTGTACTCTTCCTAAGGTGTGAGGTATTCACTCAAGCTACCATCCACCAGATGGCCTTGATAATTAAGGGAGTGTGGTGGGCTGACCTTGCCTGGCTGCCAGGTGCCCACCCAGCTGCTCTCACTCCCTCTCCTCAGCAGGACAGGGGGAGGAAATAAAATTGAAAAGCTCTTGGGTCCAGATAAGGACAGGGAGATTACTCACCAATTAACATTACAGATAAAACAGACTCAACTTGGGGAAGATTAATGTAATTTACTGTGAATTAAAAGTAGGATATTATGAAAATAGGAGAGGGAGAAATAAAAACAAAATTAAAAACACCTTCTCCCCAACCCCCTCTTCTTCCTAGACTCAACTCCACTCTTTCATTCTTGACTTTTCTGCCACCTCCTCTCCTCCACAAGTGCCGCAGGGGGATGGGGAACTGGGGTTGGGGCTGGTTAATAATACTTTGTCTCTGCCACTCCTTCCTCCTCATGCTGTTCCCCTGCTCCATGTATTGGGTTTGTGTGGCAAAGTTTTGGTAGTAGGGGGGTCTATAGGGGTGGCTTCTGCCGAGCCCAACAGCGACGGTGGTAGTGCCTCTGGGTAACAGATTTAAGAAGGGGAAAAAAGTTGCTGTGTAACAGAAACCGCAGCCAGAGAGAGCAGTGAGAACGAGTACGAGAAACAATCCTGCAGACACCAAGATCAGTGAAGAAGGAGGAGGAGATGCGCCAGGCACCGGAGAAAACAGGGAAGGACCCATGCAGAAGTTCATGGAGGACTGTCTCCCATGGGAGGGAGCCCACGCTGGAGCAGGGGAGGAGTGAGGAGTCCTCCCCCTGAGGAGGAAGGAGCGGCAGAGACAAGGTGTGAGGAACTGACCTCAACCCCCCATTCCCCATCCCCCTGCGCTGCTGAGGGAGAGGAGGTAGAGAATTTAGGAGTGAAGTTAAGCCCGGGTAGAAGGCTGTAGTGGGGGGAAGATGTTTTAAGATTTGGTTTTATTACTCATTACCCTACTCTGGTTGATTGGTTAACAAATTAAATTAATTTTCCCCAGGTCTAGTCTTGTTTTGCCCATGATGGTGACTGGTGAGTGATCTCTCCCTGTCCTTAGTCTCAGCTCATGAGCCTTTTGTTACATTTTCTCTCCCCTGTCCTGGTGAGAAGGGGAGTGTCCAGGCAGGGTCAACCCACCACACTCCAGCACAGAGTCCCTCTCAGAGGACACAGTCCTTCACAAGCTGCTCCCTCTCACAAGGCTGCACTTCTTCAAGAAGTAAGCTTCAGCTTACTCTCTTCCAGTGTTTTAGTTCTGCCTAGTCCTCAGGTAACCACAAGAGTACTACATTGGGTTTTCTGAACTGCATGACTTTTGGATTAGATGTTTCATTCATGACGCTCTACTAGTCAAATCCCACATGCCCCAAAAGATCAACCCCATGTGACCTGTGAGGTACTGTGTACTCATTGTATGTCCACATACCACAGGATACCTCAAGAGGTGGAGAAAAAATATAGAAGGAACCTAGAGACAAAAGGATTTTTGCCACATCATGAATGAATTTTCTAGATCTAGATCCAAAAGAGCAAAAAAGACCCTTTCGTGGGCTGGGCAAGGACCATTACAAGTACTTGGCAGAGCAGTGTGGTTGAGACATACATTTATGACAGCATCATTCAGGCCAGTGAATATGAGGACAACTGCATGTAGACTCAACTGTCTTGCTAGTTGTGTTTGGTTGAAGGCTGCCCACAGCAGCCAGTGACGTCAGCAAGAATCTAGACGAGTTGAGGAAGCGAGAAGGGCTAGCAAGGCTAAAACTGTTAAGAGAGGACACAAAAACTGCCCTACAAAAACTTCCAGGCCAGCACAAACTGTCAATATTGACTCACATCCTCTTCCAAGGTGAGGCTGGGAAATTCTTGTCAATCACCGTATTCTCCAAGGTGACAATCAGGCTGGCAGACAGTGTGGCCTACAGCCTTTTACCACGCAAAGGCAGCACCTTTGCCATAGCTGTAAGGTCTTGAAAAAGACTAGGGTATAGTCTTTTTTTTTTCTCTCTTCATGAAAAGAGATTAATCCTACCTCTAAGACAGTAGCTTAATTACCAGAAGTGATATACTGAGAACATACTCAATCAACCCCAGGTCAAAGAGAGCTACTCATGTAACTTTTTGAAGCCCAAAGACAGAAAAGTCCTTCTAAGACATCTGAGCTTACCCTGAATTCTATGCTCTCTTGGCACTGAATTTATTTTATGATATCATAACCTCCAGTTTTCTATGGGGAAGAGCTGCAAAAGGATTAGGGAATGCTTCCAAGTAGGGACAAACAGCAGTAATTGCAGTATTGTCAATCCCAAGCATTCAAATTATTAAGGGTCAAGCCCTTGTTCTACAGCAGGAAATTTAAGATCGATGAGAGTGTTTTAAAACACGATTTTATTTTTAGCTCCTTGACTTTCTTTTTTTATATCTTTCTCCACATTCACACAGGGGAAAGTTACCGATTTTTAGGTGAAAGCTGAAGTGTTCATACAATCATAATTACTGACTCAAAACTCAAAGAAACAAGGAGCTCCACAAGCTCGACTTCCTGCGGACTTGTTCCCCGCATCCCCCAAATTCTTCTACAAAAGTAAGCCCAGCGTGGCTCCAAGCCGCACACAGCACCTCAAAGGCGCCAGAATGAAGCGGGCCGCCCCGGCACGGCCTGTGCAAGGACGGCGGTGGGCCAAGGCCCGGGCCGACCCGCTCCCACCCGCCGCGGCAGCCCCAGAGCTGCTCCTGCTCTCCCCGCGGCAGCCCTCACCTGGCGCTTCCCGCCAGCCGCCCCTTTCCCTACAACCTACGGGAACGACCGCTCCTGCTTCCAACCCAGCGGAAAACAGCCAGCGGGGTTAAGAGCTGATGCGAAGCTCGCGCAATCTGCTCTTTCTCGGGGGCCTTACCGACGCTAAAACGCTGCCCTGGCCGGCCCCACAGCGACGCACTCCTGCGCTCCTGTAAACAAAACGCCGCCAGCGCGGGGGCCGTCGGGAGCGCAGCGCGGGAACCCACCGGCCCAACCCGGCCCGGCGCGCGCCGCACGCCCCGCCCCGCTCTCCCCCCGCCTTCCTCCCTGGCCGGGGAAGCGCCCCCGCCCCGCGCTCTACCTGGCGGTGCCCGGGGCGGGAGCCGCCGCGGCAGGTGCCGCCTCCCAGCGGCCCGGCCGCAGCTCCGGCCGGGCTCCCGCCGGCACCCACGCCCCACCGCCGCTGTCCCCCGGAGGGGGGGACGGGGACAGGGGCGGGACCGGGGCCTGGGTTGCCATGGCGATCGCCTCCCGGCCCGACGAGGGCCGCGACGACACGGCGGGGCCGGCCTCCGCTCCGCCCTGCCCAGGAGGCTTCCCCACTCCGCCTACCGCTCTGCGCCGGCCCCACCGCCCTCCTGGGGCCCGCGGGTGCCGGTGCTGCCAAACCTCCCCTTCCGCAGGCGCCGGGGGCCGCCGCGCCGCCGCCCTTCCCCGTCGCATCCCGCTGAGGTGTAGCTAAAGTAATGGAAGTAAGTAGTAAGCGCGCCAGTATCGACGTCTTTCTGGCGAATCCTTTTTGCGCTGACGTACTGGCGGAGGCGCTCTAAGCGGTGGTCCTCGGCCCGGGGTTTGCCGCTCCGTGTTGCGTTGAGGAGAAGTTAGGAGAGGGCAGGTGTTCTCCGGTGTGCGAGTCCTTCGGGATTGGGCAGGCTGGCAAGGCCTGAGGAAACGTGGAGGAAACCGAGCGTGCGGGTGGTTTGCAGCTCGCTCCCAGCCAGCATCCAGCTGCGGTTCAGCACCCTGCGAACCGGGCCAGGCTGCTTCCAGCCTGGCAGGTCGGTAAACCTCCTGCACGGCAGTGTCCAGATTAGGAAAGCTGGGATTTAGCTCCTCGCTTCTGGACCTTAACGGCGTTAGAGATCGCCTCCCGCAGAAACCTAAGTAACTTGGCATAGTTGCTCTCCTCTAGGCAGGCTGAACAGCTCCAAACCCACGCTCCCGTTCCCGTGCTCCTTCCCTGCCGGGGAATGACCCTTGCGGAACGTGCGGCACAGGGTGCTCCTTCTGGACCTCGTAGGACAGCCAGCCCTGAGCCACAGTGAAGGCGACGTGCGGGACTAAGTTCGGTGGCTTCACTGGAGTGACTGCGCTGCATAACCTGCAGTATCTTTACAGGTGCTGTGTAGCTTGAACCGTATGTTGCAGCGACATATATCCTCATCATATCCATACGTTGCAGGAGTATATCCAGTTATAAATAAATAATTTGATGTCATGTAGTTACCCAGGAAGATAAAGGCATTTGGGAAGTGTGCCCTTGACTGCATTTTTTCGATACACCTTAGAAAGTACGTATTTCTAACCTATACGTGTTCTGGGTGCCTCCACAACACTATTAACATTGTGTCAATAACTTTTTTAACCTCACAGTCAGGTAAATTCAGACTAGACTGAATGCTGTTCAAGTTATGAAAACATTTTAATTAGAGTCCTGCACTCTATACTGGAAAATGAGTCTGTTGTTTTCAGTTCCATTAGCTGGTTTACTTAGAAGTACATCACCTTCTCTACAAAAGGCATTTTTAACCCAGTAATCCTCCTTAATCCCTGCAAGCAGTCCTCTCGGGCAGTGGCTGGGCTTTAGAAGCTTGTTAGTAACTCTCGTTGATTGCCATTTTTAAATTGAGAGGTGCTTCTCGCCCTGTTATGATATTGCTTGGTGCCTTGCTATGTGGCAAGCCTGGTAATCAACAGGTTCTCATCAATCTTTCTAGCAGGACAATCTCCAGCACTTTGATTAACAGGGAAAAAAATATGGCCTGAGTCTGCAGATGGATACAGATGGATGGAGAGCTCACTTCCCTGGCGAAGAACTTGCTGTGTTTTATACTTTAAAGGGGGGAATATTGCAGGCTAAGCTTGGGGAAATGCACCTCTACTGCAGAAATTCTGCTTTGCTTGCTGCATTATGATTGCAGTTTATTGTCTAATCCTTTCCAAAATCAGCAAAGTGGGAAAATCCTACACATTAAATTATGGGACAGAATGGAAACCAGACCTATCAGCTTCTATGCAGTTGTAGCCAAAACAGAGTAGTAATTCCAAGAGTTGCTGGTTTACCTACTCTTTCCATTTTGGTACATAATACTATTGAGGGTTTGTTCTGCTTTCCATGGTTGTAGTTTCTGACTGTAGTATTTCCTTTTGATTCTTACCTCTGATGTTTGCACTTGAGCACCAGGCTGAAACACCTTTTCAGAAGTTAACCTGTGTTTTTTGGTTTTCCTTTAGAGAAAATTGTCTTCATCTGAGCCTCCACTGTTAACATTGCAGAGACCCCTCTCTGTTGTCAGCAGAGAACAGATGGCGTCTTTATTTTACACAGTACTGTGTGTTACTAGGTTAGCTTTAAACAGTTGCACAGATGCTGCCTTAGGTTTGTACCTCAGTATACACAGACATAGTGGATCTCACACAATGCAAAGTCCTACTCCAAGTGCTTAATATCAATCCCTTTACCCTAGTAGCTGAGATTGTGCAGTTGGCCCGTGCTCCTGGGCCCCAATGTTTAGAGACTCTTTCTGTGTGACCTGGCTGTGCCCCAACTCCTTATCATGGCAAGATCCATGCATGTTACTTCTTTTCTTTCCCTGTCCTTCATCCCCTGATTTCCAAGGAAAGTATAGCTAAGTCCTGAGCCAGCAGGGAGCAACCCTGCTGTGCACAGCCCTGGTGTCCACAGTCCAGCGACCAAGACTGTTGGATTGATGCTGCTGAGTGCAAATTCCACAGAGAGAATGCCTAGCTCCTCTTGCTTTCCCTTAAAAAGGTTTGCCTTCCTAACCCTCCCTCTATTTTCCAGCACAAAGAAGTCAACTCCAGGATTCTAAGTATCTGATGCATTACCAGATTTAAACAAACAAAACCCCCAAACCAACACACCACTGAAAAAAAAGCCTACAGCCCAAAGTATTTTTTATGAGAAATCAACCAAAACAATAGAAGGGTAGCATATCGCATGACTTACCCATTTGTTTTTCAAATTCCTTACCTCACCTGTCTTGCATTGGGTAATATATCATCAATGAATTTGTTGTGCGCTATAAATTTGAAGCTTTGGGGTATTCCCAAAGTACCTCCCAAACAATAAGTTTCCTTTTATAATGCAGAATGTGTCCCAGGGAAGGCATACCTATGCATGTGTATAGAATAACCAAATGGTACTTTGCATTTTAGGGGTGTGCTTGGTGTCCCCTTTGGCTGGAGGTGGCCAATTCAAGCCCTTGTATACAATTCTCACTTTTATCAGCCTGTGGTATTTTGCCAACTCTTGTGTTAGAAAGTGTCATTTCTTTGTTCTGGAAGTTGTTAGTGTAGCAAGTCTTGTCTGGGGACTGTTCCCAGGAGAACCTGGAACAATCTTTCCAAAGACTGGCTTCTGTTTGACAGAGATCTGGCAACATTTGCTTCTTTGTGGTTTCCCCACTTGCTGGGAGGGGCAAAATTAATGGGGTAAATACTAATTACGTGTATGTGTGAGCAAATTGGTCAACTTCACTATGTGGCTGTTTACTTTGAGTCTTTGGAATATGCAGCACAAGGCTAGAGAGATGGAGCACAACCTGTGTTCACAGAGCTTTTTTTTTTAGTTTTGTTTACAAACTTAATGTTCTCTACTTTAGAGAACATATATCTTATCAAGAAAATTAAATAATATTCACAAATGCTGGAAATTAATTGTTTACTTCTGTGGAGCAGCATAACAACATACTAATAGCCACTCTGCAATCTAAAAGAAAAAATAAGAGGATTCTCTTTATTTCTGGAAATTCTTGAACACTGCCCTAAGTAATGTTCCACTGTTTGGTTTATTAAACTATTTTTACATTACACACTAGATCACTTGCTTCAGGTAAGTGAATTTTCTGACTGAAGAGTTATAAAGAGGGCTTGTAGTATGTAGCAATGTATCAGAGCTCCTGAAGTCAAAACTGACTTGGATGTAACTAAGAACAGGTGCTAATCCCTTTCTTTCTTACTAATTCATTTTATGTTTTCTAAGGCATTTGCTTAAAGCAGAGGAGGCATTCATAATATTGTCATCTATGTTAAATTTTTAGGAACAACAAGTTTCATTTCACAAATGCAATTATCTATACTTATTTGTATCCAAAGTTCCAGTTAAGCTTTCCTAAAACTAGCTGATGTTGCTGGCAAAAGGAATTAAATTATTCAGTTGCAGTGAAAGAGCATTTTTTGCTTAAAGTAGCAACAATCTCCCTAGGATATAAAGCATCATTAATAGTTTACCTGAATGGATATGTGTGTACAGTTACAAAACTACAGGAGATCATTTTATTGCTCTGGACTCAGATTCTGAGTCATTGCTTCTAATGACAAACGTTTTCAGACGTTTTATTTCTAAAACTCTGGTGTATATCCTGTTTTTTTCCATGGTACACAGTGCAAGCCAACAAGCCCTTCACTTCCTTTTTGGCAACATTACAGGCGCTAGAGGCGCCTGCGTAAGCTGACTGGTGACAGAGGCTTCACTGTTCACCACTAGAATAGAAATGCATTCTCCTTTTCACTAACAGAAGAAGGTATTGTACATCTTTCTGAGATGAGTTTGCTATTTGAACTGTACTATTTTCTCCTCTAACTAATTATTGCCACAAAGAAAAAGACAAAAAGGAATACAAATGCCTTAATTCTTTTTCCTTGCAATACTAACTCACAAGACCCTTTACATCAAATCTTCATCATTTTGTTTCTCTGCAGAAATGACAGACTCCGAGAACTTTTTTTCCAAGTAATGTTGCTTTACATCAGAATTCTCTGCAATTCTTGTTACTCTTTCTCAGTAACCTCAAAAGGCTTTTGTAGCCTTGTGCAGACCCTTGTGCAAATTTACAATTACGGACTTCTGTCAAATGCAGAATTTGAGTAGTTCTTAGTTTGCACTTTTTCCAGCTAAATCAAATTATACAAAATGAGCAGCTGTTTAGGCTTACATTGGTCTAACTGTTGTCTGTGTCCTTGCTTATTGTGTGCGTTTTGGTAGTGCCTTAGGTCCTGAATGAGAATGGCACCTCATATGATGTAACCTGTGAGCATACAGTTGGGAAAAAAAAAAAATCCAGCCTCTTTAGGAAGTCTACAAAAAGAAAGCCTGAGGAAGTCATATTTTCTTTTTCACCCTGGAGAGGCCTGCCTTCTTATGTAACTGTGTCCTGTCTTTTGCAAGGTTGTGCCTGAGTGCAAATGTTCGTGTTTCTACTCTGACTCCACAAAAATGCATTTTTAAATAGACTGAGCAACTGCACTCGTTTCAGCTTTAGGCTGTGAATGACCTAATGCTGGCCTGTTAACAGTTTGCTCCTCCTTGTAATCATCAGCCATAGCTTTGCCGCCAGATTTTGTGGAAGAACTTTGTAGCAAGGCTCTGTAAAGCTTTACTGGTAACTTAATGAGATTAAAACCTAGTTTGCCTTTCTGTAAGTTAGGCCTAAACATTTAGAGGTTTGTATCTGCTTTTTAAGAGGAGAGGTTTACGTGAGAAATGTAGCTCTTAATGTTGGCTTTCTGGAAAGCGTATTTGAAAAAAAAGAATTTCTAGGTTCTTTACAATGAAGAAAGAGAGCCTTAATTTACTTGTAGAGCATTAATCAGAAGAACAATACAGAAACTTTTGCAGCTCTTGGGCATCATCTCACTGTTTTGTTTTATGTTTTCTTTAATTTCCTCTGTGTTTTTGTTTGAGTAGGTCATTTTTTGAGGGAACTTTATCAAGTGCCATGAGTTTCTATATGAAAAAGTGTTTCTTTCATTAAAGGTGAAAATATTTTCACAAATGCTGTTAATGAATGCTTTCCTTGATTTCATACGCTTTTGGTATTGCTATTAAAAAAATTATTGAGAAGTTTCTATCTTGCTACCATTTTGTGTTCATCTTGATTTACATGGAAGTGATTTATTTTTAATACCTGTGTACTTAATAAATAGAGAAACGCTGCTGTTTTGAAAGAGCAGTAGCTATTAAATATTCATGCACTGCATTCAGTTAATCAGGCTCAGTAACCCCTGTTGCTTTGCCACAATGGCTTTCCCTGTACTAAAGAAACTTTGATACAAAGACTGTATTCTGATTATGCTTCAGATTGTACATACATAGCATGTTGTTCTACTTGTCTGTTTAGTGTATTTTCCAGTATATTTTAAGAAATGGGGGGAAAGCCTTATGCAATTACAAACGTACTAAGAGTTTATTAAAACCAGTGCATCTTTGTGATCCTACTTAAAATTTAATTATGGAACGCTTGCTTCTAAAACATCGGGTCATCCTCAGGCAAAGTCCACTTATGATCTACATATTGCAAGTCCAGTTCCCTTGTTCCTTTCTTGAACTTGCTGTTGTCCATCCTAAGGAATCTTTTTCTCTCCTACCGTATAAAACTTATCTTTTATCCTCCCTGCTCTTCTGGAATTAACATTCTTCTCCAGCCTTACAGTTACAGCTGTAAGGCCCATTCTGTTTGTTAGCTTCTGTGCTCCAGAGTTACTGTAATTAGTCTTAACTTCAACTGGGAGAGGTAAGGAAGACTGTTTCCTACAAAGTATACGATAGTCTCTTCCTCTTACAGGTTAGGATAGGAATTTTCTTATACCTTTCTCTCTGGCAGAAGAAATGGACCAGGGTTATCATGTTCACCATGAATCTTACCTTATTCTCCCTCCATGCCTTCAAGCTAAAATCTTGCCTGAAAATGTCACTGATTCCATTACTCTGAATTTCTCTCTCTACTTCTGAGTGACTGTCCCCACCTCTTCACAACTAGGGGAAGAGCTCATATTGGTAACAGATCTTGCATAAAGAAACTTTTTTTTATGGTCCTCTTTGTGTTGTGAACATGAGCTTTCTCTGACCTTGGGTGTGTTACTGCAGTAAAGAGTCTAGTAAATTTGAAGTGCTCAGTTTCTGAGGTGCAATAGACTCTTATTTGCACTGTTGCTGAGCAGCTACCCTTGACATCTGTCAGGGCTTGGCATTGATGAGTATATTTTGGTACCTAGTGTCAGTTGGTGCTTGAATGGGAGAGTTTTAAACTTTGTGCCTCTGTTTCCTCATGTGTACTAACGTTTCCAAGCTGCAGGGCTGCTGAGGTTAGAGTAGAGGAGTCTAGTGGGTGTTTGCCTTCTAAAGAAAGCAACTTGACGTCTTCTAGACTAAGCAAGCAATATGGCAAAAACCCCCATCTATGAGACAGGGCAGATTCAAACCTATCCGGTATTATGGAGTCATCCGTAACTCAGCTACTTCAGGATGACTTGCAAAGACGAGACAATCTTGTCGCTGTGTGCCGCCCTTCATCTGTTCTTGCCATGTTATCAGCTGTGCAGCAAGTCATGAAACAGTGTCATAGGATACCTTTTCCTCACTGTTCTACACCTTGCTACAGGGAAAGAGTGAGATTCGCTGTCAGCAGAACCCTTCGTTACTGCACAACTTGGAACAAGGTCTGCCAATTTTTCTTCTTGTGAATACTTAGGTTCAACCATATCTTGATGCCTAATAGGGTATATTCTGTATAAACAAAGTGCATTCAGACATCCAGTTCAGCACCATCACACTAATAGGTAATTGCTAGAAAATTGTGTTCTAAAAATAAGATCAACTCCATGGTAATTTTTATACAGGAAGTAAAGATAGCATGTACAATAAAATTCTTTACACTAAAAAAAAAAAAAAGGTATGGGGGGAATAGGACTTGTATTATTCATTAATAAGCAATCCAGATTCCTAGCTAGTGTAAATTAGCACAGCTCTATGGCAGCCGTGCTGATATGATCAAGTTGATACTCTGGCCACACCTTTCTAAATAATGTATTATCAGTTCATATTAATTCACTTCATTTTTCCAGTGTGTAGAACTATTCTACTTCCCATTCCAAATAATTTCTATTCCATAAGCTACAAGGCAGGGAGGGGGGAGGCAGTCTTTGCTTTTGTGGTTTCTTTTTAAACAATTAAATGCTTAATAGTGGGGATTTAAATGGATCAGCTTATTTCCATTACCAATTAATTTGCATCACTTCTTGTGAGCTATCACTAGAGTGTGTCAAAGAGATTATCATTCCATATTCAGGAGGAAAGGCCAGCATTATCATGGTTTTTTTGATAGTAGTAACTACCAAGTTAACACTACTGTAACTTTTTCTTTCTGAACAGTGAAAGGCTATATGTGCTCAGACGATGAATGTATATTACCATATGCTATTACGTAAAAAGTGTGGTAACCTCCATACCCCGCAAAATATCAATTCTGAACTAATCACAATGCTTATTCAACTATAAAACTAGAAAGGTTTTCTTGAGGGCATTTGCTAAAAATACATTGTACCTGGTAGTTAGGATCTACAGATTTGTATGCTTATCCGGTACTGCTATTCAGCCCATGGAATTTGTATTATATCCACAGATTGCTGCAATTTCTTACCTGAATCATCTGCCAAAGAAATGTTGGTGAAAGTGCCATCCTCTGCATCCAAAGGTAAGTCCATTTTGCTTCCTTTTTTCAAAGTTTTTGAGACGCACATTAAGCATGGCAGTTGTCAGCCATTTTTCAGTGTGCACGTGACTTCTCTGGTTAAATCTTTAATGAGTCCAACACACAGGTGTTATCGCATACTGTTAGCAACTACACACATCTTATTCTGTGTGGTATCGCATGTGAACCTTGAGCTCTTTTCTGGAAATTGTTAAGCTAGAAGGTGTCCGAGTTCTAACAGCTTCATCAGATACGTGCTGAGCAAACACTGTTATTGCAGGCTCTTTCTGTGAAAGAACTGTATATTCCCCCTAGCTGGCTTGTTGTTATTGTTGTTCTTGGTTTTCTCTAGGACTGTGTATGGGGTTTTGTTGAAGGTTTTTTTGATAGAGAAAAGAGAGAAAGTAACTTGAAGTTTTCAAAAAATGTTACTTGCAGTCCAAGCAAATGCAATGGACAGATTTGGGAGCAACAAATTTAAAATGCAATCTTCAAATGCTTATAAATTTGAGTAATTTTACTTACATGAACAGTTGCATCAAAACCAATCGGGTAATGTGAACAAGTGAAGTTATTTAAGTAAGCGTGCGACGTTCTGTGATAGTAGACAGGAGGAAGGAAGAGAAATTGAGTTCAGAGAAAACCCCACTTTAGTCTTCTTGGTTTGCTTCTTAAAGAAAACTGGGCATAATTTGGACATATAAACTAGAAATTCACCTCAAACTACTTACCTCTTTAAGAAACAGCTTTCTTTTGTACTCCTGGAATAGAATGTTCTTCTTGCAATTAATTTAAAAGTATAAATGGCCCTGGTCTTGATTAAAGATAATATAGTGAATAGTGGAGCCACTTCATTTTCAGGGGGTTGCATGTTCAGAATCTACCTGTCTTTTAATTTTGCTAGTTTGTATTCAGAAAAAGGCTGTAAGTTTAGGATATTGACAAATATTTTTTTTCTGAATTGTAGTTAGGA
Source organism: Elanus axillaris (assembly GCA_026212715.1). NCBI lineage: Eukaryota > Metazoa > Chordata > Aves > Accipitriformes > Accipitridae > Elanus > Elanus axillaris. Next base: position 19,745,963 of record JANZLQ010000007.1, on the reverse strand, counting down.
ACCTCTCTGAAGTGTCACTAAAAATTGAGTCTTAGTTTTGTGAAGCACTGTCCGACTATAGAATGAGATAATTCTCAGAATTTGCAGTTTGCCTTTCACATTTGTAGACATAATTGATGTGGACTCCTGAGACAGCTTCTGTGTACAAAGGTAAATGCATGTCACTTTGCAGGACAAAGGGCCTAAGACACTAAGCATTGGAATTGGTGCAGCTTACAGATATGATAAATGTAATGCTGCTATTTAGCTTTTTCTTCTGATCCTTTAACTGCTTACCTTTATTTAAGCTTTTCTGTTGGTGTCAGTGAAGTTACTGACTGCTGCCTTCAGAGATTACTGAAAACCAAGCACATCTTGCATTTTCAGAATTGTGTTGAGAGTTACTAATTTTTGCCTCACATTGATCAGAACCAGTTCAAAATTTACCTTATTGGTCTTGAGTAGTCCATGTAAAGAGACCTACTGGTTTCATTCCAAATCCTTGAGTATGACAAGATGGGGCTGGATCAGGGTGTTTTGGTTGGGTTTTTTTTTATTTCTTTCAGTGATGCAACAGCATGCTTCAAAGCTCTCATGATGATAATAATAAAGCTAGAAAACATTTTGAATCTTTTGTCTTTATTATGTATTTTATTGTTCTCAGACACATTATGTGCAGTAGAAGCATTTCAACAACTCAGTTTGGAAGGGCACATCCTAAAACCATGCGCAATTATATAATCTATTACCTCTGAATTTTGTAAAATCATATGCCTGTGGAACTAAGGGTTTTATCTTGTCTGAACTGTGTAGTCCTCATCTAAAAGGTTTAATTAACTTTTCTTGCCTGTGTCAATATTGTTCTATTATATTGGCCATACGGGCTCCCTCTGGTAGATACAATTTCCTTGTAAATTATTAGCTGGTTTTAGACAGACTCTCACGGTAGCCTAGAGAATATGGATGTTGTGCAGTTGTTATTCATGTCTAGATCAAAGCCATTAGTAAAAGTGATGCAGAGTAAAAGCTGTATTTTAATAAGAGCCAGTAAGAATGTCTGTGCAGGATGAAGGAGAATATGATTCAGAGAGGAGTTTGGCTGCCTCATGTGGGATGCACTGATCCCTGCAACATATGGAGTCAGGCTCTTGCCTTTGTGCCAAGTGCCTTCCACTCCCTGTGGCACCAAAGAGCCCAAGGACGTATTCTTCCTGCCCTACAGGGTCAAGGCTCCAAAGCTCCAAAGCGAGGCTTCTCTTCAAGTGTTTCAGAACTTGTTAAAGCTCCCTTTGAAAGACAGGTCTTTGGACAGACTGCTTGCTTCATTTCCTCCATCAGTGCCTCTTCCTCTGCAGAAGGAGAGAACGGCAAGTATAGATACATGTGTTTGGGCGCATGTATCTAGTTGTACGCGTGTATATAAACAAAGACAAACATGGGAGTCTGGAGCTGCACTGCTGTACAGAAGACCTTTGCCTCTTATGAGGACCTGGGGATCAGTTAGGTTTGTGGGAGACCTACACAGCTTGTTCATGGAAACGCAGACTCATTTACTAACAGAGAGAGGGATGGGGTTTAACTAAGAGGACTCTACAAACATGATCTTATTTCTTTCTTGCCCCAAATATTTTTCACTTTTAAACATTCACCTGTGTTCTATAATTTTAAAGGCAGTGTAGAATTGTATCTGTAGCTTGTTTGATTTTGTGAGTGCTGTGGTGAGAAACATTTTCTTTGGTGGTAGTCTTATATTTTATTAGTGAAATAAGGTCTTTGGATAAGAGATGCCATGTAAATGTGAAGTAGAAGTATACATTTCTTGCTGTCATCATGTTTGTTTTATAAGGAGGAACAGAAGAGAGCAGCAGCAGACAGAGGAACTCTGACCAGCTTAAAAGAAAGCTGTGTAATAGAATTAACTGTCAGAGCACAATGAGTTTAGCTGTTTCCATGTGTGAATTATTTTCACTGGAGTAATGGCCATTAATGTAAAAGTTAATTTGGTTATAAAATATCAGTTCATCTTTCTGAGGGTTTCATTACTAAGTTGAACAGAGGTTGTGCAGTACCTAGCAGCTGCCTGGCTGCCTTTTAAAATAGGTGGCGTAAGCTGTCAGAGAAGGTTGAGGGCAGGGGAAGTATGGGGACAGCCTCTCCTCCAGCCACTCCTGTGAGCCTTTTGTTTGACTTTGTAGCAATGGCATCAGTTGATGTGGCCATGGGCTAGCCCAGTTTTGATGAATATTGATAACAAGCACATTAGCAGATCACTGTCTGTATGTGATGGTCACGAAAGCAGTAGAGAAATACCCAAGAATGTCTTCAGGTTTGGTGCTGAAATGCTTCTCCAAGCTCAGGATTTTGTAGTTGGTCAGGCAACTTTGTTTCAAGTACACAATTACAAGAGGGTTTAGGTCTAACTTAGATTTAAAACACCATAGCTAAACCTGCCTGGTAATAGGTTCACATTTTTACTCCTGCAAGTACCGTGTAACTATTTCCTAATTAAAATGTTTTAATAGTGACCTGAAAAGGAAGTCAGCTCAGAGTTAAGTACGGATGTATGGAACATTTTAGCTAAACCACAGCATGTCCTGTGACTCCTATTTATGCTAACAGCATGACAGTGCTTCTAGCGTGGTTGAGGCAGGCTTCAGTACGACTTGGTTTTTGTAGGGTTCAGCCTTGCAGGTATGAGCCGAGCTACAACATCAAAACATTCAACAGCCCTTTTCACCTGCTTTCCTTGTTTCCTGTTACAGTGCTAATTTGTTATCTCTGGGAATCCACAGCTGCAGTACCTTTTGCAAACACTTTTCAGTGGCTCTATTTCTAATATTTTTCTAACCTGGAAAGGCAAGAGGGAAGAGTGGGGTCAGAGACAGGAGGTTAGTCAGCTGAGAGACATTTTTGCTGTCTGCACCACTTGGCAAAGCCTCATTGACCCCTTGTTCCAAAGGTGTAATTGTATAGAGATGCCTGTGGTTGCTCTGATACTTTCTGAGTATCAATAATAGAAACGATTTTTTTTTTAAGTCAGAAAAACACTCAAGTACAGAAGGTTTCTGTTGATTTCAGAGAATACTGGGACAGAGTCAGAGTGCTCTGGGTAGGTTAGATGCTTGTTGCAACACAGATGTAATGGCTGACCTTCCATCAGGTTGCACTGTTCAATCTTAATGCATTCATCTGCTTCTGTTATACAGTGGTTTGATCAAGAGCCCAGTTTGAAGACAGGTTGTGCAAATGTGGATGTATATGATCTAAGCAACACAGTATATTAAGTAAGCCACCAAAGGATTCTGAAATAGGAAAACTATGTTTTCCATTTTTTAGGAGATATTGTATCCTTCTGCTTTTAGTTGGAAAATTTAAAAACAAACCCAAAAATATTCCTTTTTATTTGTTTGGGTTTTTTTCAAGTAACATAATAAGCTCTGAGTAAAGAGTAGAATCCAGCTCTGACTGTACGGTTGGGTAATATATATTTGTGTAAATTGCCAGTACGTTCTAGCATACAACAAAGTGTTTGGAATTATTTTTCTTACACAAAACATTATAAAAATGCATCCAATGTATCAGTTTCACACTGTGTATAAATCACAGCATTTTAAAAGTATGTGCCTTGTTAGGAAATGACAGCTGCCAGTGCATTTCTATTTTAATGAATTTTGAGAGAAAGGAACTGTGGCACAGGTTTAGTGCCTGCTAATAGAGCAGCAATCGTACCAGTAAATTCACAGGATGTTCAAAGCTAGTCTGACTGACACTGATGACAGTAATCTGTTTGCAGAACAACAGTTTACTAAGGTGGTAACAGAAGTGTATTAAATGCGTGTCCTGGTTTCTGCTGGGACAGAGTTAATTTTCTTTCTAGTAGCTGGTGTAGTGTTATGTTTTGGATTCAGCGGGAGAAGAATGTTGATAACACTGGTGTCTTCAGTCTCTGCTAAGTAATGTTTAGACTAAGGCAAGGATTTTTCAGGTTCTCATGCCCAGCCAGCGAGAAGGCTGGAGGGGGCACAAGAAGTTGGGAGGGAACACAGCCAGGGCAGCTGACCCAAACTGGCCAACGGGGTATTCCATACCATGGGATGTCATGTCCAGTATCTAACTGGGGGGAGTTGGCTCAGGGTGGCAGATCACTGCTCCGGAACTGACTGGGCATTGGTCAGCGGGTGGTGAGCAATTGCATTGTGCATCACTTGTTTTGTATATTCCAATTCTTTTATTACTATTGTCATTCTATTATTTTTGTTATTATTATTTTCTTCCTTTCTGTTCTATTAAACTGTTCTTATCTCAACCCACAAGTTTTACTTTTTTTCCCCGATTATCTTCCCCATTCTACTGGGTGGGGGAGAAGTGAGTGAGTGTGGTACTTAGTTGCCGGCTGGGGTTAAACTATGGCAATGTGTCATTCACAGATTTAACCTGTAAACTGAGGTATATTTATACTTGTCAGTAAGTGTCCTAGGTGTATATTGTCTCCCACCACCCTCGCCCTTTCCTCCTCAGTTGCCACTTAGAAATTTAAGATATTTGCAAGCCATGTTGTGGCTGAGATAGTCTTGCAAATTTTGAGATATACTTCGAGGGCATGTTATGCAAATGAGCATCATTGTTTGCAAATACTGCTTGTGAAGCTGCATCCAAAATCAGCCCCCTGGAAACCATCCACAACAACTGCCCACTTGCATTCATATCCACTCACTTATTACATTTAATTTTGATAAATGCATATGTGTTGCTCTTTTCTGCATGAGTAATTTTTTAAAAATGTGGATCTGCTGTCTGAAAATGAGTGACTTGTTCATGACATCTGGTATGTATGTCTTAAAATAGACACACTTTCATTCACAGTTGTCCATTCTACTCTCAGATTTCCTGTCATGTGTCTGTCTCAGAGAAAATTTGCCTGCTAAATTAAAAAAAATAAAATAAAAATCTACTGCTTCAGACTACTTCAAATACTCCTTAAAGTTTAATTCTATTACGATTCCTGTAAAACCAGACAGTGACTGGGCAACAAGGGAGCTTATCTATATTTTACTAGTGTGTCCTCTTCCATTTCCTGCTCCTTTCTCTTTCATCTGATACATCTTCTCATAATTCTTAACTAGGTGACTCGGCATGTGCAGTGTGCAGCAGAACGGGACTCTTCACTGGACTTTGGAACGATCAATCTGCTTTTGCCTTTGAATGAAAGCCCATTCTGCTTCACTCCATTGATCTATAATTCTAGAGATGGCAGTAATTCAGGAACAGCATTGGCTCAAGTAATTTCTACATATCTAATAATTTTTCATTGTGTTCATTAAAGATACTAGGAAATTATTGGTTAGCTCACTGGAGAATACCACCATGGAAACTGACAAGACACTGTTTTTTTCTTTCATCACTCTATAGTCATGCTAAATATTTCCTCCACCTCTTTGTAATACAGAGATGCGAGAGTTCAGCAGTGTGTACGTACCCTGTCCCAGGGTATGTGTTCCTTATGATTTTGACAGTGTTCTCCAATACATCTGGCCACTAGCATCCTTCTAAAGTGAGTGTGACTTGTCAGAACATAGGAACTTTTCCTTTTTCTTGGTCCTTCCTAGAGTCTTCCAGGTCTTTAACCAGCTAACCTGTGTGTTTCTTCTGTTCCACAGGGCAGTTAAATGCAAAACACTTCAGATTTTAAATGTGTAGTCATTGTTAAATAGATACGGGAAATTTAATCCAATGAAAGTTTGTTGAATAACCGACAATTAAATTCATACAATACGAATGGATTTTACTTTGCAAGAGGATTGCAAAAATGAGTGGATCTCAGTGCAGCCGTACAAACTTCACGCATGACAGTTCAGGAGCTGAGGTAACTAGTTTGAATATTTAAGCAGTCTAGCTCTAGCTTCAGAATTACTGCTAGCTTCAGGAGCAGAGCAAGTTAGCTTTCATGACCCCTGTGCTGCAGCAGCAAGGCGGATACTGGTACACAGTCCAACGGCATGTCAGCCCGCCAGCTCTTCTGTATCTTCTCTCTGAATCTTAGTACTTAACAGGGAAAAAAACCCAGGGGGGATATTTTAAAGTATTTTGCCATTTCAGACCTTTTCTGAAAAATCAAGTGTGAACTCTTCATGGCCCGAATCCTGCCTACCTTGGGCTTGATCAGCTTCATTGCAAGTGCTCTGACTGGCATGCCTGCTGCTGCTACAGGCTTTGAAGGAGAGGGTCACGTGGAACTGCATATGCTGGTCTTGCATATTTTGTGCACCAAGGGAGTTTTTCTTTACAGGGTATTTTGGCTTGTTCGTAGCTCTGTAGCGTGCAACTGGTGAAGAGGACAGGGTCCAGAGTACCAGGCAGAATTCCAAAACCCTGACAATTTATTAGCGAAAACAAATTTCGCATTTGTCACTTTCTCTGCTGCTGCCTGCCTCATGGTCTGTCACGTATCTGAAACACTTGCTAAAGTGCGTAAACAGGCTGCTGCACTTCGCCTACTGAGCGGCCAGTGGAGCACTCTGCAGAACAAGGTGTCAGTCAGTCAGCAGTCAGATAACTTAAAGGCTGACAATGAGAAGGACAAAGTCTATGGATGTATATATATTTTTTCTAAGTCCCATACGTCAATAAATATTATTGGCATTTGCATACGGATGCCCCATTTGAAGATCTCTCATTTCCTGTTGTCACATACCTGGTTTCTAGAACTCTGAGAAATCCCCAGTGGAATGTAATCATGTGACATGTTTGCTCAATCATTTGTGTCTTGCTTATTCTTGGATGTCGTCTCTTGAAGCTGCAGCTGTGCTGGCTTTTCTTTAGTACGAGTCTTGTGGAAGGTTATTGCTGATGGCATTGGTGGCCAAAGCTAGTCTGGAGAGATGAATTATTTAAGGTGACTAATGCTTTTAATGGACTTGATGATCAATAATGCTTATAATAATACAATAGCAGAGAAATCTCAGTTGAGAGGCCTCATGTATGAAAAAACAGTTTCTGAAAGAGGAAGCGATCTTTGGGCACGTTTTTTCCCCTATAAAATTGGCTATTTCCCAGAGACTTTAAAAGAATTACGTCCAAATCTTAGTTTTATCATGAGTCTTATAAGAGTTGGTGTTTCCTTAAAAAATTAATCTGAAATTATGTGAGAATCTTTTTCTTTTTTTTGATTTTTAAAATGCAAGACCTGTGATAAAGAATGAAAGTTTAAAAGAGCAATACCTGTGAACCCTGCCAGAAGCTGAACACAAACGTGAAATGTCTGCATGTATTAAGGAAAAAATCTGTTATTTAAAATCTAATTCCTTGACTCACAACACTTAAATGGTGGAGCACTTACTTTGGTCCCATATCTCACTTTATAAAAATGTTTTATCAAGGTGGAGTTTTTTTTATTTAGGAGTTTAAAAAAAAAAAAAAAGAGACTGTGGAAGAGGTTGTTACAAGGTATTATCTCTTATGTTTGTTTTTGAGTGGCTACCCTTGCCAACTTTCCCGGGTGGGAATTGTGTCACACTGGGATGAAGGTTTCCAGTTTTGATTTGGGAAAGCTGAAAGTAGGAGAAAACAGTAAGTGTGTAGTGAACAAACTCAATTTCCAAGCCAAGTGAACTATTTAAGAAGGAAAGAATGAATCTGTGACAGTAATGCCAAACCCAAAGATTCAAAAATGCTACTCTGTAAATTGTTCAGCTCAAAAAATAATAAATATTGGGATTGTTTTATTAGCGTTTGCATTCTTTAGCCATGAGCATTAGTGCTTCTAGCACCTCTTGAGGCCCAGGCAAATCTTTTATTTTTATAGAGCATCAAAGCTAAGATGTTATGAACGTATATCAGTATCAAGAGTTGAGACTAGAAGAAATACACCATTATGTTAACACAGCCTAGGATAAAATTGCAAGAGTTGTAACAATATCTCAGTTAGTGAGAACCAGCTGCAAGGCCCATGCAGCAGTAACAGTACATATTGTATGTGAATGTCTGCTATAAAAAAAAAAATCAGCAAAAGCCAAGAAACAGGAAAGTTGCTCTCAAGTGTTGCAAGTCTAGTGATGGAATTATCTGGCATGGGCCAAAAAATGGAACAGGTGAAGCAGCAGCAAGAAGTCTTCCTCTGTCTGTGCTCGGACAGAAGTTTCTGTATAATGTGGATGGACCTGAAAGCTATTCTTCTGTAGTGAAAAGCCAGGGACAATGGCAGTAACACATTTGCTAGCTTTCTGTGGTGTCAGGTCTCCTCTGTTTCACTTGAGATGCAGTTTTAGCCACTGAGGAGAATCTGACCTTTAATGCAGTTTTGCAGGATTAATCACAAAAGAGCTTTGTACCTACCCAAATACAAGGCAGTCCTGAACACCCCTAGTTTTATGTGTCTTAGGAAAGAATATTTCTGTAGACTAAAGCAAAGCAGTGACATTTGTCTTTTTCTCCCCTCCTTGCCTCATTCTCCTGTGCACTTTCCTCCTCAGTATCCCAACTTCACGCTTCCTCCCCAGCCCTGCTCCTGCTCCATCCCTCTTTCTGAGTACCTTTACCTTTTCTTGCCTTTTCAGTCCTCTTTACTCGACCCTGTTTCTGTCATAAGTCACTTCAGTGCAAGTCCTGGCTCCTGCCAAGTTCTCGCAGGCCCAGTATAGTAACCTGCCTCCCACAGGGGGAATTTATTATTATTTGATGGGCAGTAGCTCACCTCTGTGCTGTGGTCCATGGCTCCCTACTCTTTGATCAT
>JANZLQ010000007.1:19708771-19727118 GCA_026212715.1 Elanus axillaris | reverse complement strand
CTTAAAAATGTTATCACAGAGGCGTTACCACTATCACTGATGGGCTCAGCCTTGGCTGGCGGCGGGTCCATCTTAGACCCGGCTGGTATTGGCTTCGTCGGACAAAGGGGAAGCTTCCAGCAGCTTCTCACAGAAGCCGTCCCTGTAGCCCCCCTGCTGCCAAAACCTTGCCACACACGCTTCCTCTTTAGTTTTCACGCTTTAATTTATGTAGGCAACAGAATAAAAGGAGCTTAAAGACCGTGCTGTTGAGTGGAGGTGAATGAACAAAGACCTGGATCCTGGGCAAGAAGCAAACTTCCCAAGGAACCAGTTCTTCTCCCCTTTCCTTTCAACTGTATTCCACTTGACTTAGGGGCAGTACTTGTGCCAGAAAATACAGAGTACACCCTGAAGCCTCAGCGTTATTTCCTTTGCTGTCAAGCTGTTCAGAGCAAGAGCAGTTGTTCTTTAGTCTGTGATTCACCATCAAATGAGAAAAGTAGTTTCTCCTCTCTTCCCACCTCCATCCTGGCAGATAAGGAATAGCCCAAGATTTTTTCCCTCTCCATCTGTGGTCTGCCAGTCCCTTGGGTGCTCTTTTAAACCCACACCAAAGTCATGATCTAGTTAGATCAAAGCTGGTGAGAACAGAAAATGGGCAGGTAGAATGAGAAGTACTATTCTGTTCAAAGACATCTGCTATATATTTTAGCAGTAGTACCTCTGCTAATGTAAACTGTAGTGTTAGCCTACTACTGACTGCGTTACAGGTCTTTGTTGTCTTGCTATATTAGAGTTGTGGGGGCAAATGTTTTTGTTTCTTTTCTTTTAATCTGTGCTACTGTGGAAGCAGGAAAAGAGGAATTCTTCCTAGGGACTGAGAAACTAGGAAATCAGAAGACAAAAATGTCTTTATCAGGAGATAAAAAAAAATATCTAGTATAAGTTTGGGCAAGGTCATTAATAGGTTTTGTGCTCTTTTCCCTTTCTCTGATTTGGGAATATCTTTTCTCCTATCATCTCCCTGGCTCATTTGTTTAGACTGTTAGTCCTTCTCTGCAGAACTGTTTGTTATTGTGTATTTGTACAATACCAATTTTAGTTGGGGTTAATCTATCCAGTTATTCATCTTTGTTCTCATTTAATGTTTGGTTGTTTTTCCTGTTTCAGTATTTTTCAAATATTCACCTGCATTTGTTTAAAAAAAAACAACACACTTTACATTTTCAAGAGAATATCTAAGTTTTGATTACCATATATTAACAAAGTTTGAGTATACTTTTCTTCAGCATCTCATTTCCTTGACAATAGATAAGAGACTTTGTTTTAAAAGACGGGTGTCTATTATAATTTTGAGAGCTATAGCACAATACTGTAAATCAGACTTTACTTAAAAAAGATCTATCCGTTATTGTGTGACTGTCCAGATTTTCAGATCTTCAGATTTTTCAAGAAATGTAGAAGAAGCCACCTACTTGCCTATATTTTCCATTTGCTTATCTTTAGATTATGACTTTTTGGTGCTTTAAGATTAAATTGAACTGTGTTGTTATTCTTTTGGGGAATAGATTGTAAAAATTCATGCCCCTGATCTTTTGACTTAATATTTCAAAGTATAAACACATCTAGCTGCTTTTCCAAAGATATGGGCCAGATACCTGCATCCTGAATCTAATGTTGCTGATGACTTTCCTAATTATCTTCTGCATTCCCTCCTAAGACACAGTGCTCATCAGCGTGTTTTCACTATCCAAGAATTTGTGTTCTTCCTCATTCTGTTGCATAGTCTTTTTTTCTTTCTCAGTATTATCTCTTCTAGAAAGGATGTTTCTCTTTTTTACAAGATCCTAATCTTGCAATCATGCAACTCAACTATAGCTGCATTGTTCAAGATATGGTGATTTGAACTTGATTTCAATCTACCTCTGGAGACTAGTTTGGAAGATAAATAATGGTATCTTGATTTCTTTTCACTAGTAATATTCTAAGCAGAAGAATTTAGGAATTTTACCTCAAGGAGAAGTTTCACAGGACTGGAAATGTTACAGATCAACATAAGTGGATGATTGTGTGTACCAATCTAACAGAATATTTAAATAATTATACTGAAGCTGACCTTATTATGGCTTGGTATTACAAAGAGCAGGAGGAGAATGTGTCTCTTGTCAGCTGTTGGCTTTAGTAGGTTATGTGGACTTCTGTTTTTTGTTGAACTACATAAATTAGGTCTTCATCACTGGGGAGCATCCAGAAAGTTCTTAAGTATAATTGTTTAACTTTTTTTTTTTTAATTAAAATCTACATTCTGTAGAGGCAGACAAGCAAGGAGAGCAGTGCAGAAGTTTCTGTTAAAGTGTGTTTTAGTGCCTGCTGAGGAGAAAAACTATTTAAACTACAGGAGTTTCTTGATGCAGAAGGCATGGGTGAAGATGGGGAATGAAGAAGTTATCATTAGTCTGAGCAGACAATTTTGCTTTGACATTTTTGTGCTCACTTGCCTGAAGAGAAACCTGCTGTAGAGTGTACAAGGCAAAGGAAAAGCAACTGAGTGAAGATCATTTGCTATAGAAAATTTGTCTTAGGACCTATGGCTCTTTTCCTGCCTTTTCTTCCAGAGGCAAATGCATATGACTTTTGCTCTAGACTTGTTTGTTTACCAATTATTAACGCTTCAGTAGTCCACAGCCTTGGTACTGTTGATCAGTGCACCCTTGGCCACTGGAGAGCATGACAGCTCAAATCAAAGAAGTGAGTTCATTCTGACCATTAGGACACTGAAATACTTTGGCTTATTTTCTCTGAATAATATTCCTCTTCTTTCCTTGGGAACAGTGACAAGTGGGGCACATAATCTGCTACCCTATTTGATTAAAGAAACAACTCTCTTTTTCAAAGAAATTATGCCTATGAGAATGGTTTAAACAAGTATGGAACATGCGTTACTTTTATTTCATTTATTTTTGTTTTTAACATCTACTCAAATACATTGTGATCAGACTGAAGTTATTTATGCTTATGTAAGTAACAAAAGAAAACTTGCACATTTACAAATGAAGTGTGGTAACTTGGTAACTTTACAATTTGCTTTTGTTATTTTGTTTGCCTGCCTGTGACTTTCACATAAGCAACATGCTTCTAAAACACTTATTTGCAGATGTCACTTTAAATATTATTTTCCAAGAGTTTATTTTTCTTAGAAAACAGATGTCTGTAATTATCTTCTTTGACCTTCGAGACTTATCAAAGTCAAATAGGTAATCATCCAATCAGACGGGCTATCATTATCAGAAGAAAAGTAATTATAATCTGAATATGTTTGAACATGATTATTACAAGCCTTAAACAGTTACACTTCTGATTGGGGCAGAACTAAAGACATTATCACTTCATAATTCACATGATGTAACTTCACTTATCCTTGTAATTTTGGAATATGAAGAGCTAAATTTACTGAACAGTGTAGTTCTTTGAACTTGAAAAAATTGTGTAATACCCTCTCTAAAGCCAGAAGGAGTCTCAACATCTTTATACTGAAATTAAGGAAAACTGTATTTAAGAACATAAGAACTAAACCACAATATTAGAGAAATCTTTAAAAGGGCTGAGGAGTACAGCATGCATTTGTGTATGAAAATGCACTTAGAATGAAATGTTTTACTACTCTGGATCCAATTTAACAAAGCACCGAGAGTTTCCTTGAGTTTCCTTGGCTCTAAGCATTTATATGATCCACTCTGTGTCTCCTGGGATCAGGCCCAAAGCTAGTCTATCATCTCCTTCAGTGCGTATCTTTCCATTCTTGGGGGAATGGGAGTTAAGTATCCTTTGTTGAGGTCAGTGATGGGATGGCCATGCCACTCCAGAAGGGCTGGCAAGTCCACCACAGACTGGAACCAAGTGAGGCAGGAGCTGCTGTCGTGGGAGATGGAATTACGCTGCTGTAACCCCTATAAGTACAGTTGCAGGGAAAGATGGAAGCAGGTTTTAATCTCATTCATTGCAATTTTGAAAACTGTGCAGATGTTCTTTAAAATGGGAAATTGTGGTAATGCAAAAAAATGTAGTGAAGCAGAAAAAAATGTTGATAATTGGAGAATGGAGGAAAGAAGGGGAGAATTCTTAAATACACAGGGTTGCCCATGGTAGATGTTTTGATTGCTAGGATGGGAGGCTTTTACCTCATCTGACAGGTAAAATCTCAAAGCTCAGAAGTTACACTAACTTCATAGAGAGAGAAAGATTTATTTTGAAAGAAAGGTGCTGAAGGGATTGCACTTGCTGAAGTTTGTGTGGGTCTGAACAACAGTGTGATCATGTTCAGTTGCTGAATATTCCTGCCCTGCAAGAAATAACTGTGATGCTTGACTTAACAAAGTGTGAGCTAGCAGAGCTAGTACGAGCTGATAGATAAATGCTCGGGGGGGGGGGGTAGTCGAGATTCTGTTTAATGTATTTCAGCACTATGCTGTATGTTCAAATGAGGTGGAACAGAATGGTCTGAGACCTCCTGCTTAGGAATCGGAATGTTTTTCCCCAATGTAACAAAGACACAAATTCTGTTATACTGGTCCTGCATAAAATGGGGGTGTGAAGTAGGGGCTGGCTAATTAAGCAGTTTCAAAGAGGGCAGAAGCTTTTCAAATGAGTGGAAAATATGCCAGGATAATCTAACTGCACGGCTCGCCATTTCTTGGGTCTTGCACATACTTGGGGAAAATTATCAGCATTATATTCTCTGTGGAGAATTTGAAAATCAAGCCATTTTAAAAGATGAGGAAATAAATTCTTTCCCAGCAAGATATGCCCTGTGGCAATATGAATTGTTTTGGGTTTTTGCTTGGGACATGCTTCAGGGCTTCACAGAGACTCGGAAAGAGTCTTTTTTCACCTAGAAGATGTCTTGGTGCTTACCACACCTCTGAAGAGGAATCAATACTCTCACAAATTATTTAGAATAACCCGAAGGCTACCAGTCTGTAATTAAAGCAAAAGAAATGGCAGTTGTTCTGTAAAGAGAGAAACTACCTTAGGCATAACCGGTGAGACCAGAATTTGCTTGGAGGAAGGGGCATCAGGAGGGTGGAAATTCTGTAGAACTATTTAACTTCCCCAGAACTCACAGGTCTGCAGATTTTTAAAGGGTTCCATTCCCATTACAGAAGGTTTATCTGTAAGCTTACCCATATTTCAAAACCACTACACAGGCTAGGTGGAAAAGGGAAACCATTCCAGGAGTCAACAGCATGATTTAACATTTTTCAGGACTGGAAAGGGAGTTTGTGGCTTTTTCAGCTCACCCATGTTTCAGAGTCCTTTTGATGTCAGACTCCACTTTTAAAACTTACTGGCTGACATAAGACACAAATGATGTTGCTAGCTTGCTACAGGAGAGAGCTACACTCTCTATGGAGAAATTACTTGCACTATCTGAAATTTACAGCAGTGATTAAACCTACAGAACTTTTCCACCAGTAGCTGTGTGGAAGAAAGTTTGTAGGCAGGAGATGAAGTGCTTCACTGTGATGGGGACAGAAGTTCTCAGGACATGCTGTCACATGACTAGAAAAATTAGTATTGTGATGTTGCTGCTGCACTTAAGTCTAGGCATAAGCAAAATCACGCTGCTGGTGTCTGTAGACGGTGTTGTGAATGGTTTGTTATCTTTCCATGCAGGAGAGCAAGGAAGTGGCTGTTCAGTGAAAAATGTGGCTGCTGATAAGAGCATGGTTGTCATTTTTCCTCCTTGCTTGCCAGAGTGGAAATATCCTAGTCCCCTGGAAGGAGGAACACGGAGACCAGAATTAGTCTCTAGTGCAGTTAAAAGCTACCATGATAGTAGAATAATGTATGATTTGCAATTTTAGTTTCTAGTAATGACATAGAACAAAATGTTCATATTCAAGTTCAGCCACTCCACATCAGGGATGAGCTAGAAACACCCTCTCCTGATTTGCTAAAAGAAAATTGAGAGAGAAGGAAAAAAAAAAAGCTATAGGATGACTTGGACAAGATGGAAGTCAATTTGAAATGAAATGTTCTGATAAAAATTAGGTAAATCATTCCTTAAGTCAGTTGTTGAATTGCTTAATTTTTTTCTTGTTGGACTAAGTCACTCTCAGAAGTGACATTTGGGACACAGCCAGGGAGCATGTCTGGTAATCCAGCCAGTCACAGATGAAATTACTGGGCATGCAAAACCACTTTTTGCTTGAGCCTTATAGAATTAGTTCTTTTTAGTAGTCAGAGAAGTGAAACACTAGACACTGTTACCTGTGGTAGCATGGTCTTCATGGTGAACAACTGTGGAAAAGCCAACACAGGAGATGAGAGACTTTCCTGTTGCTGATTGCTACTGTAGGGTCTAAGTCATTGAACTAGAGATGTGAGTGACTGTATTTTGGAAGCAGAAAGTGAGAAAACCAATGAAGTGTAGCTTATTTGAGAGGCAAGAGAGCTCGTTAGAGCACAGGATTGATTAAAAGGCAGGCTAGGATTTCTGAGCGACCGCTTTTTGTTCCTAGTACATTCAGAGATCACAATGTTATATATATATTTGTAGCAGAGAGAAATATCTTGCCAAAGAAATACTTGACGTGTATCATCGTGTTGCTCTTGCAGTGGCCTCATGAAGCAATATATAGTGGTTTGGCCCAGGGTAAAGGGGCAACAATGTGTTTAATCAACCAGCTTCCTCTGGTTTATTTTTCTGAGTTTGCGGTAGTCTTGAATTTGTTTTACTAATGCCATCACTTAACAAGTGCGACCTGGTATAAGCTTGGAGAGAGAGTATTTTCGGGATCTATCCCAGGATTGCTAAAAGATTCAGTCAATAAAGTCTGGCTGTTCCTTCCAACTTCTTTCCTGTCTATATACCAGTTTACTTTAAAGACAGTCTGTAAAATTCTTGGGTGAAAAAGGAGGTCTCCCCAGACATTTCACTCTTCACAAATAACTGAAACCCATGTTAACAATTTATTATATAATGAAGGATTTCCTGTGCATGGTCCATTTTCCAGCCACTTAAGTTCTTGATCAAGACAGAAAGTCAATACCAGATGGGACATCTCCTTTCAAAAACATATTCATAAATTCTTCTCACATCATTTTTAGAGCTAAAAAAAAAAAACACATCTATTTTACAGTTTTATTACCCTTCAAGAATTAAAGCAATGCTGTGTATATGAAAACAACTTTCTAATTGTTGATTATTTCACTTTTGTCTTATTTGGAGCTTTATCACATTTCTTTCAAGACTGTGAATATTTAGATTCAGGAGGAAAACATATGGGTTATGACTGAGTGGATGGAAATTATTTTACTGACTGTTCTTTAAATCTTTTTTTTCTTTTTTGTTAACAAGCTCAATACCTGTTCCTACCTTTCATGCACTTTAAATTTCCCTCCCTGTGCAATTTCTTCCCTTCCCTCTCACTTTTTATTTATTGAATTAAATCACAGAAGTCTTTTTGGAAAAACTGATTATGACTCACTGCAGCCTGTGGCTTTTGTTATTGTTCTGCCTCACTACATGCCCATAAGTTCATTTACCTGAACTGAGCTTCATCTTGCTGGAGGAATCTCTTTTCTTTCTTTTCCTTTGATTTCATTGTCTTACATGATGGGTTACAGCTTTTTACCAAGGATTTTCTCAAAAAAAAAGATACTTTAATCTGGTCTGAAAGATTCCACTGTTTTTATCGTCTTCCCTGCTCCTTCTTGCCCCCAGAGCTCCCTGTGGCCACACACCTCCTTTCTGAAGAGGGAAGTCTTCCTGGGCATATCAGGAGAGTAACTTCAGAGATTTACTAGTGTCCTGGTTTTGGCTGGGATAGAGTTAATTTTCTTCTCGGTAGCTGGTACAGTGTGTTTTGGATTTAGTGTGAGAACAATGTTGATAACACACTGATGGTTTAGTTGTTGCTAAGTAGCGCTTATCCTCAACTGAGGATTTTTCAGTTCTCCATGCTCTGCCAGCAAGCAGATGTACAAGAAGCTGGGAGGGAGCATGGCCAGGACAGCTGAACCCAACTAGCCAAAGGGATGTTCCATACCATAGGACATCATGCTCAGTGTATAAACTGGGGGGCTTTGGCCAGGAGGGGCAGATCGCTGCTTGGGCATCAGTCAGCAGGTGGTGAACAACTGCACTGTGCATCACTTGTCTTTTCTTGTTGTTTTTATGTTATTTTATTCTTACTATTATTATTCTATTTTATTATTGTTGTTAGTATTACATTTTATTTTACTTTAGTTATTAAATCCTTCTTATCTCAGCCTACGAGTGTAACTTTTTTTTTCAATTCCCTTCCCCATCCCACTGGGGAGGGGGGAATGGAAAAGCAGCTGCATGGTGTTTAGCTGCTGGCTGGTGTTAAACCACGACAGCTAGAAACAGTACTATAATTCAAGTGACTCCGGTTTTGAATATATTATACTACAAGTGGCTCTTGAACTTCTCTAAATGGTCCATTCTCTAAACTACTTACATTATAGGTTATGCAAATTAAATAACTGGTATCCCCTCTTTTTTTTTTAATGTTAATAGTTTGGAGCCCTGAGCTGTGACAGTACATTGCTGTTTGTAGACAGCCAAGCTTATTCATGGAGCTCAGCTAATTGAATAATAAACCTAGTATGTGTCTCCCAGTTCAAAAGTATTCATTCTTTGGAGGAAGCAGCATCTGCCTCAGACAGCCAAACCTTACATGCAGTAGTAAGGCTTGAAATGTCTGGATAATGCACATGTTGTCCTTTAACTTAGAATAATGTGATCTCTTTAACTTAAAATAATCTAAAATTCACACTGGAATTTAGATCAGGCAACAATGGGATTCCTACAGAATTATTTAATTGCCAAGAGAATAGTATTCCATGCTCAAAATTTTCAGCAGCTAAAAGCAGCACAAATTTTGTGAGCTAACCTCTCTGGATAAAGTTACTTGGAGAACACTGAGGAGACAGGTTTCCAGGGAGGTTGCATGTATGTATGATTATACATTGGTGTAAGTTAAAACAGAATTCGTCCTGCAGTTTTTGTAATATAACTCTTACACAAAACAATTTGTGTTCTCCGAGAAAGTTCCTTTCTAGTTCTTATTTATCGTATATTTACTTTCTTTCAGGGTTTTCTTATGAACTACCTAACCTAATTTGAAACATGTCCTTCAAAAAATTAAGCCCCTTTTCCCTTTCATTCCTCTATTCTCTATCCTATCTTCCATTTCTTCCTCAGAACTTTGTCTACGGTACTTGTGCATAAACCATAAATATTCTACTTCCATGATAATCTTAAATTAGGGGTGCATTTACATTTGTGTTGGTCAGATCACGTATGCAATGATCACCCCCACTTGCTGGGATTTTTGTTCAAATCAAGGATTGCTCTGAGTGCACAAACTGACTTCCTCTTGGATGAAATTAAATCAGCTGGGCACCAGGACCACACTTTAATATACCCCAAACACTAATGGGCATTCAGCCTATAGCATTGACGAGAGCCCGTGTTCTGTACAGGCCAGGGAGAGACAGAGATGGTGCAGGGTTCTTTCCAGATATCAATAAGAAAGGAGGCCTGACAACAAATGGCTTAATAAAATAGCAGTTTTAATAAGGCAGAATAAAACGAAGAATATAGAGAGTGAGTAAATCTTACATCCTTTCAGGTGCTGGGAACCCTGCGTTTGTGCCCCTGAAGGGACCCTGGATGGATTTTTCCCATGGCATTCTGCACAGATTCTGTCTGTGGAGCGGTTCCTCTTCCCACCCATGCCATGGTGCCTTTTGTATTGTGGACCAAGCAGAATCATGTATCTTCTCCTGACAGGCTGGAATGTTATCACTGTTGTAACATCCACTAGTGCACAACACAGGCTGGCGTGGGGCACGCCACCATTACGGAGGCTACTCATGCTAATGTACAGGCTTCTCAAGCCTGGAGTACAAGGCCCAGAAAAGCAGTTGTGGCTTGCTCAAGATCACCGACTCCTTCAATATAATGCTTTCTGCAAGGCTCCCAACACAGCTACTCCAGACTAAAAGTGCTCTGAAATGCATACAAGGTAGCTGTCAGATTCTTAGTGCCAAATCTTTCCTTTTACAAGTATGTTCCTATCAGTCCATGCTACTAGGTAATGTAGGCAATAGCCTTGATGTATTAAAAAGGAGCTATAGTTCTCATTTCTGGTTTTGTACACACACTGTAGAATCGTGCATCCTAAAAACTTCCTTTTCTCATCTAAAACCAGTAGTTTGTCTTGGGTGGGCAGTGGGGATTACAGCAGTTCCATTTACATTGGACGCCTTTAGCTTTCTCAGAAGTGAGAGAGATGATTTTGCAATTTTTTACAATCTGCTTTCTATCCAAAGTTATTGACCTTTCTGTCATTTGCTGAAATTAATCTTAATTCACTAATTCTGGATGGATTTTTCTGTTATGATAAGAGAGAGATTCTTTTTCACCTTTCCTTCTAATTCTAGCATTGACTTGACACTGTGCATGTCTACTTCTACTATTGCAGAATTCTTTACTCTGTTTTAAACAACCCCAGTAGCTTTCCTAAGGAATTTGAACTCACTTAATTAAGCAGCTTATCAATCCTGCTTCGAAAGTTCATCTGTTCTGCATCACAGCTAATCCTGAAACTTGGCATGAAACTATGCACAATTTATTTTGCATTATCATGCTGTATTCTTCAGAAAGTATGACGAGAAGGCTAGTGTTCACAGAAAAGTGACTGGACGCATTTTCAAAGCACGAAAGACTGAGACCTATTAAGCCTCTGCTTTGGCTCAAGGAAGTCCCTAAGCTACAAACTGTTTATGAACATGGCTAGTAAATAGTGATACTCTTCCTATGCATATGCTACTGGTGGCTGTTGGAGATACAGCATACTGGGCTGGGCTGGATGGACTTTTTGTTAGCTTCTCTGTAGTTGTTCTAACACATTTTATCAAAAAAACCTGTATCCAAATTTAAAAAGAAGTTATTCACATCATGCTATAAATAGTGTCACTTATACTACTGTTGAAGGTATAGCAAGTAAATGAAAAGACAGTGTTAATTTTCTTAAATGATGATATCTTGGTCTATTGGAACAACGGCTTCTGTTAGTTCATTAGATATCCTGTAGCTTCCATCAGTTCTCTTTAACTTTATTGGATCTAAATGTTTGTGGCATCATAAGCACAGACAGCATTTCTAAAAGAGGAATTCAATTGAATCAGGATTGATACACGTGTATCTTGGCTGAAGTCCCACAGTTTCACACTGGTTTTAAGTGTGCTTGTGTCATTACATCCTCATGCTTCCAGACATCTTCATCTTTCAGTAATTGGACAGAATATCTTCTCTTGTGACCAAGTTTGGGACAACAGGATTTGAACCTCTGTTACATATTCTAGTATCAATAGCCTTGTCTTTCGCATGATATTTACTGACAGCTCTTCAACTTAATGAGGATTAAGAACCTATTTCAAGGAGGCTCTTGTTGCCCTAATATGTGTAGCTGTCAAATAAAACAATCAGTTGCTTTGGAATAATTTTCAGCTTGGAGAATGATGACTATTTAGTAAATAGTTAGCATTAATAAATCCAACATTTAGTTGTCCAAAATAAAAGTATTTTTTCATAATAAAACAGAAAGACGTAAGGACACTGATAAATTAAAATAATTTATTGTTTAAAAATATTCTTTAAAATCACTACATTGAGCATACTGTTTCTATTGACACTCATTTATGAGAATGATTTTATGTTTATATCTGTCCATAGTCTATCCAGACACAACTACTTTGGAATTATGCTATTATGACTGCAAAGTCAAGTATTCAAAATTAAGGGGTGTCATAATTAACACCTTGTATGTAACCTATTTAATTTTTTCCTTTTTGTATATGCCATTGTGGCATACAATTTGAATATCATTGCATTCTGTTGGTTTGGGGTTTTTTTCCTATTTGTCTGTCTTGATGTCTAGCATTGACAATGTTAGATGGAAATAAGTCTGTGCATCAAAATACAAATCTGTAACCTGGGAGGCACAGGTAACACGGACAGTGGTGTAAGTGTTCCAGTTTTGATACAGCATGACCTAACTGTGTGCCCAGCCTCTAGAGGATTTGTACAATCTAGCACCGAACCCTCTGCCACATTTTCATGGCTGTTTAACCTATCCAGTAGGGTTATGGAAGTGCTTATTTGTGATATAGCCACATGCTCCTTTTGCTGTAAAGACCTATTGAGGTGGTTGTTTAGGGTTTTTTTAAACTGTTTTGCTTATTTATTTGTTGGTGTGTGGCCTGAGGCCTTCCTTACAGGTGTGCATCCATAACATACCTGAGTGTTCCATAAGCATAGGAGTTTATATTAGAGAATATTAGGGAGGTTGCTTGTCAGGGACAGTTGCTGTGCGAGGTTCCCATGTGTGAATGAAAGGAGGCTCTAACAGTTTTCTGGAGGACAAAAACAGACATGAAGATATTAGAAGTATCCATTACTTACAGGCATCTGATTTAATGCACATAAGATCTGAGTTTTTAGAGTACTTAATATACAGCACTTCAGTAAGTTGAATGCGCAAGTCCCACTGGCTACACCAAAACTGTCAATACAGAGTGTGTCTGCAATATTGATCACAGGCAACTGGAACTAGAATGACATGAAAACCTTGGGGCAGGAATAAAAGTGGCATACATTTTTACCAGGGTATTCTTCAGGTGTCTTAACTGTGGCATATTCCTTTCCCTTCCTGAAAGTCTCTGCTTCACTTACTATTTTCCATTTCCAGCAACAAATGAAGCAGAAATAAAATGGAGAATAGCTTTTTGTGCTGTACAACTGTGTGTCACCAGAGCTGGTCTGTTTAAGTAAGGGCATTGTGGGAGAATTAGCACATGATCATATAATTTGTGTCATAACACGTATACAAAAAAGGCTGTATGGTAATGGTAGTTCTGGCATTTGCTAATATTTGAGTACATAGTTTGGCAAAACTTCTTGTTGTCTTTGGGAGATGCTATCCTGTATTGGTGACGTAGTGTCATACTGGCATCTATACCTATCATCTGCACTTTTGCAATTTTAGATCTCATGCAAAAAGTTGAATTTGTTACGGTGCATGTTCTCCACACATACTGCAAAAGGGCTTAACGGCAGTGGGTTCCACAGAAAGTTGGGATTCAGGCACAGCAGGGGCTGCTCCAGGCTTTACAATGATAGCTTCTGTCGAAAGGACAACTGTGACCTGTTATACCCTGTCTTCTCCAGCCTGCCCTTCTCCTAGCCCTTCTTTTCTTCTCTGCCCTCATTCTGTGCTGCTTCTCTTTACCTACTCAGTTTTTCTTCCTTATTTAATCCCTCCAGGCTCCCTATTCCAGTCCTTGACCAATCAATACCAATTCCCATCTTCCTGACTCCTCTTTTCTCTGGCCTTTTTCACAGTGACTGATTCTACACTCGCTCCTTGCCCACCTCCTAATAACAACTGCTCTTGGATGTGCCATCTCCTTTCTTTAGACATTTTGTACGTAGATATTTTCTCACAGACATTCTAGCATCTCATCGTGCCTAAACTCAACTCTGCCCTCTGGTTTGCAGGTCAACTGTTTCTTCAGCTACTGCAGTTACCTTCATGAATCAGTTCCTTGCTCATCTTCAACTTCCCTCCTTGATTCATACTCCTACACTGCTTGTCAGGATAGTTCGTGTCTGTTTCCTTCCCTACTCTAGTTTTCAGACTGACTCTATCCCCAAACAAGGTCCTTTTTCAAAACTGCAATCATTCTTTCCTTACTCTTGACCTCTCTGTAGCTGATTCAAGAAACTGTATTACCTAACTCCAGTTTGTATGTTTGTAATTTGAGGACATTAATTAGGTACAACTTACAAATTTTGGTAGAACATATAAATTTGCTTTACCATTGAATTGTACTATTATGTGGTGTCAGCTAGCCAGAAAGTATCGCCATCTCTGACTGTGACCAGTGAAGAACTTTGCGCACCAGAAGAGTATTACTGAACAGTAAGTTGACAGAAGTCAAGGAGAATTAACTCTCACAAATTTTCCCACCAAAAGGTTTTGGAGGTTGAAGAATTTCCCTAGGTACAGAAAAGAGATGGCAGTGATAGGGCTACCACTTGAAATCTTAAGAAAGTTGCAGAAAATAAAGTTTGAAAATAATGTATAGTACTAAATATTGAGAAGCCCCATTAATAATATATTCGATCATCTCTCTCAACTTCTACTCATAATTGTGATTTTATTTATTTTTTTAATAGCAAAAGCCAGATATGATATGTCTTGGAGGCTTTTAAGCACAAGTGAGGGTTAAGTGTCAGACTTTCCTTGACTTCCTATGTGGCATAAGCATTTGATTGCTGATCACATCTTTGCAAAACTTTGCCCTGCATCTTCAAATATACCAGTATAAAGTAAAGTAATCCAACTCCTGTGTAGAACTCTAGTTGTTAAAATAATACAAATATGCTCCTAAGTGTAGTTTGTAATACTTGTCTTCAGTTTTAATAAATGAGAAGTAATCAAAGTAGTGCTGTAAATAAAAGAGCAATGGAATGTAGCAGGAGTTCTGATGTGATGTCTTTGTAATAGTAATTTTTTTAAAGAGAGTGAGTTGATTGCAATGGGTTTTACTTAAGATAGATAGGAATTAGGGATTTTGCACTTCTACAAATAATACCAAATGCAAGAGGTCTCTTGAGAGCTGGAGAACTTACAAAGTATTAGTGACTTAATCATCTCAGCAGCTGGTATGCTAAAAGGAAATTATTTTTCAAATTACTTTTCCAGGATTGTGTTCTTAAACATTTAACTGTAGATGCACACATGAGGAACAAGGTATGTGTAAATAATCACAGTCACTTTAGTAAGTGATACATGTGTGCTCAGGAAAAATGTATGTCAGAACTGGACTTGAAAATACTGTCTTATAGTGCAAACAACAGGAGTGAGGATTACGTTCCTGCTGAGGATCAAGGAGGGCTTTCCAACGTTTTTTTATAGGCCTTGCATTGATGTGTGCCATAGCCATATTCCCATCTCCTGCACTGTCCCTCTTGCTTTCCCCATGCACAGTTTCTGTCCTGGACACCGCCACTAAACCATCATAGCCACCACCATCCTGGTACCACAGAGAAATTTGGCTCGGGGAGTCTGTCTTGGTTACTGAGAGGAATGGCTGCCAAGCTGACAGGAGAGCAGGACACGTGCAACGTGTTGTGATTTAACCCCAGCCAGCAACTAAGCACTACACAGCTGCTCACTCACTCCCCGCCCCCCCCCTCCAGTGGGATGGGGGAGAGAATTGTGAAAATAAAAAGTAAAACTCATAGGTTAAGATAAAACAGTTTAATAGGACAAAAAAGAAGAAAATAATAATGAAATGACAATTAAAAAAATTGGAATATACAAAACAAGTGATGCACAATGCAATTGCTCACCACTTGCTGACTGACGCCCCGTTAGTTCCTGAGCAGCAATCTGCTCCTCCTGGCCAACTCCCCCAGTTTATATACTGGGCATGACATCCTATGGTATGGAATATTCCTTTGGCCAGTTTGGGTCAGCTGCCCTGGCTGTGTCCCCTCCCAGCTTCTTGTGCCCCTCCAGCCTTCTCGCTGGCTGGGCATCAAAAGCTGAAAAATCCTTGACTTAGTACGCTACTAACACTACTTAGCAACAACTGAAAACATCAGTGTGTTATCAACATTCTTCCCATACTAAACCCAAAACACAGCACTATACCAGCTACTAGGAGGACAATTAACTCTATCCCAGCTGAAACCAGGACACGTGGCAAGAAAGGGCAGTTTATTTTGGGTATTGTAGCAGAAATCTGCAGAAGGGAATTGTCTGTAATAAGATGATGAAAAAGAAGTGTCTGAATAAAGCTTATAAAAATTATTTTAATTTGGGATCAATGCTTTTAGTGAATCTGAGCTGCTGTTATCTCTCTGGATTATACAGTATGCCATATTTACCTGAATTGTTTTTCTTTAGATATAAACCTTATTAACAACAAAGAATGTTTTAAAGTTCTAGTCAATATAAGCCATTGTTGCATTTTGGAAGGGCAGGAATAATGAGGTACTTCAGCTCAGCTTTAGTTGGACAGGTCTTCTGAACATTCACTGCTAGTGTTGGCTCTATGTGTTCGCTAATTGTTTGAGGGAGGGAGGTTTTTTCAGAAGATCTTTCAACATGCATAAGTGAGCAGAAAAGATCACTGGTTTTCAATTAGAAATTTTTTTCTGGTGAAATTTACATGATAAAAGAAACTTGTAGTATTTTGAATATGTAACGGTTAGGGTTTGTGGTCTTTTTTTTAACCTAGAGGCATTTCTCAACTTCAGTGTTCTATTAAACTACATGAACTCTGTTTTGTTCCTGTTTGGGAAGAGCTATACTTCTGTTACTAGTAGAGATCACAGTGTGATTAGCCTATAAACTCTTTGAGAAGAAAGGAAAACAAATTACAGTATTTAAAGCAGTGTGAGTATGAAAAAGAAACTGAGGGTCTGGGAGTATTTGACATTTGTATGCCACCTCCTTTCCCAGCATCCACAAGGTTACAATAATGCATGACAGACTCACAGTATCCTCATAAATTGTGTATTACTACCTCCCTTTTATTGATGGGGAACTGAGATACAGAAATACTTGTGGTTTCTTAATTCATGCAGCAAGCCAGTAAAAAAATGGAAATAGTATCCCCCTTTTTTTGAATCCTGATTGTTTTTAAAGCAAAACCCCATTTTTTTTTTCTCTCATAAAATAATAGCAAAAAAATGGAAGTGATCTCTGGCACTCGCAAGGTTCACCCCCATTAAAAGTTCCACTCTGTTTATGTCAGTCTTGAAATATGTTTAACTTGTTCTCTAGTGACAAATATACCACAACCTCTCCAGGCGGTATGTTTCAACATCTGACTGTGCTTATCATTGAAAAAAGTTTGCTGCAATTTAAATCTATTACTTCTTCTTCATGATGGGCATGGAGAACAAATTATTCATTCCCTTTGAAAACTTTAACCATACTCCTCCTCAGTCTTCCTGTCTGGGGATTAAACAATTGCAGTTCTTTTGATCTTTCATTGTAGGTCGTGTTTTCGAACCCTCTGATCGTTCTTATTGCTTTCTGCTGCTCTCTCTCTCCAGTTGCCATTCTTGAAATGTGGTGCCAGAAACAAGGCGCTGTGCTCATGGCTGGTACCTTAATACTACTGAACAAAGCAGAAGGACTACTTCACTTGTCTCACAGAGCACTGTCCTGTTAGACACCAAATCCGGTGTTTGCCTTTTCCCCCCCAGAATGACACTGCTGATTCATTTTGCTTGTCCTGCGTTGGAGGTCTGTTCTCCTGCAGAAAGGCTACCCCACCACTCGGGCCCCTGCCTGGTCTCTGTGGGCCCACCTTGCATTTGTCATACATGTGAGCAGGGGCTCTCCCCATCTTCCTTCTGCATTGTGCCTCTTCATCAGCGGAGGGCACTCAAAAGACGTCTGGTTTGCTGTTTTAGAACTGGGCTGTCTCGTCCTTTCTAGACTGGATATGTAGAGTAAGACCGAGAGGCCATCCAAGCCCTTACTACTGCAGACAACACCGTGAAGTAACTACTTTTACAAATCCTTCAGATGTAAGTTATCCCTCTTGCCTACACTGTGTTGATCGGAGGATGATGCCAGGACCTCAGCCACCACCTGAGGATGGTTCAAGTATCGGCTCTCATGTCCGGTTTAACGGTGTTCGCTTGTTTTCATGGCAGAACGTTCTCTGCGGCGTCGATACCTGTGCAAAGAGCAGCCCTGCCCGCTCCTTCTTTCGCTAGGTAGGATTTGTAAGCCCAGACGTTTCAGTCTCCTTTCCTGCGAGGACGAGTGCCCCGACTGTCAGGCTCAGCTCATCTCTGGCGTCGCTGCATGTCTGACTGCTCTTCTCCTGGGCCGGGGTGACTGCAACAGAGAGAAAAGGACAACCTGCAGCGTCTGGTGGGTGATAAACAGGTGTTGCATTATACCTGCTTTTCTGTTTGTCTTCGTTGCTTTCACCTGTTCTCCTCAAAAACGCTTTTAATTAGATTTTACTCAGGTGAGAGCTAATCCTCTTCTAACACGTGGTGCATTATGTTCCCTCTTGCCACGCGGGTCTCGGCGGGAGCGGTGTGTCAGAGCTGTTCCTGCTGCACCCGGCCTTCCCGTTTGCCCGAGCCCGGGTCCCGTCCCGTCCCCCCGCCCCGTTCGGCTGCCAGGGCTCTCCCCTCCTGCCGCTCCCCCCCCGCGGGCCGCTTCGGCTCCCCTGGCGGGGCAGGCGGCGCCGGGCCGGGCCGGGCCGGGCCGGCGGCCTCCGCGCAG
>JANZLQ010000007.1:19693648-19707871 GCA_026212715.1 Elanus axillaris | reverse complement strand
GGGGCTCCGCCGGTCCGTCCGGCCCGGGAGCGGGGCTCCCGCGGCGGGGGGGAGCGCGGAGCCGGGCGGAGCTCGGCCGGTGGCAGCGGTGCGAGGGACGGGGCCGGAGTGCCCGGCCCGGACGGGCCTGCGGGCGGTCGGGGGGGTGCAGAGGCTGGGAGGGTCTGTGCCCCCTTCCCCGGTGCGCTGGGTGTGAACAGGGCAGCGTGTCGAGCTGAGTGAGTGCCAGCCCTGAAACAACCAGAAGAACGTGACCTAGCGAGGAGGCGGAAAAGAAGTCCCCGAGGAGCCAGGCTTCTAGTGTGCGTGGTATTGCTCCGGGTTCCCCGTTGATTTCCCAACAGCCTCGTTAGTCAGACCGCCACTCTGGGGAAGGGGCTGTTAGACGAGGGGTTATGGCTACTTCTGCATTGGCAGGTAGTGCGAGGCAGCGGGAGCGGATCTGTACGGCGAAGCTAGCTGGTGCTGGGGACCCTGCTCTGCCTTTCGGGGTGCTCTGCTTTGTACTAGCTCTGCTCTGGAGCGGTGGACCGAACGTTGTCCAGTAATGGCTGGGAGGCATCTTCCAGCTTAGCTTCGTTTGAAAGTAATCCGGCTTCAAACTGGTTCTCTGCATGAACGAGCCAGGATGAAACAATTGGGAGAAATCCCTTCAAAAGCACGCTCCTCATACAAACTGAAATGGTAATGCCGGTGGAGTCTGTGCATTTTTTTTTTTTTTAATACATCTTCATCTGGTCCTGCAACCCTTACTCACTTTTCGTACCACTTCACCTATTCCATGAAGTTTAGAGGGACTGCTGGGCCAATCCTTGCTATACTCACCTGTGATCAACTGTGATAGAGCAAGAGCACAGCATGGGTCTTTTGGATTTCAGAAGGGCAGATAACTGCCACTCTTGCCAAACCTGAGATCAAGACCAGGTAGTGGTTATTTTAAGTGAAAAGAGTAAGATTTTTCAGAGGACTCTACGTAAAATATACCACCTCTTTTTTTTTTTTTCTTTATTTCTTCAGCATCAGCTCAAAAAAAAGAAAGCAGAAAGTAAGAAAGGTGTAAGCCTGCCTTTGAGAGTTCACAGAATCTCATTCTATCACTCTTACTCATGCTGAGCAGCATTGTAACCATACCTACAGAAGCTACCTCAATTAAACAGTGTCTGTGCAATTTCCATTAAAAATTTGGAAATTTTAATGTGAGTACCCAGGTTGAGCACATCTGATCCCTGCTGCAAGTACAAACACAATGACTGTTCACTCTTTTAATGTGTTTTCTTGTCGTACTAAGGTAGACATATTCAAATAAAAGTAACTTAAAACATGGAATCTTTTTTCATCTCTGAAGAGCATTGGCATTCTGCGCTGGGGTGAAAAGGTAAGTTACTCTACAGCATTTGCGTTCAACGGGGGATGCTTACAGTTGATGTTGGATTTTTGTATTTGAAACTATAACTGGATAGTGGAATTACCACTGAATCACAGAAAGCAGAGATGGAAAAGCCCAGTTAGATCATCTAGCCTCTCTCCTTCCTGGTGTAGGATTATTGTGTACCAGATACTGCAGTGCTTTTTCCAGTGTAGTTTTAAAAGTCTCCAGGGATATGCCTTGTGTCTCTTCCTTCAGGCAAATATTCCATAACCTTCTGTACTTCACCGTTAGAAATCTTTTCCTGAGATTTGACCTAAATTTCTCCTTTCTTAAGTACATTCCATTTGCTGAAGATTTATTACCTTGAAGCATTCTAAGTGTAATTCCAGTCACTCTTTGATAATGACATCTCTAACAAGCTGTGTTCTTTCTTAATGCTTTGTCCCTTAATCAGAACAGCTATCCATGCCTAGCCTGTGTCCTTACAGTCTTACATCAACCTCTGCTTTGGCCTGTAGGCTAATAAGGATTTTTGCTATGTTTGTTGCAGTTCCATCTTACGTTCATGTTCTTGAGAGTGACGTTTATGAGAGTGACTCTTTCATTATTAACATGCCTGAAATTGCAGTTTTTCTCTGAAGGAAAATTGTAAAAATGCTGTCATTGGCCACAGTGGTTATTATCTTTCAAAGATGTACAGATAGAAATAAAATATTATCTCTAATTATCAGGCCTGCAAATTTAGCCAGAAACTGTCTCCCACACCACGCTAACACATTCTGATTTCAGGGCAAGTTAGTAACTGCTCATGTGTCAAAAGGAGTGTAAAACCAAACCAAAACAAAACCCATTCCTACTCTGCTGTGCCAAAACTGCAATAGTTGTTTTACTTTGCCAAGAGCAAAACCTAACAGAGAAAAAGAGTTTGTCAAGACCAAGTTTTCAGTGTATGTGTGGTGAACAGTTCTGTTGAATTTGAACATAACAAAGAAAATCATGCTTTCAAGCAGAAATCCTTGTCATGATCGCTGCTGGGACATCTTCTCCAGAAATGACTTGGGGGAAGGGAACACGGGGATATTGGAGATGAGGGGTGTTTTGAAATTTGTAAACTTTTGATTTTAAAACTCCATCAGCTTTTACAAGCTTTTAACTGTCAGCTCTTTGGGGGAAAGGATAAGAGGCCCCAAACCTGCAACTGCATTTCTCTTTCATGAAGGTTGGATTTAGTGATCAAATCGCGTTTGTTGAAATAAGATACTCATTATTTTTCTGAAGTCTGACAACACTGTTGACAATTTTTCCTAGACTGTCTGGAAAGACTTGCTGGTACATGTATAAATCTTGATAGAAATTTACCTTTTCATCCTTTGCTAAAAATGAGAAACTCCCTGGTTTGTATCACACTTTAAAAAAATAAGATTAAAGGGTTTTCTTGCTTTCACCAAGTGCTGAAAAGATAGCTTGCTGACTGATAGTTTGCTAACTGGTCAGAGTTTTGCAGCTTGTCTTCAGTCAGGGTTGGACTCTTGTTTCATGCACACAAATAAAACAGGAGGAGTTTTTAACTGGAACTGAATCGGTATATTTGTAAACATAAAATAACTTGGTTGCTATCAAATAATCCCAGCGATTACTGAGCAGGCAGAGGAACATAGAGAATATACAAGTAAAGCAGATAAATGGAATCCTTGCTGAAACAGCTAGATGCTGAATTTGCAACTTTAATTGGATTGATAGCAAAATGGGAGTGGGGCATATTTTTGTGTGTCAAGACTGAAGTGAAGACCTTTTTTGTTTTAGGCTTGTGTTTGCAGACCTTTTCCTACACTGTGGTTTCTCCTACATAAATTATCTAAATAACTGATGGAAGAATGTAAAGAAGATGGAGCCTGACTCTTGCCAGTAGCATCCAGTGACAGGACAAGAGGCAAATTGAAATACAAGAAATTCCATTTAAACATAAAGAAGGGCTTTTTCACTGTGAGGATGAGCAAGCACTGGCACAGGTGGTGGAGTCTCCATCCTTGGAGATACTCAAAACCCAACAGAACACACCCTTCAGCCACCAGCTTGGAGCAGGAGGCTTGGAGCAGGTAATCTCCAGAGGTATCTCCTGACCTCAACTATTCTGTGATTCTGTGGTTTGGTTGGAAAAGTACCGATCTGGCACCAACAGAGTGGTAATTACATGACAACGTCCTCTGAGTTTGCACGCTCAATTGTTAGTGCTTTATAAATTTAGGTGTATGAGAGCCTAAACATTTTTGTTCAGATATGAATGAAGCTTGTTCATAGGAGCCTAAGAATTTTCCTTTAGCAAATCCTATAGCTAAGTCACTGGGAGCTGCAAATTGCCGAAATGAGAAGCTCAGCTGAGCTCACTCTTGCTCAAGAAAACATTCAGAATGAACAGTCAAGATTAGAATTTTATTTGAGGCGTGTGAGTCCATCCTTGAAGGTGGGAAAATAGAATTTTGAATTAATCTTAAAGAAGACTAGTAAAGAATTAAGTTTCAGAAGGTTATCAGAAATTGAAAAGGCAGAACAAAGAAGTAGGCACTCCAGCTGTGTATGGTTATGCCTATATGGTCTCTCCTGCTACTTCACCACTTTGCTTACTCATCATTGACACCAGGTCACAATGAGTGCAAAATGCTACCAAAGTGGCATTGTTCACATGTGCACTTTCCCCTGTGCTACCTGTGTGACTTTCATAAATTACAACCACCTTTACAGCAGTCAGAATTGAGCTCTTATGTTGGGCAGAGCACATCTTCCTCTGGTCCTCTTCCAAGTACGTTTCTTTGTGTACACCTTTGTGTACCTCAAGCATTTGGGTTTGTATTCCTTTCCCCCCCCATTGCTATAGCATGTATATGCGCCGTTCCTATCGTTGTGTTCTACGGTGTGTATTTCTCACGCCTCCATCCCTTCCTCTTCCAGGTGCCTTATCTTAAAGTGAAACTTAAGCAGTGTGTTCCCACTCCAAGTGTTCTGGCTGCCACTTTGAAATCGTGCAAAGTGGAACATGTGTAATAGGGAGAAGCATTCAAAGGAATGAAGTTGATTTACCAATAACCAAGCTCTTTGAGAACATTTTTTCCTTGTACATGCTCCAACAGCAAAGATGGTTTAAAGTTTACCCCTTTCTTCTCCATCCATCTGCTCATTACTCATTCATCCTGCTTTTTACCACAATTTACCACCCCTTGCTTCTCTCTTTTGCCAGTGTTAATGGGATCAGCTAGGATGGGATCATTGAAATGAGTCAGGTTAAACAGAGTGGGGAAGGCAAACAGCAGAGGGCAATTTCTTAAGCCTGCTTCAGTGCCAAAGCCAATACAATGCAAAACTATAGCCTGAGAAGTAAGGAGGGTGCAATGCCCTGCTGGTGGTGCGATAAGAGGCAGAGAAAGGCCAACGTGTGTGCAGTGCTAGTGCAAAAGAAAAGTACAGCTTGAAAGCTGGAGTGTTTGAGGCATGTTTACACCCGTGGGGAAAGTGCAAGCAGTGAACCTGACAGGATTCCCATACAGCTACATATTATGGCACAAAAAACCATCCTGACTTCGGAATGATGATTTCATTTGCTGTTCTGACTGTGCTCCTCCACCCAGGAAGGAGGAAAACCAAAAAAGAGATATAAACACCAAACCCTATTATCAAATTTTTATATTCTCATAGTGTAAAATCCATTCTGATAATATGTGCCATGTTCCTAAATGACTCGGGCAGTTCTGATACTTTCATTTACCATTACTAGCCATTGCATATGCATGCAGCTGATACTGATGCTCTACTCAAGAGCCCTGATTGTATATGCCATGGGTTTATGGGGCACTTTGTGTTCTCCTCCTTTTGCAGAAATTTCTGTTTGTGAAGCCTCAGGAGAGCTCCCTCCCGTACCCCTGTGAAACTCAGCATCCTGTAAGAGAAAACCTGGGGTGATTTTTTTTGGCATAGGATTAACATGAGCTGTTCACCTCTCTGTACAGGTTGAGTCTTACAGTTCCATATATAATACAGTTTTACTATCTGAATGCTATAATTCTGTAATCCTAACACGAGGTAAGGGTAAGAATGCAAGTTTTGTTGTGTCCAACTCCGTCACAGATTCTTCTGTTGTTTTATGCAAACTGTTAAATGCATCTGGTATTGCTTTCTTTAGGTGTAAATTTGATTTGAAGAGCTAGAGTTCATCAGCGCCTCAGTGTCCTGTGATCTTAGCGCTACGTAACTGCAAAACACTGTTTGGCAATTTGCACCATCTGTATGTACCTGATGCCCCCAAGTCTCAGACCCCTTGGGATACCGATTAGGTTTACCCTGAAGTTTGCTGGCTGGCAGCAAGGATTCTGCGTTTTAAGAGATAAAATCCTGCACTGCAGGTGAAGCTCACAGGAGCTAGCAAATACAGTTGGAAGACTCTTAATCTCCATTTGCTGTCACTATAGGTTCCAGAGTTTCATAACGCAGCCTGTCTGCGGCGTGTGCAGTCAGCGTGTGCGTGGCAGGTGGCCACAGGGCAGCACAGTGGTGGGTCAGGCAGAGCAGCAGCAGGGGCCATGGAAGGAGGCTTGCTTCCCTTTACACTAAATGGACTTAGGGGAAGGAGAGAAGGCGGAGGGAGGCTGACATACCCTGTCCTTGTAGTACCTCTGTTGGTGTGGGGAAAGGCGTGGGATGGGGGGGGGTTGGTGCTCTCTCTTAACTCTTACTGTGAGAGTGCAGGAGCCTCCTTGCGGGTGTCCACATGGCAAAGCCTGGGGGTGTCCACATGGCAAAGCCTGGGGTTACTGTCTGGGCAGGAAGGTGCTGCTCGTCCTGCTCTCAGCAGCCCTTAGCAGCTGGTTGTAATTATGCACTGCAGCTTCAGAGGAAGTTGCTGGCTGTGGGGAGTGTGCAATGCTTGGCTGCAGATCTGCTGCTTTTAAGGGTACAATGGAGATGGAGAGAGTAAAAACAGTGGCACGGAGTGAAGGGGAGGGTGAAAGCCTAATTATCCCCCACTTGAACTAGCTGCCTTGTTAAATCATTACATATTTCTGAAAGTCCCTTGATAGATGTGTATCCTAAAGGAAGTCAGATGAGGGAAAGGCCATATTCAGATGCCAGGAACTCCCGCCACAAAGGACTAAAGCCTTAGTAACAAAAAAGCCTCCAAAACTATCTGGAAAACTATTTATTATTTATTTTACTACTCTCTACCAAAAAAAAAAAAATTAGACTGATTTATGTCTCTTGGAAAGAAAAATTACATTGAGCTGACATATCGCAATGACTATTTTTGGTCTTACCATTTAAAATTATAGAGTTATAAATAGAGCAGTGCAAAATGCAGCTATTTTGATTCTCACTGGGGTTCACACAAACATTTTCTTTGGTTTCAATCATTGGATTCAGCCCTCGACTCAATGCTGGTTCTGCTTTGAATGCAGAGGATTCCTTATTTTTAATTTTTAGCCAGCCAAATCAATTTGGACTTGAAGAGTTTTTGCTGACTCTTGACCTTAAGCTATGTATTGTTCTAACATCACCTAGTAATTGTCTCAAGCTCGCCAAAAGAGTTGCAAAAATTTCTGTGAGGATGGCTACAGTCCTGGTTTTGCAATGAAACCCCAAATGAGGCAAGTTTTGTCTGGCACTGGGTGTTGTAACAAAAGCTCTGGTTATAAATCTCAGGAAAAGAACATTTGTAATGGAAGTGGCCAGTGAATCCTAAATAGCAACAGAATGTGTTGCTATGAAATGTGTATACCTAGAGGGGAAAAAAATGATCCCACTCTTGATAGAAAAGCAGCAGCTTACTCAGAGCTATTCTCACATGTCAGAGTCAGTCATCAACTCCCTGGTCTGTGGTTGCATCCTTCTAAATTTTGGCCCCTCCAGGCAACTGTGATTTATGTCTGTAGCAGATGAAGCAGCCGAGGTGAATAGTAGAGGAAAGATGTAAAGGTGGGCAAGGTTATTTGCTGTGCCAGATTATATTTGGGGGTACAGCAGAACTGTGACTTGGGTGTGGGGTTTTTTTTCCCTTTTACTCTGTTTCTCGGATGTAGACACTTCTTGGGGCCATCCAGATGAGTTATCTTATGTCATGAAGTGTCTGATTAATTCAGGTGTTCCCTAATCAGATCAGCAGTTCTTTCAAACAATTTCTGTGCTTCATACCTCATAGTTTAGTGCTGTATGTGGATACTATGTGTAGCTAGGCAGCTTCAGCTGACTTGGGTCTTGGGGACAGCTCAACATTATTATGGTTGCTTTACTGCCGGTAGAGGATATTAAAACTAGGATGCTTTGGACAAGCTTCTCAGATGCACTCTCCTGTTCAAAAGATGAGGTTTCTTCATTCAATAGCATCTAACACCATGAAAGAGAACCAGAATTCATAGTATGAATTAAGAGTATGCCTCAATGGCAATCATAGCTTTTGGGTAGCTTTTATTTTTTATTCCCTATTTTACTTAAAAATTCTCACTGATGTTTTCCCCAAGCAGAATTAGGAGGATGAAGAAAATAGCTTTCATTTTCTTTAAAATTTCTTGCCAGTTTTTAAAGAGCTGGAAATTTAACATAAATAATGATTACTGTTGAATTAAGACTATTTTTCTGAAGCCTGAAAATCTAGTGACTTGACTAAAGCCAATGACTATGGTGTAGTTTTGACCCTGAGCTGGCAATCCTTCAACCACAAAGCTAAGGTGCTACTTGTGTGGAAGTAGCTGCATCTGTACAGGCTTCCTGGAGAGGTTGTCGATGCCCCATGCCCGTCAGTGTTTAAGAGGCATTTGGACAATGCCCTTAACACGCTTTAACTTTTGGTCAGCCCTGAAGCGATCAGGCAGTTGGACTAGACGTTGCAGGTCCTTTCCAACTGAAATATTCTGTTCTATGAAACAAACTCAGCTGCTCCAGTTTCATCCTACGATCCTTAACGATTGCCTTAAACTGTTCTTTTCACTGGCTACAAAAGAGCCCGCTGCTGGACAAAGTTATGACACTAAAGGCATTGTGAACATCTCTGTAAAGATTTCCACAGCAAACAGTGACCAACCTTTTAAAGCACCTGTAGTACATGAGCAATTCACGCAGCACGTGAGATCAAATTCATAGAGCCATGATGCTCTTCAAAGCTAGAGAAACTGTCTTCAGACCTTTAAGGCAAAGTACTAAGCATTTCTGGATGTGCTTTCAGGCATCTTTTTTGTATTCCAACATGAAAGAAATACACAAAACTACGCATCAATGGTATTTCTAGTTCAAAGTCATTGCATGCCTCATAGTGTCTAATGCATTTAGCCTTACAGGTCTCCTGTTGAGACAAGTGTAGAGTTATGAGTTGAGCGTTTAGGGGTCTCTGATGGGGAGGTGGATTTAACCATAGTGCCTAACTATTATGTCATTCTTTCTCTCTTTCTCTCACTCATACAATAAATATGTAAGAAAGAGTATTATGTACTGGTGATGGACCAAAGTCTACTTTAATTTACTTGGTTTAAAAGTGCGTATATATATATATATATATAT
Organism: Elanus axillaris; assembly: GCA_026212715.1. Taxonomy (NCBI): domain Eukaryota; kingdom Metazoa; phylum Chordata; class Aves; order Accipitriformes; family Accipitridae; genus Elanus; species Elanus axillaris. The sequence goes on along the minus strand of JANZLQ010000007.1, from coordinate 19,698,969 downwards.
ATAAGAGTATGTAAGAACAACTTAATTGCTTTCAGTAGAATTACTCCAGAGAATCCTAACTACAAAGCCTATTATGTCTCCAGATGTTTCTTAAGGTCATCCTAGATCCTGTCTCCTACTTACCCAGACCAAGAACTTGCCGCTATTCCCATCTGACCATGCATTAGGTTTCTGTGGAAATCAAGCTGTAGAGGGAGAAGGCTGATATCAGTACGAAGACAAGATTTGGTCAAGACCTAAGAACACGGGAGTATTCAGACATCTCCCAGTTTATATATAGTCAGGTTACCTGTGCAGGTGGGAAGGAAAGAGGAGATCTGTAGCTCATAAATCTGTGTTTACTTAGGTGAATAAGTAGCCTGATTGTTGGATATAAAGAACTGTATGTTCACATCAGAGCAACAAGGCTTATTTTATGGCAGGAGCATAAGTGTGACTTCATGTACTTATCTCAGGCATATAGCGTTACTGACAGTTTGCCCCAGAGACATTGCCTGTGGTGGGGTTTTTGCCATGAAAAAATGATTGTAATTAATAACATTTCCCAAACAGTAAAAACGGTAAGGTACATATTTATTAGCTGATACCTTGCAAGAAATGAACTCAAAACTGACATTATTTTTGAGTTACAAAAGCTCAGAAAAATACCTGACACTGCAAAACCTCTTTGGCATCCTTAAACATTCTTAAGGCCAGCTTTTAAACTTGTAAAAATAGGGGGTTACTGTAAATGGAAGCAGTGACAGTTTCTTTAATCTAGGAATAGTATGGATGCTGACAGAGGTTTGTAGTGTCTTAAGACGAGTTTTTATTTATTTGCATTAGACATAAATGTAATAATTTGAAGATACAGGAGAAATTCTGCTTTTAATGGTGGGAGTAAGTAACACTGAAGAAATGGTCTGAATTTATTTTATGTAATACTTTTTTTAATAACACTGTCTATTAAAGACATCTGCTGAAAGTCTGTAATGCTGATTTAATAGAGAGAAAAAATAACAAAGTTCTTTAGCAATCCTGTCTTCAGTTTAATATTATGGACTGTTAAAAGAGGGTTTATGGGTGCAACATTATTAACTGAAATTCTGCTCAAATTGAAATCAGGCCCACAAAACTTGCTTTTCTTCAGTACAAGCTAGGTTTTTTAAACAAGTATTTAAAACTATACAAGAGAATGAATTTATTTTTACTTTCTTTAAGATTTTTAAAGGCGATCAGGCCAGACAGAGAAATATTGCTAAACTCCTATACTCTCACTTACAGTATGTGACCTCTTTAACAAAGTTAAAGTACAACAAAAAATTATCAACTTCCTATACTAAGTTATTACTATAACTAGAGAAGGAAAATCCACCTCCAAAGTGACTGAATTACAATTTGTAATAAACCACCCAGTATTTTATACTGGCTTTGTCAGGGCTGAAAGATATGTGTTTAGTTACGAGAGAGGTTGGGGGCAGGGGGAGGCGGGAACTGAATCCTGAAGATCATGGTCTGGAAGAAAGCTTCCTTCCAGGAATTAAATACAGAGTTTAAATTAATCACTTTGTTGCCTAACTATGGTTGACGTTGTTGTAAGTTTTTCAAAACTTAAATTATAAGGATTAAAGTAAAGTAATAAAACACATTGTATTTTTACCACTTGAATTTGGAGAGACTTCATGTTTTCCATGCCTGTAGCCTTGATGATTCTTTTGGCAGCTCTGTCAGTGATAAAAGGAATAACTCACCAGTGTCAGGGAATTTGGCTGTTTCATCACTGACATGAGAGGCCAGCATAACTCCATGGTGATTGCTGTCTAAATGACTTATGTAGTTTCTTCATATACTTTTTGATTGAAGAGTGATAACTCCAGCAATGAGTTATTTGGCATCAGCCCCTGAGACAATCTGTTTTCTTTTTATAAATCCTACGGCACCTTTCAGCCACCCATTTTTAAATAAGACTATAGTGAATTAGGTTTTAATGTGCCTGGTGGATTTAGCCAAAAGATGGTTAAATTACATTTTGCTGTCATTCTTTTGCTTTGTTTATTTTTTGTTGTTAAATGATAGTTCTTGAAGTAGCGTTAAGAAAAGGAGAGGTGGGCTAAAAGGCTGTCTTTATGTTACAACATAGGAGTATGACAGGGCATTTCACTCCCGGTGGTAGTGGCATTGTCTCTTCCCAAAAGCAGACCATGTTGTCAGAGAACCCAGAGAGGAAAAAATAGGCTAACACCAGCCTAACTCTGTAGTCTTGGATGCAGAAGACACATCCAAGAGGAATGAAAAGAATAATTTAAAAAATTCTGCAACTGAAGAATTTTTACAACAAATCACAGCTCAGAGTATCTTTATTAGAGATTTAAATATAGACTACCATTGTGCAAGGTAGAAAGTTGTACATTAAAGTTGGTATGCAACAGGTTGAATTACACTGTGAATCTGACAGGATTTCATGCAAGGGTTTGGATGGAAACAGAAGCAGAAACAGAAGTTTCCTTGCTGGGTAACGAAGATGGTTAGATTTGCTGGAGTTTTATTTGTAGGGCTCCCCACGTAACACGACGACTGTGGAGTGCTAAATATAATCTGAAGAGCTGCAGAGGTAGTGGGTGCTTTGGACATCCCCTTTGTTAATGTCTGGTGTATACATGCTGTTACAGTTTTTATTAAAGTAAACCAGGTAAATCTTACAGAAAGAGTTGCAGCTAATATTTATGTTAAAGCAATCAACCTCCCATGTTTCTCTATCTTCTTTCCACCTTGGCTCTTTTTTTTTTTTTAGACAGAGCAATGAGTGAAAGGTATAGGTGAGATGTACAGTTATTTATACTACAGTTATGCACAGGGCTCCAGTCAGAATCCATATCCTTTTGAGGCAGATGTTGTGTAAACAAATACAAGGACGTCGTTCCTTCTTGAAAGTGTGTATAATGTAAGAACCATCTGCATCAGGTGTGTGTCCTGATTTGGGTCACAAGAGAAAAGGTACAATCTTTTTTCAGTTCCATTTAAACTTTGAAACGTCAGTGCATCATTCTATGGGTATTGTCAAAGAATTCTAACTACACGAAGTTCAGTAGTTGTCAAAGAAAAAAAGAACTATACGTAAGGAGAAAAAGTTAATCACAGGGCAGTTATATGTACAGCCTGAGTCAAAAGACCATCTGCTGTCCTTGCTGAGGTAGCTCAGTGATTGCCACCTGGGTTCATTTTGTATGGCAGGCTCGGGTTTGGATCACCCAAAGCAAGTGAGAAGGGGATTATGACAGATGAAGGGTTGCCATTCTTCAGTTCTCTCTCACTTGTATTTTTATCCCTTTCTAATTTCTTCTCTTTCATGTGTATTTATAGGTTTTCATTTGTATCTCTTTATTGTTCAGGAAGTGCTCCTTCAAGGAAAAGAGGGACTCATGGTCTTCCTCACCGTCTAGAAACAGCCTGTTAACTTTTTGGTTCTAAGCAGCACCCTGGAATTCACAGTGCCAGGTGAAGCAGGGCTGCTGGCCTTCGTGAAATGTAGGGCATGTTTGAGACACAAAGCTGCTTGCTGTACTCGAGTGGGCAGTACTGTGAGCACCTCCTGTGGATAAGAAGACACCACGCATGTTGAGGAGTAGAGTTCAGGAGTAGTCCACTCGTGTGCAACCATCCTACTCACAGTACTGTTTCAGTGACCGCTCCACTGATGCCATGATGACTGCTACATGGTGCTTACAGTAGATCCTGCCGCCTTTTCCATTTTTCACTCTGTCTGTGTGAGGGTTGCACAAAGGTTCAAGCTTTCCGATCTGAATTTGCTGTCTCTGATTCTGACATTCAGATTTATTGATATTTGATTTTTCAACCTGATGAAACCTCACTTTTGTTTTCTAATTCATATTCAGTCTTTCTCCACAGCAAAATCTGCCAATTGTGGCAAATTACATGAATGATTCTGTGGAGGCTAAACCAAGATTGCTGAACTCATTTTCATGCATGGCTAAATACAGAATTGAACCTTATGCTCCAGAAGTGAAAGGTTAGTGATTTTAGATAATTTTAAAATGATTGTACAGGAGTTGATACAGCTACTCTCAGTCTACCCTAATCCTGTTCTTTGTTGACTCTGCCCTTGCAGAGGCACTGCTTTCTGTCAGTGATTAAGGGGAGACATTACTTTCAGTGATGCTGATTCAGCAGAGCTAAGAATCAGTAAATTAGCAATGACTGTAAGGGAATTTTAAATATTGGTAGAGTACCAAACTTCTATTGTTACTGTGTCTTGGAGATGAAATTCCGATCAAGTTACTTTACCAGGCAATGTGGGAGAGATGACAGTCCTCTTTCTGAGTCATGAGACAGAAAAATGGGGAAACTGTGTATCCAGTTTTTGGCTTCTTGGTGTTACTGCTATAAAATCATACCGAAGAACCATGTACAAATAAATAGGTCTATAGTGCTAGTATACATTCTAATGGACTGTTTGTTTAGTAACAAAATTATGTGGACAGTGGAAGAATGAACTCTGCCGATTCAGTATCTTTGCTATTTATGGAATGATAGTCTATACTCTTCAGGTCTCTTCGTTTTTTCCTATCTGCACAAAATTAGGTGCTTTCAGAAACACAATATTCAACTTGATTAATTTTCATGGACCGTGAGATGCCTGTATGCACATAAAGGTACCTAATCTGTACAGCAACTGAATGGCGTGACACTGACATAGAAATTGAAGAAGCAGCATGCTATTAAACACCAAAGAAACCCCACCAAAGAGAGCCTTTCTTTTTGCAGCTGGCAATGTGCGTAGCTATACTTGGGACAAAACTGGTAAAATGGAGTTAAAAGGAGTAACTTCTGGGTATTCCAGCTTGAGATTATAGGCAACACAGAGCTTGACTTGGCATCAAAGCATTACTAAATAAAACTACATCTAGTGTGTGAGAGTGCTGGAAGGGCTGATAAATATTACCCGCTGGGTTCAGCTTTTTCTTGTCTATGGAAGTAAGTCTGTGACCCTGTTTTAACTGGTAATTAACAATGGCTGATGGTGGTCAATTCAGAGAAAAAAGCATCGAGCTTCTGGTGCCATACTAGATTCAAAAAAACCCCACCAAACCTGTAATGAAAAGGTACCTAGTACCTTCCTATATTCTATCATTTTGTCATGGTTTAACACCAGCCAGCAACTAAGCACCACGCAGCCACTCACTTTACAAGAAGTAAAACTTGTGGGTTGAGGTAAGAACAGTTTAATAGAAAACAAGAAACTAATACTGATAATGATAACACTAATAAAATGACAACAGTAATAATAAAAGGATTGGAATGTACAAATGATGCACAATGCAATT
>JANZLQ010000007.1:19660134-19679285 GCA_026212715.1 Elanus axillaris | reverse complement strand
GCCCCCCCCGGCCCGGAGAGCAGCCCCCGCAGCCCGGCGCGTCTCCCGGCGAGGGCAGCGGGGAGCGGGGGAGCGGCGGCAGGAGCCACACAAAGCGGCGGGGGTGGGGGGTGTGTGTGTGTGTGTGTGCGCGCTGCTTCGCAAACAGGAAACAGAAAAACCTCACTGACATCTTGTTGCTTTCCTGATGTTACCAGCAAGGAAGGCACGACCATGTTTCTCTTCCTTCTCGCGCCTTTCCGCAGGACTGAGGCGTTTAAACGCCCAGGGAGGGAGGAGGGCGGTGCTTTCCCGGGCCCACACCTCCTCCTCGGGCGGCAGCCCCGTCCCTCCTCAGGCTCCGCGAGCGGCGACTGTCCGTCAGCCCAGCTGTCCTCAAACCCCTTCTCGCCTCCCGGGTCGCTTCCAGGGAAGGAGCCGGCGACCCCTCGGGGGAGCTCGGAATTCTTGGCTCCCAGGGAAGGGTTGTGGTGCGCGGCGCGCAGGGTCCGGCTCCAGAACGGCTCCCTGCCTCCAGGCCCTCGCCAGCGCTCGGTCGTCCCTGCCCCTTCTTCCCAAACCCCGTGCTGGAGCACATGAAAGGCCAGGATTCTTTCCTGAAGTTTGGCTCGTTTGGCTGGCCTTCCCTCGAAGACCTAGGACAGAGGCAGCAAAGCCATGCCAGAACGCCAAAGTGGTGGAAACAAAGTGACAAAAGGAGGAAACGCGGTTACGCCAGGTTGGGACACTTGGAGAGCTGAGAGCCGCCTCCTTAAAGGGTAGTTTGCCACGAAATTCAGCGCAACTTGATTTTTGCGCTACAGCCTTCATGCTGTTTAAACGTGCTCGACGCGCTATGCTTTTCAACTTAAAAAGAGAAATTCTAATACTTTACTTAAATAAAAGACCCATTTCCATCAACCCTTTATTTTTTTTTTTAAAGTGTGCACACAAATGTTGCTGAAAAATTTAGAAACGTTATCTGCTTTGTTTCACTCGTGGAGTGTTAATTATGATTTTTGTCTAACGTCTAAGAATGTTAGGAAACGTTCATGGGCACGTGAAAGCAATACTTAAAACCTGAGAAATTGCTCCTTTTAAAGCAATTGAAAAGTATTTTCTTTGAGACGTTCATGCTTTTTATAGTTAAAAAAAGAAAACGACTCCTTCATTTCTAGCAATCAGTTTGGTAAGTTTCACTGTTCATGTGCCTCACGATTTTTATTTACCAAAGCAGTTCAACTTTGTTTGGTGTTTTCTTTTGGCCTGAGAAAACAGTAGGCTACATCTTGGGGGTTTCTCCCTCTCTTTATTCTCTGGTAAACTCCAGCTCAGAGGTGTACAGTGGAGCAATTGTATGGATCTGCTACCGCTTTACTCTTTGCACAAAATAGTTACGAAAGTCTTCCCTCAGATTGTTAGCCGCACGATTTGGAAATGAAGCAGTCAATTAAATGACAACCGGTACAATGAGGATAGCAAGAAATACTGTTTCTAATTCTTTTTTATCAGGGCAAATCAAGGGAAAGTGTTACCAGTGTGTGCGCGTGTGCGCGCGCGCGTGTCCCGCTCACTCTGAATTGAGAGATGCTGAGAAGGGAGGGGAGATGTGTGCTGGGTCGGGGCAGCTGGTCACCCAGCAGACCCTCCCAGGAGCCGGTGCTGACACACGTGCTCAGGTTTTTTACCCAGCAAGCTGGGTAAAAAAGGTCTTTAGAAGATGATTATTTGAAGACATGCACTCTAATTTTCTTCATTTGATGGAGTACAAACTACCCCGTCTGTACAATGTTCCTTGTCACCACCCCCACAGTTTACACCCTCACTCCCTGAGTTCATGAAAGGGATTATGCAGTTTCCACTGTTTAGGACTCTATGTCAACTGACAAGCAGTTATCAATGGGAGCCTTTTTTCAAAAAGGGATGTAGGAGCATAGGCTTGGCTGTATTTCATGAACTGCTGATCTACTCTGAAATTGGGTCTTGTTAGAGACCCAAGTTTTCCCTTGCTGAATTGTGAAATATCTGGATTTGTAACTATTTCAACCTCTTCTACTTGAGGAGAACAGTGGGTTTCAGAACTAGGTTGCTCCCACTCAGGCATTGGTTGGGACATGCACAAAAATTAAAATTGTTTATAAATGTCTGGGAGGACCTTCCTCCCCCCAGTTCAACCTGGCAAAAGCCAAAGCTGTTTTCCATGCCTTTGAGCTGGATTATTAGAATGCTGTACCAGCTTGGTTTTCAAAGGAAGTATTGGGAAAATTTTCAGCCCATCCAAAACTCTGCTGCTCATCTTCGGACTGGTTCCAGGAAATATGAACACATTATTTCAGTTCTTTGGTTCTTTGTGAGCTAATCTGCCTTCTTCTTTCCTCCTTTAAGTGCAAGAGTCTTCTAGCTCTGCCTCCATGTTGTTGCGTGTGGTTCGGAGATGTTGTGTGTGTGTGTGTGTGTATACGTATACGCACGTTACATGTAAAATGAATAATAAATAATGTGTATTTAGTATGTAACAAACAGCCAAATACATAATAAGTAGCCAAATATATCATAAATACTGCAAGTTATATCACCTCTCTTTCTTATCCCTGACTGCTGTTCTTATTGTGCATTTTTTGTCATTTTTCTTGTCCAGTGAAACACGACATCTGTAATCACCGTATTGACCTTCTAACGCACATTTATTTGCATCTGAGCTCCACTGTGAACTATAAAGGGGCTGGAGCTACTTTTTACTATTTTAAAAGCTCTTCAAGGCTTTTCCTATTTAGCATCATTATGGGTTTCATAGCTGCTGTCATACTGACCATTTCTAACCCTAAAACCAGTCCTTAGGAAATTGAGTTTTAAACACCATAAACATAAAATGTTATTTAGATCACACAAATTAGTGACGGAAGTCAAATGACCTATTAGATCATCTTTTCTGTTCCCCTGCCAAAGCGTACTATGCCAATTCAGAGTTAGTTTGAAGTTAGAGAAAACAGGGCTGGCAAATGCAGTATTTTCCAATACTGCTTTTTATCCATTCTGGGCTAATGCACTGCCTCATGGAAGTTAGCAGTCACATTACCCTCCTACCTGAGGGAAGGGAGATGGGCAGGCCACCCCTTTCAGCTTGCTTTGTGTAGGGACAGAATGACATGTTCAGAGTTAGAGAAATCTGGTCCTCCACCACAGGAAAGTAGCCCTCCCCCCTTCCCCAGTCTCTCCTTTTTTTGGAAAAAGGTATCTGGAGTGAAAAGTGTAACTTCTTAATTTGTCTTAGTGATTCGTGGGTAATGTCATTAATGATACTGAGTGTCAAAGAATGCTGTCAGTCTTGTGGGTAGTTTTCTAAAGCTTACACTTGCTGTATTTAATACGTACCTGTGTGTATGTTCATAAATCTGTGCACATTTCTTCTGTTCTTTCTCATGTAACACTCCTGTTTAACTTAATTGACAGGTGCTCAGGAGTTCATCAGTTACACTATAGGAAATGTCTGTTTCTCTGGCATTGCAAAGATGAAAAAGAAAGATGATTTTCCAGAGGTTTCCTTTTATTTTCCACAAGAGGTCAAATACTGTAGCCCTTACTCATGGCTAGTGACTAAGTAGGATTAAGCATCTCTTCAGTTAATAAGCTATGTCTGATCTTGCTCACACCAGGGTAAAGTCAGTAGTAAATGCAAAACCGGGATGATAACCAGAATTAAATCCCAGGCCAGCAACGCTCCTTCTCTCTGTTATGCATCATGGAAGGAGTCATTGTGTAACCCTTTTCATTTTGCTCTTCCTGTAAGGGTGGATCTCTGTGTCTTTCTTATTCTGCAGCCTCTCCCATTTTTCTTCTCCTTTTCATACCAACTCATGCTTGATGCTCCTGTGTGATTACTGTCCTTTAGGACAAGGAGTTCTTGTGTTGACCTCCTTTTGCAGCTAGTCAGCACAATGGGTTTCAGTTTAGCAAACTGAAAGGAATGGAGAGACTCTTCACTTCAAGCACTACTAGCCTCTAATGACCTTTATATGCTCTGATAGAAAGTGTGTCTCTTTAAAAGATAGTGGGTTGGGTTATTATGAGCCATAGCCGGAGCAGGGCAAGTTGTGTTTTGACATACGGTGGCCAGTCATAGTGAAATCTAAGCTTCAGATAGAGCATATAGCACGTGTTGAAAGTCCTGCAGTGAAGTTCTAGGCATCATCAAGTTCAGGAAGAACAACTTTGGCTGGAACACGTCCAAAACTCATTCTGCTAACGCAGAGCCAAAAATATTAAGGTGTGATTGTGTTGGGTCAATGGGTTGCATTTAGGTTAACCTAAATTTATACTAACTTGACCTAAAACTGAAGGCTTCGCAGGTGGCTTAAGCTGGTGTAAACCTGAGCTGCTGCCACTGAGGAAGTCTCGGTCTTCCATGCTCTTGTCAGTGGCCATATTTTCTTGCTGCCTCCCTTTGCCTAAGGCTAATGCTAGCCCTTGCTCACATACCTCCGCCGCCAGCTGGTTCACCGGGCAGGTATAGGGAGGACAGGCTCGTTTCTTCCTTTTCTTTCTGGTTAGTTTTCAGCTGGATCAGATCTACGATTCGTTTGACTGTCCCTCCCGTGGGCAGCACAGCCTTACAACACCTTAATCCTCCTGTGAAACTTCACCCTCATCCCAGGATAAACATCTGGGACCTGGTAGCTAAAACGTGCTTACCTGTAGCATGCGTTTTACCTGAGCTAAGTAACACCCGGTGTCAGCGCACATGGTTCTGTTCCTGAATACAGACACTGAAACGGGAAAGGCTGTAAGTAGCAGTGGAGTCAGAGTTCATTTGTACTTAAATGCTTGCATGCATATGACATTTGGTTGCATATTACTCCAGTATGTATAATTCATGTGAGAGATGTGCTTGGATTAGCAGAGGTTTAAGGACAGGTCTGACAGCCAGGAACTGGTGACTGGAATCCTTCAAGTGTATTGTTTTGTGAATTGAAATGTGAGGTACAATCTCTGACTAAAGTTAGGACCCTGTAATCAGTTTTCAGTCTGGGATTTCACAGGCCGCTCAGATAAGCGACATACTTGTACGTTCAGTGGGAGTTTGGGAGTCTTAGCAAGTTGAAGTATTTATTTTCCTAGTTTGTCTAAGGTGGTGAATCACAAAATCATGTAACTTTGACGACTCTTTTGCTTCCCTCTCGCACACTTCAGTTTCACAATGTTTGTAGCTCAAAAGTCATCGTAGACTGCTCCTGTTTGCTTTTTGAATACTTGCAATCCAGTTTCATAGGGGTTAAGAGAAGATGTCTTTTTAAACTTGCAGTAGTTAATAAGGTGGCAGCTGCTGAAATTTTGTGCTTACAGGAAGGAGTTGAGCTGCCTTCTTTCAAGACTTCCCTCTTCCGTATTGATTTTGTTTGCCACCACATACAGTTAAAATTGGCAAGGAGATAAGAATACTTTAATCTTTAGTTGACCTGAGAGAAGAGAGAACTGTGTCTGCCCATAGGAACTTTGCATTTTCTGTACGTGTCTGTAACTGCTAAGGCTAATGCTGCAGTGCTGTTGGTAGCGTAGATGATCTATTGCTGTTTGCTTGCTGTCAGTTCTGCACAACATAGCAGCATACATGGAGTAGAAAAGAGGTTTGAGTTTATGACTTTCAGAATAACTAAGCTAATCAACAGAAAGACCAACAGCTCAAGGATTTTCTTTCCCGTGTTTGTTTTTTATCGAGGCCGCTTTCTGTAAGGTTTTGCTACAGGGCTCTATAGTGTTCCATAAGGTTCTGGGCTCTCGACAACTGAGGCTTGGTGGAGTTGCGTCCTAACTAATTGAAGGTGGGGCTCTTGGGCTGTGCCTCTCCCCCTCCTCCTCCCTTCAGTCTCCTCCCTACCTTGCTTTAACTATGTGCCATGCAGGAGTATTTCAGGTTTAATAAAACAGTTCACCTCGTCCTTCCTCTGGTCTTCAGGATTCAGACAAGCAGCTGTTAAGTGCTGCAGCGAAGGTGTAGCTTTGTGCTGCTTGTGAAAATCTCAGGCCAGTTCAGAAAGTGCTTGGATATTGTGTACTTAGCTAAAGAGCAGAGAATTTGTCCTTAACCTTACTCTGACCTTGGGCGTTATCACAACAAGAAGCCAATATGCCCTGTGTATCTGCATTTACGTAAACCAGTACATGTACACATGCACTGTGTTTTAAACAGCACTGCAAGACAAAGTGAAAAGATTTATGATCGGTGATCAGTTTTGATGGTGAAAGGGGATGTACTAGTCTGATAAGTTTAAGAACCACTGATATGCACCCATTTTCTATATTTTCAGCCTCTTTCTCTTTCCTTTAGCTCATACCTAATCCACTGTGATGTTTTGGCTCTTCTTCCTTGTGTTCAATCTAACGGAGGAAGGGAGGTGGTTGTGGCAGATGAGGCGCTGGCAGAGTTCTGGAAAGTACTGGAGTTTTTTAATCGTTTAAATTATTTCCTTGCATTAAGGAGGACAGACCACAACTTAGCCAGAAGAGAAATTGTAGCATTTCCTACCACTTCTTTTTATGCAGAATACTGTGGTTAAAGACTCTCTAGTATTTGAGAAAATGATTTTAGAATACAACTGCCTTAGCTGGCAGTAGTTCTCTGTAGACTGCTAAAAAGATTGTTACTTTTCGGCTGTGATTTTTGTTGCTGTTCATTTTTGTCTCTGAAGCTGGTGGCTGTTGTTCTGATTTCTCTGGATTGCATTCCAGTGCATAACTGAGGCAGCATAGGGGAAGTGGCTACTGACATTAAATAACCGATTTTTAATGATGTTTTTGGCAAGCAGTATCTCTATTCGTTATACGTATTTTTAGTTGTCACTGAAGCAGGTAATGTAGCTTTGAAGACTTTAGCGGACTCATACAGAAGACTGTAGACTTCTGTAACTGAACGGTGGCCACATTGTTTGAGCTCCAAATTGGCTGAAGCATTCTGGCATGTAATCCAGGGCTGGATATGAAGTAATGGTTCAAAATAATCTGTAGGTCCTTCTGTTACAGCACATTTCTGGGCTGAGCTTGCAGGCTTTGCATTCCAGTAAAAGTGAAGATACCATGCCGAGGTTGCAGTGCTATCTTTTTTTCTAATTTGTGCTAACTAGTTTGCAGACCAAAAGATTATGTAAAGGCTGGATTGCTGCAGGTTTGAAAATTCACCTGAGAGAATTTGCCTCAACATTTTTTCACTCCAGGGGAGTTGACTGGGCCTTATTTTTTCTAACGCAGTTTAATACGTATTCTACATCATGCATACCGAACAAAAAAAAAAATCCATTTATTTTCTCTTGTCCGTTTAATTTACGACAAAACAAACCAAAAAAACTTTTTTTATGTTCACACTAGGGTTTACTGACCTTCTCAGTAACATTTTTGTTGTGGGAAATGCCAGCAGTGGGTGGGGATAATGGAGATTTCTGAATGTAGAATAGCAAAACCAAAATTGATTTTGACTACTGGTGTTAAAAGCTTCACCTCTTCCTCACCTATTACTGTGATAAAGTGTATGGCAGTCTAGTCACAGCTAGAGAGGTGTTCTGGGAAGTTGGCATAGACCATCTTTCTTTATAGTTGCTATGGATATTTGAATACAAGAAACCCAGCATTTTCTGGTTTTCATTTTGTGTCAAAATACCAAGTATCTTGAAAAAGTGATTCCTTGGGAGTGGCAAACTTGTCTCTTCCTCTCTTCTTACTATGAAACTCCGTGCTACTTAAAGCCAGTGGTGAGAACACATTACGTTTACCTGTCTTTTAAGTAGTTTATCCAAATACAATACTGCATACAGTACAGGAACTTCATTATGCAGGTACTGAAAACATTTCAATCTCTGGAAAACCTAGCCAGCTGACCTCTTTTCACCTAGTCTCTTCGCATGTTGCTGCCTTAGGGTTCGTTAGGTGAGGCAGCTGAAGCAAGTTAACAGTTTGCTGCTGGTAAGTGGGGTGGTCTCCTCCTCTTCCCTCCCTGCTGCCGTCCTGTGCTTGCACTGGTAAGCCCGTCTGTGGTACTAAACTAGTAGGAAAATTACCCGTCTAGGAGGAAAACGGTGGGGTTTTTTGGTGGAAGGTGAAACTGCCCACTGTGGTACTGGGGAAGAGGGAATAGAGGAAAGGGGAGGCAGGAGGTACTGTGTCGGCCAAGCTGCGAAGTAAGCTCTGCCTGTTCCCTGTGACCGTGCCCTTGTCCTCTGCCACTTCCCTGGTCGGCTCCCAGGTGAAAGCCCGCTAGTTGTGGCGTGTTAATTTGGGAGCAAAATGCTTAAGCAGTTTATGGAACACCAGGTAGAGCATTATTGGAACTGTCTTTGGGAATACTGATGTGGTTACTCGTAAGGATGAGGTGATGCTCCAAAGTGTAAAGAAGTCTGAGGAGAATATCTTTGTCACCCCAAGCTAGTCCAGAGGAGACATCGTGCTGGCCGCGGTGTGGACTTCTATCAGGTAGGTGACCGCTGTCCTTTCTGTGAGGGGAAGAAAAAAGTGCTTGTGTTCCTATTCCTTTTGTTTCCTAATTTCCTTCTGAAAGTTGATGAACTTTGTTTACGTCTCTCTGATAAAACAAGGAAAAATATGATTTTGCTTGATCTTTACAGCCTGGTAATTGCATTGTTTTTCAGGCTACTCAGATGTGTTTATGCTAATTTTTAATTCTGTGTAAAATAATAAGCTAGGTGAAATAATTATGAAAGGCCCCTGTAAAAAGTATCACCAGTCGTGGAATGTGATACCTTCATTTACATACGGGACTCGAGATAATACTCAAGTGAGTTGCTGTGTCCAAGGTAAAGACACTTGCACATAGTTTTCTTTTCCTTCTATCCGAATCCAACTCTGGGCAATATAATCATTTTTATTCAAGTAGTCCAGGAAAAAAGTCACAGATGGAGCAACTTCTGCCAAGTTTACTTTGTAATATGAGAAGTAATAAAGATGATGTAAATTATAATTCTCTGAACGGATTTTTCATGAAATTGTACTTTGAATGCTGATTAGTGTAGGTGATTTAATTAATTTTTAAATAAGTTAGTGATGGGAGATTCAGTGGGGGGCTTTTTGGTTGGTTGGTTTGGTTTTTTTGCTTGTCTTCCTTTCTTAGATGTTTTATTTTGGAATTAGTTCACTTGCTAGCATCCAACCTGTTGATACAACAGGTAAACAACAGTATTAGCAATATTGGTATTTCTAATGCAGTGTGTTCCGTATGTCAAGTTTCACTAGTGGTTACTTGAGAAGGCATTGTTTCAGGTTCCAAAATTATTTACTTCCCAAATATGTGACTTATCTGTTGTGGATAGCGAACACATGGTGAACATATGTAGTAAAGTCACATAAAGAGTTTATCAGAACAGATTTGGCCTGGCTAGCTTGCCCATAAAGGTAATGGCACCAGCAAATTGTGCTGGTCATCTCAAATAACAGTAGAATATGTAACAAACCTTAGTTAAAGTACTTCACCTCATTTTTTTCCCCTATTTTTAGAATGCACCTTCTCTCCCCCCCTTTTTTTTAAAAGTAAGAGAAGCTTTTCTGAGCTCTTCATCTACAAACTTAGATGTTTGAAAATGTAGGAAGGTAACTGAAGCCAGTAAGTGAAAAACAGTGATTAAGTCATACACACAGGGCTCTGTAGAGGAACGTAGCATAAACAAACTCAAATAAAATTTTTTCTATTATTCAGAGATACATTTTTTTGGTAGAAATATACAGTTCTTGCATGTTTTAAGATTCAATATTTAAGCTGAGAATCAAATGTCTTTCCTGTTGTGAAGGGTGGAAACTAAATGCCTACAGTTGTATAAAATTTCTATCAGTTCAATATCAATTTGTATTTATTTCTTTGTTACTAAAGATCCATTTACTATTTTATAATGCACGTTGACAGAATTTTTGCAAGAATTCAGTTTGGGTAGAATCTTTTTCTTACTTTTGCCCTTGGTTTAATTGGTTAGGGGTTTTGTGGGATGGGTTTTTTTGTTATTCTTGGGGGGAGGTATTGGTTTTGCCTGTTTCTGCTTAAAAAGGTAGAATGCCAAGTATAGTTGTCTCTACGGTTGTCCTAGTTGAGATGGATTAGTAGCCTGAGTGCAGATGAGAAAGTCAAATGTATATGTTATTGCAGTTCACAACAGTTTTGTAACTAGCTATCTGGATACTGCCCTCAGAGGTTGTGTGTCGCAGCAGTGGCACTCGCGTGTAGATCATGATAAAGCTGCATTCCTAAGGCCATGTAGTACTTTTTTTTTCTTTTTTTTTTTTTTAAATCCTGTTTTCAGTTGCTTATATTTTCAAAGCTGTTTTTTCTTGGTTGGAAACTTGGGGAGAAATTTGCCTGCAGTGGTTTACTTAATCTGAGAATGAGATGGGGGAGAAAATACCCTGTTTTCCCTGCTTTTTTAGGAAGTTCTTGAAACCATTACAGTGAGAAACTGTAGCATATCTGAATTACACATTGTGGTCTGCCATTTGTGGTCCCTCTAGCAGCAGTGGGAACAGAGAGGAGAGGGAGATTAGCTACTTTATTACCTCTGGGGAAAAAACCCATACTTGGTATTTGCTTGCTAACACGTGCTGAAGATTCAGTCTGCTGCCTTGTAGCCCTGATAGACAGAGTGGAAGGTGCCCGTGTGGGCCTGGAGCATGTTGGAGCGTGTTCCCGTCTACGGTAGCAGGAACTTGGTAGGTCTTTCCCCCCAGTGTCTCCTCCCAGCTTTCAAGGGCCGCTATCCCATTCAACCTAAGAGTGGTCGATAAGAAAGTTTGCCGCCTTTGCGCTGTCAGATCCATCCAGTTTGGAAGGAGAAACAAGAAGGCACTGCATCAAAAAATGCAGAGACCTGAGGAGAAAGTGGATGGGAGGAAAGTCTGGGTCAGGAGATGGACAGAACCCAGACTGGGGTAGGCAGAGTGGAGCAAAGCGGATGTCGGCTGTAACAGAAGGACAGAAATACGTAAGAGGGCTTTGGACTTGTTGAACCAGGCTGGAGAGTAGAACTTCGCTTCTGCCCATGTACTCGGGCTTCACTGAGCGCTGGCCACAGCTAGTCCGTGAGAGCATGGGTGCTTGTAACAAACTCGGCTTTGCTAGCTTGAGTAGACGGAGCTCAGTGCTGGGGCTTTTAACAGGGCCATACTCATGGTTGGCCACAAATACCAGGCAAATCAGTTGTTTCGAAGCTGGGTTTTCTTGCTTTTCCAGATCTTGCGTCCACCAAAGCATTACAGTGTGTTATGCTATCTGATTTTCTGCACTGTTGTCAAATTAGGTTGTGACTTTTTGGGGGTTTTGTTCAGATTTGAGGAACTCTAAACGCTTTCCAGTGGCACAGATAGTGAATTTATATGACGGTCATTCAGCAAATGTAAGCCTGCAGACAGCAGGCTTGCTTTTCTCAGTTACCTGTTGCATATTGCTTGAAAGTCACCAGTAGACTGCAGCAGTTCACGTGAAAACCATGGCCCAAGTGACCTCTTACACATTAGTAACACACATTTGTGTATTTTAAGCCCTTTATGTCCAAATCCTATTTACACGTTTCTAAGTAAATGGTGTGGGTTTTTCTCCAGAGGGATTAGCTTTGTTTTGCTAAAACAAGCTACATTTCAGTATGTTTTTCTTCCCCTCTGTGTCTACTTTCACTGCTAATATAAACCAGTTCACAAACTTGATTGCTGTGGCAGGTAGAAGGCAATGTGTATTTCTCAAGCCAGTGGAACAAGTGGAAAGTATTTTAGGTACAGTGGTTTAGTGGCTGGCTGTATTCCTGTTTTCTGATGGCTATAGGGAGAAATGCTGAGGAGTGCACCACAGGCCTTGTATTACTAAACAGCTATGAGAGATTTCCTTTCCCTTGGGTGGTAGTGGCTCATATTTTCAGAAGGGAGGGAATGAGCTTCTGTCCCCGAGGTCAAACTACACCACCAAACAGCCAGGTGGATTTTCAGAAAGATTTACAGGCTTGATAGTGCAATAAGCCATAGTTCATAATCATGTCCTCTTGTTGGCTGAACAATCCTGCCTGTACCATAGTGTGTAAAGCGGGTGGTTAGCACTTCACATCGTTGGGGTGGTTCGTTGAGTTGCATCCTGTTAAACAGTGAGCTTCAAAATTGATGCCATGTTTCATCATATCTACTTGGGCCGTTACTGTCTCAGGCAAAAGAACGGAGTTTTTCCATAAGAATGTCCTAAAACCCCTTCAGAGTGCTTTGTAATAGGATTTGTGTGATCCAAAAGTATGCCTTTTGCAGACTTGGATTGTTTGGGTAGTTGACAGAACCAAGTTTTATCTGCAGTATTTCATGTTTCAGTCATAATACCGAGATGGCAATGGTCCTCAATTAGTAAACATTCATAATACTGAAATTTCAGTGAGGGACTTTATGTCACAGACTGTCCTTTTTCATCTGAGGGGAGTGGCAGAAGCACATATGTAGGTGACTCTGTATTTTCAGCATGATGTTTTACCTGTCCAAGAGTTATCTGTACTCATTTAGGTAATTTGATTTGCCTTCATCACATGGAGTTGGAGTTTGGCCTCGAGGCGAAGACAAAGAATGATATGTACACTTAGTCTTGCAAGAGCACAGGAAAATCTGTTCAGTTTCAAACCTGGGATGTAGGATGCACCAGACCGTGAGAGACACCCTTTTCTTTCTCCTAGGACTGTAGAACTGAATGGAAGGTGTCATGTATTTTGGTAGTATTAAGTAATAGTGTGCTTATTTTCCTCTCATCGTTGACAACTGTCTTTTTAGGTACTGCTTCTGTTCCTTTTGTTGTTCTGTAAATATCAAGTCAATCTCTTACTCTGTATTATGTTGTGAAGAGATTGTTTGTATAATGAGGTATTAAAGGGGTCATTTAGCTTCATTTAGTTAACCTTTTGAGACACAGAACATGTAAGAAAAGGAACAGAGTAAAAGATACCTGTGGAGACAGAAGTGGAAGTTTTGTGCTAAAATTGAGAGCAAATTTGGGGGGATATCTTGGAAAGTAACTACTGACAGGCAGGACCCAATACTTGCATAAAGAGCTATGCTAATTCTTGTAATAAACTGACTATTTGCAAACTGCACCACCCCTACCCCCAATTCATTGCTTATATTTGAGCCATTTATAAAGATGATTTTATTTGTAACTTTTTTTTCCCTGTCAGATGTCAGCACTTCCTGGCTCTGTTTTCCTATACTCCCTATGTATAGGTTTTATTTCTAAACTCTAGAATTTAGAAGTCCAGAGCTGTCATTTCTCACATATAGTCTGCACACTTGTGGGATCATGCAACGCTCTGTGAATGGCAGTTAAGAAAAGCAATTTATGTGTGGGAAATTTCTGAAAGTTATCTGCATCTCTGCCGGGAAACCCCCGCTCCCTCCCTGAAAGCTAAGGATCCACAAATTGTAAGCTGTTCAAAACTAATACAGACATTAAAAGCCACATGTCAAATGCAAGATACTATTGCAAGTTTAGGAGGGGTTAGATAAAGTGATTGTTGAGGTGTGTGTGCTGGGCTCTGACTGAAAGAAGGAGGATAAAGGATTTGTGAGTGCAAACCTGACCACTTCTTTTACTTCCAGTGGCAGGGGCCGGTGCCTGTCCTTCAAGGGGAAAGAGACCCACATAATCAGAATTCTCAGTGTTTGTGTGTGAATGTTATTGGTCTGGGTGACGTAACTGACGTAAAAGCACATAAATACTGTATTTCTAATTCCTCACAGTAAACCTGTACATACATTCCATATATGTGTGTATATTTATGTGCAGTCACTATATGATTAGTTTCATTCAGCATAGGTGATGTCCACTGATGGTTCAGTTTTTATTAAGAAAACATACTTTCACAAGTGCTTTGTAATAATAAATGTCACGCTGCTCTAAGGCTATCATTCTTTGTAGCAGAGGATGTTGCATTAGTTTTTTAAGTGTTGGGGAAGAGATGTACAGCTACTCTTTACAGTTCAGTAGCCTCATGCCGAAATTGCTCATAAGACAGTATAATTCATATAGAGAGAACCTTGCAGTGACTAATGGATCTATTTATGGTAAATGTGTGTTTTGACAACTGGGACCATACTTTTAATTTCCGTTTGTAAGGTGGAAGTTTGAAGAATTGGAGGGCTCTGACACTTCAAGAAAATTATGTGATTGGAAAAAGTCTTCATTTCCTCCAAAATCATTTTTCTGCAAAGACCTTTCATCCTGGCACTGCTAAGTTAGTTTAATTCCTCCAAAGGAAGGGGGGGGGGAACCCACAACACAACTCCCTGCAACAGGGTTTTACTGCCTGCTTCAATTCAGTATCCCCTATTACTGACATACGGATTTATCTCAATAATGGCTCAGTCACATACGGGAGATGACGTTTCAGAACTAGGCTATATTTAAGCATTTGTTTAGTGTTGGTTTATTCTTTCTGGCTGAAACTTCTGTGAGGTGGACCATTGCTTTTGTGAAAACTGGATTGTAATCTAGTCATCTCATTGACCAGAATGCGTGGGAATGGAGAAGTGGCAATCTCTTTTCCCAGCAGTGGTAAGTGAAGCTATTTTCATTTGGTGTGATGTTAGGAGAAACATACTCTAACCCACACAGTAATGAAGGCTGCAGGTTTTCTTCAGGACAACCAAAAAAATACACTGTCTTGAATTTTTGTAGCAAATAGCTGCTGACTTGGAAGGGCTAATTCCACACAGCCTGTTGTAGCGCGGAGACCCTGATGGGCAAAAATAGCAGGCTTTTTCATTTGACTGCCTTTTCTCAAGGCGATGCCAGCTCCTGTTTTTTGAGCAGTAACACCTGTCTGTGTTAGTCTAGCAAATGAGGAAGCACTGGAAAAAGAGCATTAATCTGCCCCTTCGTGCCACCAGCAGCACGAGGTAAAAAGGAAGGAGAAGGCTGTACTGTTGGCTTGTTGTTGCCCGTTGTGCTGTCAGATCCATCTGGGTACCTCAGGTTGCTGGTCAAGCTAGAAAAGAGTGATGCGGAGAGGCAGAATCCCTCTGGTCCTGGATCAGCGAGTGCTGAGCTCTGGGTTGATCCACTCACTTGTGTGATTTCAGGGGTTTGTTTTTTTCTGGAGGACAAATAAGAGCATCAAAAAGCTCTTTTCTTGCGTATTTAATATTAAAAGCACTCACTAATTCAATACATTCATCTGAGCAAGTACATTAGGTACTTGCAAGAATTAACCAAAGCCATTATTAATGCCAAAATTAAGTCTATTCTTAAAATACAAATTAAGGAAAGTAAGTTACTTAAATCTCTCACACAAAGCGTATGATGTTATAGTTCTGTAGTATCTGGAGCCCATTCCCACAATTAAATAAAAAATAAAAAAATCCTTGGGATTACTACTGTGTGCAGGGGAAAAACCTTGGTCGTAAGCCCTGAGCTCACACGCCATCCTGGACATAAAAATAGCCAGCTGTCCAGGCTATGGCAGGGCTGTGAGGAGGCTTAGGAGGCAGGAGGAGATGTGCACTCTCTTTGATCATTGCTTGATGTGCTGCTCAGCAGCCCGCAAGCGAGAGATGGGCTTTATGTGGAAGGAAGTAATTTTAATTTGAAGGAAAGTTTTGTAGTGCCTCTTTTTGTTCTTCAGCTTGGCTATTTAATCTTTACCCACTGCTGGCAATTGAGTCGGACAAGAGCAAGAGTACAAACTTCTCTGAAAGCTGAAGGAGAGGAGAGGAAGAAGAGCCGAGAGGTCGTTCTGGTTCCCTTCCAGCTTGCGGGAGTCCCGTCAAGCCGCCGGACAGTCGTGTAGGCGCCTGTTCTGATGGCCACCGGGCAGATCTCCTCGGCTTTCAGCCTGGCCTTCTTCCCTTCGTGCCCGGTCGTCGCCGCTGATGGAGGCGTGTGAGGGGAGAGCTGCCGCTCTGTCCCACGCGAGACGTGCCGGAGCGACGCTCCCCACGGCCCGGCCGGAGCCTGCTGGCACCCGGCCCTGACGGACGTGGCTTCCGACTGCGCCTTCACGCCAAGAGCGCGTTGGAGCTGCCTGCCTTTGGCGTGTGTCTGTACCGCCCGAGGCGGCTGGGGATGCCTGACTTTCTTAAGCGGGGTCAATGTTTGAAATGCTGCCTCTTTTTTTTTCTTTTTTTAAATTATTCTTTCATAAAGCAGTACGTGCTGTTGGTGACCCTCCGATGGAGATCTGCTCCGGGTGTTAAAATGTAATTTATTAAATAAAAGTAATGGCCAAAGTACTAACGTTTCCTTCTGGAGCTAAAATTCAACTGTTCAGTGAACTGTCTTGTGGTAGGGGAGCAAATGCTTTAACAAAGATACTGTATGAAATATGTGTCCCTTTCAGATTCCACCTGGCATATTCATGTTTTATTTTATTTTTTCATTTAAGTTTTTTTCTGCAGTGGTTTCTTTCAAGGCACTTTGTGCAGTCTCTCTTGCTCACTTTATGCGTGGTAGAAAGATTTAACAGCAGTTTTAAAACAAACACCATATAGTATTTCTGCACTTGTTTTTTTCTGTTTTGGTGTGGACTGAGAAGCGAGAGAGGCTTGCAGATTCACTGTTGCTTTAGCCTTAGATCACTTTTATATGCGTGTATTAGTGACCACCCTGCACTGTGCCCTGTTTACTCGGCTTCTGCCCCAGAAAGCAGACAGACAGAGGCAGCAAGTGAAGAATTCACTAAGACAGAAGAAAGAAACACGAGGTAGATTGTGCTGGTAATAGTGGCAATTACTCTGTGTCTTTTTCTGAAGAACTGCTGCCATAGTTAGTAAAATACATTAGGCCAGGTAAAGGAAAAATCTGCCGCTTTTTTTTTTTTTTTCCTGCAGACATGAGTGATCCTGTTCCTTGCCAGCTGAAGAAGGTTACAGGGACACTAAAATTAAGCCATATCTATTGATGACTACAGAGTTGTCTGAAGGCTTTCTTTCACATTTCCAGTAGTGTAGTCCCTGTCATAGTGAAGAAATGCTAATAGCAGCATCGCTACCCCTTGCGTGCACTGTCTGGATTTTCATATAACCCACCTACTTAGAAAAAATTAGAATAATAAGACAAGAAATTTTTAAACAAGATCTTGAGATTTAGAATATCTTATCCTAATGCTCCTTAGGTCCAGGAAGCACTCTTCCTCCCCCAGTTTTTGAGGTCATGCTGTTGTCCCTCTGGTTACTTGCAGTCTACGTTCCAAAAAGATAATTCAAAACTGACCAGAATAAACTGATGAATTAGAGGATTGTGCTTTGTATGTCAGCAGCAGTTACTCTCTTGCAAGTTGTTTGTCATAGGGGTTCATTTCTATTTCTCTGCTCAGGGCCTTGTTTGGCATGTGATTTTTTTTTTTTTTTAATTTTATTTTTTTTAATGCCCCTGCCCCCCTGAGTGTGGATAAAAATCAGTAACCTGAAACATTATTTACTTATTTTTACCCAGTTCTTAATAATTTAGATTTGTGAGCTCAATTAGTAAACTTAAAATTAATTTTTCAAACGCAGCTTAGTTGTGAAAATAGGATGGCTTGTGCCTAAACTTACTGTCACATGTTAAAATGCTCCAACCATAAAAAAGCAACTGAGTGCCATATTTATACTGAAGTTTTAAAGGAAATTGAACCAGCAAAGGTTGACTTTTAGGAAATAGTATGGAACAAGGGGGTCCTGAAATTCTAACTGAGACAACAGGAGCCTTCTGTGCTCATACTGACATGGTGTCTTCATCAGTTTACTCAGTTCATTAGTTCATTTAAGGCTGAAAGCTGACTGAGAGAGCAGGAGGAGATCTCTGCTTCCCATAGGGCAAATGACAAATTATCTACTAACATCTAAATCTTTTTAAATACGGAGAAAACCCAGTTTGATAAACTAATATTCTTACATAATGGGTACACTGAAAGTATTTTTAAACATTAATTTAAAAAAGTGTTTTGCTGTGCTTTATTAAAATTGCACTTTGCATTGAAATGTGGCTTTGTAGCAATCACAACCAGAAAGTTTAAAAGAGGAAGAAATCGTCTTGTGAGAAGCATAGCCTTTGTACAATGGTATAGTCCTTCCACATATCAAGAAAAACTATCACAGGTAATGCAAAGGACAATTGGAGCTGCCAAGTGATGTGTTTTAATAGTTACCAACCAGTAAGAATTGACTCTTCCCTAGAAAAACAATTACAAAACCAAAAATGCCCTCAAATTGATTTATTCAAATCAGGGTTTCCTGCCTGATAATTTAAATCCTGATTAAAAGTTAAATCACTTTGATATATATCAGCCATTCTGCCTTCAAACCAAGTGGGAACAGGCTGGAGCTTTAGACCCTCTACCATTTAGCACTGCATTTATTCCATTCTCTTATTATAAGTCATTTACACAGTTTGTCTGTTACCTATCTGCGCTTCCTTTGCTGTGCTCATCAGTTCAAACATTTTCCTTTGTGTTTTTTTAAGGTGAATCTTGTATCAGAATAAGGAAGGGGTTGAGTAGTTTAACAGTATAATTTAGATGATAATGCAGCATAAATGTTAACTTCCACAGATGTTCATGACCAATAAATACTGTATATCATAATGAAACTTGTTTATATACAGTTAATTTCTCTTAAGTTTTTACTGTTGTCAGTTCTTTCTTTTCATTTTTACTGGGCTAAAATTAAGTGAAACCTTGCTGAGATTCCCCCCCCCCCCTTAACAAGCGACGTCAAGCTCTGTCCCTCCCTGTCCCTTTTCCTTCAGCTTGAAATCCTAGGAGAAAGTGGTGCTTCTTCCACTCCAGCCTCCAGATCAGATGGGCTTTGTCCGTGTGCAGCTGCCAGGTGGTGAAGGTGTGCATTGTGGTCTTCAGAGCAAACAGACCTAATGAATGTACTGTTCTGCTAACTAGGGTAAATTGATTACTTCTGTTTACCTAAGTTAACTGTGTTTTATGAGGGATCATAATGAGAAGTTCTCTTACTTGCTGACTGCAATTTCAGAATCATTTGTCATTTTAAGCGTCAAAAACAATGAAGAAAGACATAAAGTATAAGTACAAACCAGAAGTTGTTTTTGTACAAATTGAATTGTGAACTGGTGGCCCACTATTTTAGTAGGTATTAGAAATGCAAAGTTGTTTTGGTGGATGATTCTGAAAAGCCCGTGGGGGGGGGCGGGGGGGGGGGGGGGGGGGGGGGGGGGGGGGGGGGGGGGGGGG
>JANZLQ010000007.1:19647717-19660034 GCA_026212715.1 Elanus axillaris | reverse complement strand
TTGGTGGATGATTCTGAAAAGCACTTCCCCCCCCCCCCCGGTTGAATAACTAGCGTGCAGACATTGTGACAAAAGAATTATTTGTGTTTAAATTGAAGAGTAATGCCCCAGATTTCATTCCACATTGTTTAGTTTAGAGTTAATTAGCAGATGGGCTTGAGGGTTGTGAAATGCTGGTATCACCTCCAGGTCTTGGTTTCTGTGCCTAGACTGTTAAATGGCTAGTTTTCCTGTTCTTAAAGGGGAAAAAATCAAATGTGATCAAGAAAGTTGAGAGTACTAATAGCAGTGAGTTCAAGTTTCCAAGTTACATTGTTCAGCTGCTGTTTGGTATCTGTTAGCCCGTCTTGTTGGAATGCATCTGTTTATGTAGTCTCATCATCATTATTTAGTTGTATAGATTACAATAAAATCAGTACAGATTGAGACATGTTTCCATCACCGATGAGTTTCAAGTCTGTGTTGGATTTGCTGGAGACCCAGTTCTGATAGCTGTCTATCCTTGGAATGACATGGGTGGGAAATACCAGGGTGCTTGACAGTAAAACTCCATGAGGAAATGGGTATATGTGGGGGTTAAAAGAAAGAAATTGTTTGGCAGATAGTTTAATTTTCTGATGGTACAGATCTTGCTGCAGTAGAAAACAAAGGGGAAGTTACGGGTTTTTAACCTTTCCCAGTAATTCCTGGAACACGGAGGGGAAGTTCCCTTGCACGCCTGGGATGCAACGTTGCTCAAAGTGAATAAGAAGCATGGTTCGCTCTGGTTTTGATTAATAAATTTGCTTCATTGCAGTGCATGGAGATGCACAGAGACAAAGACAAGAAACAAAATTTGAGATTGCATTTATTAGTTTAAAGATTATGTAATAATGTATAGCATGACACGCAGTTTTGCCAAAAATGCTAATGTAAGTCTACCTTTACCTAATGAAAATATTAATAATAGTGTTGCCAATGCAGCAGTCCAGAGAGATCTTCTAGCAAATGCAGTAAATGCTACTTCCTATAGAAAAAAGGCAACCTTGGTGTCTTGGGAATAATTTAAGTATAGTTTGCTAACTGTAATCTGGTGGACCATACTGGAAAGTGCTTAGGTGGAGATTGCTCGAATATCATGATCTTTTTAGGTTGTAGAAACATATGTATGAGAGAATTCTTTTCTCTTTTGCTTTTTGGAGCTAGATACTGAGTGCTGAGTATAATAATATGTATTTGCATATTCCCCCCCTTGCCCCCCCCTCCGATTCTGTGATTAGGAAAACATTAGCAAATCTCAGCTGTGACCAACCTTTCCTTTCTAACCATGGAAAAAGATGAAATTCTGATAGACTAAATATAGAATTTCTAATATTGGACTGTGGGAAAAATGGGAAAAAGATGACATGCAACAGATTAATGTAGAAACATTTATGTGGCTTGATCTCCTTTTCCTAGTTACAGTTGTGTTAGAATGTAGACAGGTACATCAAGGCCATTTCTTTGCAGTCCCAAATGGCACTTCTGTATATAATGAAGTCTCAAAAAAACACTGGTTATTTTGTAGGAACAAAAATGGATACCTAATGGAGTAGCACAAGAGTAGAAGTGGTCTGCCGTGCGTCACAGTTGTTAATAAATAAATAGCTGTGAAGTTCACTTCTGTATTTAATGATGTATCTGGAAAGCTCGGCTCAGATCTGACTGGTGTTCACAACTGGTTCAAAGATCTTATCTTTCTGTGAAATTCAGACCAGATTTCCCCCCCCCACGCCTCCTCAATTATGCTGGAGTGAATAGTCTATACCCTAATCTTAATTATTTTTCCTCAGTTGCTCTGAGAAGCCATACTGGAAAAAAGCCCCTGTTCCCTCCCCTCCCCCCTTGGTGAGAATTTCTTGCAATATTTGCTAGAAAACATTTTTCCTGCAGTTTGAAACTTGAGTTAAACATAACTTTTTCATTAGATACTGGTAGGCAGAGTAACTCCCCGGTAGTCTGGTCTGAGGGCCTGATCCAGCAAGGGCCTGGAACAGACAGCACAGATAGCTACAATGCATTCCAGACTGAGATTAAGATTCAGTACTCTCGCACCTGTAGGAGGGTTTAGGGTTTAATATAATCAATGTTAATGAGAAATATGAAAACTCACTAAGAGGGCAGTCTATTATGAGAAGGGAAGGAGAAGAAGGTGGTAATGACTCTGATGTCAATAGTGTCTAACTGTTCATTAAGCCAGGGTGGAAAGAGAAATTAAACAGATTTATTTATGAAAATTTACGGTCATAGCTTTACAAATTGTGGCCCACTAAGTAAGAATAAAAATACAGTGCATATTTCTAGATGAGTTTGGAGTATTACTGAGTGATAAGAGGGTTCTGTTGGTTTCTCCGTAGTTAGTAGTTTGTTGTGTAAGTCTTCACCTTCCTTAAAAGCTGGGCTTTTTCAGGGGAGGTGTCTGTGGCAACCTGTAATTTAATACCTCTCATTACTCATTAGCAAAGGCATCCAGGTTCACATTGTAGGTGTTTCCCTTTAGTCAGGCTTCACATTAGAAGACGCAGTTGGTTGTGATTTGTGGCTTTCTTTACAACTAATATTAGTTTATTTGTTGACATACAGGAATGGTCACTGCTGAGAATTTTTGATCATGACATAGTTTCTGTTTTCATCTAGCAAATGTGTTAATTGTTGTATCTTAGAAAAATAAATGTTTTTATTAATCCTTCTCTGTTGCACTTCTTCTTTAGGATTAAACTGATGTCTGCTGTAGGGAGATAGGGAAATAATGCTAGGGAAGGAATGCTGTGGCTTGTCTTTCAGGAAGGTGAGATCTGTTAGGGGATTTCTTGTGTTTATTCCTGAGGAAAGACTGAACACTGATTCAAAGTTATGTGGGTTGGATGCACACCAGACTGTGTACAAGTACTAGTTCTACAAAACAGTAGTTTAATGAACACACTTTTTTTTCCTCTTACTATTTGCAAAACCATTGTTCTTACATATTTGAGAAAGAAGTAGTGAAAGGAGATTTCACTCCTGTAAGTCTGTATGTACTAGTCAACTACAAATGAAGCCGTATTACAACAGTTCTTACTGAAGTAGCTAAGTTTCTTGGTTTCAGCAGGAGGTTGGCACCTAGGAAAGTTTTGGTGGGATTAGTCCCAGCTGCTGTAAAGCTTCCATTCCACATGCTGCATCCAAGTGGCAAGACCACACTACCCTTGGACTTCAGGTGAGATTTTGAAACACACAGGAATCTGCAGGATAAAAGTTTAAACTTTATTAGGATCTCTTTTTTTATTATTATTATTACCTTACACAATAGCTCTTAGCACAAGTTAGGTATGTCTTTGCGTTGATGTAAAGCCTAGCAGTCAGGTGTTGTTATGAGCACTGGATCCTGCATCTGTAACAAAATAAATCTGAATAGATTAAGCCTGAGAGGATAAATAAATAAATACCAGAACAAAAATGCGGTAAGCTAGTTATTAACGAGTGCAGTGACAATGAAGCTGGAGATGTCTAACTGACATGTCCAGTTGAACATGAATGTCCAGTTGAACATAAGACTTGCTGTTTGTGAACCTGGTGGCTTGTTAGTATGGAAGCAGTCACTGCATGCAAGGACTAAATGTGCAGATACATCCATATCTGGTATGTCAGCCTGAAAACACCTCATTTGGCAAAGCAGGTGTTGAGTATTGTACTTTTCTTCAGTGTACTGCCAGCTACAGCACTGGCCTGCAGCTTCAGCTGCTTTGAACTGCCCACTGAAGACACCTCTACTTATGGAGGAGAAGCATGATAGATGAGGAAGCACATGATAGATACATAGGTACACAGGTCTCTCTAGTCACTGTTTTTGGTGTTTCTCTGATGCTTCCCCTCACTTTTGAGTGCAATCATGTTTCTGTTTTTTTCTCTTGCCTGCTGTGCTCATCACATTTTGGCTTCCAGTAGTCTTCATGTAGACACAAATAGCTATAAATATAAATAAATATTATATATAAGTATATATAAATCCAGGTAGATGAGGCCTTATCTAAGATCTTCTGACCCGTGTCACTTTCAGTAGTAGGATTTTGCTTTTCTGAAGACTCACTGGGTCACAGTGGTTTACACATAGGTTTAAAGTCTTTGATGGCTCTTAGCCACAGGAGTAAGAGTATTAACAGACCAAATGCCTCGGAACAGTGCAAAAGGAGCACAACAGCTGAGTTCTGCTCTTGGGCACTTGTTTTTCAGCCCTCATGTGCCTGCACTGGGTTTCTGCTGTCAGGCCACCAAACTGGCTTCTCCATCTGGTCCTTTCCAGCTGGCTCGCTGCCAGTAAGCCGCAGCATAAAGTCTTCAGTGATCCTGTGCATGCACAAGATCCCAGCAAAAGCAGTGTGTCCTGCTGTCCCGCTCCCCCCAACCCCATGCCACACTTGATAAGGAGTTAGATCCTTGCAGGAACAGTAGATGTGAGTGAGGCTTGGGGAGCGAAAGACGCATCCCCACGTAGAAGCCTGGGCTTTGAATGGTGGGTATGTGGAAGACGGGGAAGCTGGTGAAGGAGTTTCCCGGCTGCCGTTCCTCCCGGTAGCTGAACTGCAGCAGGCACGTGGAGCACGAAAATGGCTGGATTAGTGCAAAGGTGGACTTGTGACCTTGTTTCCAGTGTGCCTGGTTGTACGTGGTGCTGGCAAAGACTTCCAGTAGTGGTGGTCTGTGGCTGGCCCCCTGCGGCTGCTTTCTAGCTTGTCCCCAAGCACAGGCCTCTAGACATGGAGATGCACTGCCTGGTGCGTCAGCAGTAGCTTTTTACCTCATAGTATACAGAATTTGATAGACAAGGTGCTTTCTGACCACATCAAGTTTCAGTGAAGCATGCTGTTGTGGCCCTTGGCTCGCTGGGGTCATTCCTAAAGTCGCCCCAAGCAGGGAGAACACTCAGGCAGTTATGAATGAAGCAATCTATCCTTTAGAGCTATTAAACAGTTTTTCATTCTGATTTTTTCCTGTTTTCTGACTTTGTGGAGTCTCAACGCTGTGACAAGAGCTTGCTTTTCCTTGCAAATGTGTAATAATTAGAAAAATTCTTGCATAATAGAAGCCAGAGCTGGAAGAGGAGAACCTAATCCTCATATTTAGCTAAACTGTTATTCTGTTTTACTGGATTATGCTTTTAGTTTTTGCAGTGGCCATGCATGGATGCCTGACCGTTTCATCAACAATGGCAGGTGGGTTCTGTCAGAGTAATTCAACTTGTCTTCCTGCTGGACAGTGTGTGTGTCATTTACTCGGCACAGGGATATTTATCGCAGATTAGCATTGACTGATAGAGCCGGCATGCTTCTGTAAGAGCAAGAATTGGTTTTCAGACTCTACCTATTGGTCATGCATCTCCTCTATGAATTAACAGTGGTTTATTAAGATTAAAACCAGGAAGTGGCACCTTGCTTCTAATACCTTTTCAGAGGTCAGATGTTGCACACGCAGGAACTCCAAAAGGCGTGGCTCATACAAGAGTGAAAATAGGTTATTTGATCTTTCCCGTGGAAGGGAAAGCAAAAGGAATT
Organism: Elanus axillaris; assembly: GCA_026212715.1. NCBI lineage: Eukaryota > Metazoa > Chordata > Aves > Accipitriformes > Accipitridae > Elanus > Elanus axillaris. The sequence goes on along the minus strand of JANZLQ010000007.1, from coordinate 19,654,488 downwards.
AAGGGTGTAATAGAGAGGGGCAGGGACCAAATCTTCTTTGAAGAAGTTCTGAAGTGAAGCATGTTTAATGCTCTGAGATAATGTCTACTTTTTTTTTTTAAGGTAGTGCCGTGGTTTTGATAGTACTGACATGCAAGCATAGTAGAAGAGGAAATACTCGCACTGCAACAGTTAGACACCAAGGAAAAACGGCAAGGAATCTATTTGAGAGAGTGTACCTCTGCATTCATAAAGCAAAAAAAAAAAAAAAACCAAACCAAAAAACCAAACTGTTTGAGGATGTTGTCTACCTCTGTCATGGAAGGCTCGCCAAGCTTCCATTTCAGGTGGCTGGACCTGATTAATTCTTCACTGGGAGACGTCCAAGAAAAGCCATGGTGCTGGAGGAAGAGTTGTTCGCAGTGCTGTAGGTGGCACCCTTCCCTTTGAGATGGTGCTGAACCAGTGCCAGAAGGAAGGGGTAGGGGGCCCTCTGCGGAGAGCAGCCCTGGACCAGATGCTCCGCTGGTGTAAATCCGCACGGGTCTGCTGATTTACGCCAGCAGGGTGGTGGGGGGGATAAATATCTGTCCTCCGGTCTTAAAAACGCCAGGTGAACGCAGAGCTTTGCCTCCTTGTCATCAGTAGAGAATGCACGACCCCATCCTCTATGGGACGTGCCGTGGAGGCTGAGCCCACGCGTGTGCAGCCCCTCGGAAGATACCCCCGCGTCTGCCATGGCTCCCGCGCTCGGCCGCAGGGGCGGCTGCGTTTCTGTGGCGGGCAGCGTCGTATGCGCGGGCACGAGGTCTGTACCGTGCTTTGGGAGGGAGGCGCGGCTCTACAGAAGCTAAAGGTGCTATTGCCTTCGTTGGTTATCACATTTTATTTGGCTAGTATGTTAAAAAGGTACTCGTTAAATCACAGTGTTGCTTCTCTTGAAAGAGATTTTGCCACGGACACGGGAGTGGCACAAGTATTCGGACACGTGCTTGAGCTACGCTAGGGCTGAGGGTCCTCAGACCCATTTGTGTTCCTGTAAGTACAGACCAAAAAAGACTGACTTTTTATTTACCTTGTGGTTTGGGAGTTGAGAGTGAGGACTCTGGGGCCCAAGCATACAGTCGAGTTACTGTGTGTCAGCTGATCCATGGTAACGGTGTATGGCAAATGCAAGGGAAGTGCTGTGAATGAAGCATTCAGTTCCTGGTGCTGACACTGTGGCCTAAAGCATCCAACTAAAAATATGTCTCTAAAACGGGCAGTCATCTGACATTTTTATTTACTAGTGTGGTTTGGAGATGGGTGGATGAAACATTCTAATAAATTACTGTATCTCTTTGTCTGTCTGTTTCTGATTTATTGTATTTTACTAATTCAAGAGATATTACATGCCTAATGAATTGGAGCTTTGACATTCTAACCGATTTGCATTAAGGTGCTTGGAGGAGAAGGAAGGGTTGGGACAGGGAGTATCAAGCAGAAAGCGAACCTTCTCTCATTGATTATGGCTGTGACCTGACCCCCTGATACTAAGTTCTGTGCTAGAAAGTATTGTATTCCTATCTACCATAGGATGAGGGGCCAGCGCACTTGCCGGCCAGCACTTGCCATAGTTCAAAATAGGTGCTGTGGGTTTTTGTCATTGTTGTATTCCGCCCTTTAGCATGGCTATCCTCCCAGTTCCCTGTAAGGCAGGGAAGTCGTGTCCGGGTTTTGCAGGTGCAAACTGAGTCTCATTTTCCCCTGACCTCCTGTGCTGGGGCAAAGCGCTCCATCAGTCCATCCTAATTACAGCTGTGGCCATAGACAAAGGAATAACGTTTTGGCATTTTTCTGTCGGAAATGGAGAGAACGCAGTGATCCTTTAGGGACGGTGATCAGAAAGGATACTGAAGCTGTTCCCTGCACCTCTGCTATAAAAATGGGGAACGAAGGGGTAGCCTGGAACTTTGTTGAAGAGCGGAGAGGAGGAGCTGCTACTCAGCTGTCTCAGGCACAGGGTTCCCTCTCTGTTTATAGTGACATGATCGTCTGAAGAGCCATGCCGCTCGGTGAAGCTGTTGCTGCCGCACAGTGCAGTATGGTGCGTGTTCATTTTGATAGGAAGAAGTTTTCTAGGAAGGGGAGGGGAAAAGAGGGCAGCTGATATCCTCTCCTCACCTTCAGTGCAAAGCCGAAAGGATCTTAAGTGATGCTCTACGAATAGAAGAGAAATTTTCATTTATCCCTCTTAGGGATTGGTACATTCCCCTGCTTTTGGTTAGTCCTTTAACACTGCAGAGAGACAGTTTGCTCGCACCACTACGTTTTTGTATCCGTCACAGCCTTGCTCACTCTCTTTTTCTCCCTCCCAAACCCCTTCAAGATTTCTTTCGGGGTGGTTTGGGGTGGTGGTTGTTCCGGAGTGTTTTGGGGGTGTTTTCTTCTTTTTTTTTTCTTTTTTTTTTTTTTTTCAGAGCAGCCATGTGAGAGGAATAAAATAATTTTGAAGAGCATTATATGGTGAGAATTTTGACAATGAGTGGAAGATTGTAATTACTCTCTTCCATTAGACTCAGTGGCTTTGGACAGATAAGCTGTATTGAAACGTGTGACCAGGGCATGGGATCATGGATTGTCTTTCACTGTTGTCATGGCGACAGTGATGCAGGTGGCCTATAACTGCCTGGCTGTCAGATCTTATACATCAAACTGGTGCTAAGTGAAAATATGTTAGAGGCATGGGGGAAAAATTGCCAGCAGTGTTTATAGGATCAGGTGGAAGAGAGCTAGACAGCTTTAAAAGCAGCTTTTTGTGAAAGCTGTAGATGGCTCGGGGATGGTTCTTTAGAGCGTTTATGCCTTTATATGAGCAAAAACAGTTTTAAAGGGGAAAATATATACAAATATATGTCTTTATTATGTCTTTGCCACTTTCTCAAAGTCAAGACGGTGATGGTGTTAGGCTGAGACGGAAAAGAAATAGCAAGAAAGGCAAATACTTCTGGCTGACAGCTGGAGCAGACCCTAGAACCTCAATACAAACTGAGGAAAATAAGGTGCATTCACTATTGTATCTCAGATGTAATTGCTAATAGGAAGTTGAGATGTTGAAGGGACATCAAAACTTAAACTGTGAAATAGCATCTTAAAGTCAAGGTGTCTTCTAGAAAATGTCCATTAGACTTGCTCCAAAGAAATTTCTTTTTCAGAACAGTTATCTTTCTGATGGGTTTACAGTCTATATTCCCTGAAGTTCCAAATAGATCCTGACTCTCATCCCCTTCCCTTTCCAGCTGACAGCACCTTTCAAACTGCTGAGATTTACAGTAGTTCCTGACACTAAAATTAGTTAATCTGTGTCATTTTGCTAAGTATCACTGCCTTGTTCTAGCTGTTCACCTACCTTCATTCTCGAATGGAGACAAGCTCTTTGCAAAGAGAATGATGAAAGTGATGGTAAACAAATAAACTTTCATTTTAGTCAAATCCTAAGTATTTGCCTCCTGCAGTACTTTGTCCATGGGAATTTAATTGGGTGGCTTTGGGGTAATTTTGGTCTTCGTAGTTTACTCTCATACTGAAGTGAAAACACTACTTCATCTATTTATGGGAGATCCTAGGGAAAACTTGCATACCTCTTTCCATTGTTTGTTGAAATATGCTATCTATTAGTTCAGATATGCCACTGGTGGTCTGCCCAGAGCATGAATTCACATCCTCCATGCTCTTGGCTGAACTGTACATAGAAAAATCCACATTGCTTCAGAGTGCAGACAAATAGTTTGGTTTCCAAGTTCATATCCTACGTTTCATTTGCTCTATTAGACTGCTAGTCAGCAACCAGTAACACAGTGAGGGGGAAAGTGACTTCCATCTCACGGGGGTAGCCAACATTTGACAAGCTCCATTCTCAAGCACTCATCCTGCCTCAGCAAGGTAGGTCTCACCATTTCAGATGCAGAGGTAAGCATGGGAAGCGTTTATGAGGAAAAGCCCAAACCTCTCAGATAGTGTGAGTATTGAAGACTAAAACTACTAGAAAAAGCAGAATTGAAAGTCAGGCAGACATTTGGAAGAATCTTTCTAATCTTGCACTTGACTAGGCATTGTGGGGTTTTGTATCATCACCTCTGGAATCACAGTGACTTCTGCAAGATCATAAACAGAAAAGCACTAAAACCAAAGCGTAATCAAGAACAGGTTTTAGTGTAAGCCTAGCAGTCAACAGTGAGGCTGGAATTGCTTGGAATTGTTAATAGCATGGAATTGTGAATTGGAATACATCAGCCAAGCAATGTAAATATTTTGCTTTATCAGTTGAAAAGTCTGGTCAATCTGATGTGCCTACAATTTTCAAATGGAGGGGATTATTTTTTAACTTCCTGGCTTAGTGCTTCCTAACCTAGTATTTGGCTTCTCCACGCTCCAGAACCCCTCATTACATGTTTTGGTTTGATGTATCTCTGGGTTTTTAGATTATACAAGTGGGTTTATTGCTAGGAGGAGGAGCTGTTATTTTTCACAAAAGGTCCGTGTGGAGGGTTTAACTAGAATCAGGTACTGACTCATGAATCTATCAAAGATACTATTGATGTAGGGAGTTTTTTAATATTTATAATGAGTTAGCAAAAATGAGAACGAGATCTGGCAAAGACACATGGTATAGAGGAAGGTTCTGATCTGCTTGAGAGTGGAGGACCTTCCTGGGTTCTTTGCTTTTTTGGTAACTGATTTTTTTGCCACATGCTTGACGAAGGTTAGGTCTTTGCCCCTATTCTAAATGTTTCAGTGTTTTAGACGGAAGTGAAGGATGGGCTGGGAAAGGGAGGTCCTGCAGTTTAACAGTTGGCTCTGGGCAAGCAATCTGTTCTTCCTTCTCTCTAACGGCCAGTATGTTTCTAAGAATTTTGGAGGTTTTGCCTACTTTATCATTCTGTTGATGGAAGACATTAGGTAGGTTAAACATTATGCACAAATACAAGATCAGAATAAAAAATTCTGATACAGTATTGAGGAAGTAGTGTCTGGTGGTTTGAGCACATGGAAAGGAATTGAGCACTAAGGTTTCTGTTTCAAGCTTTGCTGTTGGTGAGCAGTGCAATGCAGAGAATGGAATCAGCCCTTCAAGCTTTGTTTTATCTCCGTTTTATAGTATAGGAAAAACAAGAACTGTAAAGATGAATAAGTGTTACTAAAACTTTGAGATCCTTGCCTCAGAAGTGTTGCGAAAGTGCATCCTTGCCACTGCTTAAGTACTTTATGGACTGAAAGCATATGTAAAGTAGTGATGTTCTTTACCAAGTGCTGAATGTTAGGTAATGGTACTTGGGTAACTCAATAGGCACCCTGGTAATCCATGAAATTGCCTTCAGCATCTGTTTACCGATAGAAGAAAATCTTAACTGAGATTTTGGTTTCATCTGTGGTTCTCTTCAAAAGTACTGTGGTGTCTTAAGCTGTCTTTCAGATCCAAAATGTGTTACATTATCTTTCATAAAGACTTGCATCTTGAGTATAGCTTTGAGATCATCAAGAGCAAAAAAAGGCCCAGATGTATATGTAAGGGTTTTCTAGCTTAAGATGAAAAGAGCGTGTTTTAAGATGATGCCTTAATTCATGTGCTTGAGGTGCTTCATTGTTTTTTTAATCATAGGTTGTTGGTACCAAATTAGCATTTGTAATAGTTTTAGCATTAGTATTCAGGAAAAGTCTGGGTAGGAGGGGGGTGTTTTTGTTTTTCCAGTGTTTTTTGTTGTTGTTCTTTTTCTCTTGAAGCTGGAACATAGAGATGGTTTGATGTTGTATGTTTACAGTAGCTGTACACAACTTTAAAGAGCAAAAATAGGTGCAGAAATGTAGCTGCTATAACCATTTCCTGACTAACAAGATGGTCTGGCTGGTGAACTAGACTCTTGCTTCTGGTGTTGTGAATCTCATAATGCAGTTTGGATGTTAATTTGGAAGTAACCACAAAGGCTGTGGGCTGGGCAGAGTTATTACCTCATTATCCGTTGCTTAGGGTTAGCTGTAAGGTTTTGACCATCTGTGCGCACGCAGAGAGGAGGAGGGAAATGGACAATACAGATTACATACTTCAAACCGATATGGATCCTGATTAAGTTTGCAGTGCATTGCAGCAGGACTGAACTCTCTGGTTCTGTTTCATCTTTTCAGCTCGGAATAGTGACTGCAGCCATTGCTTGGTATAAACCCGTGCCTTTTAAAAGGTGTTTTGTTAGGTTACCTACGTAGTGCTTTCGGTTTTGAAAGTAAGTGGTGTTTTCACATCCCAGTTTTTCTGAAAAATTCCTGGCTCTCGAAAACAGTTTAATCATACTCTAGGTCAAAACTAACTAACTAAAAATACTATTATTCCATCCTCAGGTTTTCTAATGCAATGCTAGACCTAAATAATTAATAAGAAACCACTTTAACATTAATCCCAGTACAAACAAGCCGTACCAGTGTTGGTTGTAGTTACAACAGTACGTGTTGGTTTATGTTATTAGTAAAAATGCAGAAGCCATATGGTGGTAGCGTATCGCAAGTTTTGTACTATCCTGTTTGCTGCGTTAACCCAGAGAAAATATTTTTTGGTAATATCTTGTTCACTGTCAGTCCTTTGAATTAAAGGAGATATTTGCCGAGCGAGTTGAAAGATGCTGCATCTCCGAGATGTTTCTCATTTCAACTGCTGTGCAGCATGTTCCAGCAACTACGAGCTGATAGCTCCTGGGAGAGAAGCAGAAAAGAAAAATCCGGGTGGCTGCCTCAGACAATCCAGCGCTGGGGAGGGAGCGGGTGGGG